>LR738713.1:387777473-387810546 GCA_902687465.1 Secale cereale | reverse complement strand
TCATACCAGATTGGTTGTCGCCATGTCTGACTTCCTCCTGTGCTATGTGCGAGGTCGCCATGGCATCGGGCTTTTCCATGGCGTCCTCCTTGACCAGACGATCTGCAAGAAAAACACACAAACCCAATGAGATTCGAGCAAGCTGAAGAAATCTAGAAGAAGAAAAAAAGGGGGGATCCATACCAGATCTCACCGGTGTCGCCATGGACGGGATCCTCCTGTGCACGTCACGTGCGAGGTGGCCATGGCATCGAATTAGGGTTTCAACATGGAGAGAAGGAGAGGGTGGAGTAGAAGGAGGAGGTCACCGGCGGGTATGAAGGAGATGTCGTCGTCGGGCAGTCGAGGAGTGGGGGACGAGGTCGCCGGCGGGGCTGGGGCTGGGGCTGGGGGAGTGTACATCGGCGGCGGGGCCCGGTTGTGACGCCCGAGACCGACGTCCCAATAGATTCCAGAAGATTCCAGATGTTCCGGGTTGCCCGTGTGTTTCATTTATGCTTGTGTTATTTATTTTTTGCATTGCATCATGTCATCATGCCATCATGTCATATTTAATTTGCATCTCAACCTAAATAAATTGTGTGGACCTTCGGTCTATTTAAATCGAGGGAAGAAGGTCTTCTCTTTATAACATATAAAAGCCTCCTAATAATTATGGAGGTATATTAATAAATATTCCATTCTTGGAATTAAGCATAACACACTTGCATATTTCCCCATGCTTTTCCTACTTCGAGTTCCCTTCAAAAACCTTGCCAATATTTCTTTTCCCTTGTTTCGAGGTTCCTCCAAAAATTCGAACATTTTTGGACACTTCTATAATCAAGTCTTAGTTCAAAACTATTTGAATTAAATTCAAATATGTTTGAATTATTTTCCGATCACGCCTTTTCTATTTTTCTCGGACCGTGCTCTTTTTATGATGCCCGAGAAAAATACTCCCATGTGCTATTTTTTTCCCGAACCGTCCTTTCTCCTCCTTTTTTTCTTCCTTGTCATTTTTTCTATTTTGAGAAAAACAAGAGGAAGAAGGGGGCCCAGCCGGCCAAACTTCCTTCAGCCGCAGGCCCAGACAGCCACCTCTCCAGCCGCTCTTGGCCCAGCCCGTTCCAAAGCCATCCATCCCCTCCTGGCCCGAGGCCCGACCGCTCCCCTAACCCTAGAGTCGCTGCTCCCCCGACCGCTCGATCCCATCGCTCCTCTCCCCATCGTTCTCCCCTCAGCGCCGCTCCTTCTCTCGCAAGGCCGAGCCCCAGCGCCCGCACGCTCGCAGCTCGCCCTCGCGACCGAATTCCGTCGCCGCGTGCCCGATTCCCCCGATCCCCCCATCGCTCGCCTCCAGGGCCTCGCGCCCTTCTTCATCTGCATCGCGCCAGGACCCTGCCTCCGCATCCCTCGCGCGGACGCCGCCCTCCCGTCGCTCGTCCAGGGCGCCGGCTCGCCCTGCTGCCTCAAGGCCGCGGCCTGCGGCCTCCCTCCGGCCAGCCCCGCGCCTCGGGTCCTCCGCCGCGCGCGAGGGCGCGCCCGCATCGCCAAGCGCCGCGCCTCGATGTGGTCGCCCTGCCCGTCCTCCATCAGGCCGCCCCGAGCGCCTTCCTCCGAGCTCCTCCAGCGCCGTTCCTCGCCTCTTCCTCGGCAGGTCCGGCCAGGGCCAGCCAGCGCTCGTGCTCCTCCTCTGCCCACCGTGTCTCCTTCCAGCGCCCCAAGTCGTCCCTCGTGCAGCTCCTCGTCCGTGCAGTACCGGCGCCGCCCCCAAGCACCTCCAGCACTTCAGCACCAAGACCTTGCTGCCATGGCCTCGTCGCCCCGTCGTGCTGCCGTGTTTGTGTTTGGTTGCTGTGGTTGTTATCCCAGGTCCTCGGGATGCGTCAAGTTCCTCTTCAATATGAACGGCTACACGACGATGCGCAAGTTCTACAAAGCGTCAAGTCCGACTACACGGCGATATGTCAAGTACCCCTACGATCGCGAAGTAACAAGTACCTCGACGACATGTACAACTACGACTCGAGACGAGACCGGCAAGACCGAACGGCTACGATGGCGAGTACCTCTCCGATGAACGTGAAAAACTACATGGCGATGCGACAAGTACCCCTACGGAACGTGTACCACTACCGTCGCCCCGAAGATGTCCGACGCCGCAAGTACCACGACACGATATCGAAACGACTACTTCCTCTTCGGAAACGTGAACCACTACTTCCTCTACGACTCGTGAGAACGACTCCTTCCTCTACGATCTCGAACCGCCCCGAAACAAGTGTTTCGAAGGTATAACCGCCGAGCCGATGACCCGTGAGATGTTATGTTGTGTTGTATGAGTTGTGCTCCACTTGTGCTCCGTGCCGTTCCATCTTTTGTCGCGCTCCTCGATTGCCTCGTCGCCGACTCGTGGGAACCCGGCAATGGGATCACTCCACCTTTCTTCTTGTTCCGCTCGTTCATGCCATCTTTCCTTTTGCACCGGACTCTCAATGAGTTACCGGCACCGATATGTTGCCGTTGCATCATTTTCGGATTGTTGCCGTGGCACCCTTTTCCTTCCACCACGGTGACGATGCTTCATATCTTCTTCTTGTTAACCTTCTAATAAAATTGCATAAACTTGATCATGTCATCCGCATCATGTTAACAACACTAAAATGTTTAATTGTTGTTGCTTTATAATTATTAAACATGCTCATGGGGATTTTCCGGATATGTTGTTGTTATTCTTCGGCCTCATTTAAAATGTCTTAATAGTGTAGTTTACTTTATGCTTCACCTCTTGCCATGTTAACAAACATTTAACCTTGTCTTGTAAGTAAACGAGAGTCAACTAAAAAAATTAAATGTGGTGTTTCGTCAATATGCAACTCGTTGCATATTGAGCTCCACTTAACTTGTAGTGTTGTTTGTGCACTTTGCCATGCCATGCATAATTAAACCGGACATGCATCATACTTGTTTGTGCATCGTATGCCATGTTTATGATATGTGTGTTTACCGTGTTGTTTGCTTCTTTCCGGTTGCTTCTCTTGTTAGCTTCGGTTTCGTTCCGGAGTTGTGAGGCTTCTTCTTCGTCTACTTCATGGATCCGTTCTTCTCCCTTGTGTAATCCGAGGCAAGATGATCATACCCTTGGATACCTTTACTACCATTGCCATGCTTAGTTGTCTCGATGCTATCGTTACATGTCGCGCTACCCATCTTTTATGTCAGCCTCTCCTTGTTGCCATGAAACCTCTAACCTTTGACACCTTCCTAGCAAAACCACTGTTTGGCTATGTTACCCGCTTGCTCAGCCTCGCTTGCTCAGCCCCTCTTATAGCGTTGTTAGTTGCAGGTGAAGATGAAGTTCGTTCCAGGAAGGAACTTGTTGTTGGTATATCACAATATCTATTATTATTATTAACACACCTATATACTGGGCATGGGTGGAAGGCTTGGCCTTTTGCTCGGTGTTTTGTTCCACTCATGCCACCTTCGGCGCCGATAAACCGGCATTATGTTCCTTGATTTTGCGTTCCTTACACGATGTTGTGAAATCGGGACCCCTTGACAGTTCGACTTTGAATAAAACTCCTCCAGCAAGGCCCAACATTGGTTTTAATTTGCTCATAATAACAACTTAATTAAATAATTAAATTTGCATAGGGGGTCGCGTCCCCGAGGATTCTTAATTCTACATAGCAGGGGGGGCCAGTGCTGATGGTGTTGGTCCCAAACGAGCGGACTGCAGGGCCGCCTTGGGGAAACCCGAGGTATCTGGTATGACCTGTAGGACGTCTCATCCGGTTGTGGCCTGAGACGAGATACGCGCGGCTACTATCAGGGTGTCGGCACGCCGGGAGGTCTTGCTGGACTTGTTTTACCATTGTCGAAATGACTTGTGCTACCGGGATGCCGAGCCTGATCGGAATTTTCCCTAAGATAAGGAGTGGTGATATTATATTTATCACTTCAGCTAATCGTGAGAGCTTGTGATGGGCTAAGTTGGGACACCCCTGCAGGGTTATGATCTTTCGAAAGCCGTGCCCGCGGTTATGTGGCAGATTGGAATTTGTTAATGTCCGGTTGTAGAAAACTTGACAGATGATCCGAAGTAAAACACACAACTGTGTGAGTAACCGTGACTGTCTCTTTTCACTTTGAGAAGAGAACACGGTGGGGTTATGTTTGACCGTATGTAGTTATGATCTTTAGCGATCACTACTTTTGCGACCGTTTGCGTAGATGCTCATCTTATTCTGGTACTCGTAAGTTAGCCACCATATTATGCTTAGCCGCTGCTGCAACCTCACCACTTTACCTCTTCCTACCCATAAAGCTTTGCTAGTCTTGTTACCCTTGGTTATGGGATTGCCGAGTCCTCGTGGCTCATAGATACTACAACACCAGATGCAGGTTCAGCCGAGTTTGATGTAGAAGCTGGTTCAAGTGCTTCACCAGGAGCTCGATGAAGAGTTGGCCGTTTGCTTGTGACGTTTCGACGATCAGTAGTGGTTTCTACTAGGATTCGATCCTGACCTGTGGCTTTATGTTGTTTTGGTATCTTTCTTTTGGATCTTCACCCGTAGTCGGGTTGTGATGTTTTGAATGATGTTTGCTTATGTAATGTATTGTGTGAAGTGGCGAGTGTAAGCCAACTATCTCCTTTTGCAATTTAATCCCTCTTTTACGTGAGTCGTGCAAAGATACCAAACTTGAGATCATTCTAGGATGGGCTTATACCTTTAAGTCGTGCCTCGACACGTAGGAGGTATAGTCCCATCCTGGGCATTACAAGTTGGTATCAGAGCCTTCTCCGACCTAGAAGCCCCCACTGATTGATCGAATCGTTGACGGTTGAGTCTAGGCACACACTGAAAAATGTTTTGAGTCCTATATTTATATCGGAGAGTAGGATTTCTTTTGCTCCTCATCTCTTTTCACTCTGGTGAGGACTCCTGACGATTACTCATGCCTCTTCTACTTTCAAAAATTGCACCAATTTTTTTTTAGGATCTCGCGAGTATTGTCTGGATTGTTTCGATGTCTTTGTAACGAGAACATTGTTCTCGATGCCTCCTGTCATTTGGGGTTGTGGCAGTGTCCTGGGGAGTTGAGCTCCGAGGTGTTGTCGTCACAAATCCATCGAGGCAGTACTAGAATACTTAAGACGGCCGACATCGAAAACTCTCCTATACGGTTAGTGGCAAGATAACCCCGACATCACCCAGTACTGGGGAGGTAGTTCGGGAGTATTGCCATAGCTTGTATAGTGGATGCGTTTCGAAGGTCCGAGGTAAACAGTTTCCGAGAAAGACTGGTTATGTGTTGAAGGATGGATACACCTGGATGTAGGTTTAGAGTTGATTGCGTGGTGCTTCCCGTGTATCCCCAACACCTGATTGCATAACTGGAAACTTTCGGAAATCTATAGGTGGGTTCATCTAGTAGTTCTAGGCATTCTTCCAACGGATGCATGATATGAAGTTCGGGGTTCTACATTGAGTGAAGTGGTTTTATGGACTTGTTCTGATCGGGAGTTGCATCTTAAAGGGTCCTTGGCTATGCTGATCCGGGGATTGCAAAACCCTTTTGTAACACGTTCCATGAGCTTTCAGCACGAAGATGTGGAATGAAGCTTCTATCTTGTATTTGTTCTATCTGATCCTTGTTCCTTTTTATTTATCTTTTGTTCTCCAAGTGGCTTCTCGACTAGTTGATGTACCTGCGGAATTCATTCGTTCAATCCTTTGTTTTTATTTGGATTCTGGTATTCGAGTTGCTTCGATGTCAAATGTTGATTCCATACCTTTCTTAATCGGTGTTCTCATATTTCTATGGGAGTGCTAGTCCTTCTTGATCATCGAGATGGTCATGTTAATTCTTTTCGACCGGTGTGCCTTCTCTTCAAGTGATTCCATACGGACGCCGTTGAGAAATCTGTCGATTTGTCTGTTTCATTCATCCCAAGTTGTCTTTGTTTCCCCACCCTCCCTCCCTTTTCTTTATGGAGCTGGTAATTCTCAGATGAAATATCCATTTTATTCTTGTGATATTTCTTCATTCTTTTCCTTCAATGTTCTTATCCGGTGATTTATCGTGAAGATGCTCAAGTGCTTCAAGTTCATCATTCTTTTGTTCTCAAATTCTACCGGTGGATGTAATTCAAGATTTCGGTGTTGATCTTATCTTTTTTTCCTCATTTCACAATGCTTTCTTATTCCGGTGTACCAATTAATCATTCTCCTCTTGCTATTCATATCCGGAGTGCTGAAGATTCATAATTCCATTATTAATCCGTGCAAACTATTTTGAGGTTGCTATCTTATTCAAGCCATTTAATTCAACCGGTGCAATATCTCTTAAGCAATCTTTCCAACGGTGATTTCTTTGAGTGGGCCCTAACCCACAGGTCTTTTTCCAGGATCTTACCTGACTCTTCTTTTTCCGGAGAATTCTTTTCAAAGTGTGACGTAAGAATGATCTCCATCAGTCACATGCCTTCTCCAAGATCGCTTTCAAATTCTTTTTCACCATTGTCTCAACCTTTTAATTCTTCATTCCGGAGTGCTCAACAATTCTTCATGGCATTCTCGTCTTCACTCTCAACATTTGGAGACTGGAGAAGTGTTTCTCTTAAATCTTGGCCCGTTCTCTCAAGATTTTTCATGAATTATTTTCCTTGTGTTCCTCCGAAGGCCATCATTTCAGAATATTTCTTTGTTCTCAGTTTTCAACTTCGTCCTCCAACTATTCTTCATTGATGCCTCTTCGTTCGTCTCCATATTCTTACGGTGGTTCTTTCAAGTTTTCCATTCCGTTGTTATCGTTTAATTCATTTGTTCTTTCATAATCCGAGCTTGTGCTAGATCCCTCTTTAATTCTTTGCAACGAGAATAAGTAGTATGCCAAATCCTTTGGTTGTCATCAATTAAATTGGTGAAGGAGATGCATAACATAATTCTTATTCTTATTCCTTCAAGGTGATTTAATTCTTTTGTCTGGAGCTTGTTCATCATATCATATTCTTGGTTCTAAGTTGTTCATCTTGTTTTCCGGAGCTCCAAGTTATTTCAATTATATCATTTCAAAGCTCCATCTTATTCATCGCAGACCTTTTGAATCTTATTCTTTTCATCTTTCACTTCTCATCCCTTTTGTTACCGGAGTTCTCATGGTGGTTCATCATGTTTTAATTCATCCTTGAAGTCTTCATCAAGATTCTTGTTGGAGCTCAAGCATTCTTCATCATGCTTTCAAAGTGCAATTCTTGCTCCCTTATCTGTTGAGATGGTGTTATGTCATTCTTGACTAATTCCTTCATGTTTCATGATTCACGAGTTATCAAGAATGGGATATTTAAAACCATCATTTTCTTTGTACAGGAGATCTTTCCAACCATTCAATTTATTCATTGGAGTTATTTTGGGTTGTATTTCACCTAAAAGCTTTTCCTAAGGATTGCTGCTATTATGGTGCTTATAAATGACCCAAGTTCTTCATTTATCATTCCGGTGAAATAAGGTTTTCATCTCCTTGTTGATCTCAACCCAATCAATTGTTTTCCATTAGTGGCTGGTTGTCACCTCATAACTTTGAGATGTTTTCCATAAGCCCACATCAAGCTTATTCGTTTTCGTTGTTGATTTTTCTAACAGCTCCGTTCAAACCTTCTTCGTAAGGATGTTTTTCATATTCATTTGTCGGAGAAGTTGTCTTTTTCTTCTCCATTCATTTCTTTCTTTGATTTATATGCTATTCTTTCATTCCGGAGGCATTGTGATATTGCTCTCTTTAACCATCATCTTGTCATATCAAGATCATAGTCTTCCTTGCTTGTCTTTTAACCGGAGTGTTGTATTCTTCATTCTAGTTCCGTCATCTTATCTAGTTTTCCTCTGTTTTCAACCGGAGTGCTGTCTGAAGTCTTTCTTAACCTTGTGCCATTCTTCCAATTATTTCGGAGGCAATATGTTGTTCATTTCATCAAGTATCACTCCATCTCCTCAGGTTCTTGTTAATTCCTTCCATTTTCAGACGGAGTGCTGCCCAAATTCTGTCATTCTTATTCCTTGACCATACCATTGCGGTTTCTTATTCTGTTCGTTCGTAAGCTCTTCTTTCACGTCGTTCAACCTACAAGGTTCTTATAATGTTCCTTGTTCCTCCTGCTTACCGGAGTGCTCTTAACTTCGTTCATCTCCGTTGCATTCTTCTTTCAACTGTTCAACCTCTCAGGTTCTTTGGTTTCACTCGCCTGTCAAAGAAGCAACTTTGTTTTACCTCTTCTTTTTCGTTTCTACCCGGTGCTATCTCTAGGATCTCGGGTCGAGATCCTCTGTTAGTGTGGGAGAGTTGTGACGCCCGGGACCGACGTCCCAGTAGATTCCAGTAGATTCCAGAAGATTCCAGATGTTCCGGGTTGCCCGTGTGTTTCATTTGTGCTTGTGTTATTTATTTTTTGCATTGCATCATGTCATCATGCCATCATGTCATATTTAATTTGCATCTCAACCTAAATAAATTGTGTGGACCTTCGGTCTATTTAAATCGAGGGAAGAAGGTCTTCTCTTTATAACATATAAAAGCCTCCTAATAATTATGGAGCTATATTAATAAATATTCCATTCTTGGAATTAAGCATAACACACTTGCATATTTCCCCATGCTTTTCCTACTTCGAGTTCCCTTCAAAAACCTTGCCAATATTTCTTTTCCCTTGTTTCGAGGTTCCTCCAAAAATTCAAACATTTTTGGACACTTCTATAATCAAGTCTTAGTTCAAAACTATTTGAATTAAATTCAAATATGTTTGAATTATTTTCCGATCACGCCTTTTCTATTTTTCTCGGACCGTGCTCTTTTTATGATGCCCGAGAAAAATACTCCCATGTGCTATTTTTTTCCCTAACCGTCCTTTCTCCTCCTTTTTTTCTTCCTTGTCATTTTTTCTATTTTGAGAAAAACAAGAGGAAGAAGGGGGCCCAACCGGCCAAACTTCCTTCAGCCGCAGGCCCATACAGCCACCTCTCCAGCCGCTCTTGGCCCAGCCCGTTCCAAAGCCATCCATCCCCTCCTGGCCCGAGGCCCGACCGCTCCCCTAACCCTAGAGTCGCTGCTCCCCCGACCGCTCGATCCCATCGCTCCTCTCCCCATCGTTCTCCCCTCAGCGCCGCTCCTTCTCTCGCAAGGTCGAGCCCCAGCGCCCGCACGCTCGCAGCTCGCCCTCGCGACCGAATTCCGTCGCCGCGTGCCCGATTCCCCCGATCCCCCCATCGCTCGCCTCCAGGGCCTCGCGCCCTCCTTCATCTGCATCGCGCCAGGACCCTGCCTCCGCATCCCTCGCGCGGACGCCGCCCTCCCGTCGCTCGTCCAGGGCGCCGGCTCGCCCTGCTGCCTCAAGGCCGCGGCCTGCGGCCTCCCTCCGGCCAGCCCCGCGCCTCGGGTCCTCCGCCGCGCGCCAGGGCGCGCCCGCATCGCCAAGCGCCGCGCCTCGACGTGGTCGCCCTGCCCGTCCTCCATCAGGCCGCCCCGAGCGCCTTCCTCCGAGCTCCTCCAGCGCCGTTCCTCGCCTCTTCCTCGGCAGGTCCGGCCAGGGCCAGCCAGCGCTCGTGCTCCTCCTCTGCCCGCCGTGTCTCCTTCCAGCGCCCCAAGTCGTCCCCCGTGCAGCTCCTCGTCCGTGCAGTACCGGCGCCGCCCCCAAGCACCTCCAGCACTTCAGCACCAAGACCTTGCTGCCATGGCCTCGTCGCCCCGTCGTGCTGCCGTGTTTGTGTTTGGTTGCTGTGGTTGTTATCCCAGGTCCTCGGGATGCGTCAAGTTCCTCTTCAATATGAACGGCTACACGACGATGCGCAAGTTCTACAAAGCGTCAAGTCCGACTACACGGCGATATGTCAAGTACCCCTACGATCCCGAAGTAACAAGTACCTCGACGACATGTACAACTACGACTCGAGACGAGACCGGCAAGACCGAACGGCTACGATGGCGAGTACCTCTCCGATGAACGTGAACAACTACATGGCGATGCGACAAGTACCCCTACGGAACGTGTACCACTACCGTCGCCCCGAAGATGTCCGATGCCGCAAGTACCACGACACGATATCGGAACGACTACTTCCTCTTCGGAAACGTGAATCACTACTTCCTCTACGACTCGTGAGAACGACTCCTTCCTCTACGATCTCGAACCGCCCCGAAACAAGTGTTTCGAAGGTATAACCGCCGAGCCGATGACCCGTGAGATGTTATGTTGTGTTGTATGAGTTGTGCTCCACTTGTGCTTCATGCCGTTCCATATTTTGTCGCGCTCCTCGGTTGCCTCGTCGCTGACTCGTGGGAACCCGGCAACGGGATCACTCCACCTTTCTTCTTGTTCCGCTTGTTCACGCCATCTTTCCTTTTGCACCGGACTCTCAACGAGTTACCGGCACCGATATGTTACCGTTGCATCATTTTCGGATTGTTGCCGTGGCACCCTTTTCCTTCCACCACGGTGACGATGCTTCATATCTTCTTCTTGTTAACCTTCTAATAAAATTGCATAAACTTGATCATGTCATCCGCATCATGTTAACAACACTAAAATGTTTAATTGTTGTTGCTTTATAATTATTAAACATGCTCATGGGGATTTTCCGGATATGTTGTTGTTATTCTCCGGCCTCATTTAAAATGTCTTAATAGTGTAGTTTACTTTATGCTTCACCTCTTGCCATGTTAACAAACATTTAACCTTGTCTTGTAAGTAAACGAGAGTCAACTAAATAATTAAATGTGGTGTTTCGTCAATATGCAACTCGTTGCATATTGAGCTCCACTTAACTTGTAGTGTTGTTTGTGCACTTTGCCATGCCATGCATAATTAAACCGGACATGCATCATACTTGTTTGTGCATCGTATGCCATGTTTATGATATGTGTGTTTACCGTGTTGTTTGCTTCTTTCCGGTTGCTTCTCTTGTTAGCTTCGGTTTCGTTCCGGAGTTGTGAGGCTTCTTCTTCGTCTACTTCATGGATCCGTTCTTCTCCCTTGTGGAATCCCAGGCAAGATGATCATACCCTTGGATACCTTTACTACCATTGCCATGCTTAGTTGTCTCGATGCTATCGTTACATGTCGCGCTACCCATCTTTTATGTCAGCCTCTCCTTGTTGCCATGAAACCTCTAACCTTTGACACCTTCCTAGCAAAACCACTGTTTGGCTATGTTACCCGCTTGCTAAGCCTCGCTTGCTCAGCCCCTCTTATAGCGTTGTTAGTTGCAGGTGAAGATGAAGTTCGTTCCAGGAGGGAACTTGTTGTTGGTATATCACAATATCTATTATTATTATTAACACACCTATATACTGGGCATGGGTGGAAGGCTTGGCCTTTTGCTCGGTGTTTTGTTCCACTCATGCCACCTTAGGCGCCGATAAACCGGCATTATGTTCCTTGATTTTGCGTTCCTTACACGATGGGTGAAATGGGGACCCCTTGACAGTTCGACTTTGAATAAACCTCCTCCAGCAAGGCCCAACATTGGTTTTAATTTTCTCATAATAACAACTTAATTAAATAATTAAATTTGCATAGGGGGTCGCGTCCCCGAGGATTCTAAATTCTACATAGCAGGGGGGGCCAGTGTTGATGGTGTTGGTCCCAAACGAGCGGACTGCGGGGCCGCCTTGGGGAAACCCGAGGTATCTGGTATAACCTGTAGGACGTCTCATCCGGTTGTGGCCTGAGACGAGATACGCGCGGCTACTATGAGGGTGTCGGCACGCCGGGAGGTCTTGCTGGACTTGTTTTACCATTGTCGAAATGACTTGTGCTACCGGGATGCCGAGCCTGATCGGATTTTTCCCTAAGATAAGGAGTGGTGATATTATATTTATCACTTCAGCTAATCGTGAGAGCTTGTGATGGGCTAAGTTGGGACACCCCTGCAGGGTTATGATCTTTCGAAAGCCGTGCCCGCGGTTATGTGGCAGATTGGAATTTGTTAATGTCCGGTTGTAGAAAACTTGACAGATGATCCGAAGTAAAACACACAACTGTGTGAGTAACCGTGACTGTCTCTTTTCACTTTGAGAAGAGAACACGATGGGTATATGTTTGACCGTATGTAGTTAGGATCTTTAGCGATCACTACTTTTGCGACCGTTTGCGTAGATGCTCATCTTATTCTGGTACTCGTAAGTTAGCCACCATATTATGCTTAGCCGCTGCTGCAACCTCACCACTTTACCTCTTCCTACCCATAAAGCTTTGCTAGTCTTGTTACCCATGGTTACGGGATTGCTGAGTCCTCGTGGCTCACAGATACTACAACACCAGATGCAGGTTCAGCCGAGTTTGATGCAGAAGCTGGTTCAAGTGCTTCACCAGGAGCTCGATGAAGAGTTGGCCGTTTGCTTGTGACGTTTTGACGATAAGTAGTGGTTTCTACTAGGATTCGATCCTGACCTGTGGCTTTATGTTGTTTTGGTATCTTTCTTTTGGATCTTCACCCGTAGTCGGGTTGTGATGTTTTGAATGATGTTTGCTTATGTAATGTATTGTGTGAAGTGGCGAGTGTAAGCCAACTATCTCCTTTTGCAATTTAATCCCTCTTTTACATGAGTCGTGCAAAGATACCAAACTTGAGATCATTCTAGGATGGGCTTATACCTTTAAGTCGTGCCTCGACACGTAGGAGGTATAGTCCCATCCTGGGCATTACACCGGTTTAGGGCTGCGGGAGAGGAGAGGATGAAGGCGCGGCTTGGGAAGGAGGGCGCCGCCTCCGGCAATGGGAGGCTAGAGTTAAATAGGGGTAAGGGAGAGGCCATGGCTATGGCTCGCCGGGCGTGACGCCGCCGTCGATGAGCGGCGACGCGTATGTCGCCGATGAGGCCAAGGCAGGCGACGCGCATGTCTACTGTGGAAGAGGCGCCGGGGCCATGGTAGAAGGGGACGGCGGTGGACAGGACGTGCGGGTGGGAGATCTGAATTGGGGGAGAGAGAGAGAGAATGAGGAGGGTAGGTTTTCGGTGGGAGGAGACTAGGTTTTCCAGAGGAAGCGTTTGTTTTATTCTAGACGCACGTGCTCCGCACCGTCGGATCAACATCTGACGGCACGCGGTGCTCGAGCTGCTATCCAACCGGCCTAAGGCCCTGGCAAGACCGGGTTGTATAATTTTGGGCCCAGCTGAGCAAAATAGATATGACAGAAAAAAAACATTAAGTCCCTCTATTTGTGTGAAGAATCTACCAAATATTAGTTGCAAAATTGACCCCACACATTTTTAAATATGTGTAGAAGGTTGCATCTTGGAATGACAAACAATGTTGCCTAAGGAAGTTTCCATTTTCTTTGGACGAAAAAACTATTTTCCATTTTCCGAGTCCCCAAAATGAGGTTTTTTTGTTTAGAGCCTATCATATATTTGTTACAAAATTGGACCAAATCAATTTTATAAAATATTAGGAGATATTTAATGCACATTTGAACGAATAGTTGGGTGTCAAAAGTTTCGACCGACCTCTGGTGAAAAAGACAAATTTTGACTGATCTAGTTGGAAGCGGGTCAAATTTGTACTGCAGCTGCCTTATAGTTTGCTCTTTGTTTCTTCCAAAAATCATTTCTAGGTACATAAGCATCTATTTAATCAGAGAAACACCAAAAAAATTCCAAGATTAAACCACTACCTAGGAACGGCCATTCTCGCCGTTTTGAACGCATTTTGAAACGGGCATACAAAATTCAAAAAAAAATTGGAAAACCTTCCCATTGTGTCATTATATGTGACCAAGTTACCAGAAAAAATAATAAACTTGTAATATGGCAATTCTTTTTAAAAAGTGTTCTCACAAATGAGCTATCATGTGTGAAGATTCATGGCTTTCAAGCCAAATGATCAATCTTATTGCCACATTCATGGTTTGTTCAAATGATCTCATATCGTGCACAAAGGGGAATCTTGGAATGGCAAACAATGTTGCATAAGGAAGTTTTCATTTTCTTTGAACGAAAAATTCATTTTCCATTTTTTTGAGTGCCCAAATGAGTTTTCTTGTGAAGGACCTACCATATATTTGTTGCAATTTTGTACCAAAATATTTTTATAAAATACTAGGCCATATTTAATGCACAATTGAGAAAATGGTTGGGTGTCCAAATCTTTTATCCACCTCTGGTGAAAAAGAAATTTTTCGCCGATCCAGCTGGAAATGGGTCAAATTTGAACTGCAGTTGCCTTGTCGTTTGTGCTTTATTTTTTCCAAAAATTATTTCTAGGTACATAAGTATCTATTTAATAAGAGAAACACAAAAAAAAAATCAAGATTCAACCACTAGCTTGGAACGGTCATTCCCGCCGTTTTGACCGCATTTTGAAACGGGCATAAAAAATTCAAAAAAAATTCAAAAAATTGGAAAACCTTCACATTGTGTCATTATATGTGACCAAGTTACCAGAAAAAATAATTAAACTTCTAATACGACAATTTTTTAAAAGTGTTCTCAGAAATGAGCTATCATGTGTGAAGAATCATGGCTGTCATGCCAGATGATCAATCTTATGGGCATATTCATGGCATAGTTTGTTCAAATGATCTCATATTGTTCATAAGGGTCCATCTTGGAATGGCAAACAATGTTGCCTAAGGAAGTTTTAATTTTCTTTGGACGAAAAAATCATTTACCATTTTTCGAGTGCCCCAAATGAGGTTTTTTTGTGAAGAACCTACCAAATAATTGTTGCAAAATTGGACCAAATCATTTTTATAAAATACTAGGCCATATTTAATGCACAATTGATAAAATGGTTGGGTGTCCAAAGCTTTTATCCACCTCCCGTGAAAAAGACAAATTTCCGTCGATTCAGTTGGAAACAGGTCAAATTTGAACTGCAGTTGCCTTATAGTTTGCTCTTTATTTTTTTCCAAAAATCACATAAGTATCTATTTAAGCATAAATACATGTTTTGGGGTGATACGTCGAGGTTTGGAAGCTGGCCCAGGGCCCCAACTCCAAAGCGCGTAAACTCGCATGCCCACCGCGTGACCATGGCATTGCCATGCGTTCTGTGTGGCCTAGACATGTCTAGTGGGTTGGGTACTCCCTAGGTAAGTGCTAGGAAGAAAATGACAACAAAAGACTCTCACGAGGAGACCGAACTATGCTCAAACATGAATTAGCAGCCAAGTGTTTGATTAGCGGTACGGAAAATGCACGTGGCCAATGGGCCTGAATTTTGGCTGAGGATGATCACCTACTAGAGAGACTGGCTTGGAATTGTTTTAGCTCAAATGGAGGAGCGTAGATGGCACTTGCTTTGCAAAGTACCACATCGGGAAGAAATATGAATACTGAAGCTGGGCTCAAATGAATAAATGTATTGCGCTGAAATTTTGTGGAGTGTGGTCATTTGGGTATAGGAAAACACTGTAAAAAATTTATACGATTTCGATAATCCTAGCTTGTACTTCCTTCACAAAGCTTCTCTAGGGATAGAAACTTTGGAAAATTGCCGAGGAAGATTTAATAGGCAAACGGAGCTGAATATTAGCTTGTGGCAATGATTTGGATATGGAAGATTGACCAAAAAGTTTGAGGGCAATAGGAGTGGTATAGATAGCACTTGCTTTGCAATGTGCCAATCTGCACGGAAAATAAAAAATTAAAGCTGGGCTCACATAGATGATTTGATTGAGTTGCAATTTGGAGGAGGGTGTAATTTGGGCATATGAAGGCACTGTATAAATTTCATGCCATTTGGATATGCATAGCTAGTACTTCCTTCACAAAGCTTCTAGTTGAACAAAAACTTTGGAAATTTTCCGAGGAACATTTACTACGCAAATGGAGCTGAATTTTGTCATGAGGCCATGATTTGGATAGGAAAGAGTGTCAAAAATTTCGAGGGCAATCTAGAATATAAAAATAGCACTTCCTTCACAAAGTGCTGTTCTGAACAGAATAGGAAAATGAATATTGTTGAATTATTTTTGAACTATGCAAGGAAGGTTTTCTACATATTTGACGAATATATGACCCAAAGAATTTATGAGATTTTTTTTGGGTATTTTGGGAATGACAGATATATAGGTTGCTTCACAACATAGGGCAAAAATTGACACATGTACATGACACATAGGCAAAACTGATGAGGTGGCGCCTAGTCATAGCAATCCACCACAACTTACAAGGTTATGACCATCTATATTGGTCGTGATAAGCTAGAAATAAGGCAGCGGACCAGTGATGTCTGCTTTATGACCATTTTGTGTAAGGAAATTATGACCTTTCTGACCAAAATGGTCATTATAGTTTAGGGTTTGGAGCCCCCCGAACAGATTTTGACCAATTGGTCTCAAATGGTCATAGATTTATGACCAATTCTTCCAGGGTCACTGACAGAAGGTCCTAAGTTGACACATTTCTTGTAGTGGATATGGAAACCTTTGCCTGACACCTCGGGACTCCTCGCCTGCGCTTGCCCCTTTAGCACCAAAGAGGAAACTGGCTTCCTGCGCCCGCTGGCGCCCGCCTGGCCTTAGTCGTCATGGCTCACGTCACGCGAACCTCGCGAGGTGTCCCTTGCCTTGATACCTCCGTTCCTCGGGGGCCAGCCTAGTGAGGCCGCCCCAGGGTAGGTCTTGCGTCGTCCACCTCGCGAGGCTTGGCCCCTCACAAAGGTCTTGAGTGGTTGCTGATGAAGATGGGCCGTACCAGGCCGCTGGATGAGCCACGTTCTTGGCCGCAGGCATGCAAGTCAGGGTACCCCCATTCCGAGAACGCCGACAGTAGCCCCCGGGCCCAAGGCACGCTCGGACTTTGCTTCACGGCGAAGCCAAGGGCCAAGTGCGGAGCGCCGCAGGCCCCAAAAGCCTGCGGCCTTGATTGACGCACGGTGATTGATAGGACGTGGGCGTCTCCACTTCCCCATGCCACCTCGGGAACCGCACGATTTGATGAGTCCCTGCATGCACAAAGACCATCATTGACTGCGATTGTGGAGCCCGACTGCTGGCCTTCCCCTGGCTATACATGAGGCGACGGGTGGAGCCCCCGTTGCCCATCTTCATCCTCCATTCCGCCTGCTTCTTCCTCTTCCTCATTGCTCCCTACTTTGCAGCGCCACCCATGGCACCGATACGACGATTTTCCGTCGCCGAGAAGGGGAAAACCCCTTGTGAGGAGCTGGGATCGCTCCCACCAAAGAAAAGGCTGTTCTGTTCCCGTGACGCTGTCCTGAGGCCGAAAGTGACGAGACCTTGGCACGAGCGGCCTCCCCCCGGCTACCAGCTGCCCTTGTACGCCTGGGTGCAAGGCTCCGAAGGGGAAGGCAGCACCCAGCGCCGCTCGCGCCTTGGTGGTCACGAGCATCGTGCAAGGCTCAGGAGGGGAAGGCAGCACCCAGCGTCGCTCGTGTCTTGGCCGCGTTGAGCATGCCGGTGTGGTGTGCCCCGCCGCCCCGCGAACGCACATTGGAGGCTCTTCGCGCAAATTTGTGGCATGGGCGGCGATGCCTCCGAGCTCCTAGATCTTCTTCCAGCAATTCTTCTCTGAAGAGATGCTGCCGAGAGGGACGCTTGAGCTGTGGTTACATCACGCCGAGTGCCGGGCCCCGGTGACAGGGGCTCTGGTTGAGGTCGTCTCCCCAGGCAAAATATTCATGACCGGCGGATAGGGCGAGGTCACCCGCATCTGCCGCGCGGAGGGCTCCCTCGCCATCCACTTCGAGTACGACAGCACCTCCATGCTGCTCTTCAAGTTGTTTGTCGAGGAGGGACGCCGCCTAGAGTGCTGCCCTGGAGGGGGCCGTCAGGGTGGCACAGCGACTGGCGCCATGCCTGCCATTGATGTTAGATAATAAAGAGAAATAAACGAGACACAAGAGACACGGATTTTTACGTGGAAACCCTTGCGGGAGAAAACCACGGACGCACGAAGGCGCAATCACTATGAGGAGGAGTATTACAAGCACGAGACGATAGGCCGTCTTAGGTGCGCCTACATGGGGTATATAAGAGGGCAATACATGAGAGTCCTTGGAGGACAAGTAAATGAGTTGTACTCGTACACGTCGACGTCAACGCAACGCCCACACCTGTTGTACTACGTCTAGTCGAACACGGTACTAGAATTTGGATCATAATTTAACAATCTCCACCTTGAGCCAAATTCCCTCCAGTAGTCGAAGAAAGTGAATAACTCCATCCAAATCAGCATAAACACCTTGTGCGTCAAAGTCCATAGGACTAGTGAGAAATACCAACTAAGCCTGAGCAAAGCTCAAACTTATTGGTAGGAACTGGCTTTGTCATCATATCAGCAAGATTATCATGAGTACTTATCTTGCATACCTTCAAATCACCCTCAGCAACAACATCTCGAATATAGTGAAATCTGACATTAATGTGGTTCGTTCTCTCATGATACATTGTATTCTTTGTAAGATATGTAGCACTTTGACTATCACTAAATACGGTAGGGCAAGATAAATCTCCACAAAGCTCAGTGTACAAACCTTTCAACCAGATAGCTTCTTTGCATGCCTCAGAAATAGCCATATACTCGGTATCAGTAGTGGAACAAGCCACAATAGACTGCAAAGTTGCTGTCCAACTCACAGCACAACCACCAATGGTGAAAACATAACCTGTGAGCGATCTTCTCTTATCCAAATCACCAGCAAAATCAGAATCAACAAAACCAACAAGTCCATCTCCAGTTTTCCCAAACTGTAAATAAGCATTAGAAGTACCTCGTAGGTATCTGAAAATCCACTGAACTTCTTTCCAATGCTCTTTTCCAGGATTAGCCATCTATCTACTAACAACACTCAATGCATATGATAAATCCGGATGGGAACAAACCATGGCATACATAAGTGAACCAACTGCACTCGAATAGGGAACTCTAGACATGTACTCAATATCTGCATCTGACTTAGGACATAAAGCTGATGATAATTTGAAGTGCGTAGCTAACGGAGTACTTACTGGCTTGGCATTATGCATATTAAAACGACGAAGAACTTTATCAATATATACCTTCTGACTTAGATATACCTTTCCAGACGACCTATCTCTGGATATTTCCATGCCAAGAATTTTCTTTGTTGCACCCAAATCCTTCATCTCAAATTCATTACTCAATTGCTTCTTTAGTTCATTAATATCTGACATACTCTTTGCAGTAATTAGCATATCATCAACATAAAGGAGCAAATAAATAGTTGAACCTTTGATAGTTTTCAAATAAACACAACTATCATAATTAGACCTTTTGAAACCTCGAGAGAGCATAAAGGTGTCAGATCTCTTGTACCACTGTCTAGGGGATTGCTTCAATCCATAAAGAGATTTCCTTAACTTGCAGACAAGCTTTTCTTTACCAAGAATAACAAAACCTTCAGGTTGTTCCATATAAATATCCTCTTCTAATTCTCCATGTAAGAATGTAGTTTTAACATCCAATTGTTCAAGCTCAAAATCATACATGGCAACAATACTGAGTAAAGTGCGAATAGAGCTATGCTTCACAACAGGAGAAAAGACTTCGTTATAGTCAATACCTGGAATCTGGCTATAACATTTAGCAACTAACCTTGCTTTATATCTTGTCTCATCATTAGGAGAAACACCTTCTTTCCTCTTGAAAACCCACTTGCAACGAATAGGTTTCTTCTCTCTAGGCAATTTTACTAAATCCCAAGTGCCATTCTTTTCAAGTAATTCCATCTCATCATGCATAGCGGTCATCCACTTATTACTGTCAGAAGAAATAATAGCCTCAGAATATGAAGAAGCCTCAGCATTACCTTCAATTTCCTCTGCAACAGATAAAGCAAAAGAAATAATATTGCACTCTTCAATTAACATTTTAGGTTTATCAATACCCCGCCTAACTCTGTCACGTGCAAGATTCCAACCGGGTGGAACAATAGGCTGATTTGGAGTGGGAGTGACATGTTCATCATCAACGACGGGTTCATCATGTGCATCAACAATTTCATTACCAGATGTATCACCTGAATCAATAACATGCTCCACCTAAATAGTAGGATGCTGAATAATAGCCTGCTGTGCACTTTCAACGGGAACATTAGTAGATGGAACATCATGTAACATAGCAGATTCATTAAAGATAACATTTCTGCTAATAACAACCTTCTGGGTTTCAGGATTCCACAATTTAAAACCATTAACACCAGACTTATAACCAAGAAAGATGCACTCAATAGCCTTAGGCTCCAATTTTCCATTATCAACATGAGCATAACCAGTGCAACTAAAAACTCTCAACTGTGAATAATTAGTAGGTGAACCAGACCATACCTCAATTGGAGTTTTCTTATTAAGAGCAATATATGGTGAATGGTTAATGAGATAACAAGCAGTGGAAGCGGCCTCAGCCCAAAAACGCCTATGCAAACCTGCATTGGACAACATGCAACGGGCTCTGGAAATAATGGTCCTGTTCATACGCTCAGCAACACCGTTTTGTTGAGGAGTATAAGGAACGGTGTGATGTCTAGCAATGCCTTAAGATTTGCAATAATTCACAAATTGCTTGGAACAGAATTCCATACCATTATCAGTGCGAAGTATTTTTACCTTCTTTTCAGTTTGTCTTTCAATCATAATCTTCCACTCCTTAAATGCTGAGAATGCTTGCCATTTATGCTTCAAGAAATAAGGCCAAACTTTTCTCGAATAATCATCAATTATAGTCAGCATGTAACTAGCACCACCTAATGACTTCCTGCGAGATGGTCCCCATAAATCAGAATGCACATAATCAAGAATACCTTCAGTTGTATGAGTCGAAGTATTGAACTTCACCCTCTTGTGCTTGCCGAAGATACAATGCTCACAAAATTTCAATTTTCCAGGTTCGTATCCTTTAAGAAGACCTCTCTTATTTAACTCTACCAAACCAAGTTCACTCATATGTCCAAGACGCATATGCCAAAGGTTAGCAGCATCACTATCAGAATTCTTTGAAATAACTGGACTAGCATTACCTGAAACGGTAGAACCTCGAAGGTAATAAAGACCATTGGTCGAACTTAAGTCACCTTTCATCACAATAAGGGAACCTCTGGTGACCTTCAAAACACTATCTCCACCTGAATACTTGTACCCCTTTGCATCAAGGGCACTCACAGAGATAAGATTTCTCTTCATCTTCGGAATATATCGAAAATCTGTCAAAGTTCTGATTGTGCCATCAAACATCTTGATTCGAACGGAACCTATGCCTTCAATCTTGCATGGTGAATTATCAAAACCCAAAACGGAACCAGCAGCAATAGTGGAATCAAAAGTAGTAAACCTATATTTATGCGGGCACATATGAAAAGTACATGCAGTGTCAAGTACCCACTCATCATTGGTCTCAGCACATCCAGCAATAACGACAAGAGCATCATTGGAACTATCATCACGAGCAACGTCATCAGAATTTTCACCTTGTTTGTTACCTTTTCTCTTTTCTTTGTTCTGCAACTTGAAACACTCGGAGATGGCATGCCCGTATCTCTTGCAATATCTACAATACTTCTTGTCTCTGGATTGTGACCGGCCCCTGTGGCCATTCTTACTTTTGCCTCTGTTTCCATTATTGGAGTTCTTATCCTTTGTCCTGCCACGAACAGATAATCCCTCGGCTTGGGATGAACTCGAACCATCATGAGGCACCATTAATTTCATCTTCTCCTTAGAGTTCAAAGCTTCATAAACTTCATTAAGTGTGAGAGTATCACGACTATATAATATGGTGTCTCTAAAATTGGTGTAAGAACTTGGCAGTGAACAAAGTAACATTAAAGCAGTATCTTCCTCTTCATACTTAACCTCCATTACAGCTAGATCGGATATGATCTCTTTAAATTCTGAAATATGATTCAAAACATTACCTCCATCGGGTAACCTGTGCAGGAATAATTTTTGCTTCAGATGCATCTTGCTGGTAAGATCTTTTGTCATGCAAATGCTTTCCAGATTTAACCATAGAGCGGCGGCACTTTTCTTGCTCAAAACTTCCTGCAAAATATTGTTATGCAAATGGAGTTGAATTTGTGACAAAGCCTTACGATCCCTTCTTTTCTCCTCGTCAATCCAGTCCTTAATTTGGTTCTTCCCAAAACTATCCAGTGCATCATCATAGTCGGCATGTGCCAACAATGCCCGCATCTTGACTTGCCATAGGGTAAATCCTGTGTCATGGTCCAGCAGCAGAAGATCGTACTTCATGGATGTCATGAGTAGATAAATCTGTGCACAAAGTAGTACAAGCCGGTAGAAAAATTCTTGCAAGAATTTAATATGCGGAGCTGACAAAAAAGAAAGAATAAATAACACCTGGTAGTATCGGACAGTAGACGTAGCAACCGAAGTCAAGAAAAAAAATCTGATATGTAGATCAGCCTTAACCACCACGTGAGAAGTAGTAGTGGTACTGTAGTACTACTACTTGTTCGGTTGACGATGGCTTGACGTCAAGCTGAAGCTGGAGCAGTGTAACGATCGTAATTTCCGATCGGTAGTAGTTGCAGCAGCAACGATTGATCCAATCTCCTCGGGACTTGAAGCTGGTTGATTAGCACCAGGGGCAACTCAATTTGTACGTAGACGTGGAGCAGCAGCAACGTACGGCTCGGCGGATCAGACAATGGCAAACGCCTGGTGGTTGCTTTTGATCTACGACCCAGCGGAGAAAAGGAAAACTTGTCTGTCTCGGACACAGCGTACCGCACGCGATGAAAATCCTGCCGCCTGTCGATCTCGGTGACACGCCGCTGTAGTGGCTCCAGCTTGCACCGAAACAATCTCCGATCCGGAGATCGCAAGATGGCGGCGGCGCGCACAGCCGCAACCCTAATCTCCCGTCTCAAATCTCGTATCTACGAACTTGGCTATGTATACCACTTGTTAGATAATAACGAGAAATAAATAAGACACAAGAGACACCGATTTTTACATGGAAACCCTTGCGGGAGAAAACCACGGACGCATGAAGGCGTGATCACTATGAGGAGGAGTATTACAAGCACGAGACGACATGACGTCTTAGGTGTGACTACGTGGGGTATATTAGAGGGCAATACATGAGAGTCCTTGGAGGACAAGTAAATGATTTGTACTTGTACGCATCGACGTCAACGCAATGCCCACACCGGTTGTACTACGTCTAGTCCAACACAGTACTAGAATTTGGATCATAATTTAACAATTGGTCCCGCCGCCGGCTCTCCTAGCAGCAGTGATTGCCCTTGGGAATCCATCGGCTCTCCCGAGGCCGATGAGTCTCCGGAGACGAGCGACGCCAGCTACACACCTCCAAGCTTGCGCCGCGCCCGGAGCGCATCAGATGCACGAGCTCGTCGCCGATGGTGACTTGAGCGGGGTCAGAGATGGCCTCTCGTGGCCCACTATTGATGATGGCGTCGATGATGGTAGCCGTAGTTAGGGTCTCCTGAAATCCCTCTCTTTTGCTCCATGCGAGGAATCAAAGCCATCCCCAAGGGGGCGTGTAAAGAACCTGTAATGCTTTTGCTCCGATGCTTATTATCCTCGCTAAGAGACCCTGTTTGCAAGCCTCGTTCCGGTAGTGTCGCTCCTTTTTACCCTTTCAGTAGCTTGGTGCTCTACACCGGTAGGTCCTAGTCCCAAGGCAAGCTACAGTCGTCGCTAGTATGCCAGGTCGCAATGCCGTGGTCAAGGCCAGGAGGTGAGTGGCCCGGGGTCCGGTAAGAGCTCCTGAGGCGCGATGCTCAAGAGGTCCCCCTTGGCGTGCAAGCAGCTTCCGGAGGCTAAAATGGGAGGTGACATTGCCGATGCGTGACTGCAGAAACCAACTCTTCAAGTGATGGCGGCACGCTGATGGGATGCATGACTTATCTTGACGGGTCTGAGGTGATTCCTCGAGCGGTGCGCCTGGCTTGCTTCCGATGTCGCGTGGCTGAGATTTCATGATTTCCTTCCCGCTTGCCCTAGAGTTCTGGGTCGACAGAGCCTGACCCTGTGCATACCTCAGCCGGCACAGGCTCGTCCGGATTGCCAGGATGATACCAGGGAGTGAGGCGCTACGTGGCCAGTTAGGCCCCTGAGACGCGATGCTCAGGGGTCCCCCTTGACGTATGAACAGCCCTCTGGGCAGGAAATGCTAGACTATGCCTTGGTGTTCTGCGTCGGCAGGGCCCGACCCCGCGCATACCTCAGCTGCCGCCGACTTGCCCGGATCGTGAGGACAATACCAGGGAGTGAGGGGCTACGTGGCCAGTTAGGCCCCTGAGACGGGATGCTCGGGGGTCCCCCTTGACATACGAACATACGTGAACTATCTATGCTGGCCTCCCCTTCTCCCGTCCTCCTTGGTGCTTTGCGTCCTCGGGTCCCGACCCTCGAGCGAAGCTCAGCCGCCGCTGGTATGCCAGGTCGCAATGCCATGGTCAAGGCCAGTGGGTGAGGGCTGGAGAGTCAGTAGGAGCCCCTAAGACGCGATGCTCAGAGGCCCCCCCTTTAACGCGCAAACAAGTTACGTGAGAAGGGGAGATCGGTAGGGTTGCCTACCGCCGTGCTCCTGAGCTTCCCGCGGGTTAGTTTGAAGCAGCACAACTTAGAACCGCGCCTACCGCTGGGCCACTGATCACTCCACAGGAAGACGAAGGCACCGATGACCTGGTGAGGTGACGTATGCGGGGCAGGCCGTGAGTTAGAGCTCGATCTCTTGGATTTCTCAGTGTTGCAGAGACGGACCCAAGCACAAGCGTCGTGCCAACGAGTGCAACCCCCGTTGCGGGATGAGCAGAAGTCCATTAGGCAGCGAGGGAGGCCAAAAGAGATGGTGAGTGAGTAGGTGATGTCCATAAGGTAAATCATAAGAGGAAATGAGCCAACTCAAGCGACGTAAAATGCGATACATGCCATAGGGACGGACCCGTGCGGTCTGGGGTTGATGCGGCCCGAGGGGCGCCCCCAACAGAGTAAGCTAAAGATGCAAAAAGTATACACGCCGCAGGGGCAGGCCCGTGCGTCCTAGGAATAATGCAGCCCGAGGGGCTCTCCCAGCTGAACAAAACTGGAAAGTGTCACCTAGAATAGTTGCTGAAAAGAGGTCGGGGTAGCTGGAGACGCTCGCTGCAGATGTCGCTCCTCACGAGCCGCCTAAATCCGGGGCCTCACGAGGCTCCGGAGGTTCCAAGAGCTCGTGAAGAACCGAGGCACCTCCGCCAAGATCTCCTGATGTCCGGCCTCGCGAGTCACCAGGAATTCCCGCATGTGGCGCTGGTGCAAGGCCGCCTGGTGCTACTTCTCGAGGTTGCCTTGTATTCCCTCGAAGAGCAAAGGGAGATGCAGCACAATAGCGTAAGTATTTCCCTCAGTTTTTGAGAACCAAGGTATCAATACAGTAGGAGACCACGCGCGAGTCCCTCACACCTGCACAAACAAATAAGAACTTCGCAGCCAACGCGATAAGGGGTTGTCAATCCCTTTACGGACACTTACGAAAGTGAGATCTGATAGAGATGATAGTTTATATTTTTGGTATTTTTGGTTTATAAGAACATCAAATAAAAGCAATAAAAGCAAAGTAGATATAGATAGATATGTTGAGAATAGACCCGGGGGCCATAGTGTTCTCTAGTGGCTTCTCTCATGCTAGCGATATTCTATGGCGGGTAAACAAATTACTGTCGAGCAATTGATAGAAAAGCGAATAATTATGAGACTATCTAGGCATGAGCATTATATATAGGCATCACGTCCGAGACAAGTAGACCGACTCCTGCTTGCATCTAATACTATTACTCCACACATCGACCGCTATCCAGCATGCATCTAGTGTATTGAGTTCATAAGAACAGAGTAAGGCCTTAAGCAAGATGCCATGATGTAGAGGGATAAACTCAAGCAATATGATATAAACCCCATCTTTTTATCCTCGATGGCAACAATACAATACGTGCCTTGCTGCCCCTACTGTCACTGGGAAAGGACACCGCAAGATTGAACCCAAAGCCAAGCACTTCTCCCATTGCAAGCACTATAGATCTAGTAGGCCAAACCAAACCAATAATTCGAAGAGACTTGCAAGGATATTATGAGCACACATAAAAAGTTCAGAGAAGAACCAAATATCTTTCAAAGATAATCTTAATCATAAACTCACAATTCATCGGATCTCGACAAACACACCACAAAAAGAGATTACATCGAATAGATCTTCTCGAAGACCAATGAGAACTTTGTATTGAGATCTAGAGAGAGAAAAGAAGCCATCTAGATAGTAGCTATGGACCCGAAGGTCTATGGTAAACTACTCACAACTCATGGTGAGGGCAATGATGATGATGTTGAAGAACTCCGTGATGGATCCCCCTTCGGTGGAGCTCCGGAACAGGCTCCAAGATGGGATCTCACGGGAACAGAAGGTTACGGTGGTGGAATTAGGGGTTTCTCTCTGTTGTCGAAGGTTTCCGGGTACGTAGACTTATATAGTAAGAAGGAGGACACCGGGGGGGTGCTCGGGGGGCCCACGAGGCAGGGGGCACGCCCTGGGAAGGGGGCGCCCCCCCACCCTCGTGGGTAGCCCCTTGATCCCCTGACGTGGTTCTCAAGTCCCCCGTGCGTGATTTTCTCCAAAAATATCTCTCGCGAAGGTGTCATTCCGTTTGGACTCCATTTGATATTCTTTTTCTGCAAAACCCTGAAACAGGCAAAAGCAGCAATCTGGACTTGGCGTTTGGGTTAGTAGGTTAGTCCCAAAAATGATATAAAAGTGTATGATAAAGCCCATTAAACATCCAAGACTTCATAAATAATGGCATGGAACAATAAAAAACTATAGATACGTTGGAGACGTATCAAGCATCCCCAAGTTTAATTCCTGCTCGTCCTTGAGTAGGTAAATAATAAAGAAAGAATTTTTGATGTGGAATGCTAACCAATATAGTTTTACAATGTAATTCTCTTAATTGTGGCATGGATATTCAGATTTGAAAGATTCCAGATAAAAGTCTATATTGACATAAGAAACAATAATACTTCAAGCATACTAACAAAGCAATAATGTCTTCTCAAAATACTATGGCTAAAGAAAGTTATCCCTACAAAATCATATAGTTTGGCTATGCTCCCTCGTTATCACACAAAATATTCATATCATGCACAACCCCGATTTCAGCCAAGCATTTGTTTTCATACTCTATCTTTTCAATCCTTTCAACTTTCACGCAATACATGACCGTGAGCCATGGGCATATCACTATGGGTGGAATAGAGGTGGTTGTGGAGAAGACAAAAAGAGAGGAAGATAGTCTCACATCAACTAGGTGTATCAACGGGCTATGGAGATGCCCATCAATAGATATCAATGTGAGTGAGTAGGGATTGCCATGCAACGGATGCACTAGAGCTAAATATGAATGAAAGCTCAACAAAAGAAACTAGTGGGTGTGCATCCATCTTGCTTGCTCACGAAGACCTAGGGCATTTGAGGAAGCCCATCGTTGGAATATACAAGCCAAGTTCTATAACGAAAATTCCCACTAGTATATGAAAGTGACTAAACATGAGACTCTCTACAATGAAGAACATGGTGCTACTTTGAAGCACAAGTGTGAAAAAAAGATAGTAGCAATTGTCCCTTTTTTTGGCCTTTCTTTTTTTCTTTGGCCTTTTTTTGTGTGGAGGAGCTTTATAGATTTAGCCTTTCCTCCCATGGGACAATGCTCTAATAATGATGATCATCACACTTTCATTACAACTCGATACTACACCAACAAAGTATGACTCTATATGAATGGCTCTGGTGGTGTACCGGTATGTGCAATGAAACAAGAGCGATATGTATAAAAATTATGCATGGTGGTCTCGCCACAAATACAGTGTCAACTACATGATCATGCATGGCAATATGACAATATGATGCGTGTCATATGAACGGAACGATGGAAAGTTGCATGGCAATATATCTCGGAATGGCTATGGAAATACCATGATAGGTAGGTATGGTGGCTGTTTTGAGGAACAATATGGTGGCTGTTTTGAGGAAGGATATATAGTGGGTTTATGGCACCGGCGAGAGTTGCGCGGTACAAGAGAGGCTAGCAATGGTGGAAGGGTGAGAGTGCGTATAATCCATGGACTCAACATTAGTCATAAGAACTCATATACTTATTGCAAAAATCTACGAGTCATCAAAACAAAGAAATCAATGCATGCTCCTAGGGGGGAGGTTGGTAGGAGTTAACCATCACGCGCCCCCGACCTCCACACAAAGGTTGGCACTCTACAAATACCTCATGCTCTAACTTCGTCACATAGCGGTTCACCATACATGCATGCTACAGGAATCACTAACCTTAACACAAGTATTTCTCAATTTCATAATAACTCCACTAGCATGACTCTAATATCATTATCCTCATATCTCAAAACAATTATCAAGCATCCAACATCTCATTCTATTCAATGCACTTGGTGTGAATTTTTTTACTGCATTGACATTGGATGTCTATCATGTGAAGACTAGTTTCTTTAGCCTAAACACATTACCATGCTGTTTTAATAGACTCTCAAATAGATATAAGTAAAGCATGAGAGTTCAACAATTTCTACAAAATATTACGACCACCGTGCTCTAAAAGATATAAGTGAAGCACTAGAGCAAAAACTATTCAACTCAAAAGATATAAGTGAAGCACATAGATTATTCTAACAATTTCTAGGCTATATTTAACTCTCTCAAATAGGTGTGTCCAGCAAGGATGATTGTGACAAACTAACAAGCAAAGACTCAAATTATACAAGACGCTCCAAGCAAAACATATATCATGTTGCGAAGAAAAATATAGCTCCAAGTATAGTTACCGATGGATGAAGACGAAAGAGGGGATGCCTTCC
Source organism: Secale cereale (assembly GCA_902687465.1). Classification (NCBI taxonomy): domain Eukaryota; kingdom Viridiplantae; phylum Streptophyta; class Magnoliopsida; order Poales; family Poaceae; genus Secale; species Secale cereale. The sequence goes on along the minus strand of LR738713.1, from coordinate 387,781,678 downwards.
CGGGGCATCCCCAAGCTTAGGCTTTTTATTATATTGAATTTACTTGGGGTGCCATGGGAATCCCCAAGCTTTGGCCTTTGCTACTTCTTGTTCCATAGTCCATCAAAGCAATACTCAAAACTTGAAAACTTCACAACACAAAACTTAGACAAAAATTCTCGTGAGCTCCGGTAGTATATTAAAGCAAACCACTACTCAAAGGTGCAGCAATGAATTCATTATTTGTTTATATTGGTGTTAAACCTACTGTATTCCAACTTCTCTATGGTTCATATCTCCCGATACTACCCATAGAAGCATTGAAATAAGCAAACAACACATGAAAAATAGAACAGTCTGTAGTAATCTGCAGGTTTCGCCTACTTCAGGAACTTCAAAAAATTCAAACTAAATTGGTAAATTTGAGAAATTTGTCTATTAATCATCTGCAAAAAGAGTCAACTAAATAGCACGCGCCAGTAAAATCTGACGACCACTTTAGCTAGCGCAAACGATTCTGTTTTTCACAGCAAGATCACATAAACTTCACACAAGTCTTCCCAAAGGTTCTACTTGGCACAAACACTAAACAAAACATGAAACCAAATCTAATCAGAGGCTAGATGCAATATTTATTCCCTAACAGCAACAAAAAATAAATATAAAGTTAGGTTGCCTCCCAACAAGCGTTATCGTTTTACGCCCCTAGCTAGGCACGATACAAGATAAATCTAGGTATTGCCATCTTTGGAAGGCAATCCATAAGTGGCTCTCATGATAGATTCATATGGTAATTTGATTTTATTTCTAGGAAAGTGTTCCATGCCTTTCCTTAATGGAAATTGGAATCTAATATTTCCTTCCTTCATATCAATAATTGCACCAATCGTTCTAAGGAAAGGTCTACCAAGAATAATAAGACATGAAGGATTGCAATCTCTATCAAGACCAATGAAATCTACGGGCACATAATTCCTATTGGCAACGATAAGAACATCATTAATTCTTCTCATAGGTTTCTTAATAGTGGAATCTGCGAGATGCAAATTTAAAGAACAATCACCAAGCTCATGGAACCCTAGCAAATCACACAAAGTTTTTGGGATAGTGGAGACACTTGCACCCAAATCACACAAAGCATAGCATTAATGATCTTTTATTTTTATTTTAATAGTGTGTTCCCATTCATCATAAAGCTTTCTAGGGATAGAAACTTCTAACTCAAGTTTTTCTTCATAAGATTGCATCAAAGCATCAACTATGTGTTTGGTGAAAGCTTTGTTTTGACTATAAGCATGCGGAGAATTTAGCACGCATTGCAACAAGGAAATAAAATCAATCAAAAAGAAATTGTCATAATTGAATCCCTTGAAATCCAAAGTAGTGGGTTCATCACTATGCAAAGTTTTAATCTCTTCACTCCCACTTTTAACAATTTTAGCATCAAGATCTAAAAACTCCGAATCATTGGGACACCTTAAAGAAGAATCATCTCCAATCCTATCTTCATCAAGATCTATACTAGAAAACAAGGATCTAATAGGAGACACATCAATAACTTTCAGATCTTTATTTTCATGATAACTAGAAGAACACGCTTTAATATAATCTTCTCTTTTAGCATGCATCCTAGCGGTTCTTTCTTTGAATTCATCAATGAAAATTCTCATGGCTTTGAGAGACTCACTAATATCATGCTTAGGTGGGATAGATCTAAGTTTCAAAGAATCAACATCAAGAGTAATTATATCCACACTTTTAGCCAATTCATCAACCTTAAGCAATTTCTCTTCAAGCACAGCATTGGAATTCTTTTCCGAGATCATAAACTCCTTAACTCTAGTTTCAAATTCAGAAGGCATCTTTCCATAAGGGTTGTTGTAGGAATCACCATAATTATTATTAGAGGAATTACTAGGAAAAGTCCTAGGATTAAAATTACCTCTACAAGCATTGTTACCAAAATTATTCCTACCAACAAAATTCACATCCAAAGATTCATTGCTATTTTCAGTCAAAGTGGACAAAGGCATATCATTAGGATCAGAAGAAGCACTCTTAGCAGCAAATAATTTCGTAAGTTCACCCATCTTTCCACTCAAAACACTAATTTCATCAATAGCATGCACTTTTTTACTAGTAGATCTTTCGGTGTGCCATTGAGAATAATTAACTATAATATTATCTAGGAGTTTGGTAGCTTCTCCTAAGGTGGTTTCCATGAAAGTGCCTCACGTGGCTGAGTCTAAAAGATTTCTAGAAGCAAAATTCAAGCTAGCATAAAAGTTCTGAATAATCATCCGTAGATTCAAACCATGTGTAGGGCAATTACGTATCATCAATTTCATTCTCTCCCAAGCTTGTACAACATGATCGTGATCTAGTTGCTTAAAATTCATAATATCGTTTCTAAGAGAGATGATCTTAGCAGGAGGGAAATACTTAGAGATAAAAGCATCTTTGCACTTATTCCACGAATCAATACTATTTCTAGGCAAAGAGGAAAACCAACTTTTAGCACGATCTCTGAGTGAAAACGGAAATAACTTCAATTTAACAATGTCGTTATCCGTATCCCTTTTCTTTTGCATATCACACAAATCAACAAAGTTGTTTAGATGGGTAGCGGCATCTTCACTAGGAAGGACGGAGAATTGATATTTCATGACAAGATTCAACAAAGCAGCATTGATCTCACATGATTCAACATCGGTAATAGGAGCAATCAGAGTGCTAATAAAATCATTGTTGTTGGTATTGGAGAAGTCACACAATTTGGTATTGTTCTGAGCCATAGTGACAAGCTAGCAATCCAACACACACAAGCAAACAAGAAGCAAGCGAACGATAAACACACGGCGGAAGAAGGGCAAATAAAACGGCAAGGGTGAAGTGGGGGAGAGGAAAACGAGAGGCAAATAAATGTAATGCGAAGGATAAGGGTTTGTGATAGGTACTTGGTATATGACTTTTGCGTAAGCCTCCCCGGCAACGGCGCCAGAAATTCTTCTTGCTACTTCTCGAGCTTGCATTGTATTCCCTCGAAGAGGAAAGGGAGATGCATCACAGTAGCGTAAGTATTTTCCCTCAGTTTTTGAGAACCAAGGTATCAATTCAGTAGGAGACCACGCGCGAGTCCCTCACACCTGCACAAACAAATAAGAACTTGACAATCAACGCGATAAGGGGTTTTCAATCCCTTTACGGTCACTTACGAAAGTGAGATCTGATAGAGATGATAGTTTATATTTTTGGTATTTTTGGTTTATAAGAACAGCAAATAAAAGCAAAGTAGATATAGATTGATATGTTGAGAATAGACCCCGGGCCATAGTGTTCTCTAGTGGCTTCTCTCATGATAGCGATATTCTATGGAGGGTAAACAAATTACTGTCGAGCAATTGATAGAAAAGTGAATAATTATGAGACTATCTAGGCATGATCATTGTATATAGGCATCACGTCTGAGACAAGTAGACCGACTGCTGCCTGCATCTACTACTATTACTCCACACATCGACCGCTATCCAACATGCATCTAGTGTATTGAGTTCATAAGAACAGAGTAACGCCTTAAGCAAGATGACATGATGTAGAGGGATAAACTCAAGCAATATGATATAAACCCCATCTTTTTATCCTCGATGGCAACAATACAATACGTGCCTTGCTGCCCCTACTGTCACTGGGAAAGGCCACCACAAGATTGAACCCAAAGCCAAGCACTTCTCCCATTGCAAGAACTATAGATCTAGTAGGCCAAACCAAACCAATAATTCGAAGAGACTTGCAAGGATATTATGAGCACACATAAAAAGTTCAGAGAAGAACCAAATATCTTTCATAGATAATCTTGATCATAAACTCACAATTCATCGGATCTCGACAAACACACCGCAAAAAGAGATTACATCGAATAGATCTCCTCGAAGACCGAGGAGAACTTTGTATTGAGATCCAGAGAGAGAGAAGAAGCCATCTAGATACTAGCTATGGACCCGAAGGTCTGTGGTAAACTACTCACAACTCATGGTGAGGGCGATGATGATGATGATGAAGAACTCCGTGATGGATGCCCCTCCGGTGGAGCTCCGGAACAGGCTCCAAGATGGGATCTCACGGGAACAGAAGGTTACGACGGTGGAGTTAGGGTTTTCTCTCCGTTGTCGAAGGTTTCGGGGTACGTAGACTTGAATAGGAAGAAGGAGGACACCGGGGGGGGGGGG
>LR738713.1:387699901-387777379 GCA_902687465.1 Secale cereale | reverse complement strand
GCCGCGCCCTCGGAAGGGGGGCGTGCCCCCCACCCTCGTGGGCAGCCCCTTGAGCCCCTGACATGGTTCTCAAGCCCCCCGTGCGTGATTTTCTCCAAAAATATCTCTCGCGAAGGTTTCATTCCGTTTGGACTCCGTTTGATATTCTTTTTCTGCAAAACCCTGAAACATGCAAAAAACAGCAATCTGGACTAGGCCTTTGGGTTAGTAGGTTAGTCCCAAAAATGATATAAAAGTGTATGATAAAGCCCATTAAATATCCAAGACTTCAAAAATAATAGCATGGAACAATAAAAAATTATAGATACGTTGGAGACGTATCACCTGGTTCGGCAAGCCGAAGGGCATGCGAACGTAACTGCGAAGGGGGGCCCTCACACTGACCGGCACATGATGGCTAGTAGCGCTCCTGAGATGCTGCCCTATTGAGCTGGAGGTAGTCAACGGAGACATGCAGCTCACCATCACCTCCTGGTTGGGGAACCACGTCGGGTAGTGGGCAGCTGTCGCCATGCATGGCTCTTGGCTTCTGAAGATCCTGGGTTGTCTTGGCGATGAACTCCTGAGCACTAGGCGAAGCACACCTCCACATGGTTTGGATCCTTGACCGCCGCAGCCTGGTAAGCGCGCTCGAGTGAGCACACCACGTCCTTTTCCTCGTAGGCAACCGTGATGACACCGCCGCTTCCTGGCATCTTGAGGACGTTGTAGCCGTGGTGAGTCACTGCCATGAACTTGGCCATGCCTGGGTACCCAAGGATGGCGTTGTAGGGAAGAAGAATGTGGGCGACATTGAAGTTGATGAGCTCGATGCGGTAGTTGTTGCGCTTGCCAAAGGTGACACACAGGCGACCCTGCCCTATCGGGGTGGTGGAGCCGTCAGTCACTCCTGAGAAGGGCTTGGTAGGCTGTAGCTGATCGTATGGCACTTGGAGGCTATCGAACATCTCGACGGACAGGACATAGAGCCATGCGCCGCTGTCGATGAGGCTCTTGGTGACTTGAACGTTGCTGATGACGGGTGAGCAGAGCATCGGGAGGGCGCTGGCGGTCGCCGCGCACTTGAGCTGGTCTGCTGAGCTAAAGGTGATGGCGCACTTGGACCACCTGAGTGAGCGCGTGGCTTCGAGCTCGGGGAGAGCCGCGCTTATATGTCGGGCGAACTGGTTGAAGAGGCGCCGAGAGGCTGGGGCCTCCGCACCGCCCAAGATGCAGGCGATGGCGCGAGGCTCCTAGAAGTCCTTAGCCTCGTCGTCCTGGTCATCGTTCCTCCTGGGTGGTGGCAGCGGAGGGAGGAAGGCCTTGCCCTGAGGACGGTCCTCGCGAGGTTGGTCCCTCCAGGCACCCTCGCGAGGCTGGTCCCTACATGCACCCTCGCGAGGCTGATCATGCCAGCGGTCCTCACGAGGTTGATCACGCCACTCCTGACGGGGGTCGTGGTCGTCCCAGCGCCCCCCGGTCTGGCTTCCTCCATGGCCGTAGCCCCGGTCACTGCGCTCGGGGTGTCGGCCGATCCGCCCTTCGCGGATGGCCCTGGGCTCTTGACAGTCGTTGGTGTTGTGGCTGTGCACGCTGTGGAAGGCGCATAACGGACGGCTGCTCTTGGATGACTCCGGGTGGTCGCGGCCACGCTTCATCTCTGGTTTGGCCATGAGCACGGCCACCCCTTTGCGCTTCACGTCCTTGCCCTTGGCCTTCTTTTCTTCAGGGTCAACGGTGGGGAGCTCAATGAGGGAGAGGCGCCCCTCCTCAGCTCTGGCGCTGTAATGCCCAGGATGGAGTTATACCTCCTACGTGTCGAGGCACGACTTAAAGGCATAAATCCATCCTAGAATGATCTCAAGTTTGGTATCTTTGCACGACTCATGTAAAAGAGGGATTAAAATGCAAAAGGAGATAGTTGGCTTACACTCGCCACTTCACACAATACATTACATAAGCAAACATCATACAAAACATCACAACCCGACTACGGGCGAAGAACCAAAGAAAGATACCAAAACAACATAAAGCCACAGGTCAGGATCGAATCCTAGTAGAAACCACTACTGAACATCGAAACGTCACAAACAAACAGCCACACTCTTCATCGGGCTCCATGGTGAAGAACTGAACCAACTCCTGCACAAACTCGGCTGAACCTGCATCTGGTGTGGTGAAGTAACTATGAGCCACAGAGGACTCAGCAATCCCGTTCCCGGGTAACAAGACTATTTAAGCCTTGGGTGAGGACAAGGCTGAAGAAAGAACGAGAGGTGAAGGAACAACAAGAGTCTGCAGCAGCAACTAGCACTAACTTACGCAAAAGAGAGCGAGAAGAGAAGAGCATCGGTCGAAAGATGATCACGAAGTGATCCTAACTAAAGCCGGTCAAACATAACCCCACCGTGTTCAGCTCCCGAATCCCTATTCGAAAAAATGACAGTCACGGTACACATGCTGGTAGTGTATTGGATCATTGTGTCAAGTTATCTACAACCGGAATTAACAAGCTCCCATCTGCCACATAACCGCGGGCACGGCTTTCGAAAGTTCAAACCCTGCAGGGGTGTTCCAACTTGGCCCATCACAAGCCCACGATCCGCGGATTCGCAACTCCATAGTTGGGAAGACCCGAGTATTCTCGGAATCCCGTGCTCAAGTTAAACCGAACTAAGGTAAGGCTAATCCAGCAAATCCTCCCGGCGTGCCGACACCCTGATAGTAGCCGCGCGTATCTCGTCTCAGGCCACGACCGGATGGGTGATCCCACAGGTTTTTACCAAACCTTGAGTTTCCTCGAGGTGGCCCCGCGTAACCCCCGTTTCGGACCAACACTCATGTGGAGCACTGGCCCGGGGTTGTTGAATTAAAATAAAAGGGATAGCTAGTCCACATGCAAGTTTTATTAGTTATTAGGCAAATAGTACCAATGTTGGGATTTGCTGGAAAAGACTTAGCACTTAGCGGTTTATCAAGGGGGTCCCATACACCCCAACCGTGTTAGGAACGCATAATCAAGGAACATAACACCGGTTTATACGGTTCCTAACGGCATGAGTGGAACAAAACACCAAGCAAAAGGCTTAGCCTTCCACCCTGCCAGTATATAGATGATTTCATTTTTAAGCATTTATATAGTGTGATATAACCCAACCAAACTTCAACATGAAGCGAGCATCTTCAATCTTCACCTGCAACTAACAATGCTATAAGAGGGCTGAGCGAAGCGTACTTAGCCAAGCAACGGTTTGCGTAGGTAGGGTGGTTAAACATGGCAATTGGTTACAAGTAGGAGGCTGACAAGAAGAACATGGGCATCGAGGCAAAACTACAGATCGAGACTTCTAGCAAGAGGCAAAAATAGTAATGGTATCCGGGTTCGGTCATCTTGCCTGGGATTCCACAAGGGAGAAGAACGGATCCAAGAAGAAGACGGAGCAACAGTCGAGCGGATCCTCACAACTCCGGAACGAAACCGAAGCTAACAAGAGAAGCAACCGGAAAGAAAGAAACAACACGGTAAACACACACAAACATAAACATGGCATAAGATGCACATTCAAGTATGATGCATGTCCGGTTTAAATATGCATGGCATGGCAAAGTGCACAAACAACACTACAAGTTAAGTGGAGCTCAATATGCAACGAGTTGCATATTGACGAAACACCACATTTAATTATTTAGTTGACTCTCGTTATTTACAAGACAAGCTTAAAAGTTTTTAACATGGCAAGAGGTGAAGCATAAAGAAACTATACTAACTAGGCAATTTAAATGAGGCCGGAAATAACAACAACATATCCGGAAAATCCCCATGAGCATGTTTAATAATTATAAGCAACAACAATTAAACATTCTCATGTTGTTAACATGATGCGGATGACATGATCAAGTTTATATGCAAGTTATTAAAAGGTTGACAATTAACAAGATATGAAGCATTGTCACCGTGGTGGAATGAAAGGGTGCCACGGCAACGATCCGAAATTGATGCCACGGCAACAATTCGGTTCCGGTAACTCGTTGAGAGTCCGGTGCAAAACAAAAGGTGGAGTGAACGAGTCAAACGAGATGATGGGGCGATCCCGTTACCGGGCTCCCACGAGTCGGTGACGAGGCAACCGAGGAACATGACAAAGGGACGAAACGGCACAACGGGCACGGAGCACAAGTGAAACATTTCATACAACACAAGCAAGCATTCAACCACGGTGTCGTCGTCTCGGTGTTATACCTTCGAAGCGTGCGTTTCGGGGCGGTTCGAGACGTAGAGGAAGAAGTCGTTCTCGCGAGTCGTGGTACACGTGTAGTCGTTCACATCCCGTTCGGAGAGGTACTTGTCACGTCGTGGAACTTGCCGGTCTCGGTCTTGTCGACGGTAGTGGTACTTGACGCATCGTCGTCACGTGTAGTCGTTCTCATTTCGGAGTCGTACTCGGGCGACGGTAGTGGTACTCATGTTGTCGGGGTACTTGTCGTTCTCGAGTGCTCCGGGCGTCGAGGTACTTGTTACTCGCGAACGTAGGGGTACTTGGCGCGTAGTCGTACCCGGATGTAGTGGTACTTGTCCCGTAGCCGTTCACGAGCTCGTTTTCCGTAGAGGTACACGCGGTCTTCGGCGACGGTAGATGTACTAGTCGTTCCGCCGTGTAGAGGTACTTATCGAAGAGGTACTTGGTCGGGTCGCCGTAAACTCGTTCGGGTCATCTGTAAAAATTTACAGCACAGGCAACAATACAAACAAAAACGGCAGCAACACAAGGGCTGCACGAGGCCACGGCAACAGCACGGGTCAACCACGGAGGCAAGGGCAGCAGCGGCGCGGCGGCACAGGACGAGGGAGCCGAGGCCTGGCCGGAGGGGACTTCCGCGGCGAGCTGGTGAGGGAGGCCGGCGGACTGGCTTGGGGCGGCTGAGGAGAGCTGACGGGAGGCTGGCCTTCCTGGAGGCGACCACGCGAGGGGCTCGGGCGCTCCTAGGCGCGCATCGGGAGGCAGGCCTGCGCGGCGCAGAAGAAGCGGCGGGCGCCGCGCTGCTGGCCGGCCGGAGGGAGGTGCAGACCGCGGAGGAGATCCCGCGGCGGCCGGCGGCTCGGCGCAGAGGAGGAGGTCGCGAGGTGAGCTCGCGGGGCGACGGAGGGTGCTGCTGGAGGGGGACGTCGGGGCGCCGGCTTGAGGCAGCAGGGCGAGGCGGCTGGCTGGCCGCGGCCTCGAGCGGAGAAGGGGCGGGGCGCATCGGGGAGGAGGGCCCCTGGCCGGCGCTCGCGGGATCTGCTGCCTGCAGATCGAGGCGAGAGGGGGAGGTCGAGGCAGAGGGAGAAGGGAACGGGCTCGGGTCGAAGGATGCTCGGCCAGATCGAGCGAGCGAGAGGGGTTCCTGGGAGAAAGGGGGGCGATGGGATCGGGTACTGGCGGCGGACGAGGAGAGAAAGAAGGAGCGATCGGGACTGGGGGTCGAGGGAGCCAGGCTAGGGTTCGGTCGCTACGGGGAGGCCTATGGGCCAGAGGTGGCTGAAGAAGGCCCAAGTGGCCTAGGAGGGAGGTTTGGGCTGGGAATGGCTGACTGCCTTCTTTTAGCTCTTCTGCTTACCCAAAAACAGAAGAAAAGAAAGAAGGGAAAAAAAACAAGAAGAAAGAAAAAGAAAGGGAGGATAGGGACAGAATTTGGGCATGAGGTTTAATATCCCGGACTCACAAAAAAAGTCAGGAATTAAAATAAAATAGTTGGGGTGGTTTTGGAGGAACCTCGAAACAACGGAAAGAATTAAGACAAGGTTTTTTAAGGTGAAACTCGAAGTGAAAAGACAATGGGGAATTTATGCAAGTGTGTTATGGTGATTCCGGAGCAATGGAATATTATTTATATAGCTCCCTAAATATTGAGAGGCTTTTCTATGTTATAAAGAGAAGTCACCTTCCCTCGATTTAAATGGACCGAAGGTCCACACGGTTTATTTAGGTTGAGATGCAAAAATTAAAATGACATGATGGCATGATGACATGATGCAATGCAAAATAAATAAATAACACAAGCAGAACTGAAACACACGGACAACCCGGAACATCTGGAATCTTCGGGCCTCTTCTGGAATCTTCTGGGACGTCGGTCTCGGGCGTCACAACTCTCCCACACTAACAGAGGATCTCGACCCGAGATCCTAGAGATATCACCGGGTAAAAACGGAAGAGGAAGAGGTAAAACAAAGTTGCTTCTTTGACAGACGAGTGAAACCAAAGAACCTTGAGAGGTTAAACAAGTTGAAAGAAGAATACAACGGAGATTTACGAAGTTGAGAACACTCCGTTAGAAAGAGGAACAAGGAGCATTATGAGAACCTTGAAGGTTGAAAGACATGAAACAAGAGCTCACGCACGGAAAGAATATGAAACTGCAATGGTATGGCCAAAGAATAAGAATGACAAAATTCGGGCAGCACTCCGTCTGAAAATGGAAGGAATTGAACAAGAACTTGCCAAGTTGAGATGATACTTGATGAAATGAACAACATATAGCATCTGAAACAATTGAAAGAATGGCCCAAGGGGTAAGAAAGATTCAGACAGCACTCCGGTTAAAAGAGTTAAAACTTGATGAAAAACAGCAACATATTGCCTCCGGAATGAAAGAATAGCATATAGATCAACGAAAGAAAAGAATGGAGAAGAAAAGACAACTTCTCTGACAAATGAATTAGGAAAACCTCCTTACAAAGAAGGGTTGAAGGGATTCGTTGGAAGAATCAACAACGAAAGAATAAGCTTGAAGTGGGCTTATGGAAAATATCTCAAAATTATGAGGTGACAACCAGCCACTGACGGAAACAATTGAGTTGATTGAGATCAGCAAGGAGACGAAAGAGTTATCTCAGCAGAATGATAAATGAAGAACTTGGGTCATTTATAAGCACCATAATTAGTAACAATCCTTAGGGAAAGCTTTTAGGTGAAATACAACCCAAGATAACTCCAACAGATAAAATGAATGGTTGGAAAGATCTCCTGAACAAGGAAAATGATGGGTTTAAATATCTCATTCTTGATAACTCGTGAATCATGAAACATGAAGGAAAATTATCAAGAATGACATAACACCATCTGAAAAGATACGAGAGAAAGAATTGCAATTGGAAAGCGTGATGAAGAATGCTTGAGCTCCAACAAGAATCTGATGAAAACTTCGAGGATGAATTAAATGAAGATGAACCACCATGAAGAACTCCGGTAATGAAAGCATGAGAAGTGAAAGATGAAAAGAATAAGATTCAAGGCCTGCGACGAATTAGATGGAGCTTTGAAATGATATAATTGAAATAACTTGAAGCTCCGGAAAACAAGATGAACAACTTAGAAGCGAGAATATGATATGATGAACAAGCTCCAGACAAAAGAATTAAATCACCTTGAAGGAATAAGAATAAGAATTATGTCATGCATCTCCTTCACCAATTTAAATTGATGACAACCAATGGATTTGGCATACTACTTACTCTCGTTGGAAAGAATTAAAGAGAGATCTAGCACAAGCTTGGGTAAAACTTCAACGAAGCACCGGAAGGATAAGTGAAAAGAACAAATGAATGAAAGCGATAACAACGGAAGAGTAAACTAGAATGAACCACCGTAAGAATAGGGGGACGAACGAAGAAACATCAATGAAGAATATTTGGAGGACGAAGTTGAAAACTGAGAACGAAGAAATATTCTGAAATGATGGCCTTCGGAGGATCACAATGGGAAGAATTCATGAAATGCTTCGGAAGGTATGAAAATAATTCCGCACAATCGAAACAATAATGAGGATGGCATGAAGCTAGAACCACAAATCTTCAAGAGAACGGCCAAGATTTAAGAGAAACACTTCTCCGGTCTTCAAATGTTGAAAATGAATACGAGAAATGCCATAAGAATTGTTGAGCACTCCGGAATGAAGAATTAAAAAAAAGGTTGAAACAAAGATGAAAAGAATTGAAAGCGATCTTGGAGAAGGCATGTGACTGATGGAAATCATTCTTACATCACACTTTGAAAAGAATTTGAGTATAACTCCAGAAAAAGAAGAGTCAGGTAAGATCCTGGGAAAAGACCTGTGGGTTAGGGCCCACTCAAAGAAATCACCGTTGTAAAAGATTGCTTGAGAGATATTGCACCGGTTGACTTAAATGGCTTGAGTAAGATGATAATCCTCAAAATAATTTGACAGGATTAAGAATGAAAACACAAATCTTCTGAGATATCTTCAACACTCCGAATATGAATAGCAAGAGGAGAATGATTAATTGGTGCACCGGAATAAGAAAGTATTGTGAAAAGAGGAAAAGGATAAGATCAACACCGAAATCTTGAATTACATCCACCGGCAGAATTAGAGAACAAAAGAATGATGAACTTGAAGCTCTTGAGCATCTTCACGATAATGCACCGGATAAGAACATTGAAGGAAAAAAAAATGAAGAAACATCACATGAATAAAATGGATACTTCATCTGAGATTTTCTGGCTCCAAGAAGAAAAAGGGAGGGAGGGTGGGGAAAACAAGGACAACTTGGGATGAATGAAACAGACAAATCGTCAGATTTCTCAACGACGTCCGTATGGAATAACTTGAAGAGAAGGCACACCGGTTGAAAAGAATTAACAAGAAGATCTTGATGGACAAGAAGGACTAGCACTCCCATAGAAATATGAGAATACCGATTAAGAAAGGTATGGAATCAACATTTGTCATCGAAGCAACTCGAATACCAGAATCAAAACAACAACAAAGGGTAGATATTGAACGAATGAATTCCGCAGGTACATCAACTTGACGAGAAGCCAGTTGAGAGAACAAAAAGTAAATAAAAAGGAACAAGGAACAGATAGAACAAATACAAGATAGAAGTTTCGTTCGACATTTTCGTGCTGAAAGCTCATGGAACGTGTTACAAAAGGGTTTTGCAATCCCCGGATCAGCATAGCCAAGGACCCTTTAAGATGCAACTCCCGATCAGAACAAGTCCATAAAACCACTTCACTCAATGTAGAACCCCGAACTTCATATCGAGCATCCGTTGGAAGAATGCCTAGAACTACTTGATGAACCCACCTATAGATTTCCGAAAGATTCCAGTTATGCAATCAGGTGTTGGGGATACACGGGAAGCACCGCGCAATCAACTCTAAACCTACATCCAGGTGTATCCATCCTTCAACACATAACCAGTCTTTCTCGGAAACTGTTTACCTCGGACCTTCGAAAAGCATCCACTATAACAAGCTATGGCAATACTCTCGAACTACCTCCCCAGTACTGGGTGATGTCGGGGTTATCTTGCCACTGGCCGTATAGGGGAGATTTCCGATGTCGGCCGTCTTAAGTATTTAGTACTGTCGCGATATGCTTGTTACAATGATACCCCGAAGCTCAACTCCTCGGTAACAGGAGGCATCGAGAACAATATCCTTGTCACAAGAACATCGAAACAATCCCAGAATACTCGCGGGATCCTAAAAAAAATTTGGTGCAATTTTTGAAAGTAGAAGAGAAAAGAGTAATCTTCAGGAGTCCTCACCAGAGAGAAAGGGGATGAGAAGCAAAGAAATCCTACTCTCCGATATAATATAGGACTCAAAAAGTTTCAGTGTGTGCCTAGACTCAACCGTCAACGATTCGATCAATCAGTGGGGCTTCTAGGTCGGAGAAGGCTCTGAATACCAACTTGTAATGCCCAGGATGGAGTTATACCTCCTACGTGTCGAGGCACGACTTAAAGGCATAAATCCATCCTAGAATGATCTCAAGTTTGGTATCTTTGCACGACTCATGTAAAAGAGGGATTAAAATGCAAAAGGAGATAGTTGGCTTACACTCGCCACTTCACACAATACATTACTTAAGCAAACATCATACAAAACATCACAACCCGACTACGGGCGAAGAACCAAAGAAAGATACCAAAACAACATAAAGCCACAGGTCAGGATCGAATCCTAGTAGAAACCACTACTGAACATCGAAACGTCACAAACAAACAGCCACACTCTTCATCGGGCTCCATGGTGAAGAACTGAACCAACTCCTGCACAAACTCGGCTGAACCTGCATCTGGTGTGGTGAAGTAACTGTGAGCCACAGAGGACTCAGCAATCCCGTTCCCGGGTAACAAGACTATTTAAGCCTTGGGTGAGGACAAGGCTGAAGAAAGAACGAGAGGTGAAGGAACAACAAGAGTCTGCAGCAGCAACTAGCACTAACTTACGCAAAAGAGAGCGAGAAGAGAAGAGCATCGGTCGAAAGATGATCACGAAGTGATCCTAACTAAAGCCGGTCAAACATAACCCCACCGTGTTCAGCTCCCGAATCCCTATTCGGAAAAATGACAGTCACGGTACACACGCTGGTAGTGTATTGGATCATTGTGTCAAGTTATCTACAACCGGAATTAACAAGCTCCCATCTGCCACATAACCGCGGGCACGGCTTTCGAAAGTTCAAACCCTGTAGGGGTGTTCCAACTTGGCCCATCACAAGCCCACGATCCGCGGAGTCGCAACTCCATAGTTGGGAAGACCCGAGTATTCTCGGAATCCCGTGCTCAAGTTAAACCGAACTATTGTAAGGCTAATCCAGCAAATCCTCCCGGCGTGCCGACACCCTGATAGTAGCCGCGCGTATCTCGTCTCAGGCCACGACCGGATGGGTGATCCCACAGGTTTTTACCAAACCTTGAGTTTCCTCGAGGTGGCCCCGCGTAACCCCCGTTTCGGACCAACACTCATGTGGAGCACTAGCCCGGGGTTGTTGAATTAAAATAAAAGGGATAGCTAGTCCACATGCAAGTTTTATTAGTTATTAGGCAAATAGTACCAATGTTGGGATTTGCTGGAAAAGACTTAGCACTTAGCGGTTTATCAAGGGGGTCCCATACACCCCAACCGTGTTAGGAACGCATAATCAAGGAACATAACACCGGTTTATACGGTTCCTAACGGCATGAGTGGAACAAAACACCAAGCAAAAGGCTTAGCCTTCCACCCTGCCAGTATATAGATGATTTCATTTTTAAGCATTTATATAGTGTGATATAACCCAACCAAACTTCAACATGAAGCGAGCATCTTCAATCTTCACCTGCAACTAACAATGCTATAAGAGGGCTGAGCGAAGCGTACTTAGCCAAGCAACGGTTTGCGTAGGTAGGGTGGTTAAACATGGCAATTGGTTACAAGTAGGAGGCTGACAAGAAGAACATGGGCATCGAGGCAAAACTACAGATCGAGACTTCTAGCAAGAGGCAAAAATAGTAATGGTATCCGGGTTCGGTCATCTTGCCTGGGATGCCACAAGGGAGAAGAACGGATCCAAGAAGAAGACGGAGCAACAGTCGAGCGGATCCTCACAACTCCGGAACGAAACCGAAGCTAACAAGAGAAGCAACCGGAAAGAAAGAAACAACACGGTAAACACACACAAACATAAACATGGCATAAGATGCACATTCAAGTATGATGCATGTCCGGTTTAAATATGCATGGCATGGCAAAGTGCACAAACAACACTACAAGTTAAATGGAGCTCAATATGCAACGAGTTGCATATTGACGAAACACCACATTTAATTATTTAGTTGACTCTCATTATTTACAAGACAAGCTTAAAAGTTTTTAACATGGCAAGAGGTGAAGCATAAAGAAACTATACTAACTAGGCAATTTAAATGAGGCCGGAAATAACAACAACATATCCGGAAAATCCCCATGAGCATGTTTAATAATTATAAGCAACAACAATTAAACATTCTCATGTTGTTAACATGATGCGGATGACATGATCAAGTTTATATGCATGTTATTAAAAGGTTGACAATTAACAAGATATGAAGCATTGTCACCGTGGTGGAATGAAAGGGTGCCACGGCAACGATCCGAAATTGATGCCACGGCAACAATTCGGTTCCGGTAACTCGTTGAGAGTCCGGTGCAAAACAAAAGGTGGAGTGAACGAGTCAAACGAGATGATGGGGCGATCCCGTTACCGGGCTCCCACGAGTCGGTGACGAGGCAACCGAGGAACATGACAAAGGGACGAAACGGCACAACGGGCACGGAGCACAAGTGAAACATTTCATACAACACAAGCAAGCATTCAACCACGGTGTCGTCGTCTCGGTGTTATACCTTCGAAGCGTGCGTTTCGGGGCGGTTCGAGACATAGAGGAAGAAGTCGTTCTCGCGAGTCGTGGTACACGTGTAGTCGTTCACATCCCGTTCGGAGAGGTACTTGTCACGTCGTGGAACTTGCCGGTCTCGGTCTTGTCGACGGTAGTGGTACTTGACGCATCGTCGTCACGTGTAGTCGTTCTCATTTCGGAGTCGTACTCGGGCGACGGTAGTGGTACTCATGTTGTCGGGGTACTTGTCGTTCTCGAGTGCTCCGGGCGTCGAGGTACTTGTTACTCGCGAACGTAGGGGTACTTGGCGCGTAGTCGTACCCGGATGTAGTGGTACTTGTCCCGTAGCCGTTCACGAGCTCGTTTTCCGTAGAGGTACACGCGGTCTTCGGCGACGGTAGATGTACTAGTCGTTCCGCCGTGTAGAGGTACTTATCGAAGAGGTACTTGGTCGGGTCGCCGTAAACTCGTTCGGGTCATCTGTAAAAATTTACAGCACAGGCAACAATACAAACAAAAACGGCAGCAACACAAGGGCTGCACGAGGCCACGGCAACAGCACGGGTCAACCACGGAGGCAAGGGCAGCAGCGGCGCGGCGGCACAGGACGAGGGAGCCGAGGCCTGGCCGGAGGGGACTTCCGCGGCGAGCTGGTGAGGGAGGCCGGCGGACTGGCTTGGGGCGGCTGAGGAGAGCTGACGGGAGGCTGGCCTTCCTGGAGGCGACCACGCGAGGGGCTCGGGCGCTCCTAGGCGCGCATCGGGAGGCAGGCCTGCGCGGCGCAGAAGAAGCGGCGGGCGCCGCGCTGCTGGCCGGCCGGAGGGAGGTGCAGACCGCGGAGGAGATCCCGCGGCGGCCGGCGGCTCGGCGCAGAGGAGGAGGTCGCGAGGTGAGCTCGCGGGGCGACGGAGGGTGCTGCTGGAGGGGGACGTCGGGGCGCCGGCTTGAGGCAGCAGGGCGAGGCGGCTGGCTGGCCGCGGCCTCGAGCGGAGAAGGGGCGGGGCGCATCGGGGAGGAGGGCCCCTGGCCGGCGCTCGCGGGATCTGCTGCCTGCAGATCGAGGCGAGAGGGGGAGGTCGAGGCAGAGGGAGAAGGGAACGGGCTCGGGTCGAAGGATGCTCGGCCAGATCGAGCGAGCGAGAGGGGTTCCTGGGAGAAAGGGGGGCGATGGGATCGGGTACTGGCGGCGGACGAGGAGAGAAAGAAGGAGCGATCGGGACTGGGGGTCGAGGGAGCCAGGCTAGGGTTCGGTCGCTACGGGGAGGCCTATGGGCCAGAGGTGGCTGAAGAAGGCCCAAGTGGCCTAGGAGGGAGGTTTGGGCTGGGAACGGCTGACTGCCTTCTTTTAGCTCTTCTGCTTACCCAAAAACAGAAGAAAAGAAAGAAGGGAAAAAAACAAGAAGAAAGAAAAAGAAAGGGAGGATAGGGACAAAATTTGGGCATGAGGTTTAATATCCCGGACTCACAAAAAAAGTCAGGAATTAAAATAAAATAGTTGGGATGGTTTTGGAGGAACCTCGAAACAACGGAAAGAATTAAGACAAGGTTTTTTAAGGTGAAACTCGAAGTGAAAAGACAATGGGGAATTTATGCAAGTGTGTTATGGTGATTCCGGAGCAATGGAATATTATTTATATAGCTCCCTAAATATTGAGAGGCTTTTCTATGTTATAAAGAGAAGTCACCTTCCCTCGATTTAAATGGACCGAAGGTCCACACGGTTTATTTAGGTTGAGATGCAAAAATTAAAATGACATGATGGCATGATGACATGATGCAATGCAAAATAAATAAATAACACAAGCAGAACTGAAACACACGGACAACCCGGAACATCTGGAATCTTCGGGCCTCTTCTGGAATCTTCTGGGACGTCGGTCTCGGGCGTCACAGGCGCACTTGGTCGTAAGGTTGAACAACTCGATGGTCGTGCAAAGATCTTCTTGGAAGGCGAGATCCTCCTTCATCTTGACATCGCGGACGCCATCGGAGAATGCTGAGATGATGGCCTCGTCCATAACCTTGGGGATCTTAACGCGGACGTTGTTGAAGAGTTGGATGAACTTCTGCAGAGTTTCTCCTGGTTGTTGCTTGATGCGCCGCAGGTCACCTGCGGCCGGGGGGCGGTCGCGGGTGCCCTAGAAATTGGCGATGAACCGCTCGCGCATCTCACCCCAGGAGGAGATCGATCCCGTGGGCAGGTTCAGGAGCCACGAGTGCGCGCCGTCCATCAGAGCCATGGGGAACCAGTTCTCCATGATCTTTTCGTCGCCGTTGGATGCCTCGATGCTCAGCTCGTAGAGCTGTAGGAACTCAGCAGGGTCGGGGGTGCCGTCGTAGCGTGGAGGCAGGTCGGGCTTGAACTTCCCAGGCCAGTTGACGTTGCACAGCTCGGGGGCGAGAGCCTTGCAGCCTGCTGTTGATACCAGAGCTTGTCGCGGAGGCGGAGCTTGGTCTTGGTTCCCGCGCGCCACCATGGCAGGGGGCGCACGGTCTCGACGCGGCGGTGGAGGCAGTGCTGGCGCTCCTCCTCGAGGCCATTGGATCTTTTAGCAGCTCCCTTCTTCATGCACGGGCGCCCCACTCCCTCTCGGCATGCTCAGCGTCCCGTCGCCGGCTATATATGGTTGCGGCACGGGTGCTTGGACCCTTTGTTAGGGTTTCCCATGGCCACTCGAGAGGTGCGACGACTGGCTCACACAACACGTACCATCCAGATCTCGCATCCCCCACCTCCTCTCCTCAAATCCTTTGGGGCGGCAGTGATGGGCGACCAGCGTGTGGACAAGCGCTCTATAGATATCTCGGACCATAAGGCGGAGCAGCGGAGGGAGTTGGAACTGCGCGACAAGGCGAAGCGCTCGTTGTGCGAATGGCAAGGTGGCAGGGACGACAGGGAGCAACGCGGCTCCTACCAGGATCATGGGCGCGATGGGGATTGGGTTCCTCCTCCCTGTTGGTGGATCCAGCATCAGGAGCACAAAAGGAAGAAGAAAGCCGGACAGTGGCGCAGGGAGCTTGAGCACAAGTCCATGGAGGATCCAAACTGTGGTGGGGGCCATGGTGACTCGCTGGCCAAGAAGCCCAGGGATTTCGCGGAGCCACTGGCGATGGCGCTACCGTCCATGTCCAAATGCACGACAAAGGAGCTCATCCCGGTGGAAGAGGCCCCAGAGGTGGAGTGCTTCAAGTGCGGGCGCTTGGGTCACCTCCAATCCAAATGTAAGTTCAAGCCACTCTGTGTTCTTTGCAAGGAAGAAGGTCACATGTCAGCACATTGCCCTTCCCGCGGCCGCGAACTCAACCTTTAGATCATGGGCAGCGCCATTTCTGGCGAGGGTTTTTTTGTCTTGAGTTTGACGAAGACACGGAGGAGGACGTCCCGGTCAATGCCAGGATTGAAAATGCGGCCTTCCTCTCCTCAGAGCCGGGGAAGCTCAATCTCCGCATTCTTAAGCAAGAGCTGCAACACATGGTGACTGGGGATTGGGACTGGCATGTTACCCAAGTGGGGGACGATGACTTCGTGGTGGTGTTTCCTTCTGCCAATCTTCTACACATGGCAAAGTCTAGTGGAAAGTTGTTCCTCTCCATCCATGACATCAAATCACATGTTCGTGATATGCTTCATGAGAAAGTTTAGCCAATGGTCATGCCTAAGGCTTGGGTTCGGCTCTACGGCATTCCCAAGAAGCATAGGAGGGTGGAGCGTATTAAGGAAGGTCTTCGGATGTTGGGTAGTCTGATCGTGGTCGATGAGCTCTCCCTTATCAGGTTGGGGCCTGTGAGGATGAAGTTGGCGTGCAAGGCCCCGGATAAACTCAATGTGGTGGTGCAAGTTTGGTTTAATCATGAAGGGTACCAGATCAAGGTTGAGCTCGAATGTTGGCCCAAGCGTGGGGGTGAGGTGTCTGTGCATGTGGTTGGCCCCTCGGACAAGCAGCCCCCCAGCGGCGCTTACAAGGACGCTGCCTCCAGGAAACTCCACCCGGCTTAATGGGGACGCGCATGGCAAGTCGAAGGAGGGTGCTAAGGGAGTGCAAGGTGCGGCATTCAGAGGAGCATTCAGGACACGCCCATCGACACTGAGACTTGGGACAAACTGGGTGCTCCTGCTGCCGGCGCCATGGGGGTGGCGACCTAAGACACGGAAGTGAGCGTGTCGCCGTTGGCTCGCTCCCTTGAGGTGGCCTTTGATGAGTACGGTACCAACCTCTCAACTCTAATACTGGAACTCGCTCTGATTCCTAGGGTGGTGGGGGGCCCTCCTCTGATGAACACCTCCCACTCTCCCCGGTGGCAATGGGGATAGACCCGGGATGTGTGCTGAACGAGGGGTGCGAGCTGACGCCTGTGTCTACTCGCCATGGATCAAACAGCTCCGGCGGGCAGCCGAAGAAGACGGCGAGCAAGCAAGTTCCGCCCTCTACCTTGTGGTCGAGGGGAAGCTGGGTGGTGAACTGGGGGCGGCATTGATGACGACCAGTGTGGGCAGCAAGGCCAGGCGCTCCAAGGCGACTCAAGTGGTTCAGCGGGCGCCCAACGTCCGGGCCAAGGCCAAGCTAGGGGAGATGTCTTCCATGGACAGCGCCAAGCTACGCCTCACTGACAAGAACTTGGAGACCTCATGTAATCCATTACCCTCTTACATAATTCTGAATGCTTTTTCGGACGAACACCTGGCTAGGATCTTAGACTATAGTGGTGTTGCGGTTGATGTGCCCACGGTGACATTATCTCTTTAGTGCGCGTGGGGGAAGATGTGCAAGCCACGATCGCGGCGGCGGCGGCCCGCTGCGCGGCTGTAAACGAGCTGCCTATTGTACCAGTAGAGGCTGGTGCTGATCTTGGGCCCGATGAGGGGGTAGAAGCAAGGGAAGCTTCTGCGCTCCCTTGTTATATGTATGTTCTGAAATCAAAAGTGAGGCTCGGAAGAGAGTGGCAAAAGCGGTGACCTCCCAGGGAGTTCACCTTCGTAACCGCATCATTTGAATGTGTTATATGTTCTGGAATATCCGGGGTTGTGGCCACAGAGGACGCCGTACTCAACTCAAGGAGTACATGGCCAAAGAACGGATTGACGTAGTCGCGTTAGAGGAAACGATTGAAACGGACTTTACCTTTAGGGAACTACTCGCGTATGACCGCTTGCAACGCTTTGATTGGCACTGGGTGCCCTCCACTGGGCATTCGGGTGGTATTCTGATGAGATGTAATCGTGATGTATGTGATGTAACCTCTTGGGTGTGTGGTGTGTTTTTTCTTGCTGCTACTATTAAACACCGTGACTTAGGGAGGTCGTGGGTTATTGTTTGCTTTTATGGACCAGCCGATCGCTCAAGATCAGTTGATTTCTTGTTAGAGGTCATGGACTTGGTGGGGGCCAAGCGGGTTTCCAATATCCCGCTGATTGTTGGGGGAGACTTCAACATGATCCTCTCGAGGGTGAACAAGAATAATGAGAATATTGACTGCACTAGGGTGTCCATGTTCAATAATGCCATCGCGGCCGCTGCGCTCCGAGAAACTGCTCGGACTGGCGCGAGATAAACATGGACTAACAAGCAGTTACGGTCGGTCTATACTATGCTTGATCGGGTTTTCTTCACTCCAGAGTGGGAGGTGCTCTTTCCCCTCTGCTCTCTAGTGGCGGAGATGCGCATAGGATGAAACCACGTTCCTTTGAATCTTTCCTCAGGGGAGGATTTCACTCGCTGTAGTCGTAGATTTTACTTCAAAACAATGTGGTTCGAGGCCGAGGGATTTGCTCCAATGATTTTCGATCGCTCGGCTCTGATTATAGCTTGGCTCGGTCCGCATCATGGCTCGATAGAGTGCTAGACCGCCGCGGCTGGCAAACTTTGTGCTTTCCTTCGAGGGTTGGGGCATGTCATGGGTTATCCACAGCCACCTATGGGACCAGGAGGCCCCTTGCTGGTTCGACAGGGGGACATCACGTTACACAAAGAGCAGACCAATGCGTGGCAGCACGACAGGGAGCACACAAGCAATTTACCCAGGTTCGGGCCATCGCGAGGGGTAAAACCCTACTCCCGCTTTGGTGGATTGATGATGGAATGGTGGTGGTGGAGTGTAGTACACTCACCCGACAAGGGTTGCCTTAGGGCAACAACGACTGCGCGCGTAAGGGGGTGTGGGTTCATCTATTTTCCAACCATTTCAATGATTGCCATGGGCCTCCTTTTATAGATCAAGGGGCGACCACAGTGGCAAAGTAGTCATTATGCACTAACATGATAGCAAACAGTGCTGTCATACCTAACTCAACGGGCTGTCAGGGTGCATTAAATGCACCGCTTAGTGCCACATCGCTGGTTGCGCGGCAAGGCTTTCCGGGCTATCTCGCCAGCTCCACGCCTGTCATCTTAACACGTCGCAGGATGGGTGTGATCTGTGGGTTCCTCCTGTACGAACTGGCTGCCATGTGGCTAACGGCTACCACTTAATCATTTCGCGGCTTGACACTTCATTGATTGACGACGTGGGTCATGTTGGAGTGTCTGATGAGGTGGTTTTGCCTCCGCGAACCCTCAGCAGGCCCTGCCGGGGAGTTCCTGTTATCTGCTTCCGGGGTGGCGAGCCCGGCAAGGGAGGCCCTTCTCTTGGTGATGTCTTGCTTCTTCAGCTCGGCCTTGGTCTCTCTGATCTGCTTGTTGGTCCCTTGGACCTCTTAGTCTCTTGTACATCTTGGCTTGGCCTTCGATTGGTCGTGCATGAGTCAGGGGAAAACATATACCCCTATGTATTTTCCCCGACATAAGCCCTGGGGCCTGAGCCACACGTTTCGCTGGGCACGTTAGGTTAGGCCCCAAACAGTGCGTGGACACGTGGCAGGAGAGGGCTGAGGGTGCCGGTTCTATCATGATGACTTGTTACTCCAACGTCCACTTTGCGCAATTACTACGCGCCATGGGATTGTTGGGCTGCTGCAGTTACAGTAAAAACGACAACTTTCTGAAGCGTCGCGCCTCTGTTCCGCTTTTCCCCTTCTTAAGAGAAGGAAAAAGCCGAACGACACGACCCATCTGGCTCCTGCCCCGCTCCCCCATTTCCTTCTTCGGCAAGCCAAGCAACATGTCCTCCTTTCACCCTCCCTACTGCCGTCATCCCTCTTCATCGAATCTCCTTCCCTTCTACGTCGCTGTCACCGGAATGGGGAAGAAACCTACGGAGAAGAAGAAGCAGAAGGCCATGGCGATGGAGGTCGCCACCGAGGGAAGCAAGAGGGCGGCGGAGTTGAAAAAGAAGCGGAGCAAAGACGCCGTCTTCATTCCGTCGAATCTGGGTGGCCCCGTCCTCCAAGCGAGGTATGGATATCTATGGGTGAGAGCCGTCGACAAGGGTCATGGAGCGCCCATAGTTTATGCGGGGCAGGACAATCCGCAAAAACTCTTATCATTTCTTCTACGCTTACTTCATCTGTGGCCTCTGTCCTCCTTTCTCTGAATTCTTAGTGGTGATCATGAACATCTATGGGTCCCACCTCCTTGACTTCACGCCAAACGCAATGGCAACGATGGCCATTTTTGCGCATTTGTGGGAGAACTTTGTCGGAGTCAAACCCAATGTGGATCTCTTCTGACATTATTTTGTCCCACGGGTGGAGAGAAAGGTCAACCGCTCCGGGATCATTAGCTGGATGCCTCCCGCGGCGAGGAAAGTTTGGGATTACATCCCTGGATTCCAGAGCGAGAGGTGGAAAGAATGGAGGGGATATTGGTGTTGGATTCAGGATAAGGACCTCCCTGAATTATGTGAAGCACGGAAGGAGTGCGTTGAGTGTAGCAAGGCATGGAGCGCCAAAGGCCTCACCGAGGACAGGTTGCGCCCGGAAATCAACATGATCACTCGTCTGGCGGCTGCCGGGTTAACTATTGAGCATGTGGGGGCAGATTTTCTTCTCCACCACATCTCACCATTGCAGGAAAGGGATAGGCATGCATGGCTGTATGGAGACGCGGCAGACATGATAAGGTTGCTGCCAGGGCTGGCCAATAACTTGTCAGTTTATGGCCATGGCTGGTTTTGTGACCAGTTGTTCGGCCATTTTGAACTATACAAGCTCCCGGCAACTGTCGTCCCTCTAAACATCAACTTTGCCCAGGACCAGATACTGAAGTGGATGCGGGAATGCAATGCCGAGGGAGTATCGAGCAGTTGGCAGCTGCCCACCCTGGACGAAGAGCTGAAATGGTCGAATACCCTAGTGGAGAGGGCCATCAGGGCTGAAACTAGAATGTACAAGCACACCTCGGCTGCAGAGGTAGCGTACATTTTGAAGAGAGACGAGGAAGACAAGGCTATCCGCCTCGTGGAGGCGGAGAAGGCCGCAAAGGCCGGGAAGGGCAAGCGGAAAGTTGAGGACAAGTGATCTTCCCCCAGCGGGAGCCACGTGCAAACTATGAAAATGGCTGCCGGGGGAGGCATGTTGGGTATATCTTTGTCGGGCTAGATGCTTTAGCCACGGCTACAAAGGAGATTCAAGAAGAGGAAAAAGAGGAAGAAGATGAGGATACATGCGAGGTGGCCAGGCTAGAGGAGTGGCTAGTGGATGGGCCCCAAGCCCTCGAGCTAGACCTTGAACAGCACACCGTAGGCGTGCCACAGCTTGAGGGGCGGCAGCCCCCAATCCTCCTACCAAGAGGGTAAAGAAGACCAGCACCAAAGCTACCAAGGCTGAGGCACCGTGTCGCCAATCTCCTCGTTTGGCTCAGGCCAAGGACCCCTCAGCCAAGCGCTCGGCGGACATGGAGGTGGAGTCCAGCTCCCACTCTGGCTCGGGCTCCTCATAGAGCTCATCTTCTTCAGAGCCTCTAGCGCCACGGCAAGCACCAATGCCGTCAGGGAGTTCTGCTTCCTCGCCTCCAAAGAGAAGACGGGAGTCTCCATCTCCCGTGGAGTTTAATTTGAACTCCATGCTCATTGCATAAGAGTAAGGAGGATTTCCCCCTTCCATGAGTAGCTTGCATATCCGATCTGTTTTTGTTGATTGACCTCTTGTCCTTGCTGTCGGCAAGGAGGTGGAGGAGGACACAAAAAGCCTTGTTCATCGCCCCCGGAAGAGGCTCCGGCGCCTTGGTTCGTTGAAGGGTGTGGAGAGCTCGGTGTTGGTGGGGGACGGTGTAGACGACCCCGTGCTGATCCCCCAGCCCAGCCTCCAGCTCGAGAGCAGAGACCTGGTTCCTCCCGCCAGGGGTAATGGGGATGATCTCCATGTCTCCCCTGGCGGAGGGAGAGGCGAGGTGTCTCAAGACGAGCCCCCACCTGAGGGACACGCCTCCCCCACCGCTCGATCCGAAGAGGCCCCTCCGGACCGCCTGCGGATGAGGTCGCGTGGAAGGCAGTCAGGACGACCATGGCAGAGACTAAAGTACATGGCCCGGCACGAACTGCTGCCGGGGAAATAGAGGTTTCCGCCCGACAGACTCCTCCAAGTACTTTGCTTATTCTCTTCTTTTCTTTCTTCTCTCTTTCTTTCCTTTTTTTACCGATCCTTCCATAAGCAGCTTCCCTATCCGAAGAAGCAGACCCACTGGAGTTGGCAGTCGACATAGGAAGGGCTGCCGCAGACGAGGCCATGGGACTTGCTGCTGTCGAGGGACATGAACTTGCTGTCGGGGATGCTCAGGGTCGCTTGGCGGTAATGGTGCACTCCTCGGAGGACGCCCCGGTAGGGGGAGTGGTTGTCGAGATGAAGATCCTACTCCAGACCATGGGCCCATTCCCCGCCACCTGGGTCGTTACTGCGACACCGCCATGCTTTTCGAGCATGCTAGCCATGGTGTTATCGACACCTAGAGCCAAAGCCCCCAGTCTGTCCCTGACAATGGATGTTGAGCTTGATGAAGAGCTTCAGCACCTCCTAGCCCCACTCGACCAGGGGCGGAAGAGGCCGACGACTCTGCCGCCGTTGCCATGGACTCAGCTTTCATGGAATCCATGGCGGCGGGTGTGAAGGAGATGTAGGCCCGGCACCACCAGAGGTGGCAGGCGCTCAAAGAGCGGCGCGAATCTGCCGCCAAGGTGGATCCAAAGCTGAAGGATAAGTGCGTGAAGCTGCGTGGGTGGAACGACAAATAGCTCAAGGTGATCATGAGGCAGCAGGAGATGTTTCAGATGGCGGGAGAGGATGCCACGGCCCGCGAGGTGCGCCTGGAAGACCACAAGGCATCCTTGGACGCCAGAGAGCGAGAGATCTCTCTCCGGGAGGAAAAACTTGAGGCCACTCTCCGCGCCAAGGATGAAAGCCTGGAAGCTCTTGTGCAGCAGCGTACCAAGGAACTGGAGGATAGGCACGGAGCTGCACTGGATGCTCTTTCTACTGACTATGCTGCTGATAACCCACAAGTATAGGGGATCGTTTGTAGCCTTTTTCGATAAGTATGAGTGTTGAACCCAACGAGGAGCTAAGGGTAGAACAAATATTCCCTCAATGTGATAGCATGGCTTATTAGGGATGATAGACTACTCATATCAATAAGAAATTCCTTCTTTTCCGGGCGCCCATTCGGATAGAACTCCAAAGTTAAGCGTGATCAGCTTGGAGTGGTTTCAGGATGGGTGACCAACTGAGAAGTTGGTCCCGGTTGCGCACGAGTGAGGACAAAGTGCGCAGAAAAGACTAGTATTGATCGGTGGGGCTAGTCTAGATCCCGCCAGGATTAACGACCACCGGCGGGTGTGTCCTGGGCGTTACAAGTTGGTATCAGAGCCGACCCTCGCGGTTACACGGATGTTTGCGAACAGGTTCTCGGTCATGTTATTCATGACGTCTATGACCCGTCGTGGCACATGACATGGCACATGTATTGGACTGGATGCACAGACGTTTGTGCCTAGAGGGAACGTTCCTGTGGCCAGACAAGGACGTCGGTTTCTCTGAGTGGGGGTGTATGTGATAGCCTAGCTTATTAGCGATGATAGACTACTCATATCAATAAGGAATTCCTTCATTTTCGGGAGCCCATTCGGATAGAACTCCAAAGTTAAGCGTGCTCAGCTTGGAGTAGTTTCAGGATGGGTGACCGACCGGGAAGTTGGTCCCGGGTGCGCACGAGTGAGGACAAAGTGCGCAGAAAAGACTAGTATTGATCTGTGGGGCCAGTCTAGATCCCGCCAGGAGTAACGACCATCGGCGGGTGTGTCCGGAGCGTTACACTCAAGTTCTATCGACCACCGATACAACTCTACGCATACTTGACATTTGCTTTACCGGAAACAAGTATGAAACTATTTTGTAGGTGTGATGCTAGAATTACTTTGCAAGAATAAAACTAGAAGTACTTTGCAAGAAAGTAAAAGTGGATAGCTTTTGTAAACATTCTTGTAATTTTATATGAGGGAGAGGCATGAGCTAACACACTTTCCATACTTGGATCATATGCACTTATGATTGGAACTCTAGCAAGCATCCGCAACTACTAAAGATCATTAAGGTCGTGAAACCCAACCATAGCATTAAGTATCAAGTCCACTTACTCCCATACGTCATACCCCCCTTACTCGGGTTTAAGTTTCTGTCACTCTCGCAACCCACTGTAAACGAACAATGAACATATTGCAACACCCAAGAGTGGGGGCCCCTCATGTTTGCATGAGAACGGAGGGCACCGTAGGACAACACCATAAATAAAATATACAATCATACCAACCAAGATCACGATTAACCCACATGACAAAGCGGATCTACTCAAACATCATAGGATAACCATATATCATTGGGAAATAATATATGGAGTTAAGCACCATGTTTAAGTAGAGATTACAACGAGGGGAAAGAGGTGTTGCAACACTGCAATGAGGGGGAGAGAGTTGGTGTGCACGGTAGCAAGATTGTTGATGTAGATCGCCGTGCCGATGTTGCCCCAGTGGCACTCCAGCGCCACCGGAAGCGAGGGGGAGAGAGCCCCCTCCTTCTTCTTATTCCTTGGCCTCCTACGTAGGTGACAGAAGGGTTCCCCTATGGTCCTTGGTCTCCATGGCATGGGAGGGGCGAGAGCCCCTCCGAGATTCGATCTGTCTCTCTGTCCTCTTTTGTTTCGCGTCTCCCAGATTTGGCCGAAACCCGTTTCTTATATTCCCGGAGATCCGTAACTCCGATTGCGCTGAGATTTTAACATGATTTTTTTCCAGATATAAGCTTCATTGCGCCCGAAGTAGAGCTCCAACCGATGTTCGAGGAGGGCACAACCCACCACTGCGCACCAGTGGCCTCTGGCGCGCCCTGGTGTCTTGTGGGCTGTGTGGGCCTCCGTTTCTGGTGATCCCAACTCCCCAAAATCACATATATTCCAAAATAATTCTCCGTAAAAGTTTATTACATTTGGACTTCGTTTGATATGGATTTTCTGCGATACAATAAAAATGCAAAAAAACAGGAACTGGCACTGGGCACTAGATCAGTAAGTTAGTCCAATAAATCATATAAATTGTTGCCAAAAGTATGTGAAAGTTGTATAATATTGGCATGAAACAATCAAAAATTATAGATACGATGGAGACATATCAGCTGCCCAGCTGAAGAAGATCACTGATGATTAGGCTGTTGCATCTGCCGCCAAGGATGACCTTGACAAGCAGGTGGCCAGACTGAATGAGGATGTCACCAGGAGTGCCAAAGAGGTAGAGGTGCTCAAAGATAAAGCTCAGCAAGCTGAGACCCTCTTGGCCGACATACAATCGTAGCTCTCCTCCAAGACCCAGAGCCTCGGAACTGCCAATGGCAACATCTCGGACTTGAAGGCGAGGATTGGCATGCTAGAGCATTCGGCGGAATCACTTGAGTCCCGCCAGCAGTTGTTGTCCAAGGATTTGGAGGTCGCCCAACATCTCTGGCAAGATGTAGAGGGCAGGCTCAAGAATCATGCTGACACGGTTAAACTCTGGACCAAGAGCCTGATTGACGTGGCCAAGCGCCTTGGTGCCCAGGCTAAGGTGGTGGGCATGTACGACCCAGTATTCTCGATCGGCAGGCACGAGGTCCCCATCGCCAAGATGGGGCTCTTCTTCAACGAGCTGATCGAGAAGCTCAAAGTTCATGAAGAGGGGAGGGCAGAACGCTTTGCGACCGAGTCTCGGAGGCTTGCCCACGATGCCCTCTTCATGGTCTTGAGCAATTTCTCCTGCCGTCATCTGGACCCCGACCTCGACGACAGATTCAGGACGCCACGAGCGGGTGCTGACGTCACGACCACCAAGGAGAAGGCTACGCCTCGGGCCGACATGGTTCTTCAAGTTTAAACTGCTCCACCAGGCCACCACTCCAATTATCGGTTCGCTGCTGCCCTGTTAGTTACTATGTCTCTCATGTTTGCGTGGAACTAATATCTCTAGTTAGATTCTGAATGCGTGTTTATCCCTTTGAGCTTTGTATGTTTGTGTTTGTATGATTGATCCCTATGTATGCGCCCGATGCCTGCTGGTATCATATTGTCACGATAGTCGTAGGGGTCCAGCCCTTATCAGTCATCTTGGCATGGATGTGTCCCGGTAGGTTATTCCCGGGTAGTTCCCGATGCAGCCTCTCGTCCTGCGAGCGTGGCTCTAGACAGAACAATGGTGCGATCAAAGAAAGTAGCCTAGGTTCCATCACACGAGGGTGGTCACGATACGAACGCTCACTAGAGCTAGGGGATAAACGACTACAAAATTCTGAAAAGTATTAATAGGACGAGGTATCATAAACTCAGCTTTCATCTTGAGCTTCCTTCCATCCTCTGTCGGGTCGTGCGCATCGTATGTGTCTGCACGGCCCGGGAGAGCAACGAGGTGGTTCTTTCTTCCCAACAGGGACTGATATGATTTTCTGATGATTGGTGGGTACCATGGTGTTGTGTCGGGCTTCTCAGGTCCTCCACCCCCTCTTCTCTCCCTTCCTTTCGAATCAACCTGGCGGCTACCGTTGCAAGGACTGTGCCAGTGCAAGGAGCCTCACCAAGGTATACTTTATTGGAGTATCTGTCTACGGACTCATACCAGCGCTTCGCTCAGGATTACCCAACGTAGGGGAAATACTTGGTCTGAGCGTCGCGCTGTAGTCGTTGACGTTGACGATGTCGGGGCTAAAGCAACTCGATTGTTGATAAAGGGAAGGGGCGGAGAGGAGGAAATTCATGCTCGCACACCTGGTACCCTTTCTCTGAATGGCCTCCAAATGACAGTTACGCCATACAGGGTGTCGGGGCAGGATTCATCGCCACCAGCGATGATCTTTGTCGCGATCGGGGCCACGGCAAGGCATGAAAACCAATAATGGAACGCGAGGACAGCCCCGCATTGCTCCAGCGTCTTCTCGGGCGCCATTGTTGATGGCTCCGTTGAAGATAAGATTAGTCATGAAAATGGCGCGCTGCGCATGTTTTTAGGTTTGCGCAAGCGAGCCCCCTACCTGGCACGCCAAAGATGTCGCGGTATATCCACGGCCACCTATGGGACCAGGAGGCCCCTTGCTTGTTCGGCAGGAAGACATCGCGTTGCACAAAGAGCAGACGAGCACGCGGCAGCACGGCGGGGAGCACACAAGCAATTTACCAAGGTTTGGGCCGCCGTGAGGTGTAGAACCCTAGTCCTGCTTTGGTGGATTGATGATGGAATGGTGGTGGTGGAGTGTAGTACACTCACCCGGGAAGGGTTGCCTTAGGGCAGCAGCGACTACGTGCGTACGGGGGTGTGGGTTCATCTATTTTTCAACCCTTTCTACGATTTCCATGGGCCTCCTTTTATAGTTCAAGGGGCGACCACAGTGGAAAAGTAGTCATTACGCACTAACATGATAGCAAATAGTGTTATCATACAAAACTTTGCGGGCAGACAGGGTGCATTAAATGCACCACTTAGTGTCACATCACTAGTTGTGCGGCAAGGCTTGCTGGGCTATCTCGCCAGCTCCCCGCCTGTCTTCTTGACACGTCGCAGGACGGGTGTCATCTGCGGGTTCCTCCTGTAGTAACTGGCTGCCATATGGCTAATGGCTGCCACTTAATCATCTTGCGGCTTCACACCGCATTGATTGACGACGTGGGTCGTGCTTGAGTGTCTGATGATGTGGTTTTGCCTCCGCGAGCCCCTGCAGGCCCTGCCGGGGAGTTTCTGTTATCTACTTCTGGGGGTGGCCTTACCCCTTGCCGGGCTCACCTGCCCGGCAAGGGAGGCCCTTCTCTTGGTGATGTCTTGCTTCTTTGGCTCGGCCTTGGTCTCTCTGATCTGCTCGTTGGTCCCTTGGACCTCTTAGTCTCTTGTACATCTTGGCTTGGCCTTGGATTGTTCGTGCACGAGTCAGGGGAAAACATATACCCCTATGTATTTTCCCCGACAGGGCCAACCATGGGAGCGAATCCAAGAGGGCGCGGGTTAGGATTGTAGACGAGATCGCCTCACTCGATGCCCAGGCCGATACCTTCCCTTTTTCCGAAGGGGAATGGGCCCACCATTATGCCCTGGAAAATCAAGTCCTCGCGATCATGCGAGCGGAGGAAGAGTATTGGTGACGTAGAGGCGACGTCAAATGGGTGACTAAAGGAGACGCAAACACCGGATACTTCCACGCTTATGCCAATGGTCGGAAACGGAAGTGCTCTATTTTGTGCCTCCAATCAGAGAACGGTCTCCTGCTGACTCAGGAGGAAATAGTCAATCACATTTACGAGTTTTTCTTGGTCCTTTTGGGGACGGCCGACGAAAAGACTCTAAGCCCGCGGGAGGATTTGTGGGATCCGACGGAGCAGGTGTTGTAGGAGGAAAACGAAGGGCTCGTTTTATCATTTTTGCCGGAAGAGATTGACAAGGCCCTGGACGATATAAAACGGACATGGCGCCCAGTCTGGACAGGTGGCCTGTGGAGTTTTTCAAGAAATTTTGGCTGTGTCTTAAGCACCTATTCTACGCGATAGTTAATGGTTTTGCGTTGGGTACGGTTGACTTGTCTCACCTCAACTATGGAGCTATTAGTTTGATCCCTAAGGTTAAAGGCGCGTATAACATTAAATTGTTTAGACCAATCACCCTCATCAACGCCCAGTTCAAAATGTGTGCAAAATCATATGCCTCGCGATTGGCCTGATTGCTCAATGAGTGATTAGCAAAAGCCCCATTGGCTTTCTTAAACACTGAAACATTCTTGAATGGCCAACCGCGTTACTTGATATCATCCATGAGCTTAAGCGCATCAAAGGGAAGGGTGTCCTACTCAAGTTGGATTTCGAGAAAGCCTATGACCGAGTGAACTAGGAGTTCGTTTAGGAGGTCCTCCTTAGAAAGGATTTTGAGGCGGGCTTTGTCCATCGTATCATGCACTTTTTCAGCAGTGGGCATACAACGGTCATAATTAATGGCACCATGGGCAAGTTTTACCGCAACAAGAGGGGTCTCCGCTAAGGCAATCCAAGCTCCCCGCTTATTTTTAACTTTGTTGTGGATGCCTTAGCGGCCATGCTCAACAAGGCTAGGGCAGCCGGGCATATCAAAGTCCCTGTTCCGCACCTCATCCTAGGAGGATTCACCCATTTGCAATACGCAGATGATGCAATGCTTCTATTCGAGCCAGACGACCACAGTATCGCCACGATTAAGCTATTGCTCCTTGCTTTGAAATCTTGTCGGGGTTGAAGATTAATTTCCTAAACAGGGAAGTGATCATGATAGGGATGGAGGATCATGATAGTATGTGGGTGGCCAACCTTCTAAACTGCAAGCTCGGGGGCTTTCCGATCAAATACCTTGGCCTCCTGATATCTCATAGGAAACTGTCCATCGTTGAATAGGAACCTTTATATGGCAAAGTGGCCAACATGGTGAGCCCATGGAGAGGAAGGTTCATGTCCTCGATGGCAAGATTGATTCTCACCAACTTGAGCCTCTCCTCTCTCCCCCTTTTTACTATGGGGGTGTTTCTCCTTGCGGATGGTTTCCATGCCAAGCTTGACACCTCCCGCTCTCGGTTCTCTTGGGAAGGAACCAACATTAAATGCAAATACAACTTGGTGAAGTGGGTGGCGGTTTGTAGACCGAAAAAAATCAGAGGCTTGGGGATCACTAACTCCAAGCTAATGAATGTGGCTCTTCTCACCAAGTTGTGGTGGTGCCTTGCCCAAAATGAGTCGGGACTCTGGGCGGATCTCCTTCAGGCAAAATATTTCCCGGACGGGAACCTGTTCAAGGCTAAACCATCCGGGTCTCCATTTTGGAATGGGATCCAAGCGGTTAGACCAGCTTTCTCAGTAGGGGCCCATTTCAATGTTAATAACAGCATGGCCAAGAGGTTGAGGTCTCGAGGTCTCACCCTCCGGTGATCTCCTTCATGCGCCCACTCGACCCGGCCGAGGCAGCTAGCTGGGCTGCGCTGGTGGATTCCATCAAAGGGAGACACCTCAGCCATGGAGCTTATGCGATTACTTGGAACCTAGCTGCCTCCCTAAAGTTTTCAGTCAAATCGCTTTACAACAAGTTGACAGAGGGGCACTCGCTAGATAAGGCTAGGTGTCTATGGAAGGCTGGTCTTCCCCTCAAAATCAATTTTTTTGTGGCAAATGTTTCGCAGCTATTTGCCGACGTCGGATAACATGGCCAAGAGAAACGGGCCAACAGACGAATCTTGTGTTGTTTGCAGATTACGGAAAAATGCAAATCATGTGTTCTTTGGATATTTTCTAGCTAGATTCGCGTGGAGTGCTGTTAGGGAAATGTTCCGTCAAAACTGGAACCCTCACTCCGGTGAGGACTTGCTTGCCTTGCTCTCGGCCCAGAGGGGTTCTAATGCTAGGATTGTTTGGGGATGCGTAGGGGCATTGTTCTGGTTTCTTTGGACAACTCGGAACAAAATTACGATAGAAAAGAAGTCCCCCCCGCCCTACTGACATTATCTTCAAATGCCACATTTTCTTACAGACTTGGGTGCCGTTGGGCAAGACGCGTGATGTTGATCGCATGGGCTAGGTCATCGAGCTGATCAAGCTGGCGATGGTGACGGCGTGCCAGACCACTCCGACAACTTGAGCCTTTTAGTTGTGTTTCTTAGCATGTTGTTTGCTGTTTAGCACTTTATATGAACTTGGCTTTCATTTCGAGACCGCGAGGGTTTGTGCCTTGACTGCTTCGGGATAGTGTGGTCCTGTGTCTTTTGGTTGTGTGGTTTGTATGCATTAAACCGTATGTGGATGTTGCTCAGTGGCTTTATTAATTTAAAGCCGGACTCTTCTAGCGTCTCCGTTCCAAAAAATATATTCCTACATGGATAGATCTCGTCTACATCATGTCATCATTCTTAATGTATTACTCCATTTCTCCATGAACTTAATACACTAGATGCATGCTGGATAGCGGTCGATGTGTGGAGTAATAGTAGTAGATGCAGGCAGGAGTTGGTCTACTAATCTTGGACGTGATGCCTATATAATGGTCATTGTCTAGATATCGTCATAACTATTCGATTTTCTATCAATTGCCCAATAGTAATTTGTTTACCCACCGCGTGCTATTTCTTGAGAGAATCCACTAGTGAAACCTACGGCCCCCGGGTCTATTCTTTATCATATTTGCTTTCCGATCTATTATTTGCCTTTGAGATCTATTTTTATTTGCTTTTATTTTCAGATCTATATTATCAAAAACACAAAAAAATACCTCACTGGATTTTATGTGCCGTTATTTGCATCTTTCAATCTACTACAATTTTTACCCCGACAACTTGAAAATTTATGGCACCGTTACCCGAAAGCGATTGACAACCCCTTTTACACATCGGGTTGCAAGTATTTGTTCTTTGTGTGCAGGTACCATTTACATAGTGTTGATTGGTAATCCTACTGGTTCGATAACCTTGGTCTCATCACCGAGGGAAATACCTACCGTAGTTGTGCTGCATCATCCCTTCCTCTTTGGTGAAATACCGACGTAGTTCAAGTGACATCTGTCAGGGATATTACTAGCAGGTATAAACCGGCTAGTGTAAACTGGATTATGATAATATAGTTGTGTAATTGTAAAACCCAGTAGAGGTTACAGCCCATGAAGGCTTAGGGCCCATGTATAGAGTTACGGTTTGTAAACCGCCTGGTCATGTAAACTTGAGAGACAAGGAAGAAAGAGCAGAGACCGAGGCGGACACAAATATGAGCCGGCCTCGGGACTCTGTAAACCGGACCAGGCGTCGCCTCTATATAAAGGGACGACCCGGCGACGGTTCAAGGGGAAGAGACAACCCGTCGAGACACAGGCAAGCAATCCGCTCCCTGTTCATCGACGCCCAAGCAATACCAAACCAAACTAGACATAGGCTTTTACCTTCCTTGAAGGGGCCGAACTAGTATAAAACATCTGTGTCCTTTGTGTGCTTTTAACCCCTTCAAGCTAACCCGTGCGATGGTTCCTCAACTAAGTCCGTTAAACCGGACATCTGCCGTGTTAATTCCATGACAGTTGGCGCCCACCGTGGGGCCCCTGCACGATGGTTTCGAGTTCTTGAAGGGCAGCTTTGAAGGGCTCAAGGGCTACGCGGTCGGCCGGATGACCAAGAGTCGCCGCAGCCGGATCTACATCGACGACGCAGGCTGGGGCCCGGAGGCCAATTCAATCGAATACGGGTACCGGGTTCCCTTCGGTGGCATCCACGTCTTCATCGGTAAAATTGGTGAACCAGGACCTGGGCCGGACATCTTCCCCAACATCGTCGAGCCGACTCAGCGTGCGAGATCGGCCCGGATTCAACCAGCCATGAAGCGTGTTTTCGTCGGAGCAATTCACGGGGTTCAAGCCGAGGGCGGATCGGATTCCGGTGGCGAGACAGTTATCTATTCCGACGATGAATCCTCATCCGGAGAGACCGAGTCCTTGTATCTGTTGCGGGACGGCCGATCTGAGGGTGTGTCCGACGGAGACAGTATTCCGGACCTCTTTGATCCGCCAAACCGGGTGGCTGTTTTTATGGCCGGATCACAACCTACGCCACAGTCCACGGTGAACGGGGCGATCACAGCAGAAGCTGGTGTAGGGGGGAGCGGCCAAGCCCTCTCGCCCTCTGATGCTCTATCCGCCTTGATCGAGGAGTTCACAACCCGGGCCGTAGCAGAGGTGGCTCCAGCAGACAAGGCGCAACACGATGCAAAACTCCTTCAGCTGAAGGGCCGGATCGATCAAGCAAAAGAGGATCTGAAGGCAGAGAAGGCTATGATAGCGATAAGGCAGGCAGAGCTGGATGATCAGGCTTTTCAGCTGAGGATGGAACAGGCCTCTACGCAAGGAGTAAGGAATCGAAGGTACCAGTCTCGTCTATCGCCGGTTTACGAGGCGACGAATCTTTTCAGGACACCAGGAGCGGGAGCCAGCAATGATCCGGTGGTAAACCGGAGGGCGGCCCCGGCGAGGGGCGAGCCGGTTCAGCAGCCCGCTGCGGAGCAAGATCGGCGGATTATGTCCACGCCTCACGTTTCTACCCCTCCGGGTCATTACTCAAATCCTTTGGATAACATTATTGCTGCCGCTTCACGCCTGGCCGCTTTACCCATTGAGGGGACATCCCCCGTGGCAATGGAGGCACGCAGGGTCAAGGATCTGCTTAACACAGCGTTAACACAGCAGCAAGCATATTCATATAGCAGGGAGAGGCTTCATTCAACTCCCCGCCATAGCCGGAGTTATACTAGGCATTGGGAGGAACCAGAGGTATCCAGTAGTGAACGGAGGCGACACCGTCACAGACAAGATAATCCGGCGGGCGCAGAGGCACAAGCTCAGGGGGCGCAAGACCGGGTTAGATCTACGGCTCGCGAGGAGGTCCGCCAAACGACGCTGGTTCACACAACCACAGCAGAAACGGGAGTCACGACGAGTTCCTTCGGGGTGCAGTGTCTTGTTCCCGCTTTACGGAGCGTGAAGTTGCCCAAGGATTTTAAGGGTCCACGTAAGGTGCCTAATTACACAGCAGATTTGGCCCCGGAAGCTTGGGTTTAGATTTACGAGATGGCCATGGAGATGCTGGACGTGGACGAAGCAGCTTGCGTGAAGTACTTTACCATGATGCTTGAGGGTACAACCCGGACCTGGCTAAAAGGTTTACCACCTAATTCCATCGGATCATGGGGAGAGTTACGCCGCCAGTTTATCAAAAATTTCAAGGATACGTGCAAGCAGCCAATGTCAGTGGTAGATTTGGCAGCCTGTATACAAGGAGACCAGGAGCCTACAAGTGCATGGGTGCGGCGAGTATCAGAAATCTTGCACTCTTCGAACGGTATCAATCCTAGTACGGTAATAGTGATGCTGGAAAACAATTGCCGGTTTGAGTCTCTGAAGTTAAAGCTGGGACGGCTCAAACGGGATTGTAATGACATGGGAACTCTCATGAGCGCTCTGGTGAAGTACCGGGACTCCGATAACACTAAGTATCCAGAAGCGGATGGAGATAAAACGGGAAAAGCCAATAAGCCCGGTAAATCGGCACAGGCTAATCCGGTCGGAACAAGCTTCTTAGGCAAACGAAAGGCAGAGGGTGGCTCTGATTTCGTGGCCAATACCCAAGTTCAAGGAGGCTTTCAGCGCAACAAGGGTAAACCGCCTCTACAAACCAGCGGGGGGGGCCCGTTAGCTGGGAGCAAGAGTTGAATGAGCCTTGCCCGAAACACGGATCAAAGGAACATCCAGCTAAACACACTATAGGAGAATGCAAGGCCATGATGGAAGCCATGAGCCGGTTCAGATCTAACAACAGGCCACCGGGCGATGGATCAGGCCCCGGGTTTTACGGTCCGGGTCACCAGGGGAACAGCTCCGGATCAGGATATCGTGGCAACAACAGTGGTTATAATAACCAAGGCAATAATCAATACGGTCAGGGCGGTTACAATAACCAAGGCAATCAGCAGCATGGTCAGGGCGGTTACAATAACCAAGGCAATCAGCAGCATGGTCAGGGTGGTTACAATCACCAAAACAACCAACAGAAGGGCCAGGGTAATCACAATAAGCAAGGCAATCAGCAGCGTCAGCAGGAGCAGCAGCAATCCGGATATCAGAGTAATCCGAAGGAGCTGAGTAGCGGGCAGTATCATGTGTTCACTACGAGTTTGTGTAAACGGGATCAGAAAATCTTAAAACGGGCGGTCTATGCGGTTGAGCCGGCAACACCACAGTTCTTGCGCTGGTCGGAGCAACCTATCGTGTGGAGCCGAGAGGATCATCCGCCGCGAGTGGATAATCCGGGCCAATTGGCTTTAGTGGTGGCACCACAGGTGGGTGGCTACAAATTCACTAAAGTCCTCATGGACGGCGGCAGAAGCATCAATATCTTATATTATGAGACTTTCCGTCGCATGGGGCTGACGGATAAGAAGCTAAGACAGTCAAACACGGTGTTTCATGGAGTGGTGCCGGGTAAATCAGCTTACCCAGTTGGGAAAATTGACCTGGAAGTTACCTTTGGAGATGAACAAGATTCCAGGTCGGAGATGATAACCTTTGAAATTGTCAAGATCCGGAGCCCCTATCATGCTCTGTTTGGAAGATCGGTTTATGCCGAGTTTATGGCCAGGCCGTGTTATGTTTATCTACAGCTCAAGATGCCGGGTCACAAAGGAGCCATCACGGTTCATGGAAGTCGCAAGATTGCATTGGAGTGTGAAGAAGGAGACGATGCTTATGCGGAAGCAGTATGCACTACGGAGGAGTTGAAGTTTTACAAGGACAATGTTGATCCGTTAGATATGTCCCCGTTGAAGAAGCCAACTACAGAGCATGATCCGGCATTGAAGTTTAAGTCTGCGGAGGAGACCAAGCAAGTTGATTTTGTGCCAGGCGAATCATCCAAGCAGTTCACTATCAGCGCTAACCTTGATCCTAAATAGGAAGGCGCGCTCATAGAGTTCATCCGTGAGAACCGGGATATTTTTGCATGGAAACCTTCTGACATGCCAGGTATTCCGAGGGAACTCGCTGAGCACAGTCTTAACATTGATCCGAAGTTTAAACCGGTCAAGCAGTATCTGCGCCGCTTCAACGAAGAAAGGCGCAAGGCTATAGGAGAAGAAGTGGCCAGGCTTTTGGCCGCAGGGTTCATAGTTGAAGTTTTTCACCCGGAGTGGTTGGCTAATCCGGTGCTGGTGTTAAAGAAAAATGGAAAGTGGAGAATGTGTGTAGATTACACAGATCTAAACAAAGCTTGTCCAACTGATCTTTTGCTCTTCCTCGTATTGATCAGATCATTGATGCTACAGCAGGATGTGAGCGGCTAAGTTTTTTGGATGCATACTCAGGATATCACCAGATCAAGATGGCAGTTAAAGATCAGGAGAAGACGTCCGTCATAACCCCTTTTGGTGCTTTTTGCTATGTATCTATGCCCTTTGGGCTCAAGAGTGCCCAAGCAACCTACCAGCGTTGTGTACAGAATTGTCTTAAGGGGCAGATAGGGAGGAATGTTCATGCTTATGTGGATGATATTGTGGTGATATCAAGGAAGGAGGAAACGCTGATAGAGGACCTCAAGGAGACCTTTGACAATCTTCGGGCCTATAAAATGATGCTTAACCCAGAGAAGTGTGCTTTCGGTGTTCCGGTGGGTAAGCTCCTTGGATTCTTGGTGTCAAACAGAGGAATAGAGGCCAATCCGGAGAAGATCAAGGCAATCACATCTTTGACTAAACCGGCTTGTATCAATGATGTTCAGTGGATCGCTGGCCGGATCACAACATTGAGCCGGTTCATCAGTGGTCTGGGAGAGAAGGCAATCCCGCTTTATCAGATGCTGAAAAATACAGACCGGTTTATATGGAGTAATGAGGCAAACGCTGAGTTTGAGGATTTGAAGCGGCAATTGGCAGAGCCGCCGGTCCTTGCTGCCCCTGTTGATAATGAGCCGTTATTGTTATACGTCGCCGCCAATGCACGGGCAGTCAGCGTGGCAATCGTGGTTGAGCACAAGGAGGTAGGGAAGGAATACCCGGTTCAACGTCCAGTCTATTATGTCAGTGAAGTTCTCATTGAATCCAAGCAAAGGTACCCGCATTGGCAGAAGCTGGTATATGGTGTGTTCATGGCAAATCGGAAGTTGAAACATTATTTCCAAGGCCACCCAATAACTGTTGTTAGTTCAGCACCATTGGGGGATATAATCCAGAACAGGGAAGCTACTGGCAGAGTGGCGAAGTGGGCCATTGAGTTTAGCCCACACGGATTGAAGTATGTGCCACGCACCGCTATCAAATCCCAAGCATTGGTGTATTTCATCAATGATTGGACAGAACTGCAAACACCAGAGGAGAAGCCGGATCTTACATACTGGACGATTCACTTTGACGGTTCAGGACAATTAGAAGGCTCGGGGCTGGAGTTGTTTTAACTACCCCGCGAGGGGACAAGTTTTGTTATGTCCTCCGTTTACTGTTTCCTTGTACTAATAACACAGCAGAGTATGAAGCATTGCTTCATGGCTTACGGATGGCCAAGGAAATGAACTTGAGCCGGGTCAAGTGTTTTGGCGATTCAGATTTAGTGGCACAGCAAGTATCCGGCAAGTAGGATTCAAGAGACCCTCTCATGGCAGCTTACAGACGAGAAGTTGAAGCAGTCGTAGGTTATTTCAAAGGGTATCAGGTGGATCACATAGACCGGCGAAGGAATGAAGCGGCCGATGCTCTGAGCCGGCTGGGTTCTCAACGTAAACCGGTACCACCGAATAATTTTTTGGATGAGCTGCACAGTCCATCAGTTCAAGTACCATCGGAGGAAGACCTGGCTGTTCCTGATCCGGAGGCACAGCTAGTTGCAGCACTTCATGTTATTCCGGATTGGACGCTGCCATATTTGGCGTATTTAAGCCGGGGAGAGCTGCCGGATGATGAGATCGAAGCAAGACAGATAATCCGGCGTTCCAAATCTATGACAATTGCAAACGGAGAACTTCACCATCGCAGTGTTTTTGGAGCGTTTCAACGGTGTGTGTCATCTGAGGAAGGTTGTGATATTCTGCGTGAGATCCATGAAGGGGATTGTGTTCATCATGCCGGTTCAAAATCCTTGGTGGCTAAAGCTTTTCGACATGGGTTCTATTGGCTGACAGCCCATGCTGATGCAGCGGATCTAGTCCGGAAGTGCGATGCTTGTCAGAAATTTTCACGACGTGCTCTTGTTCCGGCACATGAGCTCCGGATGATACCGATTACTTGGCCGTTTGCGACTTGGGGGCTTGATATGGTTGGACCTTTCAAACGATCCCAGGATCAAAAAACTCATCTGCTGGTTGCTGTGGACAAATTTACAAAATGGATTGAGGCAGAGCCTGTGAACAAGTGTGATGCAGCAACAACGGTTACATTCATCAAAAAGGTAATTTTCCGGTTTGGTTTTGCACACAGCATCATCACAGACAATGGCACCAATTTATCTAAGGGAGAGATGGAAGAGTTTTGTCAGCGCGAGCATATTCGACTAGACGTATCTTCTGTAGCTCATCCTCATTCCAATGGTCAAGCTGAAAGAGCGAATCAGGAGATTTTGCGAGGTATCAAGCCCCGGCTTATGACTCCCTTGCAAAGAACACCAAGGTGCTGGGTTGAGGAGTTACCTTCTGTCCTCTGGAGCATCAATACTACACCGAACCGGTCCGCAGGTTATACACCTTTCTTTATGGTGTATGGTGCTGAAGCGGTCCTTCCAAGTGATATCCGTCATGATTCGCCACGGGTGATGGCTTATGTTGAAGCGGCCAATGAGCAGGCAGGACAGGACAGTTTGGACCGGCTGGATGAAGAACGTGACATAGCAGCAGCACGGTCTACAATTTATCAACAGGACTTGCGCAGATATCACAGCCGCCGGATCAAGACCAGGACGTTCCAGGAGGGAGATTTGGTACTCCGGCTCATCCAAGATCAAACAGATATTCACAAGCTATCCCCGCCTTGGGAAGGGCCCTTTGTGGTCAGCAAGAATCTGCACAACGGTTCATATTACCTGGTGGACGTTCGAGAACACTAGGACTCACGGACATCGGAGGAAGAGTCAAAGAGGCCGTGGAACATCGCCCTCTTGCGGCCCTACTATACCTGAGCCATGAGCTCTGCTGTATCCTATGTATATATTATGATTAATGAATAAACCGGCACCCTCGGTAAACCGGGGGATCAGCCTTTTTTCCAATATAAGTGTCTTATGGTGATAACCATCTACAGCTTACGTCTCTTATTATATATCATATTTTAAAAGAAAATAAAATGCTTTGATCAGTCTATCTAGCTGTGCAGGACAATTGCCGTATATGTACTCTGGAGCTGTGATCACTAAAGGGCTTCCTGTTCAAACATAGGTCATATTCGAACCAAAGAGAACATAGCCATTCTGTTCAAACATAGGTCGTATTCGAACCAAAGAGAACATGGCAAAGGCCAGTAGGGGGTTAGGATCGTATTCGAATCCTAGCTTAGCCCCTATGGTCTGGTTTGTATGATCGTATTCGAATCATAAGCTCAATGGATCGTATTCGAATCCATTGCTTGGCTAAAATTTCAAGGCCAGTAGGGGGTTAGGATCGTATTCGAATCCTAGCTTAGCCCCTATGGTCTGATTTACTGATCATATTCAAATCAGAAGCTCAATGGATCGTATTCGAATCCATTGCTTGGCTAAATTTTCAAGGCCAGTAGGGGGTTAGGATCGTATTCAAATCCTAGCTTAGCCCCTATGGTCCGATTTACTGATCGTATTCGAATCAGAAGCTCAATGGATCGTATTCGAATCCATTGCTTGGCTAAATTTTTAAGGCCAGTAGGGGGTTAGGATCGTATTCGAATCCTAGCTTAGACCATATGGTCCAGTTTACTGATCGTATTCGAATCAGAAGTCTCGATAGCCTGGCAGCTCACAAAAAGCCTCGACTACATGGTTTTATTTGCAAACTTGTATTTTTTGTATTTGTGTTATATGGTTCTTTGATCCGGAGTGGGACAACTCCAAAGTTGACCGCATATCTTCAAAAGTCTGGACGCAGAGCTCCAGCATTGTTTAAACCGGTAGTTCTTCTAAACCCGGAATAGTTGGGTATGCCCCGACGACGCCAAGGGCTTCCTCAGAAACAACAATGT
This sequence comes from Secale cereale, assembly GCA_902687465.1. Lineage (NCBI taxonomy): Eukaryota > Viridiplantae > Streptophyta > Magnoliopsida > Poales > Poaceae > Secale > Secale cereale. Next base: position 387,738,163 of record LR738713.1, on the reverse strand, counting down.
TCGCCGGATTAAGGATATCAAGCATACTTAATTGCAGGTATGAAGTTATTCCTGTTTTAAACAGATACTTGTTTGATATATTTATGAGAGCAATTTAATGGGTCCGGTGGTAAACCGCTAGGACACCTTTTAAGTGTTTTCTATGCAGAAACAGATAGTATGCAAGTTAAAACATATCAGACAAAGGATTCAACTTGGTAGATACCAAAGCAAAGTTGGGACATCCGGATCACGATGGACAATAGTTCAAAGCTATCCTATTACAAAGGCACAGCATGCCTGAACGGATTAAAGTTTTTTCCAGCAAAGTAAAACCAAGGCTACAAAGATAAACTGATTGGCCTATGCTTCCTCCTGCTGGGACGGTTGAGGATCGACCTGTTCCGGAGCTTCTTCGTCTTCTTGAAGCGGCTGAAAGTCAGGGACGCACCAATCAATTTTTGTCAAAGCACGGAAGTACATCTCTTCCGTAATAAGATCAGACGGATCAACATCTGGGGCGAAAGTGCGGGGGCGCACTGGTGGGATTAGATTCACGATATCATAAACTGGTCGATCCACCCGCTCATTCTGTAAATCGTACGCCGGATGATACCTGGTCAAATCTGATTCCACAGCAAGTTTGCTGGCAAGAGGACGCATCTCCTTCGTCAAAGCATGCAGGTCTTTACCAGTGAAGGCTGATCCATCTTCTTTGGTGCTGGGATACCCATTCAGAGCTTCTTCCGGATCAAAGTCTGGAACCCACGCTTTGGCTCTAGTGAGCGCTACGAGAGAACCGGCTCGGGCAGCAGACTTCTTCACCTCTTCCAAGCGTACAGGCAAGATAGAACATTTCTCCAGAGTACCTTGGATGGTGGTAGGGGCCGGTTTATTGAAAGACATTGCGCTTATAATCCTTTGAGCGCCGGAATACAGCTGCTCGACCAGAGTATAAGACGCCTTGAGTTTCTTCCATAAATCATCCCCAAGATGGGTAACGCGGCGCCCTACATATGATCGTTACAGTTAAACCGGACCGGAATACAGATTGCAAGGATGAAAGCATGCGTGCAGATTAAGTACTTACCGAAAACGGCAGAAGTCATCAGTTCTATTTGCCGCTTTAAACCGGTTAACTCTTCTGTTATCGGATTAAGAGCTTCCTCAGCATCCTTTGCTCTTTTTTCCAGAGCATTCTTTTGCACTTCAAAGGCTGTCCGCTCCTCTTCAAAATATTTCTTTAGTTGTTCAGCAGTAGTTAAGCTCAGCACCAATTCTTTTTTGGCCTTAGCAGCAACAGATTCAGTTTCAGCAAGTCTGTTCCGGAGTTCAGTGATTTCTTCAGCCCTCCGGTTTAAATCAGCCTGCAAGGGAATTCAAGTGGAATAAATAACATAAGTTCAGACAAAGTCTCAAGTACATAACCAAGTTATCCACTTGACACTTGGGGGCTAATGGGATATTAGAGTATCACAGAGTGGCACTTCAAAACAAGTCTCAAGCACACAAACAAGTTGTCTACTTGACACTTGGGGGCTAATGGATAGTTGAAACATCAAAGGAAAGATTCAGACAAGTCCCAGGCACATAAACCGAATTATGCCCCTGGCACTTGGGGGCTAATGTAAGATCATTTGCTCGAATTGGAAGTACCGGTTCACCTTCTAAACATAGCTAAACCAGAACTTGGGGGGCTACCATGGTATAGACAGAAACACAACAAAGGCAAAAACAAAAGACAAGGGAGATACCTCGTATTTTTCCTTCATCATGTTGATTAAGTCCGCTTCATAATCCCGACCAGTATGAAGCCGGTTCAAATACCCGGAATAGAGCTCCTGGCCACTCAGCTCGGCGAAACTAGACAAGTCTGTCCTCCATTTGCCCTTTTCTTGATGGAGTTTCTCCGCTTTAGATGTATGCTTGGCTAAAACAGTGGGCTCAGCAGGAGCGGTGTAAGCTGTACCGGTTATTTGAACATCCGGCGAAGGAGCAGCTGCCGGTAGTGGAGTAGCAGTGTGAACCGGACTAGCGGGAGCCGGGCTAGTCCGAGGAGGGTTGGCCCGGGCAGGACTCGCCGGTTCATGGACATTTTCAGTGTTGGGATTCTCAGGAGCAGTGGCATAAGTGTGATCCATGGGAGCAGGATCTTCAAGCTGAACTGTAGGCTCACGTTCTGGAGGGATGGTTGTATCCGAATCAACGGCCGGATCGTCAGTGGCAGTCTCAGCAGCCGTTTTGCTGGCCTTTGCCTTTTTGCTAGGCTTAGGCTTGCTGAAAGGAATTAGAAAATAAATCAGAGTCACAGAAGAAAATGCAATCATAAACCGGATAAGATGAAAGACTTACCCCGGGACAGTTTTCAGGGCTGGGACCTGTGTGGCAGTTGATTCGCCAGAAGATGATAAAGGGGTCTCCTGATAATTAGGATCAGACGGTTTAAGTGGTTTGCATATAAGCCCGGGCTTGGGATGAAGAAGAGTTGGAGAAAGTATAACCTTAGAGCGGCACCTCCGAGCTGGAGTAAGAGATATTCCAGAAGACTCAACCACAAGGCCACTATGGCGTGCAGCCCGGCGAGCTTCATGTTGCTGTTTCTTCAAAAGAAAATTGGGGTCCAGTTGAGCGTAAGGATGAGAAAACTGATATTTCCGGACTACCCGACGAATCTTTGGTGGAGGTGGTTCTGAATCTCAAGAAAGAGTGATTACCTCAGTTTCTACCGCTTTATCCCCTTCAGCCAAATCCTGTGAAAAAGACACTATTAATATAAACCGGGATAAAAGAATAATGAAGCATGTCAGGTTTGATTCATACCTCAGAATCCGGATCATCCTCTTCAACACGAGAACCGGAGCCTGCAGCCGCCGTTCTCTTCTTAACTACGTAGGTTTTTCGGCGCGGCTGTTTGCCTGCTTTATCCTGAGGTTTCCTTTTCTAGAAAGGATCGTCGTCCTGTGCAAAAGATGATGGATAATTGGAAGGCGATTTAAATGAACGGATTAAAAACCTACAGAAGAGATTAAGACTTACCGCAGGCAGTTTGTTCTTCTTATAGTATGGAGCCAATCCGGTTTGGCTACATTCTTCTAAAGAGACGTTGAGCATTTTCTTGGCAGATTCAATAACTTCCGTTTCAGAAAGTACTGCGTCGGTAAACCGTTGAGGATCATCCGGCTTTTCGGAATATTTACACATCAAACTGGACCGCGGACTCAGAGGGAGGATACTCCAGGCAAGCCAGCAACGCATAAAATCAACTCTGGTTAATCCGTTGGCCATAAAGGCCTTGAGCTTGGCGAGTTGAGAAGCGAACCGGGGCCGTTCTGAGGAGCTGAGACGCTGCGGCAGAGGGTGATCTTCAGGAAGACGATGTTCGCTATAACCCGGCAGCGGGTTTTCCCCTTCAGGTGAAGTGTTGTGGCAATAAAACCAAGACTTGTTCCAATCCTTGGGGTGTGTATGGAGAGGGGCATGAGGAAAGACTACGTCTCTTCTCTTTTGAATGCTGACCCCGCCCAGTTCTTGATGAGGTCCGCCAGTAAACTCAGTTCGCCGGTTCAAATGGAAAAAATCCCGGAACAAGTCGACTGATGGCTCCTCTTGCAGATACACCTCTGAGAAAACTTGAAAATCGCAGATGTTTGAAATGGAGTTTGGACCTATGTCCTGAGGGTGAAGTTGAAAAGCGGCAAGCACGTCCCGGAAGAATTTCGAACCGGGAGGAGTAAAACCTCGGGCCATGTGGTCAAAAAAGACAATAACTTCCCCTTCTTTGGGAGTAGGGGGACATTCATTTCCCGGAGCCCGCCATTTTAGGTCTGCTTGAGGACCCAGAATGCCAATTGCAGCAGCGTTAACTAAGTCTTCTTCCGTAATGATGGAAGGGACCCAGTCGCAAGAAACAAACTGTTTGGCGGACATAGTAGCAGAAGGAAAGTGCTGAAAGGATGAAGTATAAAATCCGGATTATTCGAGTACAGAGGCATAAACCGGTACACATATGCAAAATCACGGCGACGGTTTAGACAAGGGACTAGTGACATTGTTAACCCAGAAGTAAGCAGGAAACGCACTACTACCGGTTCATGATAACAAAAGAGAGGAGCTAAACCGTCGTGTTCATTGTCGATGCATTACAGAAGCAATATATAACCGACTAAACCGGCGAATATCTTACAGATCTACAAGGATGAAGAAACAAGTTTCCACAGAAAACTAAGGTAAAACAGATCTGAGCAGTAAGAAAAAGAGAAAACTTATGCAAGTCTATTACAGAAAGAACTATGGGGGTCTTATACAGAGCGGATGAATCTAAGGATTGAATCTAATGCCGAAATCTAAGCATAAGGCAGCGGAGCGGAAGCAAGTTTCGAAGACAAATCTAAAGGTTGAAACCACTACGAGCATGGCGTATAGGACGAACAGACGAAGCTTTTCTAGGTCTAATGGCGGAGGCATGGAAAGAACCCTAAGGCTATAGATCTACAGCGAGGGAGAAAAAATACCTGAGGCAGCAGGAAGCGGCGGCGGAGTTATCTGGTCGCGTTCAGGTTGATGAAGCGGCCGGACTTGCTGGCGACGGCGAGCTTGACAGACGACGGCGGAAGCTTGAGCTCGAGCGACAGAGGAAGAAGACGAGCGGAAGGAGGTAGAGAAGAGATGCGGCGGTATTTATAAAGGGGGAGAGACGAAACGGCAGGCGCGGGATTTAAGGAAGTGAGAGATTGGATAAAGATTCCCTGTCGCCTCGATTCTCGGGATAGCTTTTAAACAAAAGTAACAAACAGCTGCGCGCGATAAATGCGGAAGTGATGTCACGATCGAATTAAGTGATTTCCGAGGATGACGTCATCGCCGGTTTACAAAACTGAGAAGACACAAGAAAGAAGATTATGCAAGACTAGGAAGACTGATGTGAACAAGTTCAAATCATTCTGGGGCCTAATGTCAGGGATATTACTAGCAGGTATAAACCGGCTAATGTAAACCGGATTATGATAATATAGTTGTGTAATTGTAAAACCCAGTAGAGGTTACGGCCCATGAAGGCTTAGGGCCCATGTATAGAGTTATGGTTTGTAAACCGCCTGGTCATGTAAACTTGAGAGACAAGGAAGAAAGAGCAGAGACCGAGGCGGACACAAATATGAGCCGGCCTCGGGACTCTGTAAACCGGACCGGGCGTCGCCTCTATATAAAGGGACGACCCGGCGACGGTTCAAGGGGAAGAGACAACCCGTCGAGACACAGGCAAGCAATCCGTTCCCTGTCCATCGACGTCCAAGCAATACCAAACCAAACTAGACGTAGGCTTTTACCTTCCTCGAAGGGGCCAAACTAGTATAAAACCTCCGTGTCCTGTGTGTGCTTTTAACCCCTTCAAGCTAACCCGTGCGATGGTTCCTCAACTAAGTCTGTTAAACCGGATATCTACCGTGTTAATTCCACGACAACATCAGAGGCATCATCACAAACATGTACATTGGCACCGGTGTGAATTAACCAAACATGAGATTGGAATACTGAAATAATGGTAGTAAAAATACCATACCCATAGTCCTTCATATCAGTATCACCGATGACAACATTAGGGGACTTGCCACTCTTCTCATCTTCAAGCTCCTCAAAGCGGTTAGGACATCTCAGAGCCCAGTGATTAGGATCACCGCAGACATGGCATAGTCCCTTCCCCTTTTATGAGAATTCTTCTTGAAGTTGGTATGATTTGATGGCTTGTTCTTTGCATCAAACTTGCCCTTAACCTGAGTTTTGTTCTTGTTGTTTTTTGACTTGTTGGGCTGGAAGTTCTTCTTTTATGCTATGTGGGCACTAGAAGCTCCCTCAGCAACTTGAGCACGTGTGTCTTTTGCTCTTGCCTTCTCTTCAACATCAAGAGTAGCAATGAGTTCCGAAACGGGAAACTCCTGTCTCTTGTGTTCTAGGGAAGTAGAAAAAATGTTCCACAAAGGTGGAAGCTTGGTAATTATGCCTCCGGCAACAAGCACTTACAGTAATCAAGTTCCTTGGCGAGTGACTGTATCTCATGAGCTTGTTGTACAAAAGAGCGCTCATTAGTCATCTTGTAGTCATTGAATTGCTCCATGACGTACAACTCGCTGCCAGCGTCCAAGGCACCAAACTCGACATCGAGAGCAGCCCACATGTCCGTGCTGTAGTCAAACGACATATACAATCCACAATGGAATCATCAAGAACACTCAGAAGTGCGCATTTAAAGAGAGTACCGATCTTCTCAAAAGCTTCCTGATGTGCAGGATTAAGATCGCCCTCAGGCTTGCCCTTAGTGGCGTCATAGCAGTACATGGTCTGAAACTAATAAACTGCTCTCATGCGCCACCTCTTATATTGCACCCCCTTAAAGGCGGGCGACTTCAAATGCGCAGCAAAACCACTCGGTGTAAATTGCCTACCATCAGGTTTTTGGATTGTTGAAAATATGAGCAAATTACTATGATACTTCATCCGAATAAATAAAAAGTAAATCATGACAAAAATAATAGAGATTAAACTAATCATCTGGACTAGCATAGTAAATGAACAAATCAAATTTAGGGCACATGCTAGAAACATGAATTCTACCACGATCTCAAACAAGGAGGATAAGATCACATACGATGCAGCGGGAGCAGGACAGCCGGCGTTGATGTTATCGCCCATGTCACTGATGAGGAGGTTGACGAGGTCGGGGAAGAAGTTGTCATTGGCAAAGTCGTCGCTGGCAGCAGTGCGCGAGTGCACTCCCAAAAAACCTGATCGCCCCTCTCCCGTGCAGGATCATGAGAGGCGGGGTTCCAGAGGCCTGTTGTTCCTTCTCATGGTGCACGCTGGAATGAGGGATGGAGAAGACTTGCGTGATGGCACAATGATCTGGAACGGTGGTTGATACGTCTCTATTGTATCTATAATTTTGGATTGTTCCATGCCAATATTCTACAACTTTTACACACTTTTGGCAACATTTTATACTATTTTTGGGACTAACATATTGATCCAGTGCCCAATGTCGGTTCCTGTTTGTTGCACGTTTTTTGTTTTGCAAAAAATCCATATCAAACAGAGTCGAAATGGGATAAAAACTTACGAAGATTTTTTTGAAATATATGTGATTTTTCGGAAAAATAATCAACACGAGACGATGCTCGAGGGGCCCACAAGGATGGAGGACACGCCCAAGGGGTGGGGCACGCCCCTGATCCTTGTGGCCACTCCGTAAGGAGGTTGGTGACATTCTTTTGCCGCAAGAAAGCTAATATCTGGATAAAAATCATGTCAAAATTTCAGCCCAATCGGAGTTACGGATCTCCGGGAATATAAGAAACGGTGAAAGGCCAAAATCTAGGAGCGCAGAAACAGAAGGGGATAGAGAGACAGGTCTAATCTCGGAGGGGCTCCCACCCCTTCGCGGCCATGGAGGCCATGGAACAGAGGGGAAACCCTCCTCCCATCTAGGGGGAAGGTCAAGGAATAAGAAGGAGGGGCTCTGTCCCCATCTCTCCCGATGGCACCAGAACGACGCCGGAGCCATCATCGTGTGACAACGATCTACACCAACACCTCCGTCATCTTCACCAACATCTTCATCACCTTCCCCCATATATCTACAGCGGTCCACTCTCCCGCAACCTGTTGTAACCTCTACTTGAACATGGTTCTTTATGCTTCATATTATTATCCAATGTTGTGTTGACATCGTATGATGTCTGAGTAGATTTTCGTTGTCCTATCGGTAATTGGTGAATTGCTATGATTAATTTAATTTGCTTGTGGTTATGTTGTTCTCCTTTGGTTCCCGTCATATGAGCGCGCGCATGAATCACACCATAGGGTTAGTTGTATGTTGATAGGACTATGTATTGGAGGGCAAGAGTGACAGAAGCTTCAACCTAGCATAGAAATTGATGCATACGGGATTGAAGGGGGGCCAATATATCTTAGTGCTATGGTCGGGTTTTACCTTAATGAATGTTAGTAGTTGTGGATGCCTACTAATAGTTCCAATCATAAGTGCATAGAATTCCAAGTCAGGTGATGACATGCTAGCAGTGGCCTCTCCCACATAAAACTTGCTATCGGTCTAGTAACGTAGTCAATTGCTTAGGGGCAATTTCGCAACTCCTACTACCACTTTTCCACACTCATATACTAACTTTATTTCTTCTTTACCTAAACATCCCCTAGTTTTTATTTACGTGCTCTTTATATTCTTGCAAACCTTTGCCACAACACCTACAAAGTACTTCTAGTTTCATACTTGTTCTAGGTAAAGTAACTGTTAAGCGTGCGTAGGGTTGTATCGGTGGTCGATAGAACTTGCGGGAATATTTTTTCTACCTTTAGCTCCGCGTTGGGTTCGACACTCTTACTTATCGAAATAGGCTACAATTGACCCCCGATACTTGTGTGTTATCAAGACCTTTTTATGGTGCCGTTACCGGGGAGCAATAGCGTGGGGTGAATATTCTCATGTGTGCTTATTTGCTCTATCACTAAGTAGATTTTATTTGTTTTTCTAAGCTGTTGTCTATCTTTAGTTATGGATATGGAACATGAAATACCAAAAAATATGTGTACTTGCTACTCATGGAGATAGGGAACCTCCTAAAACCCTTGACGCTCATTATGCGAAAAATATTATGTAATACTTTGATAATCCTGAGAAAACCCCATTCAACTATATAATGGGAGTAATGTCGGATCAATGTGAATACTATAGGGATTATTGCTTGACTCAAAAAGGGAAACTATTATGGGATCAAATTTATATGTTGCGTTGGTATGCTCGGCAACTATGCTTGAGATATGATTATACTTGTTGCTCTAGGATGAAGGCTCCACACCTTCCCTTTTCATGCAGATTTAATGATAATGAAACCTTAGCTTCTTATGCTATTGGTATATATGATTACTATGATGTTGAACAAATTGACGAATTTGTTGCTTTTAAGGTTGCTTATGAAATTGAATCTTTGTTTGAAAAGTATGAAGCTTTTGATGATGATGTTTATAGGCTTGAAAATTTTGCTATGTTGAAATATTGCTATGAGAATTGTGAATATAATTCCGATATTGATGTGTTTATTGAGAAAGTCTCCACTGTCCAAGAAGAGATTAATATTTTGCAGGAAACTATGGAAGAATAAAATGATGACACTGTGAGCTCATTAGATGAAAAAGATGACGAGGAGAGCAAAGAACAAAAGGAGGAAGGGCGGATTAGCTACCAGTGCCCACCTTCTAATGAGAGTAACTCTTCAACTCATACATTGTTTAATTTCCCTTCGTAATTACTAAAGGATGAATGTTATGATGATTGCTATGATCCTTTTGATTCATTTGAAATTTCCCTTTTTGATGTACTTGATGCTTGCTATGCTTGTGGCCATGATGCCAATATGAATTATGCTTATGGAGATGAACTTGCTATAGTTCCTTATGTTAAGAATAAATTGTTGCTATTGCACCCACAAATGATAGTTCTATTATCTTTTTGAATTCTCCCAACTACCCTATATCGGAGAATTTTGCTCTTATTAAGGATTATATTGATGGGTTGCGTCATATTACTACACATGATGATTTTGATAGATATAATATGCACGTGCTTGCTGCTCCTACTTGCAATTATTATGAGAGACGAACTACATCTCTGCCTCTCTATGTTTCCAATACGATAAAATTGCAAGAAATTGTTTATGCTATGTATCGTCTTTTACTATGTGTGCATTAATTGTTTTCTATGACATGTCGATGCATAGGAAGAGAGTTAGACTTCATCATTACATGATATATAATACTTTGTGCTCACTACTAAATCACAAATCACTGTTAATTAAAATTGGCTTTGATATACCTTGGGATCTGGGTGGATCCATTACTTGAGCACTATATGCCTAGCTTAATGGCTTTAAAGAAAGCGCTGCCAGGGAGACAACCCGGAAGTTTTAGACAGGCATTTATTTTTGTTGTGTGCTTTTATATAGTTTAAAAACAAAACAAAATAAAGAGGGGAACCTAAAAGTTTTTCCAAAATAAAAGCAAAAGTGAGAAATACGACCATTGTTAAAGTAGGAGCTAGCCTTGAACTTTGTTCATGTCATGGAAACTTTGTGAATCTCGATTATAGAAACTTTTCAACAAAAATAATTATCCCCTTGTATAAATCCATTGTATTATAAAAATAATGTGCCAAGATTTGCCTTTAGGATGACTAGATTGCTTGTTTGGTTTGTCCGGTGCAAAAACAGAAACTTTGGATGTAGTGTGTGATTTTACATATTTTTGCTGGAAGTCAAATGTTTCTGAAACTTTTTGGACAATACTTCTATAAAATTGTTTATTTTTTCCTAATTGTGAAGAATTTTTAGAGGTACATAAGTATGGTTAATGTTTAGATTACTATAGACTGTCCTGTTTTCACAGATTGCTGTTATAGTTTCATTATTTACTTATGTTTGAAATCTTGTTGAGCCTCCTTTGATTTGGGGCCATAGAATTGTGATAGCATATAATGGGTAGTGTTTGATTATAATTATACATTAGTGTTAGAGTAGTACATAATGGGATTTGATGTTATATGTACTAACAGTTGGGGAACGTAGTATTTTAAAATTTTCCTACGATCACGCAAGATCTATCTACCAGATGCATAGCAATGAGACGGGAGAGTGTGTCTACGTACCCTCGTAGACCGGGAGCGGAAGCGTCAAGTGACGCGGTTGATGTAGTCGAACTTCTTCGCGATTCAACCGATCAAGCACCGAACGTACGGCACCTCCGTGTTCAGCACACGTTCAGCTTGATGACGTCCCACGAGCTCTTGATCCAGTTGTGCTTCACGGAAGAGTTTTGTCAGCACGACGGCGTGGTGACGGATATGATGTATCTACCGGCGCAGGGCTTCGCCTAAGCACTGCAACGGTATGACCGAGGTGTGTTTCTGTGGAGGGGGCGCCGCACACGGCTAAAACAATTCAACTTGTGTGTCTTTGGGTGCCCCCCTGCCCCCGTATATAAAGGATCAAGGGGGGAGGCCGGCCGGCCCTCTATGGTGCGGCTAGAGAAGCAATCCTACTAGGAATAGGATTGCAATCCTATTACTAGTAGGAGTCCACCAAGAAAGAGAGGGGGAAGGAAGGAGAGGGAGAGGGAGAGGGAAAGAGGGGCCATGCCCCCCTCCCCTAGTCCTATTCGGACTACCCCTAGGGAGGGGGCGCGCCACCTCCTGGCTGCTGCCCTCTCTCTCCCCTATGGCCCACATGGGCCCATCATTCCCTCGGGGGGTTCCGGTAACCCCCCGGCACTCCGGTAAATTCCGAAACTTTCCAGAACACTTCCGGTGTCCGAACATAGTCGTCCAATATATCAATCTTTATGTCTCGGACATTCCGAGACTCCTCGTCATGTCCGTGATCTCATCCAGGACTCCGAACTACCTTCGGTACATCAAAACTCATAAACTCATAATACCGATCGTCATCAAACGTTAAGCGTGCGGACCCTACGGGTTCGAGAACTATGTAGACATGACCGAGACTCATCTCCGGTCAATAACCAATAGCGGAACCTGGATGCTCATATTGGCTCTTACATATTCTACGAAGATCTTTATCGCTCAAACCGCATAACAACATACGTTGTTCCTTTTGTCATCGGTATGTTACTTGCCCGAGATTCGATCGTCGGTATCTCTATACCTAGTTCAATCTCGTTACCGGCAAGTCTCTTTACGCGTTCCGTAATACATCATCTCGTGACTAACTCATTACTCTTTTTCTTGCAAGGCTTATTATGATGTGTGTTACCGAGAGGGCCCAGAGATACCTCTCCGACACTCGGAGTGACAAATCCTAGTCTTGATCTATCCCAACACCACGAATACTTTCGGAGACACATGTAGAGCATCTTTATGATCACCCAGTTACGTTGTGACGTTTGATACCACACAAGGTGTTCCTACGGTATTCGGGAGTTCCATAATCTCATAGTCATGGGAACATGTATAAGTCATGAAGAAAGCAATAGCAGCAAAACTAAACGATCATAGTGCTATGCTAACGGATGGGTCTAGTCGATCACATCATTCTCCTAATGACGTGATCCCGTTGATCAAATTACAACTCATGTCTATGGCTAGGAAACATAGCCATCTTTGATCAATGAGCTAGTCTAGTAGAGGCATACTAGGGACATACTATTTTGTCTATGTATTCACACATGTATCAAGTTTCCGGTTAATACAATTCTAGCATGAATAAAAGACATTTATCATGATATAAGGAAATACAAATAATATCTTTATTATTGCCTCTAGGGCATATTTCCTTCAGTCTCCCACTTGAACTAGAGTCAATAATCTAGATTACAAAGTGATGATCCTCACACCCATGGAGTCCTGGTGCTGATCATGTTTTGCCCGTGGAAGAGGCTTAGTCAACGGGTCTGCAACATTCAGATCCGTATGTATCTTGCAAATCTCTATGTCTCCCTCCTTGACTAGATCGTGGATGGAATTGAAGCGTCTTTTGATGTGCTTTGTTCTCTTGTGAAACCTGGATTCCTTCGCCAAGGCTATTGCTCCCGTGTTGTCACAAAAGATTTTCATTTGACCCGATGCACTAGGTATTACACCTAGATCGGATATGAACTCCTTCATCCAGACTCCTTCATTTGCTGCTTCCGAAGCAACTATGTATTCCGCTTCACACGTAGATCCCGCCACGACGCTCTTTTTGGAACTGCACCAACTGACAGCTCCACCGTTCAATAAAAATACATATCCGGTTTGTGACTTAGAGTCATCCCGATCAGTGTCAAAGCTAGAATCGACGTAAGAGTTTACGACGAGCTCTTTGTCACCTCCATATACGAGAAACATATCCTTTGTCCTTTTCAGGTATTTCAGGATGTTCTTGACCGCTGTCCAGTGATCCACTCCTGGATTACTTTGGTACCTCCCTGCTAGACTTATAGCAAGGCACACATCAGGTCTGGTACACAGCATTGCATACATGATAGATCCTATGGCTGAGGCATAGGGAATGAATTTCATTTTCTCTCTATCTTCTGTAGTGGTCGAGCATTGAGTCTTACTCAACTTCATACCTTGTAACACAGGCAAGAACCCTTTCTTTGACTGATCCATTTTGAACTTCTCCAAAACTTTATCAAGGTATGTGCTTTGTGAAAGTCCAATTAAGCGTCTTGATCTATCTCTATAGATCTTGATGCCTAATATATAAGCAGCTTCACCGAGGTCTTTCATTGAAAAACTCTTATTCAAGTATCCTTTTATGCTATCCAGAAATTCTATATCATTTCCAATCAACAATATGTCATCCACATATAATATTAGAAATGCTAAAGAGCTCCCACTCACTTTCTTGTAAATACAGGCTTCTCCAACAGTCTGTATAAAACCATATGCTTTGATTACCTCATCAAAGCGTATATTCCAACTCCGAGATGCTTGCACCAGTCCATAGATGGATCGCTGGAGCTTGCATACTTTGTTAGCACCTTTTGGATCGACAAAACCTTCTGGTTGCATCATATACAACTCTCCTTTGAGATATCCATTTAGGAATGCAGTTTTGACATCCATTTGCGAGATTTCATAATCATAAAATGCGGCAATTGCTAACATGATTCGGACAGACTTAAGCATCGCTACAGGTGAGAAAGTCTCATCGTAGTCAACTCCTTGAACTTGTCGAAATCCTTTCGTAACAAGTCGAGCTTTGTAAACAGTAACATTACCGTCTGCGTCGGTCTTCCTCTTGAAGATCCATTTATTTTCGATGGCTTGCCGATCATCGGGCAAGTCAACCAAAGTCCACACTTTGTTCTCATACATGGATCCCATCTTAGATTTCATGGCCTCAAGCCATTTTTCGGAATCTGGGATCATCATCGCTTCCTCATAGTTCGTAGGTTCATCATGGTCTAGTAACATGACTTCCAGAACTGGGTTGTCGTACCACTCTGGTGCGGAACGTACTCTCGTTGATCTACGACGTTCAGCAGAAACTTGATCTGAAGTTTCATGATCATCATCATTAGCTTCCTCACTGATTGGTGTAGGAATCACTGGAACAATTTTCTGTGATGTACTAGTTTCCAATTCAGGAGAAGGTACAATTACCTCATCAAGTTCTACTTTCCTCCCACTCACTTCTTTCGAGAGAAACTCCTTCTCTAGAAAGGATCCATTCTTAGCAACGAATATCTTGACTTCGGATCTGTGATAGAAGGTGTACCCAACAGTCTCTTTTGGGTATCCTATGAAGACAAATTTCTCCGATTTGGGTTCGAGCTTATCAGGTTGAAGCTTTTTCACATAAGCATCGCAGCCCCAAACTTTAAGAAACGACAACTTTGGTTTCTTGCCAAACAATAGTTCATAAGGTGTCGTCTCAACGGATTTAGATGGTGCCCTATTTAACGTGAATGCAACTGTCTCTAAAGCATAACCCCAAAACGATAGTGGTAAATGAGTAAGAGACATCATAGATCGCACCATATCTAATAAAGTATGGTTACGACGTTCGGACACACCATTATGCTGTGGTGTTCCGGGTGGCGTGAGTTGTGAAACTATTCCACATTGTTTCAAATGAAGACCAAACTCGTAACTCAAATATTCTCCTCCACGATTAGATCGTAGAAACTTTATTTTCTTGTTACGATGATTCTCTACTTCACTCTGAAATTCTTTGAACTTTTCAAATGTTTCAGACTTGTGCTTCATTAAGTAGATATACCCATATCTGCTTAAATCATCAGTGAAGGTCAGAAAATAACGATACCCGCCGCGAGTTTGAACACTCATTGGCCCACATACATCAGTATGTATGATTTCCAACAAATCTGTTGCTCGCTCCATAGTTCCGGAGAACGGAGTTTTAGTCATCTTGCCCATGAGGCATGGTTCGCAAGCACCAAGTGATTCATAATCAAGTGATTCCAAAAGTCCATCACTATGGAGTTTCTTCATGCGCTTTACACCAATATGACCTAAACGGCAGTGCCACGAATAAGTTGCACTATCATTATTAACCTTGCATCTTTTGGCTTCAATATTATGAATATGTGTATCACTATAATCGAGATCCAATAAGAATAGACCACTCTTCAAGGGTGCATGACCATAAAAGATATTATTCATAAAAATAGAACAACCATTATTCTCTGATTTAAATGAATAACCGTCTCGCAACAAACAAGATCCAGATATAATGTTCATGCTCAACGCTGGCACCAAATAACAATTATTTAGGTCTAAAACTAATCCCGAAGGTACATGTAGAGGTAGCGTGCCGACTGTGATCACATCGACTTTGGAACCATTTCCCACGCGCATCATCACCTCGTCCTTAGCCAATCTTCGTTTAATCCATAGTCCCTGTTTCGAGTGTCAAATATTAGCAACCGAACCGGTATCAAATACCCAGGTACTACTATGAGCATTAGTAAGGTACACATCAATAACATGTATATCACATATACCTTTGTTCACCTTGCCATCCTTCTTATCCGCCAAATACTTGGGGCAGTTCCGCTTCCAGTGTCCAGTCCCTTTGCGGTAGAAGCACTCAGTTTCAGGCTTGGCTCCAGACTTGGGTTTCTTCGCGGGAGTAGCAACTGTCTTACTATTCTTCTTGAAGTTCCCCTTCTTTCCCTTGCCTTTTTTCTTGAAACTAGTGGTCTTGTTAACCATCAACACTTGATGCACCCTTTTTGATTTCTACCTCTGCAGCCTTAAGCATAGCGAAGAGCTCGGGAATTGTCTTTTTCATCCCTTGCATATTATAGTTCATCACGAAGCCTTTATAGCTTGGTGGCAGTGATTGAAGAACTCTATCAATAACACTATCCTCGTCAACTTTGCAACCAAGTTGAGTCATATGATTGTAGTACCCAGACATTCTGAGCAAGTGTTCACTGATAGAATGTAATGCCCAGGATGGGACTATATCTCCTACGTGTCGAGGCACGACTTAAAGATATAAGCCCATCCTAGAATGATCTCAAGTTTGGTATCTTTGCACGACTCATGTAAAAGAGGGATTAAATTGCAAAAGGAGATAGTTGGCTTACACTCGCCACTTCACACAATACATTACATGAGCAATCATCATACAAAACATCACAACCCGACTACGGGTGAAGAACCAAAAGAAAGATACCAAAACAACATAAAGCCACAGGTCAGGAACGAATCCTAGTAGAAACCACTACTGAACATCGAAACGTCACAAGCAAACGGTCAAACTCTTCAACAAGCTCCTGGTGAAGAACTTGATCCAGCTCCTGCATCAAACTCGACTGAACCTGCATCTGGTGTGGTGAAGTAACTGTGAGCCACAGAGGACTCAGCAATCCCGTTCCCGGGTAACAAGACTATTTAAGCCTTGGGTGAGGATAAGGCTGAAGAAAGAATATGAGGTGAAGGAAAACAAACGAGAGTCTGCAGCAGCAACTAGCACTAACTTACGTAAAAGAGAGCGAGAAGAGAAGTGCAACGGTCGAAAGATGATCAAGAAGTGATCCTAACTAAAGCCGGTCAAACATAACCCCACCGTGTTCAACTCCCGAATCCCTATTCGGAAATTGGCAGTCACGGTACACACGCGGGTAGTGTATTGAAACATTGTGTCAAGTTATCTACAACCGGAATTAACAAGCTCCCATCTGCCACATAACCGCGGGCACGGCTTTCGAAAGTTCAAACCCTGCAGGGGTGTTCCAACTTGGCCCATCACAAGCCCACGATCGCGGAGTCGCAACTCCATAGTTGGGAAGACCCGAGTATTCTCGGAATCCCGTGCTCAAGTTAAACCGAACTAAGGTAAGGCTAATCCAGCAAATCCTCCCGGCGTGCCGACACCCTGATAGTAGCCGCGCGTATCTAGTCTCAGGCCACGACCGGATGAGCACAGCGTACAGTGGCCGAAACCCAAGTTGCCAAGGGGGGCCCCGCACATGACTCTAGTTTGGACCAACACTCATGTGGAGCACTGGCCCGGGGGGTTGAATTAAGAAAGAGGGTTTGCAAGGCCCTTATGCATGTTTTATTAGTTTGTTATTAGGCAAATAGTACCAATGTTGGGACTTGCTGGAAAAGACTTAGCACTTAGCGGTTTATCAAGGGGGTCCCATACACCCCAACCGTGTTAGGAACGCATAATCAAGGAACATAACACCGGTTTATACGGTTCCTAACGGCATGAGTGGAACAAAACACCAAGCAAAAGGCTTAGCCTTCCACCCTGCCAGTATATAGATGATTTCATTTTTAAGCATTTATATAGTGTGATATAACCCAACCAAACTTCAACATGAAGCAAGCATCTTCAATCTTCACCTGCAACTAACAATGCTATAAGAGGGGCTGAGCGAAGCGTACTTAGCCAAGCAACGGTTTGCGTAGGTAGGGTGGTTAAACATGGCAATTGGTTACAAGTAGGAGGCTGACAAGAAGAACATGGGCATCGAGGCAAAACTAAAGAACGATACTCTAGCAATAGGCAAAGATAGTAATGGTATCCGGGTTCGGTCATCTTGCCTTGAATTCCACAAGGGAGAAGAACGGATCCATGAAGAAGACGGAGCAACACAGTCGAGACAAACCTCACAACTCCGGAACGAAACCGAAGCTAACAAGAGAAGCAAACCGGAAAGAAAACAAACAACACGGTAAACATACAAGCATAAACATGGCAAGAGGTGAAACATAAAGAAACTACACTATCAAGGCATTTTAAATGAGGCCGGAAAATAACAACAACATATCCGGAAAATCCCCATGTGCATATTTAATAATTATAAAGCAACAACAATTAAACACATTTAGGTTGTTAACATGATGCGGATGACATGATCAAGTTTATGCAAGTTTTATTAAAAGTTAACATAAGAGATAAGAAGCATTTGTCACCGTGGTGGAATGAAAAGGGTGCCACGGCAACGATCCGAAATGATGCAAAGGCAACAACTCGGTTCCGATACTCATTGAGAGTCCGGTGCAAAAGATAGATGGCGGTGTGAACGAGTCAAACGAGATGAAAGGTGGAATGATCCCGTTACCGGGTTCCCACGAGTCGGCGACGAGGCAACCGAGGAACATGACAAAAGGTCGAAACGGCACGGAGCACACACGGGAGACATTTCATACACACAACAAGCATGCATCACACGGGTCATCCACGGGGTTATACCTTCGGAACCAACGTTTCGGGACGGTTCGAGATCGTCGAGGGACGTAGTGGAAGTAGAGGAAGTAGTCGTTCACGGGTCTTCGGCGACGGTAGTGGAACACGTTGGCGTTCGTCGTGTAGGTGTACTCGGCCGTAGATGTACTTGCCGGTCTCGGTCCCGGTCGTAGTCATACTCGGTCGTCGTGTAGGCGTTCCCGTTCGTAGACGTACTTGTCATCGGAGGGGTACTCGTCGGGTCGCCGTGGTACTTGTCGGTCATGTAGAGGTACTTGGCGTTTCCGGGCGTCGGTAGTCGTACACGTATGTAGTGGTACTTGACATATCATCGTGTAGTCGGACTTGACGCTTTGTAGAACTTGCGCATCGTCGTGTATCCGTTCACGAGTCATCTGACAAATCATCAGTACAACACGAAACACAAAACAGGAGCAAAACACAAGGGGCAGCACGGTAGGGCGACGAGGCAGAGGATTGCACGGCGAAGAGGCGAAAGGGGGGCTGCAGCAGCGCCTTGGGTCGTCGCTGTGGCGCTGGACGAAGGACGCCGGAGGAGGGAGGCCGCGGTCGGAGCAGAGGCCTGGCTGGAGGCGGTCCTTCGCGCGAACGAGGCAGAGGCCGCAGGGGAGCTCCTGGCCGGGCGGCAGCTTCTGAGAGGAGGACCGGACGCATCGGGAGGAGGCCAGGGAGGCGCGAGGAACAGAGGGAGGGCCTCTTGACGAGGAGAGTGCCTGGACGGAGGGAGCCGCAGCGTAGAGGAGAGGTGCCGCGGGCGTCGGACTTCAGCCATCCTGCGGGGCGCCATGGCGCTGCAGGGCTCGGGGCGCCATGCTTCAAGGACGAAACGGAGATGAAGGATGATGGGGAGGCGCCGACGGAGGAGCCGCGGTCGCGGAGGTCCAGCGGGCGTCGCTGGCCGCGGGAGGAGGAGGCGCGGAGGGGCGGCGACCTGCTGCTTGGCCACGGGAGGACGAACGAGCAACGAGGGGATCGGGCATCTTGCTTGGCTCGAAGCTGGAGGGAGCGGGGCGAGGGAGAATCGGGAGAAGGGGAGGAAACAGACGAGGGAGAGGGAGGCTGGTCGAGGGGAACGGGCTCGGGGCGAGCGGTCGGTCGGGCAGAGGGAAAAAGCGAGGGGTGGCGGCGGCTTGCGGGAGAAGAGGAGAGGAGCGAGGGATCGAGGGGTGAGGGCTAGGGTTCGGTGCGGTGGTTGGGCTGGAGTGGGCCTGAGGGAGTTGGGCCGATGGGCCTAAGGAGGGAGGAAGGAGAGAAGGAGGGTGGAGGAGGGAAAATGGCCAGAAGGACCTCATGGCCCAGGAGGCTGCCCTCTGTTTATTTTCTTTAGCAGAAAATAAAAGAGAAGAAAGAAAGCGGAGGGGGGTTAGGGCAAAAGCACAAGATGATAATTTTTCTCGGGCTCGTAAAAATGAGCACGACCGGAGAAAAATACAAAAAGCCAGATCGGAAAAATATTCAAACTTATTTGAATTTAATTCAAATAGTTTTGAACAAAGACGAGATTATTGAAGTGTCCAAAAATGTTCAAATTTTTGGAGGAACCTCGATACAACGGAAAAGAATTATTGGCAGATTTTTGAAGGTGAAACTTGAATTAAAGAGGCATGGAGAATATTTGCAAGTGTGTTGGTTAATTCCAAACAACGGAATAATTATTAATATAGCTCCATAAATATTAGGAGGCTTTTATATGTTATAAAGAAAAGACATCTTCCCTCGATTTAAATGGACCGAAGGTCCACACGATTTATTTAGTTGCAAAATAAAATGACATGATGGCATGATGACATGATGCAATGCAAAAATAAAAGAACACAAGCACAAAAGGAACACACGGGCAACCCGGAACATCTGGAACTTCGGGAAGCTTCTGGAAACTTCTGGGACGTCGGTCTCGGGCGTCACAACTCTCCCACACTAACAGAGGATCTCGACCCAAGATCCTAGAGATATCACCGGGTAAAAACGGAAGAGGAAGAGGTAAAACAAAGTTGCTTCTTCGACAGACGAGTGAAACCAAAGAACCTTGAGAGGTTGAACAAAGAAAGAAGAATACGACGGAGATGAACGAATATGAAAACTCCGTTAGAAAGAGGAACAAGGTATATTATGAGAACCTTGCAGGTTGAAAGACATGAAACAAGAGCTTACGAACCACAAGAATATGAAACTGCAACGGTATAGCCAAGGAATAAGAATGACAGAATTTGGACAGCACTCCGTCTGAAAATGGAAGAAATTGAGCACGAACTAGAGAAGATGGAGTGATACTTGATGAAAACAACAACATATAGCTTCCGAAATAATTAAAAGAATGGCACAAGGGTAAGAAAGATTCAGACAACACTCCGGTTAAAAAGATAGGCAAAACTAGATAGATGACAGAACTTGAATGGAGAATACAACACTCCGGTTAAATAGACAAGCAAAGGAAGAATATGATCTCGATAAAACGAGATGATAGTTAAAAAAAACAACAACACAATGCCTCCGGAATGAAAGAATAGCATATAGATCAACGAAAGAAAAGAATTGAGAAGAAAAGACAACTTCTCCGGCAAATGAATTGAAAGAGCATCCTTACGAAGAAGGGTTGAACGGAGTTCTTGGAAAGATCAACAACGAAAGAATAAGCTCGTTGTGGACTTATGGAATTCATCTCAAAATTAAGAGGTGACAACCAGCCACTAACTTAAACAATTGATTGGATTGAGATCAACAAGGAGACGAAAGGGTTATCTCACGGAGAGGATAAATGAAGAACTTGGGTCATTTATAACACCATAATAGCAACAATCCTTAGGGAAAGCTTTTAGGTGAAAAACAACCCAAGATAACTCCAAGAGATAAAAAAAAGAGGGGTTGAAAGGATCTCCTGAACAAGGAAAATGATGGGTTTACATATCTCATTCTTGATAACTCGTGAATCATGAAACATGAAGGAATTGTCAATAATGACATAACACCATCTCAAAGATAAGGTAGAAAGTATTGCAATTCAAATACATGAAGAAGAATGCTTGAGCTCCAACAAGAATCTTGATGAAGACTTCGAGTATGAATTAAAACATGAAGAACCACCATGAAAAAACTCCGGTAATGAAAGCATGAGAAGTGGAAGATGAAAAGAATAAGATTCAAGGCCTGGATGAATTAGTTGGAGCTTTGGAATGATATAATAGGAATAACTTGGAGCTCCGGAAAACAAGATGAACAACTTAGAACTAAGAATATGATATGATGAACAAGCTCCAGACAAAAGAATTAAAACACCTGGAAGGAATAAGAATAAGATTATGTCATGCATCTCCTTCACCAATTTAAATTGATGACAACCAAAGGATTTGGCATACTACTTATTATCGTTGGAAAGAATTAAGAGAGATATAGCACAAGCTTGGGTAAATCTTCAACGAACCACCGGTAGGATTATGAAAAGAACAAAATGAATTGATACGATAACAAGGAAGAGTAAACTTGAATGAGCCACCGTAAGAATATGGAGACGAACGAAGAGACATCAATGAAGAATATGTGGAGGTTGAAGTTGAAAACTGAGAACGAAGAAATATTCAGAAATGATGGCCTTCGGAGGATCACAAAGAAAAGAATTCATGAAATGCTTCGGATGGGTATAAAAGAATTCCTCACAATCGGAACGACAATGAGGATGGCAAGAGGCTAGAACCACGAATCTTCAAGAGAAGGGCCAAGATTTAAGAGAAACACTTCTCCGGTCTCCAAATGTTGAGAATGAAGACGAGAAAGCCATGAAGAATTATTGAGCACTCCGGAATGAAAATTAAAAGGTTGAACCAAAGATGAAAAGAATTTGAAAGCGATCTTGGAGAAGGCATGTGACCGATGGAAATTCATTCTTACGTCACACTTGAAAAGAATTCTCCGGAAAAAGAAGAGTCAGGTAAGATCCTGGGAAAAGACCTGTGGGTTAGGGCCCACTCAAAAGAAATCACCATTGGGAAAGATTGCTTGCGAGATATAGCACCGGTTGAATTAAATGGCTTTATAAGATGACAAACCTCAAAATAATTTGAACGGATTAAGAATGGAATTATGAATCTTCAGAGATATCTTGAGCTCTCCGGATATGAATAGAAAGAGGAGAATGACTAATTGGTGCACCGGAATAAGAAAGCATTGTGAAAAGAGGAAAAGGATAAGATCAACACCGAAATCTTGAATTACATCCACCGGCAGAATTATGAAAACAAAAGAATGATGAACTTAAAGCTCTTGAGCATCTTCACGATTAATCACCGGATAAGAACACTGAAGGAAAAGAATGAAGAAACATCACATGAATAAAATGGATATTTGATTAGAGAATTACTGGCTCCAAGAAGAAAAAGGGTGGGAGGGCGGGGAAAACAAAGACAACTTGAGATGAAAGAACATACACCGTTGAGAAAAGACTAAGAGTTGATCTTGCAAATGATGAAAAGATCTGATTAACTCGAAGAAAAGGACGCCGGTTGAGAAGAATTTAACATGACCACCTTGATGATCAAGAAGAATTAGTAGTCTCATAGAAATATGAGAACACCGATTAAGAAGGTATGGAATCAACATTTGACATCGAAGCAACTCGAATACCCGAATCAAAACAAAACAAAGGATAGATATGCAACATGATCTTCACAAAATCATTCGAACAGAGAATTGACCGAATGAGTTCTGCAGGTACATCAACTAGTCAAGAAGCCACTTGGAGAACAAAATGAAAATAAAAAGGAACAAAGGATCAGATAGAACAAATACAAGATAGAAGTTTCGTCCGACATCTTCGTGCTGAAAGCTCATGGAACGTGTTACAAAAGGGTTTTGCAATCCCCGGATCAGCATAGCCAAGGACCCTTTAAGATGCAACTCCCGATCAGAACAAGTCCATAAAACCACTTCACTCAATGTAGAACCCCAAACTTCATATCGTGCATCCGTTGGAAGAATGCCTAGAACTACTGGATGAACCCACCTATAGATTTCCGAAAGTTTCCAGTTATGCAATCAGGTGTTGGGGATACACGGGAAGCACCGCGCAATCAACTCTAAACCTACATCCAGGTGTATCCATCCTTCAACACATAACCAGTCTTTCTCGGAAACTGTTTACCTCGGACCTTCGAAAAGCATCCACTATAACAAGCTATGGCAATACTCTCGAACTACCTCCCCAGTACTGGGTGATGTCGGGGTTATCTTGCCACTGGCCGTATAGGAGAGATTTTCGATGTCGGCCGTCTTAAGTATTTAGTACTGTCGCGATATGCTTGTTACAACGATACCCCGAAGCTCAACTCCTCGGTAACAGGAGGCATCGAGAACAATATCCTTGTCACAAGAACATCGAAACAATCCCAGAATACTCGCGGGATCCTAAAAAAAAATTTGGTGCAATTTTTGAAAGTAGAAGAGAAAAGAGTAATCGTCAGGAGTCCTCACCAGAGAGAAAGGGGATGAGAAGCAAAGAAATCCTACTCTCCGATATAATATAGGACTCAAAAAGTTTTCAGTGTGTGCCTAGACTCAACCGTCAACGATTCGATCAAACAGTGGGGGCTTCTAGGTCGGAGAAGGCTCTGAATACCAACTTGTAATGCCCAGGATGGGACTATATCTCCTACGTGTCGAGGCACGACTTAAAGATATAAGCCCATCCTAGAATGATCTCAAGTTTGGTATCTTTGCACGACTCATGTAAAAGAGGGATTAAATTGCAAAAGGAGATAGTTGGCTTACACTCGCCACTTCACACAATACATTACATGAGCAATCATCATACAAAACATCACAACCCGACTACGGGTGAAGAACCAAAAGAAAGATACCAAAACAACATAAAGCCACAGGTCAGGAACGAATCCTAGTAGAAACCACTACTGAACATCGAAACGTCACAAGCAAACGGTCAAACTCTTCAACAAGCTCCTGGTGAAGAACTTGATCCAGCTCCTGCATCAAACTCGACTGAACCTGCATCTGGTGTGGTGAAGTAACTGTGAGCCACAGAGGACTCAGCAATCCCGTTCCCGGGTAACAAGACTATTTAAGCCTTGGGTGAGGATAAGGCTGAAGAAAGAATATGAGGTGAAGGAAAACAAACGAGAGTCTGCAGCAGCAACTAGCACTAACTTACGTAAAAGAGAGCGAGAAGCGAAGTGCAACGGTCGAAAGATGATCAAGAAGTGATCCTAACTAAAGCCGGTCAAACATAACCCCACCGTGTTCAACTCCCGAATCCCTATTCGGAAATTGACAGTCACGGTACACACGCGGGTAGTGTATTGAAACATTGTGTCAAGTTATCTACAACCGGAATTAACAAGCTCCCATCTGCCACATAACCGCGGGCACGGCTTTCGAAAGTTCAAACCCTGCAGGGGTGTTCCAACTTGGCCCATCACAAGCCCACGATCCGCGGAGTCGCAACTCCATAGTTGGGAAGACCCGAGTATTCTCGGAATCCCGTGCTCAAGTTAAACCGAACTAAGGTAAGGCTAATCCAGCAAATCCTCCCGGCGTGCCGACACCCTGATAGTAGCCGCGCGTATCTAGTCTCAGGCCACGACCGGATGAGCACATCGTACAGTGGCCGAAACCCAAGTTGCCAAGGGGGGCCCCGCACACGACTCTAGTTTGGACCAACACTCATGTGGAGCACTGGCCCGGGGGGTTGAATTAAGAAAGAGGGTTTGCAAGGCCCTTATGCATGTTTTATTAGTTTGTTATTAGGCAAATAGTACCAATGTTGGGACTTGCTGGAAAAGACTTAGCACTTAGCGGTTTATCAAGGGGGTCCCATACACCCCAACCGTGTTAGGAACGCATAATCAAGGAACATAACACCGGTTTATACGGTTCCTAACGGCATGAGTGGAACAAAACACCAAGCAAAAGGCTTAGCCTTCCACCCTGCCAGTATATAGATGATTTCATTTTTAAGCATTTATATAGTGTGATATAACCCAACCAAACTTCAACATGAAGCAAGCATCTTCAATCTTCACCTGCAACTAACAATGCTATAAGAGGGGCTGAGCGAAGCGTACTTAGCCAAGCAACGGTTTGCGTAGGTAGGGTGGTTAAACATGGCAATTGGTTACAAGTAGGAGGCTGACAAGAAGAACATGGGCATCGAGGCAAAACTAAAGAACGATACTCTAGCAATAGGCAAAGATAGTAATGGTATCCGGGTTCGGTCATCTTGCCTTGAATTCCACAAGGGAGAAGAACGGATCCATGAAGAAGACGGAGCAACACAGTCGAGACAAACCTCACAACTCCGGAACGAAACCGAAGCTAACAAGAGAAGCAAACCGGAAAGAAAACAAACAACACGGTAAACATACAAGCATAAACATGGCAAGAGGTGAAACATAAAGAAACTACACTATCAAGGCATTTTAAATGAGGCCGGAAAATAACAACAACATATCCGGAAAATCCCCATGTGCATATTTAATAATTATAAAGCAACAACAATTAAACACATTTAGGTTGTTAACATGATGCGGATGACATGATCAAGTTTATGCAAGTTTTATTAAAAGTTAACATAAGAGATAAGAAGCATTTGTCACCGTGGTGGAATGAAAAGGGTGCCACGGCAACGATCCGAAATGATGCAAAGGCAACAACTCGGTTCCGATACTCATTGAGAGTCCGGTGCAAAAGATAGATGGCGGTGTGAACGAGTCAAACGAGATGAAAGGTGGAATGATCCCGTTACCGGGTTCCCACGAGTCGGCGACGAGGCAACCGAGGAACATGACAAAAGGTCGAAACGGCACGGAGCACACACGGGAGACATTTCATACACACAACAAGCATGCATCACACGGGTCATCCACGGGGTTATACCTTCGGAACCAACGTTTCGGGACGGTTCGAGATCGTCGAGGGACGTAGTGGAAGTAGAGGAAGTAGTCGTTCACGGGTCTTCGGCGACGGTAGTGGAACACGTTGGCGTTCGTCGTGTAGGTGTACTCGGCCGTAGATGTACTTGCCGGTCTCGGTCCCGGTCGTAGTCGTACTCGGTCGTCGTGTAGGCGTTCCCGTTCGTAGACGTACTTGTCATCGGAGGGGTACTCGTCGGGTCGCCGTGGTACTTGTCGGTCATGTAGAGGTACTTGGCGTTTCCGGGCGTCGGTAGTCGTACACGTATGTAGTGGTACTTGACATATCATCGTGTAGTCGGACTTGACGCTTTGTAGAACTTGCGCATCGTCGTGTATCCGTTCACGAGTCATCTGACAAATCATCAGTACAACACGAAACACAAACAGGAGCAAAACACAAGGGG
This sequence comes from Secale cereale, assembly GCA_902687465.1. Classification (NCBI taxonomy): domain Eukaryota; kingdom Viridiplantae; phylum Streptophyta; class Magnoliopsida; order Poales; family Poaceae; genus Secale; species Secale cereale. The sequence continues at coordinate 387,711,607 of LR738713.1, read as the reverse complement.
CAGCACGGTAGGGCGACGAGGCAGAGGATTGCACGGCGAAGAGGCGAAAGGGGGGCTGCAGCAGCGCCTTGGGTCGTCGCTGTGGCGCTGGACGAAGGACGCCGGAGGAGGGAGGCCGCGGTCGGAGCAGAGGCCTGGCTGGAGGCGGTCCTTCGCGCGAACGAGGCAGAGGCCGCAGGGGAGCTCCTGGCCGGGCGGCAGCTTCTGGAGAGGAGGACCGGACGCATCGGGAGGAGGCCAGGGAGGCGCGAGGAACAGAGGGAGGGCCTCTTGACGAGGAGAGTGCCTGGACGGAGGGAGCCGCAGCGTAGAGGAGAGGTGCCGCGGGCGTCGGACTTCAGCCATCCTGCGGGGCGCCATGGCGCTGCAGGGCTCGGGGCGCCATGCTTCAAGGACGAAACGGAGATGAAGGATGATGGGGAGGCGCCGACGGAGGAGCCGCGGTCGCGGAGGTCCAGCGGGCGTCGCTGGCCGCGGGAGGAGGAGGCGCGGAGGGGCGGCGACCTGCTGCTTGGCCACGGGAGGACGAACGAGCAACGAGGGGATCGGGCATCTTGCTTGGCTCGAAGCTGGAGGGAGCGGGGCGAGGGAGAATCGGGAGAAGGGGAGGAAACAGACGAGGGAGAGGGAGGCTGGTCGAGGGGAACGGGCTCGGGGCGAGCGGTCGGTCGGGCAGAGGGAAAAAGCGAGGGGTGGCGGCGGCTTGCGGGAGAAGAGGAGAGGAGCGAGGGATCGAGGGGTGAGGGCTAGGGTTCGGTGCGGTGGTTGGGCTGGAGTGGGCCTGAGGGAGTTGGGCCGATGGGCCTAAGGAGGGAGGAAGGAGAGAAGGAGGGTGGAGGAGGGAAAATGGCCAGAAGGACCTCATGGCCCAGGAGGCTGCCCTCTGTTTATTTTCTTTAGCAGAAAATAAAAGAGAAGAAAGAAAGCGGAGGGGGGTTAGGGCAAAAGCACAAGATGATAATTTTTCTCGGGCTCGTAAAAATGAGCACGACCGGAGAAAAATACAAAAAGCCAGATCGGAAAAATATTCAAACTTATTTGAATTTAATTCAAATAGTTTTGAACAAAGACGAGATTATTGAAGTGTCCAAAAATGTTCAAATTTTTGGAGGAACCTCGATACCACGGAAAAGAATTATTGGCAGATTTTTGAAGGTGAAACTTGAATTAAAGAGGCATGGAGAATATTTGCAAGTGTGTTGGTTAATTCCAAACAACGGAATAATTATTAATATAGCTCCATAAATATTAGGAGGCTTTTATATGTTATAAAGAAAAGACATCTTCCCTCGATTTAAATGGACCGAAGGTCCACACGATTTATTTAGTTGCAAAATAAAATGACATGATGGCATGATGACATGATGCAATGCAAAAATAAAAGAACACAAGCACAAAAGGAACACACGGGCAACCCGGAACATCTGGAACTTCGGGGAGCTTCTGGAAACTTCTGGGACGTCGGTCTCGGGCGTATAACCTCTCCCACACTAACAGAGGATCTCGACCCGAGATCCTAGAGATATCACCGGGTAAAAACGGAAGAGGAAGAGGTAAAACAAAGTTTCTTCTTCGACAGACGAGTGAAACCAAAGAACCTTGAGAGGTTGAACAAAGAAAGAAGAATACGACGGAGATGAACGAATATGAAAACTCCGTTAGAAAGAGGAACAAGGTATATTATGAGAACCTTGCAGGTTGAAAGACATGAAACAAGAGCTTACGAACCACAAGAATATGAAACTGCAACGGTATAGCCAAGGAATAAGAATGACAGAATTTGGACAGCACTCCGTCTGAAAATGGAAGAAATTGAGCACGAACTAGAGAAGATGGAGTGATACTTGATGAAAACAACAACATATAGCTTCCGAAATAATTAAAAGAATGGCACAAGGGTAAGAAAGATTCAGACAACACTCCGGTTAAAAAGATAGGCAAAACTAGATAGATGACAGAACTTGAATGGAGAATACAACACTCCGGTTAAATAGACAAGCAAAGGAAGAATATGATCTCGATAAAACGAGATGATAGTTAAAAAAACAACAACACAATGCCTCCGGAATGAAAGAATAGCATATAGATCAACGAAAGAAAAGAATTGAGAAGAAAAGACAACTTCTCCGGCAAATGAATTGAAAGAGCATCCTTACGAAGAAGGGTTGAACGGAGTTCTTGGAAAGATCAACAACGAAAGAATAAGCTCGTTGTGGACTTATGGAATTCATCTCAAAATTAAGAGGTGACAACCAGCCACTAACTTAAACAATTGATTGGATTGAGATCAACAAGGAGACGAAAGGGTTATCTCACGGAGAGGATAAATGAAGAACTTGGGTCATTTATAACACCATAATAGCAACAATCCTTAGGGAAAGATTTTAGGTGAAAAACAACCCAAGATAACTCCAAGAGATAAAAAAAAGAGGGGTTGAAAGGATCTCCTGAACAAGGAAAATGATGGGTTTACATATCTCATTCTTGATAACTCGTGAATCATGAAACATGAAGGAATTGTCAATAATGACATAACACCATCTCAAAGATAAGGTAGAAAGTATTGCAATTCAAATACATGAAGAAGAATGCTTGAGCTCCAACAAGAATCTTGATGAAGACTTCGAGTATGAATTAAAACATGAAGAACCACCATGAAAAACTCCGGTAATGAAAGCATGAGAAGTGGAAGATGAAAAGAATAAGATTCAAGGCCTGGATGAATTAGTTGGAGCTTTGGAATGATATAATAGGAATAACTTGGAGCTCCGGAAAACAAGATGAACAACTTAGAACTAAGAATATGATATGATGAACAAGCTCCAGACAAAAGAATTAAAACACCTGGAAGGAATAAGAATAAGATTATGTCATGCATCTCCTTCACCAATTTAAATTGATGACAACCAAAGGATTTGGCATACTACTTATTCTCGTTGGAAAGAATTAAGAGAGATATAGCACAAGCTTGGGTAAATCTTCAACGAACCACCGGTAGGATTATGAAAAGAACAAAATGAATTGATACGATAACAAGGAAGAGTAAACTTGAACGAGCCACCGTAAGAATATGGAGACGAACGAAGAGACATCAATGAAGAATATGTGGAGGTTGAAGTTGAAAACTGAGAACGAAGAAATATTCAGAAATGATGGCCTTCGGAGGATCACAAAGAAAAGAATTCATGAAATGCTTCGGATGGGTATAAAAGAATTCCTCACAATCGGAACGACAATGAGGATGGCAAGAGGCTAGAACCACGAATCTTCAAGAGAAGGGCCAAGATTTAAGAGAAACACTTCTCCGGTCTCCAAATGTTGAGAATGAAGACGAGAAAGCCATGAAGAATTATTGAGCACTCCGGAATGAAAATTAAAAGGTTGAACCAAAGATGAAAAGAATTTGAAAGCGATCTTGGAGAAGGCATGTGACCGATGGAAATTCATTCTTACGTCACACTTGAAAAGAATTCTCCGGAAAAAGAAGAGTCAGGTAAGATCCTGGGAAAAGACCTGTGGGTTAGGGCCCACTCAAAAGAAATCACCATTGGGAAAGATTGCTTGCGAGATATAGCACCGGTTGAATTAAATGGCTTTATAAGATGACAAACCTCAAAATAATTTGAACGGATTAAGAATGGAATTATGAATCTTCAGAGATATCTTGAGCTCTCCGGATATGAATAGCAAGAGGAGAATGACTAATTGGTGCACCGGAATAAGAAAGCATTGTGAAAAGAGGAAAAGGATAAGATCAACACCGAAATCTTGAATTACATCCACCGGCAGAATTATGAAAACAAAAGAATGATGAACTTAAAGCTCTTGAGCATCTTCACGATTAATCACCGGATAAGAACACTGAAGGAAAAGAATGAAGAAACATCACATGAATAAAATGGATATTTGATTAGAGAATTACTGGCTCCAAGAAGAAAAAGGGTGGGAGGGCGGGGAAAACAAAGACAACTTGAGATGAAAGAACATACACCGTTGAGAAAAGACTAAGAGTTGATCTTGCAAATGATGAAAAGATCTGATTAACTCGAAGAAAAGGACGCCGGTTGAGAAGAATTTAACATGACCACCTTGATGATCAAGAAGAATTAGTAGTCTCATAGAAATATGAGAACACCGATTAAGAAGGTATGGAATCAACATTTGACATCGAAGCAACTCGAATACCCGAATCAAAACAAAACAAAGGATAGATATGCAACATGATCTTCACAAAATCATTTGAACAGAGAATTGACCGAATGAGTTCTGCAGGTACATCAACTAGTCAAGAAGCCACTTGGAGAACAAAATGAAAATAAAAAGGAACAAAGGATCAGATAGAACAAATACAAGATAGAAGTTTCGTCCGACATCTTCGTGCTGAAAGCTCATGGAACGTGTTACAAAAGGGTTTTGCAATCCCCGGATCAGCATAGCCAAGGACCCTTTAAGATGCAACTCCCGATCAGAACAAGTCCATAAAACCACTTCACTCAATGTAGAACCCCAAACTTCATATCGTGCATCCGTTGGAAGAATGCCTAGAACTACTGGATGAACCCACCTATAGATTTCCGAAAGTTTCCAGTTATGCAATCAGGTGTTGGGGATACACGGGAAGCACCGCGCAATCAACTCTAAACCTACATCCAGGTGTATCCATCCTTCAACACATAACCAGTCTTTCTCGGAAACTGTTTACCTCGGACCTTCGAAAAGCATCCACTATAACAAGCTATGGCAATACTCTCGAACTACCTCCCCAGTACTGGGTGATGTCGGGGTTATCTTGCCACTGGCCGTATAGGAGAGATTTTCGATGTCGGCCGTCTTAAGTATTTAGTACTGCCGCGATATGCTTGTGTCAATGATACCCCGAAGCTCAACTCCTCGGGAACAGGAGGCATCGAGAACAATATCCTTGTCACAAGAACATCGAAACAATCCCAGAATACTCGCGGGATCCTAAAAAAAAATTTGGTGCAATTTTGAAAGTAGAAGAGATGAGAGTAATCGTCAGGAGTCCTCACCAGAGAGAAAGGGGATGAGAAGCAAAGAATTCCTACTCTCCGATATAATATAGGACTCAAAAAGTTTTCAGTGTGTGCCTAGACTCAACCGTCAACGATTCGATCAAACAGTGGGGCTTCTAGGTCGGAGAAGGCTCTGAATACCAACTTGTAATGCCCAGGATGGGACTATACCTCCTACGTGTCGAGGCACGACTTAAAGGTATAAGCCCATCCTAGAATGATCTCAAGTTTGGTATCTTTGCACGACTCATGTAAAAGATGGATTAAATGCAAAAGAGGATAGTTGGCTTACACTCGCCACTTCACACATTACATTACATAAACAATCATCATTCAGAACATCACAACCCGACTACGGGTGAAGATCCAAAAGAAAGATACCAAAACAACATAAAGCCACAGGTCAGGATCGAATCCTAGTAGAAACCACTACTGAACATCGAAACGTCACAAACAAACAGCCACAAGCTTCAACGAGCTCCTGGTGAAGCACTGAACCAGCTCCTGCATCAAACTCGGCTGAACCTGCATCTGATGTGGTGAAGTAACTGTGAGCCACAGAGGACTCAGCAATCCCGTTCCCGGGTAACAAGACTATTTAAGCCTTGGGTGAGGATAAGGCTGAAGAAAGAATATGAGGTGAAGGAACAAACAAGAGTCTGCAGCAGCAACTAGCACTAACTTACGTAATAGAGAGCGAGAAGAGAAGTGCATCGGTCGAAAGATGATCACGAAGTGATCCTAACTAAAGCCGGTCAAACATAACCCCACCGTGTTCAACTCCCGAATCCCTATTCGGAAATTGACAGTCACGGAACACACGCTGGTAGTGTATTGAATCATTGTGTCAAGTTATCTACAACCGGAATTAACAAGCTCCCATCTGCCACATAACCGCGGGCACGGCTTTCGAAAGTTCAAACCCTGCAGGGGTGTTCCAACTTGGCCCATTACAAGCCCACGATCCGCGGAGTCGCAACTCCATAGTTGGGAAGACCCGAGTATTCTCGGAATCCCGTGCTCAAGTTAAACCGAACTAAGGTAAGGCTAATCCAGCAAATCCTCCCGGCGTGTCGTCACCCTGATAGTAGCCGCGCGTATCTAGGTCTCAGGACACGACCGGATGAGACATCCTACGGGTTTTTACCAAACCTCAAGTTTCCTTGAGGTGGCCCCGCAGTCCGCTCGTTTCGGACCAACACTCATGTGGAGCACTGGCCCGGGGGGTTGAATTAAGATAAAAGGGATAGCTAGTCCACATGCAAGTTTTTATTAGTTATTAGGCAAATAGTACCAATGTTGGGATTTGCTGGAAAAGTCTTAGCACTTAGCGGTTTATCAAGGGGGTCCCATACACCCCAACCGTGTTAGGAACGCATAATCAAGGAACATAACACCGGTTTATACGGTTCCTAACGGCATGAGTGGAACAAAACACCAAGCAAAAGGCTTAGCCTTCCACCCTGCCAGTATATAGATGATTTCATTTTTAAGCATTTATATAGTGTGATATAACCCAACCAAACTTCAACATGAAGCAAGCATCTTCAATCTTCACCTGCAACTAACAATGCTATAAGAGGGGCTGAGCGAAGCGTACTTAGCCAAGCAACGGTTTGCGTAGGTAGGGTGGTTAAACATGGCAATTGGTTACAAGTAGGAGGCTGACAAGAAGAACATGGGCATCGAGGCAAAACTAAAGAACGATACTCTAGCAATAGGCAAAGATAGTAATGGTATCCGGGTTCGGTCATCTTGCCTGGAATTCCACAAGGGAGAAGAACGGATCCATGAAGAAGACGGAGCAACACAGTCGAGACAAACCTCACAACTCCGGAACGAAACCGAAGCTAACAAGAGAAGCAAACCGGAAAGAAAACAAACAACACGGTAAACATACAAGCATAAACATGGCAAGAGGTGAAACATAAAGAAACTACACTATCAAGGCATTTTAAATGAGGCCGGAAAATAACAACAACATATCCGGAAAATCCCCATGTGCATATTTAATAATTATAAAGCAACAACAATTAAACACATTTAGGTTGTTAACATGATGCGGATGACATGATCAAGTTTATGCAAGTTTTATTAAAAGTTAACATAAGAGATAAGAAGCATTTGTCACCGTGGTGGAATGAAAAGGGTGCCACGGCAACGATCCGAAATGATGCAAAGGCAACAACTCGGTTCCGATACTCATTGAGAGTCCGGTGCAAAAGATAGATGGCGGTGTGAACGAGTCAAACGAGATGAAAGGTGGAATGATCCCGTTACCGGGTTCCCACGAGTCGGCGACGAGGCAACCGAGGAACATGACAAAAGGTCGAAACGGCACGGAGCACACACGGGAGACATTTCATACACACAACAAGCATGCATCACACGGGTCATCCACGGGGTTATACCTTCGGAACCAACGTTTCGGGACGGTTCGAGATCGTCGAGGGACGTAGTGGAAGTAGAGGAAGTAGTCGTTCACGGGTCTTCGGCGACGGTAGTGGAACACGTTGGCGTTCGTCGTGTAGGTGTACTCGGCCGTAGATGTACTTGCCGGTCTCGGTCCCGGTCGTAGTCGTACTCGGTCGTCGTGTAGGCGTTCCCGTTCGTAGACGTACTTGTCATCGGAGGGGTACTCGTCGGGTCGCCGTGGTACTTGTCGGTCATGTAGAGGTACTTGGCGTTTCCGGGCGTCGGTAGTCGTACACGTATGTAGTGGTACTTGACATATCATCGTGTAGTCGGACTTGACGCTTTGTAGAACTTGCGCATCGTCGTGTATCCGTTCACGAGTCATCTGACAAATCATCAGTACAACACGAAACACAAACAGGAGCAAAACACAAGGGGCAGCACGGTAGGGCGACGAGGCAGAGGATTGCACGGCGAAGAGGCGAAAGGGGGGCTGCAGCAGCGCCTTGGGTCGTCGCTGTGGCGCTGGACGAAGGACGCCGGAGGAGGGAGGCCGCGATCGGAGCAGAGGCCTGGCTGGAGGCGGTCCTTCGCGCGAACGAGGCAGAGGCCGCAGGGGAGCTCCTGGCCGGGCGGCAGCTTCTGGAGAGGAGGACCGGACGCATCGGGAGGAGGCCAGGGAGGCGCGAGGAACAGAGGGAGGGCCTCTTGACGAGGAGAGTGCCTGGACGGAGGGAGCCGCAGCATAGAGGAGAGGTGCCGCGGGCGTCGGACTTCAGCCATCCTGCGGGGCGCCATGGCGCTGCAGGCCTCGGGGCGCCATGCTTCAAGGACGAAACGGAGATGAAGGATGATGGGGAGGCGCCGACGGAGGAGCCGCGGTCGCGGAGGTCCAGCGGGCGTCGCTGGCCGCGGGAGGAGGAGGCGCGGAGGGGCGGCGACCTGCTGCTTGGCCACGGGAGGACGAACGAGCAACGAGGGGATCGGGCATCTTGCTTGGCTCGAAGCTGGAGGGAGCGGGGCGAGGGAGAATCGGGAGAAGGGGAGGAAACAGACGAGGGAGAGGGAGGCTGGTCGAGGGGAACGGGCTCGGGGCGAGCGGTCGGTCGGGCAGAGGGAGAAAGCGAGGGGTGGCGGCGGCTTGCGGGAGAAGAGGAGAGGAGCGAGGGATCGAGGGGTGAGGGCTAGGGTTCGGTGCGGTGGTTGGGCTGGAGTGGGCCTGAGGGAGTTGGGCCGATGGGCCTAAGGAGGGAGGAAGGAGAGAAGGAGGCTGGAGGAGGGAAAATGGCCAGAAGGACCTCATGGCCCAGGAGGCTGCCCTCTGTTTATTTTCTTTAGCAAGAAAATAAAAGAGAAGAAAGAAAGCGGAGGGGGGTTAGGGCAAAAGCACAAGATGATAATTTTTCTCGGGCTCGTAAAAATGAGCACGACCGGAGAAAAATACAAAAAGCCAGATCGGAAAAATATTCAAACTTATTTGAATTTAATTCAAATAGTTTTGAACAAAGACGAGATTATTGAAGTGTCCAAAAATGTTCAAATTTTTGGAGGAACCTCGATACCACGGAAAAGAATTATTGGCAGATTTTTGAAGGTGAAACTTGAATTAAAGAGGCATGGAGAATATTTGCAAGTGTGTTGGTTAATTCCAAACAACGGAATAATTATTAATATAGCTCCATAAATATTAGGAGGCTTTTATATGTTATAAAGAGAAGACATCTTCCCTCGATTTAAATGGACCGAAGGTCCACACGATTTATTTAGTTGCAAAATAAAATGACATGATGGCATGATGACATGATGCAATGCAAAAATAAAAGAACACAAGCACAAAAGGAACACACGGGCAACCCGGAACATCTGGAACTTCGGGAAGCTTCTGGAAACTTCTGGGACGTCGGTCTCGGGCGTCACATAGAACTATTCTCCACCATCTTGCAGCTATAGAACTTATTAGAAATCTCATATTTATCAATCCGGGCATTTGTTTGAAATATTAACTTCAACTCTTGGAATATCTCATATGGTCCATGACATTCAAAACGTCGATGAAGTCCCGGTTCTAAGCCGTAAAGCATGGCACACTAAACTATCGTGTAGTCATCAGACCGCGTCTGCCAGAGGTTCAAAGTGTCTACATTAGTGGGAGGGGGCTTGTCACCTAGAGGTGCTTCAAGGACATAATTCTTCTGTGCAGCAATGAGGATAATCCTCAAGTTACGGACCCAGTCCGTGTAATTGCTACCATCACCTTTCAACTTAGCTTTCTCTAGGAATGCATTAAAATTCAAAGGAACGGTAGCACGGGCCATTGATCTACAACAACATAGATATGCAAAATCTATCAGGACTAAGTTCATGATAAAATTAAAGTTCAAATTAATCATATTACTTAACGAACTCCCACTTAGATAGACATCCCTTCGGTCATCTAAATGATCACGTGATCCAAATCAACTAAACCATGTCCGAACATCACCTGAGATGGAGTAGTTTCAATGGTGAACATCTTATGTTGATCATATCTACTATATGATTCACGCTCGACCTTTCGGTGTCCAGTGTTACGAGGCCATATCTGCATATGCTAGGCTCGTCAAGTTTAACCCAAGTATTCTGCGTGTGCAAAACTGGCTTACACCCGTTGTATATGAACGTAGAGCTTATCACACCCCGATCATCACGTGGTGTCTCGGCACGACGAACTTTCGCAACGGTGCATACTCAGGGAGAACACTTATACCTTGCAATTCAGTAAGGGATCATCGTATAATGCTACCGTCGTTCTAAGCAAAATAAGAAGCATAATAAGATAAACATCACATGCAATCAAAATATGTGACATGATATGGCCATCATCATCTTGTGCTTTTGATCTCCATCTCCAAAGCACCGTCATGATCACCTTCATCACCGGCGCGACACCTTTGATCTCCATCATAGCATCGTTGTCATCTCGCCAACTATTGCTTCTACGACTATCGCTACCGCTTAGTGATAAAGTAAAGCAATTACATGGCAATTGCATTTCATACAATAAAGCGACAACCATATGGCTCCTGCCAGTTGCCGATAACTTTACAAAACATGATCATCTCATACAATAACGTATAACTCATCATGTCTTGACCATATCACATCACAACATGCCCTGCAAAAACAAGTTAGACGTCCTCTACTTTGTTATTGCAAGTTTTACGTGGCTGCTACGGGCTTCGCAAGAACCGTTCTTACCTACGCATACAAAACCACAACGATGTTTCGTCAAGTATGTGCTGTTTTAACCTTCACAAGGACCGGGCGTAGTCACACTTGATTCAGCTAAAGTGAGAGAGACAGACACCCGCCAGTCACCTTTAAGCAACTTGTGCTCATAACGGTGAAACCAGTCTCGCGTAAGCGTACGCGTAATGTCGGTCCGCGCCGCTTCATCTCACAATACCGCCGAAGCAAAGTATGACATGCTGGTAAGCAGTATGACTAGTATCGCCCACAACTCATTGTGTTCTACTCGTGCATATCATCTACGCATAAACTTGGCTCTGATACCACTGTTGGGGAACGTAGTATTTTAAAATTTTCCTACGATCACACAAGATATATCTACTAGATGCATAGAAACGAGAGGGGAGAGTGTGTCTACGTACCCTCGTAGACCGGGAGCGGAAGCGTCAAGAGACGCGGTTGATGTAGTCGAACTTCTTCGCGATTGAACCGATCAAGCACCGAACGTACGGCACCTCCGCGTTCAGCACACGTTCAGCTTGATGACGTCCCACGAGCTCTTAATCCAGTTGAGCTTCACGGGAGAGTTTCGTCAGCACGACGGCGTGGTGACGGATATGATGTATCTACCGGCGCAGGGCTTCACCTAAGCACTGCAATGGTATGACCGAGGTGTGTTTCTGTGGAGGGGGGCACCGCACACGGCTAAAACAATTCAACTTGTGTGTCTTTGGGTGCCCCCTGCCCCCGTATATAAAGGAGCAAGGGGGAGGCCGGCCAGCCCTCTATGGTGCGGCTAGAGAAGCAATCCTACTAGGAATAGGATTGCAATCCTATTCCTAGTAGGAGTCCACCAAGGAGAGGGGGAAGGAAGGAGAGGGAGAGGGAGATGGAAAGAGGGGCCGCGCCCCCCTCCCCTAGTCCTATTCGGACTACCCGTAGGGAGGGGGCGCGCCACCTCCTGGCTGCTGCCCTCTCTCTCACCTATGGCCCACTTGGGCCCATCATTCCCCCGGGGGTTGCGGTAACC
>LR738713.1:387686175-387699836 GCA_902687465.1 Secale cereale | reverse complement strand
CCCCCCCCCCCCAGCACTCCGGTAAATTCCGAAACTTTCCAGAACACTTCCGGTGTCCGAATATAGTCGTCCAATATATCAATCTTTACTTCTCGGACATTCCGAGACTCCTCGTCATGTCCGTGATCTCATCCGGGACTCCGAACTACCTTCGGTACATCAAAACTCATAAACTCATAATACCGATCGTCATCAAACGTTAAGCGTGCGGTTCGAGAACTATGTAGACATGTCCGAGACTCATCTCCAGTCAATAACCAATAGCGGAACCTGGATGCTCATATTGGCTCCTACATATTCTACGAAGATCTTTATCGGTCAAACCGCATAACAACATACGTTGTTCCTTTTGTCATCGGTATGTTACTTGCCCGAGATTCGATCGTCGGTATCTCTATACCTAGTTCAATCTCGTTACCGGCAAGTCTCTTTACTCGTTCCGTAATACATCATCTCGTGACTAACTCATTAGTCTTTTTCTTGCAAGGCTTATTATGATGTGTGTTACCGAGAGGGCCCAGAGATACCTCTCCGACACTCGGAGTGACAAATCCTAGTCTTGATCTATTCCAACACCACGAATACTTTCGGAGACACCTGTAGAGCATCTTTATGATCACCCAGTTACGTTGTGACGTTTGATACCACACAATGTGTTCCTACGGTATTCGGGAGTTGCATAATCTCATAGTCATAGGAACATGTATAAGTCATGAAGAAAGCAATAGCGATAAAACTAAACGATCATAGTGCTATGCTAACGGATGGGTCTAGTCCATCACATCATTCTCCTAATGATGTGATCCCGTTGATCAAATGACAACTCATGTCTATGGCTAGAAAACATAGCCATCTTTGATCAATGAGCTAGTCTAGTAGAGCCATACTAGGGACATACTATTTTGTCTATGTATTCACACATGTATCAAGTTTCCGGTTAATACAATTCTAGCATGAATAAAACACATTTATCATGATATAAGGAAATACAAATAACATATTTATTATTGCCTCTAGGGCATATTTCCTTCACTAACCCCTCTAATAAAAAAGATTTGTTAAGTTTTCTGTGGATGAAGTGTTTGAAGATCGAAGAGGTATTGATATGAGAAGAATGAGGAGAGGCAAGAGCTCAAGCTTGGGGATGCCCGAGGCACCCCAAGTAAATATTCAAGGAGACTCAAGCGTCTAAGATTGGGGATGCCCCGTAAGGCATCCCATCTTTATTCGACAATTATCGGTATGTTTCAGTTTTTGTTTTGTTCACATGATATGCGTAAATCTTGGAGCATCGTGTGCTTTTTATTTTTCTTTTAATAATGCACCATGCTGGTATGAGATAGTCCTTTGTTGATTTATAGAATGATCTTTGCACTTCAGTTATATCTTTTGAGTATGGCTTTATTGAATGCTTCATGTGCTTCACTTATATCATTTGAAGTTTGGTTTGCATGTTTCTCCACACATAGAAAACTGCCATTCGTAGAATAATCTTTTGATTCACTTATATTTATTATAGTGTGGGCATATCTTTTGTAGAAAGAATTAAAACTCTCTTGCTTCACTTATATCTATTTAGAGAGTTGACATGAATTGGTCATTCACATGGTTAGTCATAAAATCCTACATAAAACTTGTAGATCGCTGAATATGATATGTTTGATTCCTTGCAATAGTTTTGCGATATAGAGATGCTAATATGTGGGAGGTACTAGTTTATTAAGAATATTGGTGTTAAGGTTTGTGGTTCCCGTAGCATGCACGTATGGTATCCTAACTATGTAACCAAATTGGCGCATTGTATCTTGATTGTTTATCTTTGTGTGAAGGTCGGGGGCGCGCGATGGTTAACTCCTACCAACCTCCCCCTAGGAGCATGCGTCATAGTACTTTGCTTCAAGGGCTAATAAACTTTTGCAATAAGTATGTGAGTTCTTTATGAATGTTGAGTCTGTGGATTATACGCACTCTCACCCTTCCACCTTGCTAGCCACTCCAGTGTCATGCAACTTCCGCCGGTGCATCAGACCACCTTACACCCTTCCTCAAAACAGCCACCATACCTACCTATTATGGCATTTTCATAGCCATTCCAAGATATATTGCCATGTAACTCCACCGTTCCATTTATTATGACACACACCATCATTGTCATATTGCCTTGCGTGATCATAAGATAGCTAGCATGATGTTTTCATGGCTTGTCCATTTTTTGATGTCATTGCTATGCTAGACCATTGCACATCCCGGTACACCGCCGGAGGCATTCATATAGAGTCATACTTGTTCTAGTATCGAATTGTAATATCGAGTTGTAAGTAAATAAAAGTGTGATGATCATCATTATTACTCCCTCCATTTTTGTATACAAGGCCACTATGAAAAATACATTTTGCATCAATATAAGGCCACCAACAGTAATCGAGACAAATATTAATGATGTTTCCTCGTACTAGTCACCCATGGCTTAATTACTAGCATGCATGTAGTAGATGATAATGACATACTCACCTACTTCTTCTCTCACGACCACTCAATTTCCACTAATGTGCATGCATCCTATTAACTAACCCGGTAAACGAGAAAACAAATTGGCTTGTGAAGCAAACATTAATTTTTATCTTGGTACCTGTAATTTAAGTTTGTGGCCTTGTATACAAAAATTGAGGGAGTAGAACATTGTCCCATGTGAGATTATAAATAAAAGAGGCCAATGAATCCCAAATAAATAAAAGAGGCCAAAGAAGCCCACAAGAAAAAGAGGCCAAACAGCCCAAAATAAAAAATAAAAAAATGAGAGAAAAGGAGAGAAGGGACAATGTTACTATCTTTTGCCACACTTGTGCTTCAGAATAGCACCATGTTCTTCATGATAGAGAGTCTCCTATGTTGTCACTTTCATAGGCTACTGGGAATTTTTCATTATAGAACTTGGCTTGTATATTCCAACGATGGGCTTCCTCAAATGCCCTAGGTCTCCGTGAGAAAGCAAGTTGATGCACACCCACTAGTTAGTTTTTGAGCTTTCATACACTTATAGCTCTAGTGCATTCGTTACATGGCAATCCCTACTCACTCACATTGATATTGATTGATGGACATCTCCATAGTCCATTGATTTTCCTAGTTGATGTGATAATTTCTCCCTCCTTTTGCCTATCACCACCTTCTATTCCACCCATAGTGCTATGTCCATGGCTCGCGCTCATATATTGCGTGAAAGTTGAAAAAAAAGGCTTGAAAAGGTAGAGTATGAAATCAATTGCTTGGCTGACATCGGGATGGGCTTGAGGGGTATCTTGTGTTAAGAAAAGGGAGCATAAAGACTACATGATTTTATAGGGATAACATTCTTTAGCATTGATATTTTGAAAGGCTTGGGATGCTCAAGTATTAAATTATTGTATGTCAAATTATAGACTATTACTTTGAATCACTCGTGTCTTAATATTCATCAATGATTAGATTACATGATCATGATTATGCTAGGTAGCATTACACATCAAAAATTATCTTATTTATCATTTACCTACTCGAGGACGAGCAGGAATTAAGCTTGGGGATGCTGATACGTTTCCGTCGTATATATAATTTTTTATTGTTCCAGGCCAATATTCTACAACTTTTACATACTTTTGGCAACTTTTTATACAATTTTTGGGACTAACATATTGATCCAGTGCCAAGTGCCAGTTCCTGTTTGTTGCATGTTTTTTGTTTCACAAAAAATCCATATCAAACAGGGTCCAAGCGGGATAAAAACTTATGGAGATTTTTTTTGGAATATATGTGATTTTTGGGAAAAAAGAATCAACACGAGATGATGCCCGAGGGGCCCACAAGAACGGAGGGCACGCCCAGGGGGTGGGGCGCGCCTCTGACCCTTGCGGCCACTCCGTAAGGCGGTTAGTGCCCTTCTTTTGCCGCAAGAAAGCCAATATCCGGATAAAAACCATGTTAAAATTACAACCAATCGGAATTACGGATCTCCGGGAATATAAGAAACGGTGAAAGGCCAGAATCTGGGAGCATAGAAACAGAAGGAGACAGAGAGACAAATCCAATCTTGGAGGGGCTCCCGCTCCTCCGCCGCCATGGAGGCCATGGACCAGAGGGGAAACCCTCCTCCCATCTAGGGGGAGGTCAAGGAACAAGAAGAAGGAGGGGGGCTCTCTCCCTCTCTCTCCTAGTGGCGCCAGAACGCCGTCGGGGCCATCATCGTGTGACGGTGATCTACACTAACACCTCCATCATCTTCACCAACATCTTCATCACCTTCCCCCATCTACCTACAACGGTCCACTCTCCCACAACCCGATGTACCCTCTACTAGAACATGGTGCTTTATGTTTCATATCATTATCCAATGATGTGTTGCCATCCTATGATGTCTGAGTAGATTTTCATTGTCCTATCGTTAAATGGTGAATTGTTATGATTGGTTTAACTTGCTTGTGGTTATGTTACTGTCCTTTGGTGCCCATCATATGAGCGCGCACGTGGATCACACCATAGGGTTAGTTGTATGTTCATAGGACTATGTATTGGAGGGCAAGAGTGACAGAAGCTTCAACCTAGCATAGAAAATGATGCATACGGGATTGAAGGGGGGCCAATATATCTTAATGATATGCTTGGGTTTTACCTTAATGAACGTTAGTAGTTGTGGATGCTTGCTACTAGTTCCAATCATAAGTGCATAGAATTCCAAGTCAGGGATGGCATGCTAGCAGTGGCCTCTCCCACACAAAACTTGCTATCGGTCTAGTAACATAGTCAATTTCTTAGGGACAATTTCGCAACTCCTACCACCACTTTTCCACACTCGCTATACTAACTTTATTGCTTCTTTACCTAAACAGCCCCTTGTTTTTATTTACGTGCTCTTTATATTCTTGCAAGCCTTTCCCACAACACCTACAAAGTACTTCTAGTTTCATACTTGTTCTAGGTAAGTAAACGTTAAGCATGCGTAGGGTCGGTGGTCGATAGAACTTGAGGGAATATTTGTTCTACCTTTATCTCCTCGTTGGGTTTGACACTCTTACTTATCGAAAGAGGCTACAATTGATTCCCTGTACTTGTGGATTATCAGTGGTGCGAAACCATATGATGCAGCTGCGGCTAGGGTAGACACATGTCTGTCTATATAATGCGGGCTAGGTAGGTCATGGAGAAAACTCCACATCCAAGTAACATCCCCACGATCCAAAAGAACCGGAAACAACTAAGTAATTAACGCATCCATTAATTAGTAACTAATGACTTATTAGTTATTCCCAAGAAGTAAAAACATAGACAGCGTGCATAGCTTTTTCCTCGGCTCATTCCCGCAACCCGCGTCATGGTGTGTCGCGTCGTGACGAGGTGTGGCGTGGAGAGGCGAGCGTGTGCAGGTCTCCTCTTCTCATGTTCATACAAGTGGTAGAAGAGCTCACCTTATAAAGAATTTCAACTCTCTCTCCACTTCTGGGGTGGGACTAAACTTTACTCCCACTCACACCACTAATGAACTAGCTATGCATGAATGGGACAAGAGAATTTTACAATTTTAGTTGGGCTTTGGGACAAAGGCCTACAAATAAATTCCAACAGTCACTAGGGAGCTTCTGGCTATGGAGGATGAACGGCTAGGACAACTGCATGGCAAGCTTGGATAGTTCCTTCCTCATCACTGGGATGTTGAACGGTTCCGACGTGACCAGGTAGCCACCGACATGGAGGAGTACGTGCGTGTCTTTCTGCGGGGCCTCGAGCAGGAGTACTGATGCAGTCGCCGAAGTTGTCGCGGGTGAGGAGGCCATCGCGGGAGAGGAGGTTGAAGTGCTCCTAGACGGTGCCAAAGAGCGTGGTGGCCTCGGTGGAGCTAGTGGCGCGGCTTATGAACTGGGCAGTTCAGCGATCGTGACGCGGCGCCGCTCTCGGCAACCATCGTGTTGGATCGCTCTCGGCCTATTAGCATGCGATCCCCATTCGTAGAAAAGACGACGGCGACAAATAGAGTAGCCTAAACTACAGAGTAGCTAGGTAGAACTCCAGGCTGCATTTTTTTAAGAAAAAGTTGCTAGGCCTTTATTGATTAGCAAAAAGGTTTGCAAAAATTACAATTGGGTCATCAGGAATACTCAACCACATGTGCCTCTCAACTGGGAGAGAAACACTGACCTAGCTAGCCTGTGAGCTTCATAATTAACAGATCGAGGTTCGAAAGAAAAATTACAGGAGACGAAAGAAATAGATGTATCTAAAATCTCTCTAACAATAGTGTTGTAATCTCCTCCAGCTCTTTGATGTATATGGTGTACCACTGCTACTTCTCGAGCTTGCGTTGTATTCCCTCGAAGAGGAAAGGGAGATGCAGCACAGTAGCGTAAGTATTTCCCTCAGTTTTTGAGAACCAAGGTATCAATCCAGTAGGAGACCACGCGCGAGTCCCTCGCACCTGCACAAACAAATAAGAACTTCGCAGCCAACGCGATAAGGGGTTGTCAATCCCTTTACGGTCACTTACGAAAGAGAGATCTGATAGAGATGATAGTTTATATTTTTGGTATTTTTGGTTTATAAGAACAGCAAATAAAAGCAATAAAAGCAAATTAGATGTAGATTGATATGTTGAGAATAGACCTGGGGGCCATAGTGTTCTCTAGTGGCTTCTCTCATGATAGCAATATTCTACGGCGGGTAAACAAATTACTGTCAAGCAATTGATAGAAAAGCGACTAATTATGAGACTACCTAGGCATGATCACTGTATATAGGCATCACGTCCGAGACAAGTAGACCGACTCCTGCCTGCATCTACTACTATTACTCCACACATCGACCGCTATCTAGCATGCATCTAGTGTATTGAGTTCATAAGAACAGAGTAACGCCTTAAGAAAGATGACATGATGTAGAGGGATAAACTCAAGCAATATGATATAAACCCCATCTTTTTATCCTCGATGGCAACAATACAATACGTGCCTTGCTGCCCCTGCTGTCACTGGGAAAGGACATCGCAAGATTGAACCCAAAGCCAAGCACTTCTCCCATTGCAAGAACTATAGATCTAGTAGGCCAAACCAAACCAATAATTCGAAGAGACTTGCAAGGATATTATGAGCACACATAAAAAGTTCAAAGAAGAACCAAATATCTTTCATAGAAAATCTTGATCATAAACTCACAATTCATCGGATCTCAACAAACACACCACAAAAAGAGATTACATTGAATAGATCTCCTCGAAGACCAAGGAGAACTTTGTATTGAGATCCAGAGAGAGAGAAGAAGCCATCTAGATACTAGCTATGGACCCGAAGGTTTGTGGTAAACTACTCACAACTCATGGTGAGGGCGATGATGATGATGATGAATAACTTCGTGATGGATCCCCCTCCGGTGGAGCTCCAGAACAGGCTCCAAGATGGGATCTCACGGGAACAGAAGGTTACGACGGTGGAATTAGGGTTTTCTGTCTATTGTCGAAGGTTTCGAGGTACGTAGACTTTTATAGGAAGAAGGAGGGCACCGAGGGGTGCTCAGGAGCCCCACGAGGCAGGGGGCGCGCCCTGGGAAGGGGGGGCACACCCCCACCCTCGTGGGCAGCCCCTTGATCCCTTGACGTGGTTCTCAAGTCCCCCGTGCGTGATTTTCTCCAAAAATATCTCTCGCGAAGGTTTCATTCCGTTTGGACTCCATTTGATATTCTTTTTCTGCAAAACCCTGAAACAGGCAAAAAACAGCAATCTGGACTGGGCCTTTGGGTTAGTAGGTTAGTCCCAAAAATGATATAAAAGAGTATGATAAAGCCCATTAAACATCCAAGACTTCATAAATAATAGCGTGGAACAATAAAAAATTATAGATACGTTGGAGACGTATCAAGCATCCCCAAGCTTAATTCCTGCTCGTCCTCGAGTAGGTAAATGATAAAGAAAGAATTTTTGATGTGGAATGCTAACCAATATAGTTTTTCAATGTAATTCTCTTAATTGTGGCATGAATGTTCAGATCTGAAAGATTCAAGATAAAAGTCTATATTGACATAAGAAACAATAATACTTCAAGCATACTAACAAAGCAATCATGTCTTCTCAAAATACTATGGCTAAAGAAAGTTATCCCTACAAAATCATATAGTTTGGCTATGCTCCCTCGTTATCACACAAAATATTCATATCATGCACAACCCCGATTTCAGCCAAGCACTTGTTTTCATACGCTATCTTTTCAAACCTTTCAACTTTCACGCAATACATGAGCGTGAGCCATGGACATAGCACTATGGGTGGAATAGAGGTGGTTGTGGAGAAGACAAAAAGAGAGGAAGATAGTCTCACATCAACTAGGCGTATCAATGGGCTATGGAGATGCCCATCAATAGATGTCAATGTGAGTGAGTAGGGATTGCCATGCAACGGATGGACTAGAGCTAAATATGAATGATAGCTCAACAAAAGAAACTAGTGGGTGTGCATCCAACTTGCTTGCTCACGAAGACCTAGGGCATTTGAAGAAGCCCATCGTTGGAATATACAAGCCAAGTTCTATAACGAAAATGCCCACTAGTATATGAAAGTGACTAAACATGAGACTCTCGACAATGAAGAACATGGTGCTACTTTGAAGCACAAATGTGGAAAAAAGATAGTAGCAATTGTCCCTTTTTTGGGCATTTCTTTTTTTTCTTTGGCCTTTCTTCTTTTCTTTTTTTTTGCGGAGGGGCTTTATATATTTAGCCTTTCCTCCCATGGGACAATGCTCTAATAATGATGATCATCACAATTTCATTAAACTCGATATTACAACTCGATACTACAACAACAAAGTATGACTCTATATGAATGCCTCCGGCGGTGTACCGGTATGTGCAATGAAACAAGAGTGACATGTATAAAAATTATGCATGGTGGCCTCGCCACAAATATGATGTCAGCTACATGATCATGCATGGCAATATGACAATATGATGCGTGTCATATGAACGGAACGGTGGAAAGTTGCATGGCAATATATCTCAGAATGGTATGGAAATGCCATGATAGGTAGGTATGGTGGCCGTTTTGAGGAACAATATGGTGGCTGTTTTGAGGAAGGATATATAGTGGGTTTATGGCACCGACGAGAGTTGCGCGGTACAAGTGAGGCTAGCAATGGTGGAAGGGTGAGAGTGCGTATAATCCATGGACTCAACATTAGTCATAAGAACTCATATACTTATTGCAAAAATATACGAGTCATCAAAACAAAGCAATCAACAAGATTGGTAGGAGTTAACCATCGCGCACCCCCGACCTCCACACAAAGGTTGGCACTCTACAAATACCTCATGCTCTAACTTCGTCACATAGCGGTTCACCATACGTGCATGCTACGGGAATCACTAACCTTAACACAAGTATTTCTCAATTTCATAATAACACCACTAGCATGACTCTAATATCATTATCCTCATATTTCAAAACAATTATCAAGCACCCAACATCTCATTCTATTCAATGCACTTGGTGTGATTTTTTTTACTACATTGACATTGGATGTCTATCATGTGAAGACTAGTTTCTTTAGCCTAAACACATTACCATGCTGTTTTAATAGAATCTCAAATAGATATAAGTGAAGCATGAGAGTTCAACAATTTCTACAAAATATAACCACCACCGTGCTCTAAAAGATATAAGTGAAGCACTTAGAGTGTTCTAACAATTTCTAGGCTATATTTAACTCTCTCAAATAGGTGTGTCCAGAAAGGATGATTGTGACAAACTAACAAGCAAAGACTCAAATTATACAAGACGCTCCAAGCAAAACACATATCATGTTGCGAATAAAAATATAGCTCCAAGTATAGTTACCGATGGATGAAGACGAAAGAGGGGATGCCTTCCCGGGGCATCCCCAAGCTTAGGCTTTTGATTATATTGAATTTACTTGGGGTTTCATGGGCATCCCAAAGCTTAGGCCTTTGCTACTCCTTTTTCCATAGTCCATCAAAGCAATACTCAAAACTTGGAAACTTCACAACACAAAACTTAGACAAAAATTCCCGTGAGCTCCGTTAGTATAAGAAAGCAAACCACTACTCAAAGGTGCAGAAATCAATTCATTCTTTGTTTATATTGGTGTTAAACCTACTGTATTCCAACTTCTCTATGGTTCATATCTCCCAATACTACTCATAGAAGCATTGAAATAAGCAAACAACACACGAAAAACAGAATCTGTCAAAAACAGAACAGTCTGTAGTAATCTACAGGTTTCGCCTACTTCTGGAAATCCAAAAAATTCAAACTAAATTGGTAAATTTGCGTAATTTGCCTACTAATCATATGCAAAAAGAATCAACTAAATAGCATGCTCCAGTAAAATCTGATGATCACTTTAGCGAGCGCTAACGATTCTGTTTTTCACAACAAGATCACATAAACTTCACACAAGTCTTCCCAAAGGTTCTACTTGGCACAAACACTAAACAAAACATGAAACCACATCTAATCAGAGGCTATATGCAATATTTATTCCCTAACAGCAGCAAAAACAAAAAATAATATAAAGTTGGGTTTCCTCCCAACAAGCGCTATAGTTTTACGCCCCAAGCTAGGCACGATACAAGATAAATCTAGGTATTGCCATCTTTGGAAGGCAATTCTTTGATTAAGCACTTATGGTTATTAGGCACTTTTTTGTCCCTATGAATAATAAAAATCTTGGGCAAGAAATCAAGAAATTCTAAAGTGTCAAAAGGGTCTCTTGCAAAAGTAAGAAAATTAGGGTGAACACTTATGGATTTGAGATCCGCAATTCTAGATGTTTCACCCTTGTCTTTAGGGACATACATGAACTTAGATAATTTAGTAGTAGAGGTATTTGGAGTAGTTTTTATAGCGGAAAGAGCAGAACCCACATTAGTGATAACATCCTCAAGCTTATTGATTCTAGTAGAATCCTGATCTAGCTTTTCTTTAACTATGGGCTCCTTTTCCTTAAGATTTTTCAGAACAACTCCTACCTTAGATCCATATTGGGTGATTTCATTATGGATTTTTCTATCCAAGTTCTCTACCAATTCTATCGTAGCAACTTTGTTTTCAATGATTTCTAACCTTTGCATAACATGCGCCAAAGTTAAAATGTTCCCATTAACCATAAGAGGTGGTGAGCCAAATAATTTAGTCATAGCATTATAAGAATCAAAGGTGTAGGTACCCAAGAAATTTCCTCCGGTAATGGTATCTAAGATAAATCTATTCCACGGATTTATGCCAACATAAAAATTGCGAAGAAGCACGGAAGTGGAAAGCTTCCTATTGGATCTATTTTGAGCATTGCAAATTCTATACCAGGCATCTTTTAAGTTTTCTTCCTCCCTTTGTTTAAAGTTGAGGACCTCACTCTCGGGAGTGTTGATAATGATAGGTGTGCTAGATATGATGACAAGCAAGCACGCAGCACACAAGCAAACAAGAAGCAAGCGAATGATAAACACATGGCGGAAGAAGGGCAAAAAACGGCAAGGGTGAAGTGGGGGAGAGGAAAACGAGAGGCAAATAAATATAATGTGAAGGATAAGGGTTTGTGATAGGTACTTGGTATATGACTTTTGCGTAAGCCTCCCCGGCAACGGCGCCAGAAATTCTTCTTGCTACTTCTCAAACTTGCGTTGTATTCCCTCGAAGAGGAAAGGGAGATGCAGCACAATAGCGTAAGTATTTCCCTAAGCTTTTGAGAACCAAGGTATCAATCCAGTAGGAGACCACGTGCGAGTCCCTCGCACCTGCACAAACAAATAAGAACTTCGCAGCCAACGTGGTAAGGGGTTGTCAATCCCTTTACAGTCACTTACAAAAGTGAGATCTGATAGAGATGATAGTTTATATTTTTGGTATTTTTGGTTTATAAGAACAGCAAATAAAAGAAATAAAAGCAAAGTAGATGTAGATTCATATGTTGAGAATAGACCCGGGGGCCATAGTGTTCTCTAGTGGCTTCTCTCATGATAGCGCTATTCTACGGCGGGTAAACAAATTACTGTCAAGCAATTGATAGAAACGTGAATAATTATGAGACTATCTAGGCATGATCATTGTATATAGGCATCACGTCTGAGACAAGTAGACCGACTCCTGCCTGCATCTACTACTATTACTCCACACATCGACTGCTATCCAGGATGCATCTAGTGTATTGAGTTCATAAGAACAGAGTAACGCCTTAAGCAAGATGACATGATGTAGAGGGATAAACTCAAGCAATATGATATAAACCCCATCTTTTTATCCTCGGTGGCAACAATACAATACGTGCCTTGCTGCTCCTGCTGTCACTAGGAAAGGACACCGCAAGATTGAACCCAAAGCCAAGAACTTCTCCCATTGCAAGAACTATAGATCTAGTAGGCCAAACCAAACCAATAATTCGAAGAGACTTGCAAGGATATTATGAGCACACATAAAAAGTTTAGAGAAGAACCAAATATCTTTCATAGATAATCTTGATCATAAACTCACAATTCATCGGATCTTGACAAACACACCGCAAAAAGAGATTACATCGAATAGATCTCCACGAAGACCGAGGAGAACTTTGTATTGAGATCTAAAGAGAGAGAAGAAGTCATCTAGATACTAGCTATGGACCCGAAGGTCTGTGGTAAACTACTCACAACTCATGGTGAGGGCGATGATGATGATGAAGAAGAACTCCGTGATGGATCCCCCTCCGGTGGAGCTCCGGAACAGGCTCCAAGATGGGATCTCATGGGAACAGAAGGTTACGGCGGTGGAATTAGGATTTTCTCTCTATTGTCGAGGGTTTCGGGGTACGTAGACTTATATAGGAAGAAGGAGGGCACCGGGGGGGTGCTCGGGGGCCCCATGAGGCAGGGGCATGCCCTGGGAAGGGGGGCGCGCCCCCCACCCTCGTGGGCAGCCCCTTGATCCCCTAATGTGGTTCTCAAGTCCCCCGTGCATGATTTTCTCCAAAAATATCTCTCGCGAAGGTTTCATTCCGTTTGGACTCCGTCTGATATTCTTTTTCTGCAAAACCCTGAAACAGGCAAAAAATAGCAATCTGGACTGGGCCTTTGGGTTAGTAGGTTAGTCCCAAAAATGATATAAAAGTGTATGATAAAGCCCATTAAACATCCAAATACTTCATAAATAATAGCATGGAACAATCAAAAATTATAGATACATTGGAGACGTATCAACCACCTGCTTGCAATCTGAAGCAACTTGGAGATGTGACATTCCAAGGTCTTGCGCCAAAGAAAGACTCTCGATGCATGCAATTACCTCTAAAGTTGGAGGATCAATCAAACCATGAATAATCAACATGGAGGAGCCCAAGTAATTGCCTTAATGTTGGTACGGCTGCAGTATGTCAGGACCGACACTTCAGGCTGTAGGTGGAGGTGGATTTTGGTGGGAATAACTAATTCAGCCCTCTTAAATTTTTTAATGGGCTCCCATTGGACGGTAAAAAACTTAATCGCAGTGGCGGAGTGGTCCCACGTGTTAGGAGAGAGAGATTTGGAGGAATAGTTGTTGTATTGCCTGAGTCTCGTGGGCATATATATAGGAGTACATGATCTACTTGGAGTACAAGGCAAGCCAGAATATTTCCTAGTCTAACCTATGTTTCCAATTTAATCAATATACTCAATACCCCCC
>LR738713.1:387615863-387686088 GCA_902687465.1 Secale cereale | reverse complement strand
GTCACAACAGTAGCGACGCAGACGGTGAGACTAGAGAAGAATCCAAAGGCAAGCCGACGGACACCCCCCACCGTCGTAACGGTCGACGCATCACGGAAGTCGTGGCTGGAGTGGAATCCGACGAGGTTTCTCAAGCAAGGCGGTAGCCCTTTGTGCCGTTTGTTGATGTAGCGGAGAGCGTAGGTGGTGGAGCTGTGGTCAAGGTAGCCATGCAAAAAATGTCGTGGTCGATGTCGAGTCAGGGTAGCCGGTGTCGATGAAGTCACCATGGAGCCGCGGGCGCAAGGAGGCGCCAAGTTAGCATGGGCGCAGTGGTGTCGAAGTAGTGGTTTGTCGGGAAGAAGATGTTGTTGACGACGCGTCGCGGCGGGTTTACCAAGCCCAGGGACACATCATGGACGAAGGCATGCACCGGTCTTGCCAGCACCGGGCATGCGTAGACGGACGAAGACGAAGTTGACAACTTGGCTTGCCAGGCCCGGGGACACATCATGGACGAAGGCACGCATCGGTGTTGCCAGCATCGGGCCTGTGGAGACTGGGACCTACATGAGTTGTATGCCATGTCAGAGAAGTCAAAGGGGCTAGTAGAGAAGAACTCGATTGTCGGATTTAGGGCTCCACAAAATCCATCTAGGTTCGAACACTAGGGTGCGTGCAAAGAACTCAACTTCGCCTATCTACCTACTCGCCTTCCCATGAACTAGCTCGATGAATGATAGGTCCATTTTGCATGATGCTTATAAGTTGATATTTATTGCATTATGGGCTATTCATACATGTTTTGTCACAATACTTATGCCTTTTCCCTCTTATTTTACAAGGTTTATATGAAGAAGGGGGAATGCCGGCAGCTGGAATTCTGGGCTGGAAAAGGAGCAAACTCTGGAAACCTATTCTACACAACTCCAAAAGCCCCGAACTCCACAGAACATTTTTTCGGAAAATATAGAAAATATCTGGCGGAAGAAACCCACGAGAGGGGCCACTGGCTGGCCTCGAGGGTGGGGGGCGCGCCCCCCTTCCCAGGGCGCGCCCCGCTGTCTCGAGGGCCAGTCGGTGGGCCCCAGGTGCCCATCTTCTCCTATATGAAGCGTTTTGACCTGGAAAAAATCAGGAGGGGGCATTCGGGACCAGACGCCGCTGTCTCGAGGCGGAACTGAGGCGGAAACCAATCTAGGGCTCCGGCAGAGCTGTTCTACCAGGGATACTTCCCTCCGGGAGGGGGAAATCATCACCGCCGTCATCACCAACAACTCTCCAATCTTGGGGAGAGCTATCTTCATCAACATCTTCACCAGCACCATCTCCTCTCAAACCCTAGTACATCTCTTATATCCAATCTTTGTACCCAAATCTCAGATTGGTACATGTGGGTTGCTAGTACTGTTGATTACTCCTTGTAGTTGATGCTAGTTGGTTTATTTGGTGGAGTTCAGATCCATTATGCACATTAATACCTCTCTGATCATGAACAATATTATGTCTAGTGAGTAGTTACTTTTGTTCCTGAGGACATGGAAGAAGTCTTGCTATTAGTTGTCATGTGAATTTGGTCTTCGTTCGATATTTTGATGAGATGTAGTCTCTCCTCTAGTGGTGTCATGTGAACGTCGACTACATGACACTTCACCATATTTGGGCCTAGAGGAAGGCATTGGGAAGTAATAAGTAGATGATGGGTTTCTAGAGTGACAGAAGCTTAAACCCTAGTTTATGCGTTGCTTCGTAAGGGGCTGATTTGGATCCATATGTTTCAGGCTATGGTTAGGTTTACCTTAATACTTCTTTTGTAGTTGCGGATGCTTGCATTAGAGGTTAATCATAAGTGGGAGGCTTGTCCAAGTAAGGGCAGCACCCAAGCACCGGTCCACCCACATACCAAATTATCAAAGTACCGAACGCGAATCAGATGATCGTGATGAAAACTAGCTCGACGATAATTCCCATATGTCCTCGGGAGCGCTTTACCTTGCATAAGAGTTTGTCCAGGCTTGTCCTTTGATACAAAAAGGATTGGGCCATCTTGATGCACCTATTTACTTTTACCGTTTGTCACTTGCTACCAATTATCTTATCACAAAACTATCTGTTACCTATAATTTCAGTGCTTGCAGAAAATACCTTACTGAAAACTGCCTATCATTTCCTTCTGCTCCTCGTTGGGTTCAACACTCTTACTTATCGAAAGGAGTACGATAGATCCCCTACACTTGTGGGTCATCAAGACTCTTTTCTAGCGCCGTTGCCGAGGAGTGAAGCACCTTTGGTAAGGAAAAAATTATATAGTGTGCTGAAATTTATTGTCACTTGTTACTATGGCTCAAAATCCTTTGAGGGGCCTGTTCGGGGTATCTTCACCCCGAGCAGAAGAGCAAAGAGTTGCTCCTCAACCTACTTCACCTATTGAAAATGTTTGCTTTGATATTCCTTTGGGTATGATATAGAAACTGCTTGAAAATCTTTATACAGGAGACGGAACACTTCACCCTGATTTACATCTAATCTATGTGGATGAAGTTTGTGGATTGTTTAAGCTTGTAGGTATGCCCGAGGATGTTATCAAGGTCTTCCATTTATCTTTGAAAGGAGATGCATTGACATGGTTTAGGCTATGCGATGATATGGGATCATGGAACTATAATCGTCTGAAGTTGGAATTTCATCAGAAGTTCTACCCTATGCACCAGGTTCATCGTGATCGTAATTATATTTATAATTTCTGGCCTCGCGAAGGAGAAAGCATCGCTCAAGCTTGGGGGAGGCTTAAGTCAATGTTATATTCATGCCCCAATCATGAGCTTTCAAGAAAGATGATCATCCAAAAAAATTATGTTCGGCTTTCTCTCAATAATCGCACCATGCTCGATAATTCTTGTTCTGGCTCTTTTATGATGAAGAATATTGACTTCAAATGGGATTTATTGGAAAGAATTAAATGCAACTCTGAAGATTGGGATCTCGACGAAGTTAAGGATTCAGGTATGACCCCTAAGTTTGATTGTGTTAAAGCTTTTATGGATACCGATGTATTCCGTGAGTTTAGCACTAAATATGACTTGACTCTGAGATAGTAGCTTCTTTCTGTGAATCTTTTGCTACTCATGTTGATCTCCCCAAGGAGAAGTGGTTTAAATATCATCCCCATATTGAAGTAAAAGTAGTTGAACCTATTAAAGTTGAAGAAAAGACCATCACTTATAATGTTGATCCCGTTATTCCTACAGCTTATATCGAGAAACCACCCTTCCCTATTAGGATAAAGGATCATGCTCAAGCTTCAACTGTAGTTTGTAAGAGTAATACTAGAACACCTACACCCTCTGAGCAAATTAAAGTTGAACCTAGTGTTGCCATGGTTAAAGATCTCTTGGTAGAAGATTTAGATGGACATGTTATTTATCTCCAAGAAGAGTCTACTAGGATAGCCAAACCCAATGCTAGGAATAAACATAAACCTATCGTACGCTTGCCCGTTATCTCTGTTAAGATAGGAGATCATTGCTATCATGGTTTATGGGACGTAGGTGCTACTGCGAGCATTATCCCTTTTGATTTGTATAATGAAATTATGCATGATATTGCACCTGTTGAGTTAGAAGGGATTGATGTTACTATTAAGCTTGCTAATAGAGAACTATTTCACCAGTTGGGATTGTTAGAGATATTGAAGTCTTGTGTGGGAAGGTTAAATACCCTGCTGATTCTTGTTCTTAGTTCCCCACAAGATGCTTTCTGTCCCATTATATTTGGTAGACCCTTCTTGAATACTGTTAATGCCAAGATAGACTGTGTGAAAGATATTGTCACTGTCAGATTAGGGGACACGTCTCATGATTTTAACTTTGCTAAATTCCATAGACAACCTCTTGAAAAGGCACCACCCAGTAAGGATGAACTTATTGGTCTTGCTTCTATTGTCGTGCCACCTAATGATCCTTTAGAACAATAGTTGCTAGACCATGAAAATGATATGCATATGAATGAGAGAAGGGAAATAGATGAAATATTCCTTACACAGGGACCCGTATTGAAAGACAACTTGCCTGTTAAAATCCTAGGGGATCCTCCTCCACCCAAGGGTGATCCCATATTTGAACTTAAACCTTTGCCTGATAATCTTAAGTATGTTTATCTTGATGAAAAGAAGATATATCCTATTATTATTAGTGCTAACCTTTCAGAGCATGAAGAAGAAAGATTATTGAAAACTCTGAAGAATCACCGAGCTGCTATTGGATATACTCTGGATGATCTTAAGGGCATTAGTCCCACTATATGTCAACACATGATAAAATTGGAAGAAAATGCTAAACCAGTTATTGATCATCAGCAACGTTTAAATCCTAAGATGAAAGAAGTGGTAAGGAAGGAAATTTTAAAGCTTCTAAAGGCAGGTATTATCTATCCCATTGCTGATAGCCAGTGGGTAAGTCTTGTCCATTGTGTTCCTAAGAAAGGAGGTATGACTGTTGTCCCTAATGATAAAGATGAATTGATCCCGCAAAGAATAGTTACAGGTTATAGAATGGTAATTGATTTCTGTAAGTTAAATAAAGCTACTAAGAAATATCATTATCCCTTGCCATTTATTGATCAAATGCTAGAAAGGTTATCCAAACATACTCATTTCTGCTTTCTAGATGGTTATTCTGGTTTCTCTCAAATACCTGTGTCAAAGGGGGATCAAGAAAAGACCACCTTTACTTGTCCTTTCGGTACCTTTGCTTATAGATGTATGCCTTTTGGTTTATGTAATGCACCTGCTACCTTTCAAAGATGTATGATGGCTATATTCTCTGACTTTTGTGAAAAGATTGTTGAGGTATTCATAGATGATTTCTCCGTTTATGGAACTTCTTTTGATGATTGCTTAAGCAACCTTGATCGAGTTTCGCAGAGATGTGAAGATACTAACCTTGTCTTGAATTGGGAGAAGTGCCACTTTATGGTCAATGAAGGCATTGTTTTGGGACACAAAATTTCTGAAAGAGGTATTGAAGTTGACAAAGCTAAAGTGGATGCTATTGAAAAGATGCCATGCCCTAAGGATATCAAAGGTATAGGAAGTTTCCTTGGTCATGCCGGGTTTTATAGGAGGTTCATTAAGGACTTCTCCAAAATCTCCAGGGCTCTGACTAATCTTTTACAGAAAGATATTCCTTTTGCCTTTGATTATGATTGTCTAGAAGCATTTGAAATACTTAAGAAATCATTGATCTATGCACCTATTGTCCAGCCTCCTGACTGGAATTTACCCTTTGAGATTATGTGCGATGCTAGTGATTATGCTATAGGAGCTGTTTTAGGGCAAAGAGTTGATAAGAAATTGAATGTTATCCAGTATGCTAGTAAAACTCTAGATAGTGCCCAAAGAAATTATGCTACCACTGAGAAAGAATTTTAAGCAGTTGTGTTTGCTTGTGATAAGTTTAGACCCTATATCATTGATTCTAAAGTAACTATTCACACTAATCATGCCGCTATCAAATACCTTATGGAAAAGAAAGATGATAAACCTAGACTTATTAGATGGGTTCTCTTGCTACAAGAATTTGACTTGCATATGATTGATAGAAAGGGAGCTGAGAACCCCGTAGCGGATAACTTGTCTAAGTTAGAGAATATACTTGATGACCCACAACATATTGAAGATAGCTTTCCTGATGAACAACTAGCTATCATAAGTACTTCTCGTACTGCCCCCTGGTATGCTGATTATGCTAATTACATTGTTGCTAAGTTCATACCACCTAGCTTTACATACTAGCAAAAGAAAAAGTTCTTCTATGATTTGAGACATTACTTTTGGGATGACCCACATCTTTATAAAGAAGGAGTAGATGGTATAATTAGACGCTGTGTACCTGAGCATGAACAGGAACAGATCTTACGCAAGTGCCACTCCGAAGCTCATGGAGGACACCATGCGGGAGACAGAACTGCACACAAGGTATTGCAATCCGATTTTTATTGGCCTACTCTCTTCAAGGATGCACGTAAGTTTGTCTTATCATGTGATGAATGTGGGGACCCCGACTCGTAAGTCGTGATCACCGAATGCACGTGTACAGTGATCCCAGAGATCAATGCTCACTGAACACACAGAAGCTGAATAACAAGAGTCTTACATCCTTACATACCGTGTTACACAAATAGGACCATAATGGTCAAGTCTTGAGTATATCATCGCAGCGGAAATCTTCAACGACAACATGGACCCATGCCATCTGCCTTTAACCCTACAGGCATTCTGACTGGGAAGCGTCCTAGCTCGCATGCTCGCCACCAAGAAATCTTCATCATAACCTGTTCTCTCCTGCCTGGCCAATAAAATAACCAGTGGCAAGCCAATGAGTACATTGAATGTACTCGCAAGCAACCCAAGTGTGATAACAGAAATTATGCAAGGCTCTACTACGAGGTTGGCAGTTTTGCGGAAAGCTAGTTTTTCATATGCACTCATGATCAACATAAAACAAGGGCATGCATGTGTCTGTAACAAGTATCAGGAGGTCACAGACATCAATATCGAGAAAGAGTTGTAATCAACTCATGCACAAGCTCATTGTGACTTCCTCACAATCACATCAACAATATCTCTGAATCGTGTTGTTTCCCAGAAACTTAAGGACATAGTCTAAGTAGCACCACCCAACTGTCCTTGACCGCGGACACGGCTATTCGAATAGTTTGACACTCTGCAGAGGTTGCACACTTTACCCACAAGATCCGGGGAACTTCCGTGTCATCCACGACCCGCGATACCTCAAGTACCCGGGGTAAGCACCCGATCACTACCTTTCCCTAGACGACACTAACATAGAGTCCACTCGATTGGTAGCAGCCCCGTGCCAAACATTTCGCATCTCAAGGTTGTGGAGACTCGCTCCGTATTCATCACATATCACAAGCACGGGGTACCAACGGTGTGTCCGGTGCCCTGTAAAGACAGTCATGGCCGCCTATCCAAGCGCGACCTCGTCCCGAGAGTGACCTCATGTCACCCCCGTCACTAGTAATGCGGGCACCATGCTAGTATCGACCTAGGTAATCAATAATGCCCTTTCCCATGTAAGGGTAGAGTGGTTGCGCATGATTGGTTGGGACGGTAGTCACACATAAATCTAATCCATCTCTGTAAACAACACTTCCGTCAAGCCTCGGCACACTACTTCTTCACCAAGTAGTGCCCTAGCTCTTCATCAACTCCCAGGGGCATTAGTGGCACCCACTGGGTCATTTGCAAGTATGTCAGACCACACTTGTTTCACTCAATGCATATCCCCGACCCATTTTGCGTAGCCCACTACTATAGCATACATCTATCTACTCCCACCCACATAACCCTCATAGGAAGGTAGGGTCATGTTTGATGCAAGTTTCAACAGTAAAGTAACAGGGGTAGCAACCAAAGTGGTTTCCACCTCAACATGATTCCGATGCATTGAATATAAAGGTGCTATGAGACATGCATAAAAAGGTTTCTTGAACATGGTCAAAGGGCTGCTTGCCTTATTCTTCAGAGTCTTCAAATCTTCTGGTCCATCTCCGATCACTCCGTTTATTACGTCAACTAACGATGGAAACAATCATAATAAGCAACACAATCAAAAGCAAAAATAAAAGTGCTCTAAAAATAGGAGTTGGACTTTTCTAGGATACCTCTGGTCATATTAGAAATGACCAAGGTGGTTTCATAGGTGTTGGATCAATAGGTAGTTGGGAACATTTCAATATGATGGAACCAAAGGGTTTATGGATTTGGAAGAAGTATACAGAAATAATTCCTTGAATGATGAGCAAAGGTACCCATCATCAAGTCATGATTTTAGAAGCATCTAGGAGTTGGTTTCAATGGATTTGGAATTGAAATGAATTTCCTAGGATTTTCCAAAGCTGATAAATAGGAAGAAATGGCTCAATAATTAGTGGGGTACAGAAACTATTATTAAAAATGTTCCAAAACTAAGTTTGGACATGACAAGCATCTAGGAATTTGAACCACTGCATTTGGATCAAAATGAGCTCTCTGTGATTTTCTAAAGTTAATCACAGAAAGTGGAAAATGGGCATTTGATAAATATTTGTGAAAGAAAGGTCTCTGGAATAATGTGCATGTAGCACCAACAGATAGAGCATGATTTATGGAGTCATATGAAATTTGAATCATGCAATTTGGAGTTCATATGAATATTTGGGAGATTATTGAAGTTTACTGGAAACAGAAAAATAAAAAGAAAAGGGGTTATACCCTGGTGCACAGGGCGAGGAGTAGCTGCACCGTGACTGGGCCGGCCCATCAGCTCGGCCGCCGGTGTGCAGCGGGGCCACGTCGAAGACGCCCACCTGGAAGGGCGCCACCGCGCGGGGGAGGCGGGCTGGCCGAAGCCGTTTCCACTTAAACGGCTGGGCCCGGCTGGCCGGGTCGCTGCCAGGTTGGCCCCCTCCGCAGGGTCATCCCCTTCCTCCCGCGCCCGCGCCGGAGGGGCTGGACGCCGCTGCTGCTCGCCGGCCGGCGCTCGTTCCCGGCGGCAGGGGCCACCTCTGGCCAGGCCGAGGCCACCGGAGAGTTCCTCGTGGAGCGGCGCGTCGGGGAAGCCCCTTGGGGCGGCTGGGGAGAAGCCGGAGCACCACCTGCACCTGACTACGGCGGCGGCCTCGTCGGTGGTTGGTGGAGCGGGCACCACAGGGCACGGGAAGGAGCGGCGAGGGGTCGGGGAGCTCCGCCGGGCTGCTGTGGTTCTCCTGGTGGCCAAGGAAGAGGAGGAGGAGCCCTGGTTCACCAGTGCCGGGCAGGGTCCGACGGCGATCATGGCGGCCATGGCGGGGCAAGGAGGCCACGGGAGGAGGAGTGGGGCGGTCCAAGAGGATCAGAAGAGGGAGTGGGAGTTCATCGGAGCCGCGAGGGGGCTCGGGGCGGCCTATAAATAGGTGAGCGCCGGTCCACTGAACTCGCGTGCGCCGGCGAGGCCCTTGCTGTCGTTGCAAGCCACGGGGGGAGCAGCGAGCATGTCTAGGGCGTACGTGGGGCTGGTCCATGCCTAGAGGAAGAGAGAGGAGGAGCGGGGAGGCGTCAGAGTCTTCGCGCGTGTGAGCTTTCTTACTGGAGCTCGGGGTCGGCCGGTGCACGTGCGGGCAGAGGTGAGGGAGGAGGAGAGAGGAGGGGGCCGACCGTCCGGCGTGTTGCGGACGTCGAGGCCTCCTCGGGGGACACGAGGGGGAAGCCCAAGGCTGTCGGGCGCCCCTGATTGGAGGTGGCTACAGTGCGCCAGGGCACTGTAGCGTGCTCCAGAGCGCGAACTTTGCATGCCCTGGCATGCACACGGTGCCATTGGTGTGTCCTCTTGTGTCCGGCCGTGTCCAGAGGGTTGAGGGGGTAGTAAACAATGGCGTGGAGGTCTTGGATGCTCTGGTGAGCCACTGGAAAGAGGAGGGAGGTGAAGGAGAGGGTGAATCCTGCTGTCCAGCAGTGTAACTTGGGGTTTTACCCCCTCCAATAATTGAGATAAGGCAGAGGAGAGTTACTGGAGGTAGAATAGGACTAGGGGAAGCTGTGGTAAGAATTTGAGGCCATGGAGAAAAGTAAAAGAGGTCCAACCACTAGTTTTGGTAATTGGACAGAAGGTGTTTGATCAGGGTTTGGTCAAGCAAATGACATCCACTTGACATGGGACTTAACAGGATCAAATGTCACATATAATTAGGACTCTACACCAAATTTGAACTCATTTGGGCAAGGTGGCCAATGTAACTTTGGTGAACCCTAGAAATGAACAGAAATGGTTTCACCATGTTTGAGTCAAGGAATTCAACTCCCCTTGATGCACCACTTGGTGTAGCATCATCATATGGGGTTATGAACATGCCCACAAAGTTTGAGGCTCCAGATAAAAAGTTGACAATGTAAAGTTGTTCAAATTTGAATTTGAACAGAAGTGGTTTTGGGGTGATCTGATCAAGTTGCTCCTTTCCAAATCTTGTGCCATTTGGTCTAGATGCCTTATTAGGCTATTCTAGCATGTGCACCAAATTTGAGAGCATTTGGACAAGTTTGGCAATGTAGAGTTGCTCAAACTTCAAATATGGACAGAATGGTTTTGAAGGGGTTTGAGGATGTTTCCTTGATCTTCAAGGCATGAGGCTTTGCAAGATCATCAAATATGTCATATATGACATGATTGAATTTCCCTGGAATTTTTGGAGAATATTTCCTTTGTAAATATTTCAAAAGCTTGAAATATCCAGAAAGGGTTTTGGAAGGATTTGTCCAATATTTTGAACATGACCATGTGTTGAAACTCTTATATATGGACAATATATGTCCTATGAGTCTCCCTGAATTTTGGCAAATATTTTTGAAATGATTAAATAATTTTTCCCTATTAAAGACCATTTCTGGCCTTAAGAAAAAGCTTTTAAATAAAATATAAAAACAACTTTAAAAATTATACTTGTGGGGTTTGTGGGAGTCCTATGCCTAATAGGATTCAAATAAACTTTTTGAAAGATTTTTCACACCCTAAATAAGGTACTTGCAGTGCAAACCTCAATTCAGGGGTTTTTGGAAAACTAATTTTAGAAAATACCATTTGGCTAAAAATATTTTTATAAGAAAATTCTATACTGGTCTATACACATGGCATGATCATTGGGAAAAGGTTTTGTGTCAATGAGATGAAGTATAAGAGTTGGAGGATTTATTTGACTTTTAGAGCACTAGCAACCAGCAGACAATAGTCAAATCAAGCAAAGTCAAAAACACTCAAAAGTTTTTGCAAATACACATTTTTAACATGAAAACAAGCTTAAGCAATGTGACATGAAAATCAGGGTGTGACAGACCTACCCCCCTTACAAGAATCTCGTCCCCGAGATTCCCAGACTAGGCGTGGAAAGAAAGGCGGAGTCTTGGATACGGGGTAGTCTTCACTTCTTCTTGTTGGTTCTGCTTCCGAGCGGTGCTCCTTGGAATCTTGAAGTGCTTGATGGTATGGCTTCTTGCTTGATGCCTTCCTTGATGGAGGTTGCTGAGGGGTCTCTTGCATAGGTTAGGTTGGGTTAGCTGTCAAAGGCTCGGTGATCGATGTCCTTGCGGGCATCGGGCTAGCTAGGAGGTAAGAAGTACTTCCGGAGTGGGGGCTTGTGGAAGATTTGGTGCACGGAGGGCATCTCAGGTGGTAGATCTAGCCGGGGAGCCGTCTACCACATGACTTGCAGTGATCTCAAAGGGTCCAATGAACCTTAGTGCGAGCTTCCCCTTGACGTGGAAACGCTTGGTTCCCTTCACAGGAGTTACCCGCAGGTACATGTGGTCCCTGATATGGATACTCATGTTCCGACGGTGAGTGTCAGCATAGCACTTCTGCCTTGACTTGGCTGCCTTCAAACGTTCTCTGACTTGCTCTTCCGCTGCGCGGAGAATAACCGGTCCAAGGACTAGCCTTACTCCAGTCTCTGACCAGTTGAGGGGTGTGCGGCATCAGCGTCCGTACAACACCTCAAATGGTGCCATCAAAAGGCTTGACTGGTAACTGTTGTCATAGGAGAACTCGACAAAAAGGGAGACAATCCTCCCACTTGGCTCCATATGCCAAGACACAGGCTCGGAGTCATGACTTCGAGAATCTGATTGACTCCCTCAGTCTGACCTCCGGTCAGTGGGTGGAAAGCCGTGCTGAAAGATACTTGGTTCCCAAGGCTTCTCGGAACTTCTTCCAGAACCTCGGGGTGAACTGGGTTCCTTGATCTGACACAATCTCCTTGGGAATGCCGTGAAGACTTACGATTTGGTCGATGTAGAGAGCTGCCAGCCGGTTGCCATCATAAGTGGTCTTGACAGGAATGAAATAGACCACCTTTGTCAGATGATCGACTATGACCCAGATAGAGTCATGTCCTCTATTCGACCTTGGTAATCCAGTGACGAAGTCCATTCCGACTTTATCCCACTTCCACTCAGGAACTTTGAGTGGTTGAAGCAATCCAGCAGGTCGCTGATATTCAGCTTGACCCTTTGGCGCACATCACACTTTGCAACATGGGTTGCAAATCTCTCTTTCCATCTCGTGCCACCAGAATCGTGCCTTCAAGTCTTGATACATCTTGGTGTGATCGTTCCTTGACACGGGATTGCTCGGTTCCTCCGGGAGGAGTGGTTTGCAGATACGCCCGGTCTTCGACGCGGAAGTTTCTTCTTGATGATGGTGGTCGGTGTAGATCTTCCTTCTTGACAGGGCGGTCTTCAAATGTCTTCCATCCAGCTGTCCGTCTCTTCTTTGTCTTCGGGCAGACAAGTAGGCCATCAAATAATGATGTTACCCAACTTGTCCAATTACTCCATGAGGTCTAAGGGGTACGCAAGGTAAGCTGGGGTATTGGTGGTGGTCTCGGTTGAGTATTGCAGAGGCCTTCCTGACTCTGAGTCAAGGCCCATGGTCAGAATCTGACCAGGTTGTGGCTCGGTGGGGCTTAAGGGTTTCAAGGATTCTAGTGAGTGAGTGAACTTATATCATATTATCCTTAAGCACAGTTTCTGAGATGCCAATAGCTCTATGTAGCACTCCGAGCAAAAGCGTCTTCTTGCAGAGACCAACTTCAATCATCACTCATGCCATGCATATCCTCATGACTCTCAAGAGACGGTCTAACAAAATTGCACTAGTCTACGATCCCCAAATCTATATGTATGCCTACCTCTAAAATCCAAAGGTAGATCATACATGCTGCTGATCTTAAAATAAACTCCACAATCCAAGCACTCAACCTAGTCTTGCAAGGCTCAAGATAATGCATCTCTATCCTAAGGAAAGACGTCATATGCCACTCCAAGATTTGTTTCCTTCCTATAGATCAACTCCAATAGCCCGGTAATTCCATCAATCACCACATAATCCAACAATCCTACAAATCCGATGTCTAAGGTGTTTCGCAAGATCTCAAGTCCCTATAATCCCCAAATACTTGGAAGGACTATGCATCACGATAGTATGTCCACCAAATTCCCATCATCCGGGTCAAGTAAACTCCAAGATCACGATTATATAGATCCCCAAATCAACTCCGACAAATAATCCAATCTCCTAGGTTATCATCCATCGAGAAGCATGATATCGTAATCAGAATCATAGGCCTAAATCCAATCTTACTCCGAATCATGCAGACATATCCAGCATTATACCAACCAGAATCACCTACATAAATCCAAATCTCATGTCCAACGGGCACTTCTACATGCTTCCCCAAGGTCATGATCCACCAACATGAAAACCTCACAATCCATCAAGGTCTCGGATAATTCCTCGAAGTCACTGATATAAACCACAAAGTCATCTGTCCAATATCCTCGAACTGGTCTATCTATGGCATCGTCAGACCTCGTGCTATATCAGGATGAAAAATGTGCTCACTCATCGTGTTCACTAGTTCCTTTACGAACCCAGTGTTGTGCAAGGTTACAAAGGCTTAACAGGTTCTCTCGCTTTACCATGTGTTAGGCACATGGTTAAGGATTCGTGCTGGAGTGTCTCGGGAAGTCTCAAAGGGTCTAGGAATGGGGTTACTGGTCTGGAGGGTTAAACATAACTCTACGGGGTTGCACTTGGTCACGGGGGTTGTAGCAGAAGTCTTCAGTGCCAGTTGGCTGTCGAGGTAGGATCCTTGGTGCATCTTATCTTGCGGGTCTTCAATTGGGGAAGGAAGAGAATAGAGGGAAGAAGCAGCGTAGAGGAGGGAAATGCCTAAAGGGGGTTCTATAGTGCAGGTGCAACAAATAGGTGCAAAAAGGCAGAAACAAAAGAAACAAGGCAAGGAAGGTGATATAGCCATGCACTTGTTGCCTGGGGCAAAAGTACGACTTATATCAAAACACGAACGAATAAAGGCAAACAGCACACAATCATGGTTCTATTCGAACCAGCATATGGACTCGACTGCGCATAGGGGGTACACGACTCATCCTACCCTAGGGGTTCTCGGACTCAGTGCCGTGACTTGTGCCTCGTGTAGTCTTATGGGCTTCCTCAGGTGTTGCCATGTCCCTTGTAGTTGCTTGATGAACGGTCCAGGTTGAGCCTGAAGAATCTTCAACAACTTCCCGCCTGATGAGGTGAGGTGGTGAAGGTGCCTCCGTGTAGCTGGCGTTGACTTGGTCTCCTCTTGTCTCTTTAATCATGACGATCCCTTGTGCCTTCTGGGGTGTCGAGGGTACCAGGTAGGCAATCCATATGTAATGACAATAACAAGGCATAATAGAGGTCCAACATGTCGGTTCCGTTGATGAAAACATCGACACCAAGGGCGGGGGATGAAGAGAACCGTTTTCCTGCTCACTATAGTGAGGCGGACCAAATGGCAAGGTTCTTATTCACCGGTGGTTGCCGGTACAACAACGATAGTGACATGATTACTCTATTAGCGATGTATATCATGATTTTGCATAACCTATACCCTGGTCATCATAGGCTAGGGTTGCACCATCTTCTGGGTCTTCATGTCCTTACCCATCGAGGATGTAGTTTCTGTTGGTACCGTCTTGTTGTGGTGTCACCGATCTTGTGTGCAAAAGTGGTGGGTGAGTGTTTGGCAAGGTGCACTCCACGAGGATTACAGAAAATCCAGTGGTCAGGGGCATAGGGGTTTTAGCGACCAAGGTTTTGAAGGGGAAGAGATCAAGCATAGCCTAGTTTTTCGAAAAACTGAGAAGGGAAGAGAAGTATAGATAGTTTTGAAACTACTAATAGTTTTGAAAATAGTTTTTACCCTAACTAACGACCATGCTAACTAAGGCTTCCTACAGTCAGGATGGCCCTGATACCAGCTCTATGGGGACCCCGAGTCGTAAGTCGTGATCACCGAATGCACGTGTACAGTGATCCCAGAGATCAATGCTCACTGAACACACAGAAGCTGAATAACAAGAGTCTTACATCCTTACATACCGTGTTACACAAATAGGACCATAATGGTCAAGTCTTGAGTATATCATCGCAGCAGAAATCTTCAACGACAACATGGACCCATGCCATCTGCCTTTAACCCTACAGGCATTCTGACTGGGTAGCGTCCTAGCTCGCATGCTCGCCACCAAGAAATCTTCATCACAACCTGTTCTCTCCTGCCTGGCCAATAAAATAACCAGTGGCAAGCCAATGAGTACATTGAATGTACTCGCAAGAAACCCAAGTGTGATAACAGAATAATTATGCAAGGCTCTACTGCGAGGTTGGCAGTTTTGCGGAAAGCTAGTTTTTCATATGCACTCATGATCAACATAAAACAAGGGCATGCATGTGTCTGTAACAAGTATCAGGAGGTCACAGACATCAATATCGAGAAAGAGTTGTAATCAACTCATGCACAAGCTCATTGTGACTTCCTCACAATCACATCAACAATATCTCTGAATCGTGTTGTTTCCCAGAAACTTAAGGACATAGTCTAAGTAGCACCACCCAACTGTCCTTGACCGCGGACACGGCTATTCGAATAGTTTGACACTCTGCAGAGGTTGCACACTTTACCCACAAGATCCAGGGAACTTCCGTGTCATCCACGACCCGCGATACCTCAAGTACCCGGGGTAAGCACCCGATCACTACCTTTCCCTAGACGACACTAACATAGAGTCCACTCGATTGGTAGCAGCCCCGTGCCAAACATTTCACATCTCAAGGTTGTGGAGACTCGCTCCGTATTCATCACATATCACAAGCACGGGGTACCAACGGTGTGTCCGGTGCCCTGTAAAGACAGTCATGGCTCTTCTTCACCAAGTAGTGCCCTAGCTCTTCATCAACTCCCAGGGTCATTAGTGGCACCCACTGGGTCATTTGCAAGTATGTCAGACCACACTTGTTTCACTCAATGCATATCCCCGACCCATTTTGCGTAGCCCACTACTATATCATACATCTATCTACTCCCACCCACATAACCCTCA
The DNA here is from genome assembly GCA_902687465.1 of Secale cereale. Classification (NCBI taxonomy): domain Eukaryota; kingdom Viridiplantae; phylum Streptophyta; class Magnoliopsida; order Poales; family Poaceae; genus Secale; species Secale cereale. Next base: position 387,670,148 of record LR738713.1, on the reverse strand, counting down.
TAGGAAGGTAGGGTCATGTTTGATGCAAGTTTCAACAGTAAAGTAACAGGGGTAGCAACCAAAGTGGTTTCCACCTCAACATGATTCCGATGCATTGAATATAAAGGTGCTATGAGACATGCATAAAAAGGTTTCTTGAACATGGTCAAAGGGCTGCCTGCCTTATTCTTCAGAGTCTTCAAATCTTCTGGTCCATCTCCGATCACTCCGTTTATTACGTCCACTAACGATGGAAACAATCATAATAAGCAACACAATCAAAAGCAAAAAAATAAAAGTGCTCTAAAAATAGGAGTTGGACTTTTCTAGGATACCTCTGGTCATATTAGAAATGACCAAGGTGGTTTCATAGGTGTTGGATCAATAGGTAGTTGGGAACATTTCAATATGATGGAACCAAAGGGTTTATGGATTTGGAAGAAGTATACAGAAATAATTCCTTGAATGATGAGCAAAGGTACCCATCATCAAGTCATGATTTTAGAAGCATCTAGGAGTTGGTTTCAATGGATTTGGAATTGAAATGAATTTCCTAGGATTTTCCAAAGCTGATAAATAGGAAGAAATGGCTCAATAATTGGTGGGGTACAGAAACTATTATTAAAAATGTTCCAAAACTAAGTTTGGACATGACAAGCATCTAGGAATTTGAACCACTGCATTTGGATCAAAAATGAGCTCTCTGTGATTTTCTAAAGTTAATCACAAAAAGTGGAAAATGGGCATTTGATAAATATTTGTGAAATAAAGGTCTCTGGAATAATGTGCATGTAGCACCAACAGATAGAGCATGATTTATGGAGTCATAGGAAATTTGAATCATGCAATTTGGAGTTCATATGAATATTTGGGAGATTATTGAAGTTTACTGGAAACAGAAAAATAAAAAGAAAAGGGGTTATACCCTGGCGCACAGGGCGAGGAGTAGCTGCACCGTGACTGGGCCGGCCCATCAGCTCGGCCGCCGGTGTGCAGAGGGGCCACGTCGAAGACGCCCGCCTAGAAGGGCGCCACCGCGCGGGGGAGGCGGGCTGGCCGAAGCCGTTTCCACTTAAACGGCTGGGCCCGGCTGACCGGGTCGCTGCCAGGTGGGCCCCCTCCGCAGGGTCATCCCCTTCCTCTCGCGCCCGCGCCGGAGGGGCTGGAAGCCGCTGCTGCTCGCCGGCCGGCGCTCGTTCCCGGCGGCAGGGGCCACCTCTGGCCAGGCCGAGGCCACCGGAGAGTTCCTCGGGGAGCGGCGCGTCGGGGAAGCACCTTGGGGCGGCTGGGGAGAAGCCGGAGCACCACCTGCACCTGACTACGGCGGCGGCCTCGTCGGTGGTTGGTGGAGCGAGCACCACAGGGCACGGGAAGGAGCGGCGAGGGGTCGGGGAGCTCCGCCGGGCTGCTGCGGTTCTCCTGGTGGCCAAGGAAGAGGAGGAGGAGCCCTGGTTCACCAGTGCCGGGCAGGGTCCGACGGCGATCATGGCGGCCATGGCGGGGCAAGGAGGCCACGGGAGGAGGAGTGGGGCGGTCCAAGAGGATCAGAAGAGGGAGAGGGAGTTCATCGGAGCCGCGAGGGGGCTCGGGGCAGCCTATAAATAGGTGAGCGCCGGTCCACCAAACTCGCGTGCGCCGGCGAGGCCCTTGCTGTCGTTGCAAGCCACGGGGGGAGCAGCGAGCATGTCTAGGGCGTACGTGGGGCTGGTCCATGCCTAGAGGAAGAGAGAGGAGGAGCGGGGAGGCGTCAGAGTCTTCGCGCGTGTGAGCTTTCTTACTAGAGCTCGGGGTCGGCCGGTGCACGTGCGGGCAGAGGTGAGGGAGGAGGAGAGAGGAGGGGGCCGACCGTCCGGCGTGTTGCGGACATCGAGGCCTCCTCGGGGGACATGAGGGGGAAGCCCAAGGCTGTCGGGCGCCCCTGATTGGAGGTGGCTACAGTGCGCCAGGGCACTGTAGCGTGCTCCAGAGCGCGAACTTTGCATGCCCTGGCATGCACACGGTGCCATTGGTGTGTCCTCTTGTGTCCGGCCGTGTCCAGAGGGTTGAGGGGGTAGTAAACAATGGCGTGGAGGTCTTGGATGCTCTGGTGAGCCACTGGAAAGAGGAGGGAGGTGAAGGAGAGGGTGAATCCTGCTGTCCAGCAGTGTAACTTGGGGTTTTACCCCCTCCAATAATTGAGATAAGGCAGAGGAGAGTTACTGGAGGTAGAATAGGACTAGGGGAAGCTGTGGTAAGAATTTGAGGCCATGGAGAAAAGTAAAAGAGGTCCAACCACTAGTTTTGGTAATTGGACAGAAGGTGTTTGATCAAGGTTTGGTCAAGCAAATGACATCCACTTGACATGGGACTTAACAGGATCAAATGTCACATATAATTAGGCCTCTACACCAAATTTGAACTCATTTGGGCAAGGTGGCCAATGTAACTTTGGTGAACCCTAGAAATGAACAGAAATGGTTTCACCATGTTTGAGTCAAGCAATTCAACTCCCCTTGATGCACCACTTGGTGTAGCATCATCATATGGGGTTATGAACATGCCCACAAAGTTTGAGGCTCCAGATAAAAAGTTGACAATGTAAAGTTGTTCAAATTTGAATTTGAACAGAAGTGGTTTTGGGGTGATCTGATCAAGTTGCTCCTTTCCAAATCTTGTGCCATTTGGTCTAGATGCCTTATTAGGCTATTCTAGCATGTGCACCAAATTTGAGAGCATTTGGACAAGTTTGGCAATGTAGAGTTGCTCAAACTTCAAATATGGACAGAATGGTTTTGAAGGGGTTTGAGGATGTTTCCTTGATCTTCAAGGCATGAGGCTTTGCAAGATCATCAAATATGTCATATATGACATGATAGAGTTTCCCTGGAATTTTTGGTGAATATTTCCTTTGTAAATATTTCAAAAGCTTGAAATATCCAGAAAGGGTTTTGGAAGGATTTGTCCAATATTTTGAACATGACCATGTGTGGAAACTCTTATATATGGACAATATATGTCCTATGAGTCTCCCTGAATTTTGGCAAATATTTTTGAAATGATTAAATAATTTTTCCCTATTAAAGACCATTTCTGGCCTTAAGAAAAAGCTTTTAAATAAAATATAAAAACAACTTTAAAAATTATACTTGTGGGGTTTGTGGGAGTCCTATGCCTAATAGGATTCAAATAAACTTTTTGAAAGATTTTTCACACCCTAAATAAGGTACTTGCAGTGCAAACCTCAATTCAGGGGTTTTTGGAAAACTAATTTTAGAAAATACCATTTGGCCAAAAATATTTTTATAAGAAAATTCTATACTGGTCTATACACATGGCATGATCATTGGGAAAAGGTTTTGTGTCAAGGAGATGAAGTATAAGAGTTGGAGGATTTATTTGACTTTTAGAGCACTAGCAACCAGCAGACAATAGTCAAATCAAGCAAAGTCAAAAACACTCAAAAGTTTTTGCAAATACACATTTTTAACATGAAAACAAGCTTAAGCAATGTGACATGAAAATCAGGGTGTGACAATGAATGTCAAAGAATCGGTAATATTAGTAGACGTCAAGAAATGCCTATGAATTATTCACTTGTTATTGAAACATTTGATGTTTGGGGCTTTGATTATATGGGACCTTTTCATGCCTCTAATGGGTACACACATATCCTAGTTGCTGTTGATTACGTTACTAAGTGGGTAGAAGCTATTCCAACTAGTAGTGCTGACCATAACACCTCTATTAAGATGCTTAAGGAAGTTATATTTCCAAGGTTTGGAGTCCCTAGATATCTAATGACTGATGGTGTTTCACACTTTATTCATGGTGCTTTCCGTAAGATGCTTGCTAAGTATGATGTCAACCATAGAATTGCATCACCTTATCACCCTCAGACTAGTGGTCAAGTAGAACTAAGTAATAGGGAGTTGAAATTAATCTTGCAAAAGACAGTTAAGAGGTCTAGAAAGAATTGGTCCAAGAAACTGAATGGTGCATTATGGGCCTATAGAACTGCATACAAAAATCCAATGGGTATGTCTCCATATAAGATGGTATATGGAAAAGCTTGTCACTTACCTCTTGAGCTAGAACATAAGGCATATAGGGCTATCAAAGAGCTCAACTATGATTTCAAACTTGCCGGTGAGAAGAGGCTATTTGATATTAGTTGTCTCGATGAATGGAGAACCCAGGCCTACGAGAATGCCAAGTTATTTAAATAAAGGGTTAAAAGATGGCATGACAAAAGGATACAAAAGCGTGAGTTTAACGTAGGTGATTATGTTTTGCTATTCAACTCTCGTTTAAGATTTTTTGCAGGAAAACTTCTCTCCAAGTGGGAAGGACCTTACGTTATCGAGGAGATCTATCGTTTCGGTGCCATAAAAATCAACAACTTCGAGGGCACAAATCCGAAGGTGGTGAATGGACAAAGGATCAAACATTATATCTCAGGTAACCCCATAAATGCTGAAACTAATATTACTGAAACCATAACCTCGGAGGAATACATAAGGGACACTTTCCAGAATGATTGAGCCTCCGAAAAGGAAGAGGTACGTGATACGGTAAGTAAACCGACTCCAAAACAGTTCTAAAGGCAATTTTTCTCCGTTTTGGAATATTTAGAAAAATAGAAAAATAAATCACAGTCCAGAGGAGACACGGGGCATCCTCGAGGGTAGGGGGCGCGCCCCCCTTCCCAGGGCGCGCCCCCTGCCTTGAGGGCACCCCGTGTGTCCCCTGGACTCCGTTTTCTTGTGGGTTACTCCTTTCGTGCGGGAAAAATTCATTATATATACTCCCATAGGTTTTGACCTCTGTATCACGCAGAATTCCTCTGTTTTCATTTCGAGCTGCTGTTTTTGACAGACCTAGATCATCATGGCGTCCTCCAACACCCCCAAGGACAAGTTCTTCGAGAAGGTCATCAACCCCTACCTTGCGGAGGTGTTGCACCACCCCAAAACCATGGAGTTGCATGAGGGGGTGCAGCACATCCGTGATGTGGAGGGGCCGAGAAGGACTGGAAGCGTGGAGACAAGACTCGAAGCAATGGAGCAACAAGTTTTCAAGTGCCAAGGTATGGTGGAACGAGGTCTCGACGCCAACCACATGATGATCTCGGAGCTTGCCAACAATCTCAAGATGGACTCAAGGATCTTCGGGGAAGCCATCTCCAATCTTAAAGAGAAGATCGATCACCTCCAAGCCCAGATCTATGACCTGCAAAACCAAAACTATGAGTATGAATATAGATTCAAGAACATGAGTTTGGCTGCAGATTTGAGTATCCCGTAGACTCGATCATCCTTCTATGATGGTGAACCCATGCCTTGGAAGAACAACAAGCCTACAACAGCAACAACCCCATCATCACCAACCCCGAAGAAGGAGACATAATGATATGGGTATGGGAACTCCCCTTGGCAACTGCCAAGCTTGGGGGAGTGACCCCGGTATCGTATCACCATCACTCCTATCTTTACCATTTTACTTAGTTTGATCCTTTTGGTAGTATCTTGATCTATTAGAATAAAGTTAGCATGATCTAGTTGTGAGCTTTTGCTTTGTGAGCTTTATCCTTTGTAATCGAGTCCATGAGCTATATAATAAAGATTAGTGTTGAGTCAAGGGCTTGATTCCCTCACTTGGGTCACGATAAAAAGAAGGAAAACAAAAATAGTATCAAAGAGATCATATCGATCTTATGGGAAGTAATGACTTCACATACAAGAGTATGATAAATAAATGTTGTTGGGAGGTGACAAACGTTTTGGTCATCATTGAAATTAATAGGAAGTAATAAAAGAAGAGAGGCTTCACATACAAATATACTATCTTGGACATCTTTTATGATTGTGAGCACTCATTAAAGTATGACATGCTAAAGAGTTGATGCTGGACAAGGAAGACAACATAATGGGTTATGTCTTCTTTGTCGGGGGAAACTGTCCTCCCACGAGCACCTATGGGACCGGAGCCCCTTCTACGTTGCGGTAAGGGAGCGGAGGGAGCACGAAGAGCAGATCGAGGGGCGCACGCGGGCAGTTTTACCCAGGTTCGGGCCGCGCGGACGCGTAAAACCCTACTCCTGCCTTGGTTGTATTGAGCTCGGGAGCTCGAAGAGCTACAGTACTAGCTACACCGAGCGATAGAGTTGTCTAGGTTTCGAACCCTTTCTACGTTGTGCATGGGCCTCCTTTTATAGCTCAAGGGGTCACCAACAGGTGTCAACGTAGATGAGGGCAAAAATGTAATTTTGGTGGTAGTTGTAACAGTGCGGGAATAGTGCATGAACAGTGGATGAACAGTGGTCTTCACCTAACTTTGACAGTGGGGGACAAGGGAATTAAATGCCCGTCACTGTCGACCCCAAAAGTGTCCGTCCATGCTTCTCCGTTCGCCACGGCGGTAGCCTCGTCACCGTGGCTTGCCACCGTGTGCCCCAGGCTGCACAGCCTTCCGCCACGCGTCCCTGGAAGGACCCCAGGACGACGCGTGGGCAGATGAGCTGGAGCGCGGGCACACAGCATAAGTTTCCCCCGGCAAGCACCTTGCCGGGGTCTTGATCTTGCCGGGCCTGGAAGCTTGTCGCTCTCCGGGTCCTGCCGGGGCGCGTGATGCGCCGAGGCATTTCTTGAGGTGTGCATTCCTTGGCCTTCCTGGCAAGCTCCTCTTGCTAGGGTCTTGTGCTAACGTGATAATCTTGAGCCTGGTGCGGCCTTCCCGGCAAGCTCCTCTTGCCGGGGCCTTGATCTTTTGACTTGTATACTTTGTTCTTGAATGGCTTCACAGGGACCGGAAAGGTTCTTGGCGAGCACGTAGTGAGCCCTGCCGCGGGAATCTGCTACTGCCCGTGCACAAGTTGGGGTACTAAGGTACCCCTATCTTAGTACACCGACAGGAGCCCCCGGGCCTGGGCCACACACGGTGCCGAGCGCTGTTGGGCCAGGCCCAAAACAGTGCACGGGCACGCGCGGCCCACGGCAAGCCGTATCCCCTCCCGCATCCGCCGCATCCCTCCCTAACGGCACGCGTCGATTGCGGCGTCGTGGGAGAGATCGTGGCCTGTTCTTTAATGGGAAATGCGGAACGTCCCCCACTTCCCCCTTAAAAGCAGAGGAAGCAGGGGCAGTTCCCTCCTTCGTCTTCATTGCGTCTTAACTCTCCAGAAACCTCCGCTGCTTCTCACCTCCACCCCTCCTCCGCCGTCTTCCACATCCGCGGCGCCGTCGAGCTCCTCGCCTCTTCCCTCGCCGCCTCCGCCATGGCTCCGAAGAGCGACAAGGCGAAAGCGGACAAGGCCAAGAAGGAGAAGTCCGAGCAGGCGGCGAAGCTGGCCACCCTGCGGAAGAGGAGTGTGGTCTTCGCGCTGAGGCTTGGCGCGAAGGAGCTGCGGAACAAGTACTATCTGTTCTGGTCGGGGGAGACCAAAGCTCATCCCCGCACCAGAGCCTTCCCCGCCGTCGCCAAAGATCTGTTCCCCGGCGGGTACTTCTTCTTCGCTGCTTTTTTCCACTGTGGATTGTGCCCTCCGTTCTCGGAATTCTTTTGTGATATCATGAACACATATGGCCTCCACCTCCTAGACTTTACCCCCAACGCCATCCTTACGATGGCTGTTTTCGTACACTTGTGCAAAAACTATGTTGGGATCCATCCGAACGTAGCCCTTTTCCGCCATTTCTTTATGCCTAGAGTAGAGGCTGGCGCTCCCCTTTCCGGCGGCATCTCCTGGATCTTCCGGCTGAACAAGAAGGATTCATACCTGAAGGGAGAACTCCGCGGCAAGTGGGAAGAATGGCGTGCAGATTGGTGCTGGGTAGTGGAGGATAAGCCGGAGCCCTTCACCGCGCCGCGCACAACTGCCATAGTGCGCGGCAGAGATTGGAGCAAATTGGCCCCGGAGGACAACAAGCTCAGCATTGCCCTCATTAGGATTATTCGTCTCCGGGTCGCCAATTTGACTATCGGAGAGGTTGGAGCAGATTTCCTCCGCCGCCGCATTGCCCCTTTACAAGAAAGGAAAAGGCCCGCCTGGGAATTCGGCAATGCGGCGGATATCATGAGGCTGCGCCCTGGATTGAACTTCAATTTCACTGCTTTGGAGCTGAAGGGGATGGTCCGAGAGCTCTTCAAGCATGACCCGGCCCACCCGGAGTGGTTTAGACCTCCCCGGGGAGTGGTGCCGCTGTGCAACAGCACCGCCCGGGATTCCTTGCGCGCGATGATGCCTGCGTGCGACTCCCACGGCATCGACCCCACTTGGATAGAGCCTCCGCCGGATGCAGTGCTGAGCTTTTTCAACAACTTGGTCGAGACGCCCAAGAACACCGAGGAGAACAGGGGCCTCACCCGGGCCACTACGGCTCGGGATATAGCCTACATCGCTTCTAGGATGGAGGAGGCCGCCGCAGCTGCGGCGGCGGGTGATTTTGGATACTCTGTGGACGATGCAGAGGCTACAGACGCGTCGTGCCAAGCAGAGGAGGCGGAAATCCTTAGGCTGCTCAAGCTTCCGCCCGATGAGTTTGCCGGGGTTCCTTCCTTGAGGCTTGCCGGGATAGCCGGGGTTGCCGGGGTGAGCGAGGCCGCCGGGCAAGGTGCTGGGTCCAGCGGGCCTGCCGGGGAGGAGGAGGAGGACGTCGAGGCTGATGAAGATACTGGTGGATCTCTGGGACTTGACGACGATGCCTCCTCGTCCTTAGAGAACTCCCCGCCTCCGGCAAGTCCGACGCAGCAACCAAGGAAACACCTCCGCAAGGTGGCTACGGCGACGAGGCCACAGGCGCCTCGACAGCAGCCTGCGCGCCGAGCGACGCGCGCTACCAAGGCGAGCCAAGTCGCGAAGGAGGCGCCCCGCGCACCAGCGCCAAGCGGAGGAGGATCCTCCCGGAGTGGAACGGCTGCTACTTCCGCTCCTCGGTCCTCGGCGACAACGGAGGCTGGGTCTTCGCAGCCCACAGCCCCGGAGACCGCCAAGCGCCCGAGGGAGCCTTCTCCTCCTGCTCCTCGCGCGGGAGCATCTCAGGTGGAGTTCGACTTCTCCGCCCTCAACTCCGACGACGAGGAAGTGGAGTGAGTACTTGCAACTTGTAATTTCTTTGACTTTGTCTTGATCTTCCTTGATGATTCTGATCTTGTTTTTGTTTTGCTTTCAGGACCCTGGCACAGCGGATGGCAAAGAGGGCCAAGATCCCTGTGGTTGAGGTGGAGGACGACTCGCCCGCCGCGGCGACCGGAGACGCGCCAGCGGCGAACTTGCCGGATCAACCCGCTGCTCCGAGGAGCAGCCCCTAGCGCAGCCCCCAGCGTAAGTCTGGTAGTTATTCTTTTCTGTTGGTTGAGCGCGCTTGAGGTAGTTGCCTGTGCTGATGTCTTGGTTATTTTGTGCAGAAGTGGAGCCGCAGCCGCAGGAGCGCCCGGAGACTGCCCCCGACGAGCTACTTGCTCCACCCTCCCCGCCAAGGGTGAACTCCCCGGCAAGGGAGAACGCTCCGCCAAGGGCGGGCACCCCGCCAAGGGCGGGCACCCCGCCAAGGGTGAGCAGCCCGACAAGGGTGAGCACCCCGCCAAGGGAGGGCGCGGGCGGCCCTCCGCCAGCAGGGGCCACCACTCCGCCGCCAAGGGTGGATTCCCCGGCGAGGGAGCCTGTCGTCGAAGAAGTCCGCGAAGGTAAGTCCTTGTAGCTTTTTCTTCTCGAACTTGTCTTTTTGGATATTTGCTTGATCTTTTCTTTTCTTTTTCTTCTGCTAGATCCTCCTGCACCGGAGTGGATGGAGACGGAGACCGCCGGCGAGGAGGGCGCGCACGGCGACGGCGGCAACGCCACTGCTACTGAGGGCATGGCCGGAGCCGACGAGCCTGCCGCTGAAGAGACCGCCCCGACCGCAGACGCCGCGGCTGAGGGAGGAACCGGCGACCACACTACTGGCCCGAAGGCAGCAGGAGCGTCAAGCGCTGCACCGGCCGCCGACCCCTCCGCCTCTACAGAGCGGTCGGGCGTTTATCTTGAGGCCCCCAACGGGATCTTTATACAAGTCCCGTGGGCGTCCTCGTCGCGAGCCCCCGTGGAGGGAGAGACCTACGACGGAGAGTTCCTCGCCTCCGCGGGGTTGAAGGTTGTTGAAGCGCTTGGCGGTGGAGACGAGCCCGAAGAGGAGAAGCTACTTCGCCGGCTCCTGGCTCTGTACCGGGCCAGGCAGGCGAAGCTGGAGTCCCGGGAAGCTCTTGCCGCCAAGGCCGGAGTTGATCTGGATAAGCGCGCTGCGGAGCTCCGCGCCGCCAACTAGGCAGCCCTCCGCAACTTGGCGGAGGAGCGGGAAGAGCTTGCCGGGGAGCAGCAAGCCTTCCTCCTGGAGAAGGCTGAGGCAGAAGAGCAGCAGCGGCTGGCCGCCGAGGAGTTGTCTCGGCGGGAGGGGGCGCTCAACCAGCGGAAGGTCGAGCTCGACGCCCATGACGACGAACTCACCGCCCGGGAGCAGGCCATCGGCGGGGCCTTGAAGGAGGCAAAGGATGCCGCCGCCGCCGCGGAGACTGCCAAGAGGGACCTGGAGCTTAAGGTGGAGCAGCTAGAGCGGTACCTGAAGGCGAGCAAGGACAGAGTCACCGCGCTCAATGTGGAGCGGGAGAAAGATGCCCACACCAACTCTGACTTGCAGGTACGTCTCTCCAAGAAAGGCGACGAGCTCACTGCCGCCAAGGATTCAATTGCTCACTTAGAGTTGAAGGTCTCCACTTTGACTGACTCGCTCGATGCCGCCCGGGACCGCGAGACGAAGCTGAAGGACGAGCTCCGCAAGGAGCGGAACTTGGTGGAGAGCGCCGCCGTCTCAGCGAACAACTTCAGCTGGGCGGTGGAGCAATGGACCGACGAGCTGGTCACCTCCGCCGCCAGCATTGATAAGGAGATGATGGCGCTGAGGGCGGAGCACCTCGTGTACTCTCCCGACGAGGGCCTCCCCCACAGCGCCAAGTTAAGTCTCTTCTTCAGGGGAATCGCGCCGGCGCTTGCACGGCTGCGGGAGAAGCTCCCCGTGCAGCTGGCCGACGAGTCGCGTCGGCTCTGTGTGGGCACTCTGGAGCGCGTCTTGACGAAGATCGTCTACCGCAACCCCGGCATCAACCTCATCAACGTCCTCCGCTCCTTGCCGGACGACGCTGACCAGGAGGCGTTGAAGGCGCAGGTCGCCCACATCGTCGCCAAGGTGAACAAAGTCACGAGGCGTGAAGGCGACCGCGTAGATTAGATTTCTTCCTTTCTGTTTCCTCTGCCGCTGCAAATTATGTTATGGACATGAATCGATTAGTTATTGCGGCAAGTTATCATTGTAATATACAATCTTATTTTGATCAGTCAATGCAGTGTTATCTCCCTTGCTTTTGGTCCTCCACTTTGTATGCTTTCTACCCTACGCTTTGAGGGAACTTGCCGGCAAGGGCCTCTTGCCGCGAGCGCTGAGTGCTGGACTCTGAGCAGCCTGCTGGCAAAAGACCTTGTCGGCGAGCAACCATGCCGCAGCTAGTCGCAACACACTTAGCTTGCTGAGCGAACTCGAAAACGAAGTAAGGGCGCGACACTTGTAGCAGCTCTCTTAAGTCGTTGAGCGTGCTCGAAAACAAAGTAAGGGTGCGGCTAGCCACGGGCAGGTTCCTCCGCGCACAGGTTTTCCATACAAAGTGTGGTTGTTCAAGGAAGACAACTAAAATTTAAAAATTTGAACTGCTCAAATTCTGGTAACTTAGCTTTCATAGTTCGTTCGTTCCCCAGCAAAGCTTCTCTTTCTTGAACAACACTTGGTTCATCCTCCACCTCCTTCCTCCCCGGCAAACTTGTGCGCGAGGAACGTTCCTTCTGCTTAAGAGGGAAAGAAAAAGAGGAGGGAAAACAAGTATAGGGCCTCTTGGCCTGCTAATGCTTAATGGGGATGTGTGTTGCACAAGACGCCAAACAATGCATGCAAATAACAAAAAAGCATGGAAATGGCAAATAGTGCGAAACACAAAAGTTTTACTGATGCACGGGATCTGCGCCCGGCTTTGTACAGAGGTTTACATGCGACAGCGGCAAGACTTGTATAAAAGGTGGTTGCCGGAGCGGATCACGGCAACCGCGCCTTATGGGTGAAACTCGCGAAGATGCTCTATGTTCCAGGAATTGCTCACCGGTAAGCCTTCTTCGGTCTCAAGGCGGACAGCTCCGGGCCTTGTGACTTGTCTCACCCGATAAGGGCCTTCCCACTTCGGCGCCAACTTGTTGGAATTCTTGGCGGACTGAACACGCCGAAGAACAAGGTCGCCTTCCTCGAGACTCCTGGCCTTGACCTTGCGGCTATGATAGCGGCGCAAGGCTTGCTGGTATCGAGCAGCTCGTACAGCAGCCTGGAGACGTTCCTCCTCAAGGAGCAATGCATCATCTTGTCGCAGTTGCTCTTGCTCGAGCTCATCATAAGCGAGCACTCGAGGAGATCCGTATACGAGTTCCGTGGGGAGAACTGCCTCTGCTCCATAGACAAGAGCAAAGGGTGTCTGTCCGGTGGCTCGACTTGGTGTCGTTCTGATTGACCAAAGAGCCGCCGGTAACTCCTCTATCCAGTTTTTTCCGCACTTGCGCAGCCTGTCGAAGGTTCTTGTCTTGAGCCCGCGCAGCACTTCAGCATTGGCCCTCTCCGCTTGACCATTGCTCCTCGGGTGAGCAACAGAAGCGAAGCAGACCTTGGCGCCAAGATCTTGGACGTACTGCATGAAGGTGCGGCTTGTAAACTGTGTGCCGTTGTCTGTGATGATCCTGTTAGGGATCCCGAAACGGCAAACAATTGATCTGAAGAACCTGACTGCTGACTGTGCTGTCACCTTTCTCACTGGTTCCACTTCTGGCCACTTTGTGAACTTGTCAATCGCAACGTACAAGTACTCAAAGCCCCCGACTGCGCGGGGAAAGGGGCCGAGGATATTGAGCCCCCAGACCGAGAAGGGCCGGGACAAAGGGATCATCTGGAGAGCTTGAGCTGGCTGGTGAATTTGCTTGGCATGGAACTGGCACGCTTCTCACTTGGTTACTTGTGCAGTTGCATCTTGGAGGGCTTCTTGCCAGAAGAACCCTTGCCGGAACGCCTTCCCGGCAAGTGCCCTTGCGCCAATGTGGTGGCCACATATGCCTCCATGTATTTCTGCCAACAGCTTCTGCCCATATTCTCTGGAGATGCACTTCAACCTGACACCATTGAGTCTTCTTCTGTATAGTTCATTGTCGATGAACTGGTACATACTGGACTGCCTGGTTATTCTCTCTATCTCTTCTGGTTCGTCGGGAAGTTCTCCAGTTTGCAGAAAACGGACGATCTGCTGTGCCCACGCTGGAGCCCGAGGCTCGACGGCGAGGACTAAAGGCATGAGGGCTGCTGCGGGGACCTCAGCTTCTACGGCAAGAACTTGCGGTTCTGCCGGAGCTGATGATCCCCCGGCAAGCCTGCCGGGGCAGGGCTTGTCGGGAACGCCTGCTTCAACTGTACAGATCCTTGGACCTGCAGGAGCAAACTGTTCCTCAGCATCTTGGCCGTTGATCTTGGGGACCTTGGCGGCGGCTTCGGGAAGATCCGCCGGCAAGTAGTCGCCGGAGACCAACTTTCTCTTCTTGTTCTGCCCAACTGATGGTGTAACGGATGGTTGAGTTAGCTTGAGCAGGAAGGTCCCTGGTTCCACAGGCAACTTCATTGCAGCACACTTTGAGAGGCCATCTGCAATATCGTTCTGAGCCCTTGGGACGTGCTCCATTTGCAGACCTTCAAAGTTCTCTTCAAGCTTCCTCACTTCATTGACATAAGCTTCCATCAAAGGGCTCTGATAACTCTTATTCACTTGTCGGACCACCAACTGTGAATCTCCCCGCACAATCAACTTCTTGATCCCAAGCTCGGCCGCAATTCTGAGGCCGGCAAGCAAACCCTCATACTCAGCAGTATTTTTTGTCGCTTGTTCCTTGGGAAAATGCATCTGGACAACATACTTGAGGTGCTCTCCGGTGGGCGCTATGAGTACCACGCCGGCACCGGCGCCTTGCAGCGAAAAAGCACCATCAAAGTATATTACCCATTCGCTACTTGCTTCTTGGACGGGGACGCTTGTCGCTGGAACTTCTTCATCTGGCGTTGGGGTCCACTCAGCTATGAATTCTGCCAAAGTTCTGCTCTGTATAGTTGAAGTACTCTCAAACTTGAGACCAAAGCTCGACAGCTCCAGTGCCCACTCGACGATCCTGCCTGTTGCTTCGGGGTTCTGCAATATCCTCTTCAACGGAAAGCGAGTGACCACTGTTATCTCGTGTGCTTGGAAGTAATGGCGCAGCTTTCTTGAGGCCATGAGGAGGCCGAACAGCAACTTTTGCACCCCAGAGTATCTTGATCTAGCCCCCTGCAAGAGGGAACTTACAAAATACACTGGGCGCTGCACCATCTTCCTTCGCACTTCTCCTTGCTCCTGCGCAGAGTTGTCCTTGTCGGGGCCAGAGCTTGCCGGTGGAGCCCCCTGCTTGTCGCTGGATTCGCTTGCCGGAGGTGTGGGCTCTTCCTCTGCCTCCCTTTCCGCTACCAACGCATCACTAACCACTTGATTGGTTGCCGCTAAGTACAGCAGCAACTTCTCTTGTGGCCTAGGTGCGACAAGTATTGGAGTGGAGGACAGGTACCCTTTCAAGTCTTGCAGCGCTGCCTCCGCTTCCGGAGTCCATTTCATAGGACATGCCTTTTTCAAGATTTTGAAGAAAGGCAGGGCGCGTTCTACAGACTTTGAAATGAACCTGCTGAGGGCAGCCACACAACCAGCAAGTCTCCTTACGTCCTTGACGCGCTTCGGGGCTTCAATCTGCTCGATGGCTTTTATCTTGTCGGGATTGGCTTCAATCCCCCTCTGGGACACAAAGAACCCGAGAAGCTTGCCGGAGGGGACTCCGAAGACGCACTTCTCGGGGTTCAACTTGAGCTGGATCTTGCGCAGATTCTGAAACGTCTCTTCTAGATCTTGTATCAGGGTATCTTTGCTCTTACTCTTGACCACTATGTCATCCATGTAGGCCTCTACATTTCTGTGGATCTGTGGCTCAAAAGCAGTGTGCACCACCCTTGCAAATGTCGAGCCTGCATTCTTCAATCCAAAGGGCATGCGTATGAAGCAATATGTGCCGCATGGAGTAATGAATGCAGTCTTCTCTTCATCTTCCTTGGCCATGAAAATCTGGTGGTACCCTGAATATGCATCAAGGAAGGAAAGCAGCTCACATCCAACGGTGGAGTCAACTATCTGGTCAATACGCGGCAAGGGAAATGGATCCTTGGGACATGCTTTATTCACATCAGTGAAGTCTATACAAAGTCTCCACTTCCCATTGGCCTTGCGTACGACAACTGGATTGGCCAACCACGTAGGATGGATCACGCCTCTAACTAGGCCTGCTGCTTCCAACTTCTTTATCTCTTCGGCGATGAATTCTTGGCGCTCCACGGCTTGCTTCCTGACCTTCTGCTTGACTGGCCGCGCATGAGGACAAACAACAAGCTTGTGCTCAATTACCTTCCTAGGAACGCCGGGGATGTCAGATGGTTGCCACGCAAACACATCGACATTCGCCCGCAGGAAGGCAACGAGCGCGCTTTCCTATTTGTTGTCGAGCGTAGCACTGATGGTGAAGGTACCACCAGTGCCGTCCTCCTTGGCGGACACCTTCTTGGTTGCCGGTGGAGCTGCCATCCCTTTCTTGCACTTGCCAGTGGAGCTCGATGGTGCGTCCTCGACGGCAGTGCAGCACTCCGAGGAGGTGCGTTTGCCGGAGTGGGCCCCAGAGCTCTTGCCGGACTTGGTCTTGGTCTTCCCTCCGGGAGCTTCAGCGGCAAGTGTGTTGCTTTCTGCTGCGGCTGCTGCATCCCGGTATATCTTGTCGGCGCAGATAAGCGCGTCCTTCTTGTCGCCATGGACAGAGATGACGCTTATCGGCCCCGGCATCTTGAGTACGTTGTAGGCATAGTGGGAAGCTGCCATGAACTTGGCGAGGGCAGGACGTCCAAGTATCCCATTGTACGATAATGGGATATCGGCCACGTCAAAGGTTATCCTCTCCGTCCTGAAGTTGAGCTCCCCGCCAAAGGTCACAGGCAGTGTAATCTTCCCCTTCGGCTTGCTCCTTCCTGGGTTTATTCCTTGGAACGACCCGGTTTCTTCGAGCTCACCGTCTGGGATCTGGAGTTTCTTGATCACAGCTGAGGAGATCAAGTTCAGGCCGGCCCCGCCGTCAACCAACATTTTGGTGACCTTGAGGTTGCGGATAGTTGGTGAGACCAACATCGGCAAGCACCCGACCGCCGTTGTGCGGTCAGGGGGATCCTCAAGGTCAAAAATGATGGGCGTGCTGGACCACTTCAGCAGCCTGCGAGACTCCACGGGCGGCTCAGCTGCGTTTACTTCCCGCACCCACTGCTTGAGTTGGCGGTGGGAAGTGTGCAGAGAGGCGCCTCCGTCGACACACAGAACTTTTGTGGCCTTCTGGAACTCCTGCTCGCTGTTATCACCTTCCTCCATGTCGTCGTCGTCTTCTTCCTCATCCTTGTCGCGGCCCCGGGGAGGTCTATCACCTTGCCGCTGCTTGGCCTTGCCGAGGCGTCCTCCCCGGCCATTGAATGGCCGCTTCTTGCTGGGTTCTCCTCCGCCACCTTGGGCCTTCTCTTTGTCGCGACGCTCGTATTCAGCCTTCTGCTGTTCTACGAGGTACTCGACTCGCTTGCAATTCTGCAGATCGTGGCCCTTGGTGCGGTGGATCTTGCAGTATTGCTTGTCGGAGCCGTCCTGCTTGTCGGCTGCCGCTACAGAGGCAGGCTCCTAGCCGGAACCGCCAGCCTGTGCCTTCTTGGCGGGAGCCTCCTTGCCGGACTGCTCGACGACCAGCACTTCCTTGCTCTTCTTTCTCCTGTTGTTCCGCCGTCGGCTCTTCTTTGCCGGGGCGGCGTCCTCACTGTCGCTTCCTCCTGCGCCAGTATCCTCTTCGGGGAGTCTCCTCCCCTCTTCGGCGCGCGCGCACTTGTCAGCCAGAGCGTAGAGCTTGCTGACATCCCGAATCTTGGTCATGGCCATCTCTTCCCTCATGCGACGGTTGCGCACGTTCTGGTGGAACGCGCTGATAACCGCGGCAGGGTGGACGTCGGGAATGTTGTGTTGCACGCGGCTGAACCTCTGGATGTACTTGCGCAGGGATTCTCCCTCCTTCTGGGCCAAGATGTGGAGATCGCTCTCCTGGCCGTGGGGTTTGTGGCCGCCCGTGAAGGCGCCAACAAACTGGTGGCACAGATCTGCCCACGAAGAAATGGAGCCCTCCGGCAAGTGCATAAGCGAAGAGCGGACGTTTGGCTTAAGCACCAGCGGGAAGTAGTTGGCTAGTATCTTCTCGTCGCGTCCCCCGGCAGCCTGCACCGCGATGGTGTAGATGCTGAGGAACTCCGAGGGGTGCGTTTTGCCGTCGTACTTCTCGGGTACGTCGGGCTTGAAGTTTTTCATGCTGGGCCACTGGACGCGCCGCAGCTCACGGGTGAACGCAGGGCAACCTGCCGCGTACGGCAAGTCGCCTGGTTCACCGGGCGCGTGCGTGTCGACAGCGGTCCCATCGCGCTGATCCGATTGTCGCCGGGCTTCTCGTCGGCGCTCGATGCGCGTCCGAGCATCTTCTTGTCGCCGATCGTCGAGGACTTGGCGCTGGTCCCGATGAGCCCACGGGTCCGACGACGCCGTGGAGTCGTCGTCGACGTTGATCCGGCGGGGTGGCGTCTTCTGCTTCCCCGGCGGGGAGTGCACGGTGGTCGCACCCCCGGCGGTCTTGTCACCATCGGCCTTCGTCTGGTCGACTTGCCGTGGCCGCGATGTCGTCGGCTGCTACGGCGTGTCGTTGTTGGCGAAGGCGATGAGGCTTTGGATCGGCGCCCTCCAGTCCTCGGCTTTATCTGCCGCTGGAGGGAAATCGAGGAGCAGTTGTGCTCTTGCTAAAGCTTCTGCTGGAGAGGAGGGGAGCGGCGGCGAGCGGTGCGAGGAGCGAGATATGCTCGGACTTCTAACAGGGTTAGAAGGAGCAGTTTCTCGCCCCGGCGACCGCGCCTTGCTCGTACCAGGACGGTGGCCTTGAGCGTCCCGCGATCCTCCGGTTTTTCCTTGCCCCAGCAAACGAATGGTACCTCCTGTACCACGGCGCTGCTGGCCTGGCGTCTGCTGAGAGAGACGCGGTGCGTCCACGGACACCGAGGCTTTGGAATTTTCCCGGTCGTCCGTCTTGTCCTTGGACTTGGTGGCGCCGTGAGTTTCCTCGCCGGCGACCACCCTTCCGCCGGCATCTCCTCCACCAACCGTTGGTTCTGGTGGTGGTGGGATCGACGCAGACGGGCCTGCGACCTCCGAAGCCTTCTTCTTCGAGGCCATGTTGTTGCAGTTGGTGAAGTTGATGAAGCTGGAGAGGTTGATGAAGAATGCGCCCGCGTGAGCGCCGGATCAGGTTCGCACAACCTCGACGCCCCCTACCTGGCGCACCAAAGATGTCGGGGGAAACTGTCCTCCCACGAGCACCTATGGGACCGGAGCCCCTTCTACGTTGCGGTAAGGGAGCGGAGGGAGCACGAAGAGCAGATCGAGGGGCGCACGCGGGCAGTTTTACCCAGGTTCGGGCCGCGCGGACGCGTAAAACCCTACTCCTGCCTTGGTTGTATTGAGCTCGGGAGCTTGAAGAGCTACAGTACTAGCTACACCGAGCGAGAGAGTTGTCTAGGTTTCGAACCCTTTCTACGTTGTGCATGGGCCTCCTTTTATAGCTCAAGGGGTCACCAACAGGTGTCAACGTAGACGAGGGCAAAAATGTAATTTTGGTGGTAGTTGTAACAGTGCGGGAATAGTGCGTGAACAGTGGATGAACAGTGGTCTTCACCTAACTTTGACAGTGGGAGACAAGGGCATTAAATGCCCGTCACTGTCGACCCCAAAAGTGTCCGTCCATGCTTCTCCGTTCGCCACGGCGGTAGCCTCGTCACCGTGGCTTGCCACCGTGTGCCCCAGGCTGCACAGCCTTCCGCCACGCGTCCCTGGAAGGACCCCAGGACGACGCATGGGCAGATGAGCTGGAGCGCGGGCACACAGCATAAGTTTCCCCCGGCAAGCACCTTGCCGGGGTCTTGATCTTGCCGGGCCCGGAAGCTTGTCGCTCTCCGGGTCCTGCCGGGGCGCGTGATGCGCCGAGGCATTTCTTGAGGTGTGCATTCCTTGGCCTTCCTGGCAAGCTCCTCTTTCCAGGGTCTTGTGCTAACGTGATAATCTTGAGCCTGGTGCGGCCTTCCCGGCAAGCTCCTCTTGTCGGGGCCTTGATCTTCTGACTTGTATACTTTGTTCTTGAATGGCTTCACAGGGACCGGAAAGATTCTTGGCGAGCACGTGGTGAGCCCTGCCGCGGGAAGCTGCTACTGCCCGTGCACAAGTTGGGGTACTAAGGTACCCCTATCTTAGTACACTGACATTCTTATATCTGAAATAAAGTATATTTTCATGGATCCTCCAACATGTTGACCTTGCCTTTCTCCCTCATGCTAGCCAAAACTCCTCACACTAAGTAGAGATACTACTTGTGCTTCCATATACCCTTAATCCCAGTTTTGCCATGAGAGTCCACCATACCTACCTATGGATTGAAAAAGATCCTTCCAAGTAAGTTATCATGTTGCAAACCCGCTAAATATGTATGATTTATTAGTGTGGGAGAAATTAGCTTTATACGAGCTTGTGATATGGAAGTAATAAAAGCAACAGACTGCATAATAAAGGTCCTTATCACAAGTGGCAATATAAAGCGAAGTTCTTCTATGCTAAGACTTTGTGCATCCAACCATAAAAACACATAACAACCTCTTCTTCCCTCTGCGAAGGGTCTATCTTTTATTCTTGTCTTATAAGTGTCAAGGTGAGATCCACCTTTCCTTTTTCATTTTATCCTTTGGCAAGCACATTGTGTTGGAAAGATCCTGACATATATACCCACTTGGATGTATGTTTTCATGATCTATTACCATTGACATTACCCTTGAGGTAAAAGGTTGGGTGGTAACACCATAAGCCCCTATCTTTCTCTTTGTCCGATTAAAACTTCATAAACATAAGTATTGCGTGAGTGTGAGCAATTGTGAAAGACAATATGATAGTTAAATATGTAGGCTTGCTGAAAATCTCTTATATTGACTCTTTCCGATGTTACGATAAATTGCAATTGCTTCAATGACCGAGACCAAAGTTTGTTAGTTTCCAATGAAGTTTATGATGCATACTTGATATTGTGGATGAATTGTTACTTCTGCATAATGATCAGATGACTATATTTATATAAGTTGCTGTTATGAGAATGATCATGATGCCCTCATGTCCGTATTTTGTTTTTTTATTGACACCTCTATCTCTAAACATGTGGGCATATTTTTCGATATCGGCTTTCGCTTGAGGACAAGCGAGGTATAAGCTTGGGGGAGTTGATACGTCAATTTTGCATCATGCTTATAAGTTGATATTAATTGCATTATGGGCTGTTCATACATGTTTTGTCACAATACTTATGCCTTTTCCCTCTTATTTTACAAGGTTTATATGAAGAAGGGGGAATGCCGGCAGCTAGAATTCTGGGCTGGAAAAGGAGCAAACTTTGGAAACCTATTCTGCACAACTCCAAAAGCCCCGAAACTCCACCGACCATTTTTTCGGAAAATATAAAAAATATCTGGCGGAAGAAACCCACGAGAGGGGCCATTGGCTGGCCTCGAGGGTGGGGGGGCGCGCCCCCTACCTCGAGGGCCAGCCGGTGGGCCCTAGGTGCCCATCTTCTCCTATATGAAGCGTTTTGACCTGGAAAAAATCAGGAGGGGGCTTTCGGGACCAGACTCCGCTGTCTCGAGGCGGAACCGAGGCGGAAACCAATCTAGGGCCCCAGCAGAGCTGTTCTGCCGGGGATACTTCCCTCCGGGAGGGGGAAATCATCACCGCTGTCATCACCAACAACTCTCCCATCTTGGGGTGAGCTATCTTCATCAACATCTTCACCGGCACCATCTCCTCTCAAACCCTAGTTCATCTCTTGTATCCAATCTTTGTACCCAATCCTTAGATTGGTACCTGTGGGTTGCTAGTAGTGTTGATTACTCCTTGTAGTTGACGCTAGTTGGTTTATTTGGTGGAAGATCATATGTTCAGATCCATTATGCACATTAAAACCTCTCTGATCATGAACAATATTATGTCTAGTGAGTAGTTACTTTTGTTCCTGAGGACATGGGAGAAGTCCTGCTATTAGTACTCATGTGAATTTGGTCTTCGTTCGATATTTTGATGAGATGTATGCTGTCTCTCCTCTAGTGGTGAACATTGTCTACATGAGACTTCACCATATTTGGGCCTAGAGGAAGGCATTGGGAAGTAATAAGTAGATGATGGGTTGCTAGAGTGATAGAAGCTTAAACCCTAGTTTATGCGTTGCTTCGTAAGGGGCTGATTTGGATCCATATGTTTCAGGCTATGGTTAGGTTTACCTTAATACTTCTTTTCTAGTTGCGGATGCTTGCATTAGAGGTTAATCATAAGTGAGAGGCTCGTCCAAGTAAGGGCAGCACCCAAGCACCGGTCCACCCACATACCAAATTATCAAAGTACCGAACGCGAATCAGATGATCGTGATGAAAACTAGCTCGACGATAATTCCCATATGTCCTCGGGAGCGCTTTACCTTGCATAAGAGTTTGTCCAGGCTTGTCCTTTGCTACAAAAAGGATTGGGCCACCTTGATGCACCTATTTAGTTTTACCGTTTGTCACTTGCTACCAATTATCTTATCACAAAACTATCGATTACCTATAATTTCAGTGCTTGCAGAAAATACCTTACTAAAAACTGCCTAACATTTCCTTCTGCTCCTCATTGGGTTCGACACTCTTACTTATCGAAAGGACTACGATAGATCCCCTACACTTGTGGGTCATCAATGAACCGGAAAGTAAAAGAGACACGAGGCAGTTTATCCTGGTTCAGGCCACCTAGCGGTGAGTGGCCCTACACCAGCAGTATGGTGGACTAGCTTCGAGATGGGCTGAGGATGAACTAATATAGTGGGTGAACAACCTTCGGAGGTGTGTTCTTGATAGGTGGTGGAGAGGAAGGTCTGAATGATCTGTCGCCTTGATGGGTGGTGGCTATCCTACTTATATAGTGGACTTGGTCCTCTTCCCCCGAAATGTTGGCGGGAAGGAATCCCACAACGACCAATTTTGAAGGGAGACAACTAGTACATCTTATCCTGACTAAAGGTGGTCTTCGCCTGCAAAGCCTTTGATCATGATGCCACGATGGACTCGGCGATGACCTTCGTCCTGCCGTCCTGGCGATCTTCGTCTTGTTGCATGGAATTGGAAACCTTTGGCAGATTCCTAGGGACTCTGCGCCTGAGCCTGCTTCCTTAGCACCAAAGAGGAAATTGTTGTATTGCGCCCGCTGGTGCCCGCCTAGCCTTGGTCGTCATGGCTTGCATCATGCAAACCTCGCGAGGTGGGGGTTGCATAGAGTTCCCCGCACCTCAGGAGCCAGCCAGACGAGGATGCCCCTTCCGGAGGTCTTGGCATTGTTCACCGCGCGAGGCTTGGCCCCTCGAGAGGGTCTTGAGTGTCGATGCTAAAGATGGGTCGTACCAGGCCTAAGAAGCAGCCACGTCACGGGCCACAGGCAGGCAAGTCTGGGTACCCTGGTTCCCAGAACGCCGACAGTAGCCCCCGGCCCCAAGGCACGCTCAGACTTGGCTTCTAGGTGAAGCTAAAGGGCAAGGGCGAAGCGCCGCGGGCCCCAACCACTTGCGGACCCAGCCAACGCGTGGCGCCTCGATTTGATGTGGGCGTCTCCACTTCCCCACATTGCCTCGGCAACCATTCGACTTGACTGGAGCATGCTGCATGCAAAAAAATGTCATCATTATCTGTGATCGTGGGGGTTGACGGTTTGCCTCCCTCTTGCTATAAATGGGGAGGGGCAGAGTCCCTTCCGCTCATCTCCATCTCCTCGCTGCTTCCTTCTTCTTGCTTCACCGCCTTGCCACAGTGTTTATGGCACTGATATGGAGGTTCTCTGCGGCCGAGAAGGGCAAGGTTCCTCAGGAGGAGCCCGGGCCACTCTCGCCGAAGAAGAGTCCTGGCCGCTCCAGTGACACCGCCAGAGGGCTTGAAGTGACGCGGCCTTGGCTGGAACGGACGCTGCCTGGCTTCCCGATCCCCTTGCATGCGCGAGGCTAAGGGTGAGAGGGTGACACCCATCTTCACCTTGGAGGCGACCGCAGAGGACCAGCCACGACCGAGCGGCTGGTCTGCAGCGGTGCCCACGTCGATGGTACTTCTCGGGAGTTCGTGGTGTGGACAGCAATGCCACCACCTTCTTCGATTCGGCTCCCGAGGTTCTTCGCGGAGCAGATGCCACCGAGGGGTCCTGTTGAGTTGTGGTTGCAGCACGCTAGGTGCTGCAGCCAGGCTATAGAGGCGGAGGTCGAGGTCGTCCCCCCAGACGGCATCTTCATGACTTGAGGGTGGGGCGAGATCGCCCGCACTTGCCGTCCTGAAGGAGCCTCTGTCATGCACTTCAAGTACATCAGAGCCTCCACGCTCTTCTTCAAGGTCTTCGGTGAGGACGGCCAACGCCTGGAGTGCTGCCCTAGAAGGAGCGATCCGCATGACACGGCTACGGGCACCGAACTTGCCCTTGGCCTCGTCAGTGGCTCCTCCACCAGCAGCGACTCACCAAAGTCCAGCGACGATCCCATGACCAACGATGATGACAGCTACGAGCCATCGAGCTCTTGCCGCACCCGCAGCAGGGCACCAACGTTCGCCCGGCACTGTCGGTGATGTCACTGGCCGTGCTCTTCCCGGGTTCCTTCTTTTGTTCCCTGCGTGGAATCATGTCGAGCCCCGTGGGGGCGTGTAAAAATCAAAATGTTTTTGCTTTAATGTATTCGCTTTTCGTTTAATACTGTGATTGCATATCTCGCTTGGGCACTATCCCCTTTTTTGTTCTCGGGATAGCTTGATGCTCTACGCTGACAGGACCTAGTCCCCAGGCAGGCTTCAGCCGTCGCTGGTATGCCAGGTCGCGATGTCGTGGTAAAGGCCAGGAGGTGAGCGGCCCGAGGTCCGGTAAGAGCCCCCGAGGCACGATGCTTCAGAAGTCCCCTTTAGCGCGCAAGCGGCTCCCTAGAGGCCAAAAAAGGAAAACGATGTTTCCCGAGTGGGACCGCCACAGGAAAAAGAAAAACATCTGGTCATGAGGTCTTAGCGGACACGCTAGGGTGACTTATCTTGCTGTGGATCCTCATGGAGGGGGGTTGTCCGTGCCCTTGCTATAGCGCCCCCAGGCTGGGCCCATGCTGGTCTCTCCCCCTTTAGCTCACATGGGTGCTCTACGCCCTCGGGTCCCGGCCCTCGAGCGAAGCTTAGCCGCCGCTGGTATGCCAGGTCGCGATGCCGTGGTCAAGGCTAGGGGGTGAGGGCTCGAGAGCCAGTAGGAGCTCCTGAGACGCGATGCTCAGGAGGACCCACTTTAGCGTGCAAGCTGGTTGCATCAGGGGGAGTGGCATGCGGGGCCACTCCTAGTCCGGCTTGGAGGTTCCTGCGAATCAGACTAAGAAAGAGGTCACATCACGCGGTAGCGCTTGCCATAATGTCATTGATCTTCTCGTAGAATGAGAAGGCACTAAGGACCTGGCGAGGTGACGTGCGCGGGGCTAGCCGCGATCCAGAGCTCAGTCTCTCAGGTTTTTTGGCGCTGCAGGGACGGACCCGAGCACAGGCACCGTGCCAATGGTTCCTTGGAGTGAGCAAATGGCAGGTCAGCAGCGAGCGGGGGGCGCGAGGGGTGTCGGGGCACCAATGATAACCACAGGATAACTCGGGCAAGTGTAAGGCAACTTTTGATAGATGCGTAAATGATACATGCCGTAGGGACAAACCCACACGGTCTGGGGAAGATGCAACCCGAGGGGCGCCCCCAACTAAATCTAAACGAAAAGATGATACACGCTGCGGGGACGGACCCACACAGCTTGGGGATGATGTAGCCCGAGGACGCTCCCAACTGAACAAAATGGAAGAACAAACATTTTTAAGGCACAGATCCGTACTGGACGAACTACTCGATACACCTTGCCAAATACACGCAACCCTGGATAATGTCCCAAACCATTGCCTCAGAGCATGTTGGGTACTCCGGCGGGTAGCAAAGAGCGGTACGACAATTCTCGCCACCACCGTATCAAGGGAGAAGGACGTCGATCACTTCACTATCTTCGAGACGTTCTCCTCAAATAACCGCCGCAAGAGAGCGAATCGTGAACTTGCCAAGGCTTACCAAATTAGCTCTGCAAGCCCATGGAGCGACACGACAATTAGTTTTTCTGCCGAAGACGCACCTCGAGTCCGGCCAATCCGAGCATCGGCAGCTTGTGTACTAGATCCAATAGTGGACAGCTTCCGCCTCATTAAAGTACTTATGGATGGAGGAAGCGGATTAAACCTCATATATGAGGAAACGCTTGCAAAAATGCATGTCGAGAAATCCCGCATTGAGCACACCAACACAACCTTTAGAGGAATTATACCAAGACGCGAAGCCCAGTGTTCGGGAAGCATTAAGCTCGATGTAGTATTCAACACATCCGACAACTATAGATCGGAGGAACTACTCTTCCACATTGTGCCCTTTCATAGAGGATACCACGCCCTTCTAGGATGGGACGCTTTCAAGCTATACCCCTTTACGGGTACATGAAGCTTAAAATGCCAGGGCCCAATGGAGTGATCACATTAGCAAGTGATCCGGATAGAGCACTCCGCGCCGAAAACAAGACGACATCCTTAGCCTTAGAGGCATTATCCGAAACCCTCGCGACCGAAAAATGAACCACCCTAAGGTCAAAGGTGGATAAGGATGATATAATCCTCGCCAAAAGATCAAAGTCTACCTCCTTCAAGCCAGCAGATGAAATCATCAAGTTCCAAGTGCACCCAATGGACCCTAACAAGACAGCATCCATCGGGGCACAACTGGATCCGACGGTGGACAGCGCATTACGTGCCTTCCTTCAATAAAATTGGGATATATTCACCTGGCACCCTTCAGATATGTCGGGAATCCCACGCAGGTTAGCTGAACACAGCCTCAATATTATCAAAAGGTTCAAATCGGTCAAGCAATCACTGCGATGGTTTTCTGAACCCAAAAGAAAAACAATGGGAGAAGAGCTAGCCAAGCTATTGGAAGCCTGATTCTTCAGAGAAATTAAACACGCGGATTGGCTAGCCAACCTAGTCATGGTACCGAACAAGGATAAATCCTGGCGCCTCTGCGTCGACTTCACAGACCTAAATAAGGCTTGTCCAAAGGATCCCTTTCCTTTGCCCCGCATTGATCAAATTATCGATTCAACGGCCAGACACGACTCGTTGTGCTTCCTTGATGCTTATTCCAGATACCATCAGATAGAGATGAAGGAATCCGATCAAGCCGCAAGGGCATTTATTACCCCGTACTGCCCTTTTTGTTTCAACACTATGCCCTTTGGACTCAAAAACGCTGGCGCCACATATCAACGCATGATTCAAACATGTTTAGAGAAACAAATTGGCACAATAGTGGAGGCATATGTTGATGATGTAGTCGTAAAGACCAAACACTTCGACACTTTGGTAGAAGATATGCGCCTTATGTTTGCCAACCTTCGAGAATATGACACAAGGCTCAATCCGGAAAAATGTGTTTTCGGCGTTCCAGCCAGAAAGCTGTTTGGATTCATCATATCCCATAGAGGAATCGAAGCTAACCCGACCAAAATATGGGCCTTGTCAGAGCTCAAAATACCAACCGATATCAAGCAAGTGCAAAAACTAGCAGGCTGCGTAGCGGCCTTAAGCCGCTTCATCTCTAGATTAGGAGAAAAAGCATTGCCACTTTACAGATTGCTACGGCGCACTGACAATTTCCAATGGACGAATGCGGCCACAGCTGGATTGGAAGAAATAAAAGCTCTACTAGCGAGCAACCCAATCCTAGCCACCCCTGGTGTTGGTGAACCCATGCTGCTGTATATATCAGCCACTCACCAGGTAGTGAGTGCCGTGCTCGTTGTCGAACGAGCCGGAGAGGGACATAAATTCCCTGTTCAAAAACCCGTATACTATGTATCTGAGGTTCTAACACCGTGCAAATCACGGTACCCCCACTATCAGAAAATTGCCTATGCGGTCTTCATGTCATCTCGGAAACTCTGACACTAGTTTCAAGAGTGTTCGATCACGGTGGCATCTGAGGTACCACTCAACGATATTATCAACAATAAAGACTCCATGGGACGCATAGCCAAATGGTCCATTGAGCTCTTACCGTTCAAAATATCTTATAAACCACGCTGGACTATTAAATCCCAGGTGTTGGCCGATTTTGTCGCAGAATGGACGGAAGCCGAACTCCCTAAAGAGTACGGCTCATATTCCCACTAGATAATGTACTTTGACGGTTCCAAAATGCTAACCGGATTGGGGGCCGGCGTAATATTGATATCTCCAACTAGGGATAAAGTCCGGTACGTCCTAAAAATTATGTACATGGACTCAAACAATGCGACCGAGTATGAGGCCTTATTACATGGTGTCCACCTAGTTGTATCCATGGGCATACAACGCCTCGGGGTACGCGGAGATTCAAACCTCGCTATCTCCCAAATTAATGGAGATTGTGATGTGAAGGATTCAAAAATGGCAGCTTATCGTAATGCTATATTGAAAATGTCGGCTCGATTTGAGGGGTTGGAATTCCATCACGTAGCCCGGGATAATAACTAGGACGTTGACGTACTCGCTCGCATGGGAGCTAAACGTGACCCCGTCCCACCTAACACATTTTTGGGAAGGCTATTTAAGCCATCAGTATCATGGCAGGATGGGAGCAGCGATATGAATTCGGATGCAAACACACCCCCAGCCGAACTCAATCAAGATGCCATTGGAGACCCAAACATGGGGATGACTCCCTCGGCTCACGAAATCATGGCTGTCATAGCCCCCTGGACAAAGCCCTTCCTAGCTTACCTTAAAAGGCAGGAACTCCCCGATGACCAAAATGCGGCCCGCCGTATAGTCCAGCGTTCTAAAGCCTACAAAGTTCACGAAGGTGAACTATATAAGAAAAGCACAACTGGTATTCTACAAAGGTGCATTTTTGAAGAGGAGGGAAGGCAAATTCTCACTAAAATACACGCTGGAATTGGCGGCCACCATGCCACAGCTCGGGCGCTCGTAGGCAAAGCTTTTTCGCGCTGGCTTTTACTAGCCCACTGCCCGAGCAAATGCCCAAACCTAAGTCCAACATTGTGTTGGCTGCCAGCTCTTTGCAAATCAAAGTCACACGCCTCCCACCGCTCTGAGAACAATCCCCATTACTTGGCCTTTTGAGGTCTGGGGGCTTGATATGGTCGGACCTCTTAAAGGGGGGAGCCATAAAAAGAAATACTTACTGGTGATGGTAGATAAATTCACTAAATGGATTGAAGCCAAACCAGTAAAACAGCTGAGATAGGGCCTGTAATAGATTTTATATCCGGCGTAGTACACCGTTATGGTGTCCCGCATAGTATTATCACTGATAACGGCTCCAACTTCACAACTGACGAGGTAAAGAATTGGTGTGCAAAGTTAGGTATTAAACTCGACTATGCTTGTGTCTACCATCCTCAAACAAACGGTCAAGTCGAAAGAGCCAATGGTCTGATAATGAGCAGCATTAAACCCCGAGTAGTGCACTCCCTACGGGGGTCTGATAAACACTGGGTCAAAGAGCTTGACTCCACACTCTGGGGGCTGCGGACCACTCCCAATCCTACGACCAGATATACACCCCTTTTATGGTGTACGGCGCAGAGGCTTTTCTGCCCTGCGACATTACTCATGACTCACCTCGACTGCGCATGTACGAGGAGGGAGAAGTCGAGCTAGATTGGCAGGACGACTTAGATGGACTTGAAGAGGAGCGCGATACAGCGCAAGCCCGTTCCGCATTTTATCAACAACTGGCCAGGCGATACCAGAGCAGAGAAGTGCGGGCCAAGACATACAACATCGGCGAACTCGTTTTACGCCTCCCGGAGAAGAAAAGGGACAAGCTCAAACCAAAATGGGAGGGCCCCTTCATAATCGACGAAGTACTCACCGGTGGAGCCTATCGCCTTCGTAATGCACAGGACAATCGCCTTGAGCCGAACCCGTGGAACGCTGCCAGGCTCCGACGATTTTATGGATAGTTCGGTAGCAATTTTTTCCTCCTTATAAGTTAGGTCTTGTATTTTACTTTCCATTTTTTTTCTCCTTTATCTTTCTACATTTTTAGCAAGTATTCGGCTCGCCCGAACTGCCATAGGATAAGTATATTTTTGAATGTATTACCGCAAATATACCTCCGGGCTTCTTTAACGAAGCCCATTACCAATAAAGCTTATTGCTCAAAATGTCGCCTGTTTTTTACAGTCCATCCTTGCCATTATATGCTCCAATATGACTTAAGTTCTGGCCAAGCTGTGTTGCCTGGCTCCTATGCTTACCCCTACGTCCCTGATTGTTCAGCTAGGGTGTAAAGGGAGCACCTCTACGATTGCTACAACCGGGTAATCCGGATATGTACCTCAGACTGGGTGAAGCCGGAAGCTAGCGATCTTAAGGGAATAATCGGTTGGTGGATACACGACATATCGCATTCTAAAGCATATTTTAAAACTACCATAGGATATGGCATCCTACAATCCTTTTCATAGGATTAAAACCTAGGCCCGCATTTGTATGCATGCCGACCCAGGGAAAGGAACCCCTAACGGAACTATTCTCTTTGGAAGATGTTTCCTACGTTAAACAATAATATAACATAACTCCCTGAACACAGTTTGTCTGTTGAAGCAATTATGACCGGATTGCCTAGTTTCCGAACATATCACGTGTTCACCACAGATATAGTATTCGGAAGCACTCCAGCTTTTGGGTTTATGGAGGTTAAAGCAGATGGTCGGCCATGACAACCTTTTTCAAATTCGGCCAGAGATAAGTTTGATGGTTGGAAGTACATTAATACATAGACAAACGACTACTCATTTTCTATTCCCTCTATAAGGTTGTCTAGCTTACAGTCCTATTGGGAAAGATTGGCAGCTATCTCTACTTGGTTTTATACCAAATGCGGAGGAATTTCTTGTCCATCGAACCCTCGAGGTCCCAGGCGGGCCATATGATTTGGATCAAGACGAGTGTAGCGCGTCTTCACCATGGTCCAGGCTTCTCGAGCACCCATGCGGCATGCTGATGCTTTCCATAGTTCGAAGCGGCATCGAGCCCCTTTGAATAGGTCCGCCAAATCCTCCATAGTTTCTGGAGGTGAGTCGCTCGGCCATAAAGCCCTGTCCATACTCTTCATGGCCTTCCGAGCCCGTTCATGGACCCTGAAAAGCTCTTGCAGCACGTCACCCTCAAAACCGGACACTCCGCCTTCAGGCTACCCAGCTAACAAACTTGCAGGAAAAGTTTTATAAGAAACTTTCAAAATAAGAGACTATAAGGAGAGCTAGGTATAAGGGACATACTAAACATGCCACTTTTTAGCCTTCGGTTCTCTTCCAAGGCGCTTGAGAGTTGGGCTTTTACGCCCTTTAGCTCCTGCTCGAGCCTAATATTTCTATCCTGCGCTTGATTCCTTTTTTCTATAGCTTGCGTAAGTGCACGCTCGCCAGCGGCTGTTTCCCCTTCGGCAATTTTTTTGTTCGCCAAAGCAGCTCTTAGCTCCCTCTCCAGTTGGTCGGTCGATCCTGTTGCTGTATTACAAATTAGTACATACATAATAGTAATCAGCAGAACAATCATAGTTTCCGAACACCATTGTTCTTACCACCAGCATCCTTTACGGATTCCTTCGAATTTTTCAATCCAGCGAGCTGGGTCCGGCACTCTTCAAGTTCCTTGGATAAAGAGTTATTCTTTTCTTGAAGCACCTACAAAAACACAACGATCCTCAAATCAGTTGTACCAACCGCTTTAAGTCTCGGAGGCTACTGGCATGGGAACACTCGAAATGAACACTTACCCGAATATATTTAGAAAGCCGATGAGTGATTCTGGTGAGAACGCCTTGAGTGGCTCGGATATACGCCTCGGCAGAACTAAGGGCATTAAACGCCTCCTTGGTAAAAGCAGGGTCACGCATGCCTGCTTTCCGCCGCCGGTGAACCATCGCAATCTCTACTTCGGAATTAGTAACTGACATTCCGTCTGAATCCTCCTTGAGAGGACAATCCGGCACTGAATCAGCATTAACCCCTGACGGGCCTGATGCCAGATTGGTTGGGGTTTGATATGCATTGTCTTCGGAGACAGTACGATGTGTATTCCTCCTAAAAGGAAAAAATGAAAGCGGAAATTTGTAATAGCGATTTCACCACCCAGCGCATGTTAAAATGAACATACCTCTTTGAAGGTCCGCTGGTGTTCGTGGTCCTCTTTCGCTTCGAGGCCTCAACCGACGCGGGTGCCACCCTCTGGGATGACGGTCTACGCGCAGTTCGGCGTGAGGAGCACCGTCCCTGTTCAAGTATGATAGAATACGGTGGGTAAGGCGCACTGGGAATCTTCTCTTTGATAAGATATGTCCTAAAATACTTACACGGGAAGAAGGAATGAGGCCTAGGTAATCGGCTATTATAGCCACCAGGGGACCCTCACGGCAGGCTTGGTAGAAGACTTCATCTTCTAGTTCTATACCAATGTCCGGATCTTCATCGTATTGTGACGCCCGAAGACCGACGTCCCAGATGATTCCAGATGTTTCGTGTTCTCCCGTGTGTTTCATTTGTGCTTGTGTTATTTATTTTTGCATTGCATCATGTGATCATGCCATCATGTCTTTAATTCTGCAACTCAACCAAATAAATTGTATGGACCTTCGGTCCATTTAAATCGAGGGAAGAGTGACTTCTCTTTATAACATATCCTCCTAATATAATGGAGCTATTATAAATAAATATTCCGTTTGTTTGGAATTAACCCAAACACACTTGCATATATTCCCCATGCCTTTTCTACTTCAAGTTTCACCGCCAAACCGTCTCTACTATTCTTTTCCCGTTTATCGAGGTTCGTCTAAAAACCTCAACGTTTTTGGACACTTCAAAAACCAATCCCTAGATCAAACCCATTCGAATAAAAATTCAAATGAGTTTGAATTTTCATCATTCAATCTTGCCACTTCTATTTTTCTCGGACTACGCTCATTTTTATGAGCCCGAGAAAAATAATCCCATGTGCTAACTCTTTCCCTAACCCCCTCTTTCTTTTCTTCTCTGTATTTGTTTTCTGCTAAAATAAGATAAGGGGAAGGAGCCAGCCCAGCCCATACCTCCTGGCCCATCTGTGGCATCCATCCAGCCGGCCTCTAAGGCCATCTACTGCGGCCTAGCCGGCCCATCGGCCTCCCTATTTGGGCCAAGGCCCAGCCGCTCCAGCGCCTAACCCTAGCCCACACTCAGTCGCCGCACCCTCTCTCCCTCGATCCCTCACTCCCTCGTCCCCATCTCTCCAGCGCCGCAGCGCACCCTCCCAACCTCGATCCCCATCGGACCTCGCTCTTCCCTCGCGCCGCCAGAGGTCCCGATCCCCTCGCTCCCTCGATCTCTCCTTCCTCCGTCCTCCTCCTACCCATAAAGCTTTGCTAGTCTTGATACCCATGGTTATGGGATTGCTGAGTCCTCGTGGCTCACAGATACTACAACACCAGATGCAGGTTCAGCCGAGAATGATGCAGGAGCTGGTTCAAGTACTTCACTGGGAGCTCGATGAAGAGAGTGGCCGTATGTATGTGACGTGTTTCGACGATCAATAGTGGTTTCTACTAGGGGCGATTCGGACCTGTGGCTTTATGTTTTTGGTATCTTTCTTTTGGATCTTCGCCCGTAGTCGGGTTGTGATGTTTTGAATGATGATTTGCTTATGTAATGTATTCTGTGACGTGGCGAGTGTAAGCCAACTATCCTTTTGCAATTTCATCCCTATTTTTACATGAGTCGTGCAAAGATACCAAACTTGAGATCATTCCAGAATGGGCTTATACCTTTAAGTCGTGCCTCGACACGTAGGAGGTATAGTCCCATCCTGGGCATTACAAGTTGGTATTCAGAGCCTTCTCCGACCTAGAAGCCCCCACTGATTGATCGAATCGTTGACGGTTGAGTCTAGGCACACACTTGAAAATGTTTTGAGTCCTATATATATATCGGAGAGTAGGATTTCTTTTGCTCCTCATTCCTTTTCACTCTGGTGAGGACTCCTGACGATTACTTTTATCTCTTCTACTCTCAAAGTTCACCAATTTTTTTAGGATCACGCGAGTATTGTTTGGATTGTTCCGATGTCTTTGTGACGAGAACACTGTTCTCGATGCCTCCTGTCATTTAGGGGTTGTGGCAGTGTTCCGGGGAGTTGAGCTCGGAGGTGTTGTCGTCACAAATATATCGCACCAGTTCTGGAATACTTAAGACGGCCGACATCGAAAACTCTCCTATGCGGTTAGTGGCAAGATAACCCCGACATCACCCAGTACTGGGAGGTAGTTCGGGAGTATTGCCATAGCTTTTATAGTAGATGCGTTTCGAAGGTCTGAGGTAAACGGTTTCCGAAAGCAACTGGTTATGTGTTGAAGGATGGATACAGCTGGATGTAGGATTAGAGTTGAGTGCGCGATGCTTCCCCTGTATCCCCAACACCTGATTGCATAACTGGAAACTTTCGGAAATTAATAGGTGGGTTCATCTAGTAGCTCGTAGCCATTCTTCCAACGAGTGCATGATATGGAGTTCGGGGTTCAACATTGAGTGAAGTGGTTTTATGGGCGTTGTTCCAATCGGGAGTTGCATCTTAAAGGGTCCTTGGCTATGCTGATCCGGGGATTGCAAAACCCTTTTGTAACACGTTCCATGAGCTTTCAGCACGAATATGTGGAATGAAGCTTCTATCTTGTATTTGTTCTATCTGCTCCTTGTTTCTTTTATTTACCTTTTTGTTTTTTTTTCCAAGTGGCTTCTCGACAAGTTGATGTACCTACGGAATTCATTCGTTCAATTCTTTGTTCGAATGATATTGTGAAGATTATGTTGCAACATGTCTATCATTTGTTTCGTTTTGATTCTGGTATTCGAGTTGCTTCGATGTCAAATGTTGATTCCATACTTTCCTAAGAGGTGTTCTCATATTTCTATGAGAATGCTAGTCCTTCTCGATCATCGAGATTGTCATGTTAAATTCTTTTCAACCAGTGTGCCTTCTCTTCAAGTTATTCCATACGGACGCCGTTGGCAAATCTGATGATTTGTTTGTTTCATTCATCCCAAGTTGTCTTTGTTTTCCCCACCCTCCCACCCTTCTTCTTCTCGGAGTCAGAATTCTCAGATCAAGTATCCATTTTATTCATATGATATTTCTTCGTTCTTTTCCTTCAATGTTCTTATCCGGTGATTATCGTGAGATGCTCGAGAGCTTCAAGTTCATCATTCTCCGTTCTCGTTTCTTCTCCGGTGGAATAAATTCAAGCCTTGGTCATGATCTTATCTCTTCCTTTTTGTTTAACATGTTTTTCCCATGTTGAAATTTCTTACCCGAAGTCTCTCTTGTTTATTCAACTCTCTCTAATTCATATCCGGAGTGTTGAAGATATATCAGAAGATTCGCATGTCCATTCTCAATTTGTTCAAGCCATTTTGAGGTGGTTATCTCGCTCAAGCCATTTAATTCAACCAGTGCAATATCTCTTAAGCAATCTTTTTCAACGGGGATTTCTTGAGTGGGCCCTAACCCACAGGTCTTTTTCCAGGATCTTACCTGACTCTTCTAATTTTTCCGGAGTTATTCTAAAATTCTTTTCAAAGTGTGACGTAAGTATGAATCCCATCAGTCAGAGTCCTTCTCCAGGACCACTTTCAAATTCTTTTTCATCATTGGTTCAACCTTTTAATTCTTCATTACGGGGTGCCTATACAAGTATCGCATCGTCTTCTCAGATTTGAAGACCGAAGAGGAGTTTCTCTTAAATCTTGGTCCGTTCTCTTGAAGTTTCGTGGTTCTAGCTTCATGCCATCCTCATTATTGTTTCGATCACGAGGAATCTTTTATATCCACCCGAAGAATTTCATGAATTCTTCCCATTGTGATCCTCCAAAGGGCATCATTTCAGAAGATTCTTCGTTCTCAGTTTTCAACTTCGTCCTCCAAATATTCTTCATTGTTGCCTCTTCGTTCGTCTCCATATTCTTACGGCGGTTCATTCAAGATTACTCTTCCGTTGTTATCGAATTAATACATTTGTTCTTTTCATAATCCTACCGGTGAGTCGTTCAAGACTTTTCTCAAGTTTGTGCGAGATCTCTCTTTAATTCTTGCAACGAGAATAAGTAGTATGCCAAATCCATTGCTTGTCGTCAATTTAAATTGATGAAGGAGACTCATAACATAATTCTTATTCTTGTTCCTTCAAGTGTTTAATTCCTTTGTCTGGAGTTCGTTAATGATATCAAATTATTGGTTGTTCATCTTTTCTTCCGGAGTTCCAAACTCTCTCAATTATCTTGTCACGGAGCTCCATCTAATTCATCGCAGGCCTTGAATCTTATTCTTTTCATCTTTCACTTATCATGCTTTCATTACCGGAGTTCTTCATGGTGGTTCATCATCATTTAATTCATCCTCGAAGTGCTCTTGAAGATTCTTGTTGGACCTCAAGAATTCGTCATCATGCTTTCCAATTGCAAACCTTTCTACCTTATCTTTTCAGACGGCGTTATGTTATTCTTGACAATTCTTCATGAATTACGATTCATGAGTTATCAAGAATGAGATATTTAAAACCATCATTTTCCTTGTTCAGGAGATCTTTTCAACCCCTCATTTATTTGTTGGAGTAATCTTGGGTTGTATTTCACCTAAAAGCTTTCCCTAAGGAATGTTACTATTATGGTGCTTATAAATGACCCAAGTTCTTCATTTATCATTCCGGTGAAATAAGTTTTTCGTCTCCTTGTTGATCTCAATCCAAACCATCATATCATTTTATCGAGATCATGTTCTTTCCCTTACTTATCATTTAACCGGAGTGTTGTATTCTTCATTCAAGATCCCTCATCTTATGAAGTTTTGCCTCTCTTTTCAACCAGAGTGTTGTCTGAAATCCTTCTTAACCTTGTGCCATTCTTTTAATTGTTTTGGAGGCAGTGTGTTGTTGATTTCATCAAGTATCTTCCCATCTCCTTAAGTTCATGTTCAATTCCTTCCATTTACAGTCGAAATGTTGTCCAAATTCTGTCATTCTTATTCATTGGCTATACCATTGCGGTTTCTTATTCTTTTGGTTCGTAAGCTCTTGTTTCATGTCTTTCAACCTATAAGGTTCTCATAATGCTCCTTGTTCCTCTTTTCCAACGGAGTGTTTCATCTTCGTTCATCTCCATTCTATTCTTTCTTTCAAGATTGTTCAACCTCTCAATGTTCTTTGGTTTCACTCGTTTGTCAAAGAAGCAACTTTGTTTACCTATTCCTCTTCCTTTTTACCCGGTGCCATCTCCAAGATCTCGGGTCGAGATCCTCTGTTAGTGTGGGAGAGTTGTGACGCCCGAAGACCGACGTCCCAGAAGATTCCAGATGTTTCGGGTTCTCCCGTGTGTTTCATTTGTGCTTGTGTTATTTATTTTTGCATTGCATCATGTCATCATGCCATCATGTCTTTAATTCTGCAACTCAACCAAATAAATTGTATGGACCTTCGGTCCATTTAAATCGAGGGAAGAGTGACTTCTCTTTATAACATATCCTCCTAATATTATGGAGCTATTATAAATAAATATTCGGTTCGTTTGGAATTAACCCAAACACACTTGCATATATTCCCCATGCCTTTTCTACTTCAAGTTTCACCGCCAAACCGTCTCTACTATTCTTTTCCCGTTTATCGAGGTTCCTCCAAAAACCTCAACATTTTTGGACACTTGAAAAACCAAGCCCTAGTTCAAACCCATTCGAATAAAAATTCAAATGAGTTTGAATTTTCATCATTCAATCTTGCCACTTCTATTTTTCTCGGACTACGCTCATTTTTATGAGCCCGAGAAAAATAATCCCATGTGCTAACTCTTTCCCTAACCCCCTCTTTCTTTTCTTCTCTGTATTTGTTTTCTGCTAAAAATAAGATAAGGGGAAGGAGCCAGCCCAGCCCACACCTCCTGGCCCATCTGTGGCATCCCTCCAGCCGGCCTCTAAGGCCATCTACAGCGGCCTAGCCGGCCCATCGGCCTCCCTATTTGGGCCAAGGCCCAGCCGCTCTAGCGCCTAACCCTAGCCCGCACTCAGTCGCCACACCCTCTCTCCCTCGATCCCTCACTCCCTCGTCCCCATCTCTCCAGCGCCGCAGTGCACCCTCCCGACCTCGATCCCCATCGGACCTCGCTCTTCCCTCGCGCCGCCAAAGGTCCCAATCCCCTCGCTCCCTCGATCTCTCCTTCCTCCGTCCTCCTCCTACCCATTAAGCTTTGCTAGTCTTGATAACCATGGTTATGGGATTGCTGAGTCCTCGTGGCTCACAGATACTACAACACCAGATGCAGGTTCAGCCGAGAATGATGCAGGAGCTGGTTCAAGTACTTCACTGGGAGCTCGATGAAGAGAGTGGCCGTATGTATGTGATGTGTTTCGACGATCAGTAGTGGTTTCTACTAGGGGCGATTCGGACCTGTGGCTTTATGTTTTTGGTATCTTTCTTTTGGATCTTCGCCCGTAGTCGGGTTGTGATGTTTTGAATGATGATTTGCTTATGTAATGTATTGTGTGACGTGGTGAGTGTAAGCCAACTATCCTTTTGCAATTTCATCCCTATTTTTACATGAGTCGTGCAAAGATACCAAACTTGAGATCATTCCAGAATGGGCTTATACCTTTAAGTCGTGCCTCGACACGTAGGAGGTATAGTCCCATCCTGGGCATTACACGTATCTAGGGTCCGCATTCTGAAATTGGTCCTCTGGCTATGGGATGGGACTGTTATTCCCATCGATCACCTTCCTCCACTCATATTAGGAGAAACCAAATTTAGTTTGGATAATATATCATAACGAAGGAAAAAGATAGGCGGTCATGAGAGAAACTTGCCCAGTCAGGAGGATTATACATAGAAAAACCCTCCCGGCACGTTAAACGAATGAAGTCTTGTTTCTCTCCCTTATAAAGATCTTCCAGGACAGCGGCTAGAGCAGCAGGGCCATCTAGACCTAGGCGTAAGCAGCGCAAGGCATCATCTTGGCCATTATAGTGCCACATTGGAAATCCTCTGGCTTGAAGCGACTGCACGCATCGTTTTATTGAAATAGCCATCACTTCGATTATAGATAACCCCGAACTGGTGGGCAATTTGATCTTGCCAGCCAGTCTGCTAACCTCCGCCCTCTCTTCTTCCGAGAGACTACGGGGACACCAGTTGAAAAGCTTCTTTGATGGAGCACTGGAGAACTTGGGGAGTCCTCACTGAACTGGATCCGGCAAAGCGACGTCCTCAATGTAAAACCACTCTGAAGGCCACTTATCGGATGCTCTCTTCGGAGTACCGGGCAGATAGCCTGACCCGGCTATGCGCCATACTTCGGCACCCCCAACTTAAAATATGGATCCTTTTTCCAATCGAGGGACAAGGCAGAAGTAGTTTCTCCATAGCTCAAAGTGAGGCTCGCAGCCCAAGAACAGTTCGCACAAAGCGACAAAACTCGAAATATGCAGGACAAACCCCGACGTAAGATCGTGCAGTTGGAGACCATAGAACTCTTGGAGTCCCCTAAGAAAGGGGTGCATGGGGAACCCAACGCCTCTTAAAAGGAAGGGGACAAAACATACCCGCTCTCCATCAGAGGGGTGAGGAAAGCTCTCTACCAGGGCTTGGTTGTCGATAAAAGTTAGTCCGACCCGGACGGGGACTAGATTCTCTGGAGGGAGATATCCCTGTGCTTGAAGTGTCCTCAGATGCGCATGGGATGCATAGCAGCTTTCCCAATCTCCTGCACGAGGGCCATGAGGGTGCGAGGAAGAGCTTGGGGCGCTAGCAATATTTGAAGATTTTTTGCAGGCACTAGGGTTTCTTCCGCGTGGAATGGGACGGAGAGGCAACTGGGATCTATTCTCTTATATAGGCGCCTTCTCTGCACAGTCGAGGGGGTATTTGTAAAACTGCCCAGACGGTTCGCGTTCATTGGACACGTGGAAGCCAAGGCGACAATGGCGAGGAATCGACGGAATACAATGTTTAAAGAAGCCGAACTATCATCCAGGAGGACTCACCTTGCAAGACCGAAGACATGAAGCCGCACACAATCTCGTCCTTGAAGGCAAGTCTGGGGGCTACTGAGGGAGTCCTGTATTCAGGGGTCCTCAGGCATCCGGGTTGTCGAAGTTGGGCCGCATTGGTCGGCCGCGTAAACAAGAAGCAGAAGACCCTCCCCCGTGTTCGGTCGGGACTCCTATGTACGTAGAAAGGCAGGTGTATAGTTCGGATGTATCAATTACTTCCTCCCCAAGTCTCCCTTGTAACCCTAGGTCCCCTCTGGCATGTATATAAGCCGGGGGGTTTAGTCTGTAGATGAGATCATCGTCATCACAATATCCTCATAGGCTAGACTTTAGGGTTTAGCCATTACGATCTCGAGGTAGATCAACTCTTGTATTCATATTCATCCATACTAATATAGTAGGAAGTAGGGTATTACCTCGATCGAGAGGGCCTAAACCTGGGTAAACATCGTGTCCCCAGCCTCCTGTTACCATCGATCCTATAAACGCATATCTTGGGCCCCTCTACCCGAGATCTGCCAGTTTTGAAACCAACACCAGGACCTCGCGAGGCTCCTGAGATTCAGGGAGCTCGCAGAGGACCAGCGCCTCCTGTGCCAGGATCTCCCGATGCCTGGCCTCACGAGCCGCCAGGACATCCCGCGTGCAGCGCTGGTGGAGGGTAGCGTGGTTCGGCATGTGAGGGAGTCCTGTATTCAGGGGTCCTTGGTCATCCGGGGCGTAGAAGCTGGGCCGCATTGATGGGCCGCGCGAAAAAGAAGCAGAAGGCCCTCCCCCGAATTCGGTCAGGACTCTTATGTACGTAGAAAGGCAAGGGTAGAGTCTGGATTTATCAATCACTTCCTCCCAAGTCTTCCTTGTAACCCTAGGTCCCCTCAGGCGTGTATATAAGCCAAGGGATTTAGTTTGAGGGGATGATCATCCTTACAATATCCTCATAGGCTAGACTTAGGGTTTAGCCATTAAGATCTCGAGGTAGATCAACTCTTGTATTCATATTCATCCATATTAATATAGCAGGAAGTATGGTATTACCTCGATCGAGAGGGCCTGAACCTAGGTAAACATCGTGTCCCCAGCCTCCCTTTACCATCGATCCTCTAAACGCATAGCTTGGGCCCCCTACCTGAAATCTGCGGGTTTTGACACCGAAAATGGTGCTTTCATTGAGAGCTCCGCTGTGCGCCCGCGATGAGCGATCGATGGCTCGTCTCGTCATCAATGATGGGATCACCCTCGGAAACAGCCTGGCTGTTGGCCAGGTTCTCCAGCTCG
Source organism: Secale cereale (assembly GCA_902687465.1). Taxonomy (NCBI): domain Eukaryota; kingdom Viridiplantae; phylum Streptophyta; class Magnoliopsida; order Poales; family Poaceae; genus Secale; species Secale cereale. Next base: position 387,629,445 of record LR738713.1, on the reverse strand, counting down.
ACGGGTTCGCTATATGCGCCCACATGGCCTCTGGGCCAGCCGCTCTTCCTGCGGCCGTCAAGCACCACCTTTATGCCGATTCCAGCTACTCCGATGGCATGACCTCGGCAGAATTCTCGTCCTTAAACGAGCTGCTGGATCGCATCGCCGCCCTGGGGCTTTCATCGCCAGGAGGTCAGATCGGATCTAAATCCGGCTACAACGAGACTGATCCCTTCCCGATCACTCGCCTAGTGGCAACAGTTGAGGACGGAGCCGAAGAGACTCCCCCTCTCGAGACGAAGACCGACACAGTTCGGATCTCCAAACCCATGGAGCCAAACACGCCCCTGTCGGGAGGCACTTTAGTTTTCTAAGCTCTGGGATTAGCGCCGGGCCCATGGAACAATTAAACCCTGTCGGGCCCGGATCGCCTGCACCAGAGGTTGACAAAACTCCGAATACCACCTTGGGTCGGGTTTCAAAATTACCAACACCCACCCACCCTGGCAAAAACTCTCCAGGTAAATCCGGACTCCCGGACATAGATGATCTCGCGAACATACAGCAGCAGCCCGAGGAAACGGTCAACCACTTTTGGGCCAGATTCCTACTGGTGAAAAACAAGATCAGGGATCGCTGCGACGACGAAATGGTCTCCTTATTTTACCGCAATTGCAAGGACGAGCGCATCTTGAACGCCCTCTAGTGACATCGTGTTATGAGCTTCACAAACCTTTCGCAGTTAGTACGGAAGTACTGCGCAATGGAAAATACTTGGAAAGCCTAGAGTACACCTCTGGAACAGTCCATGTTCGGACAGTACACTACTAATGCTAAACGGACATACCCTAGTTGGTCGTCCGATAGCATTCCTATGGGCAAGAAAAATAAGCCTATATTAAGGCACCGGTCCATACAGGACGAACTACTCGACACACCTTGCCAAGTACACGCAACTCCGGACACTGTCCCAAATCATCGCCTTAGAGCATGTTGGGTACTCCGGCAGGTACCAAAGAGCGGTACGGTAATTCTCGCCGACACCGAATCAAGGGGGAAAGACATCGATGTCTTCACTATCTTCGAGACATTCTCCTCAAATAACCGGCGCAAGAGAGCAAATCGCGAACTTGCCGAGGTTTACAAAACTAGCTCTGCAAGCCCATGGAGCGATATGGCAATTAGTTTTTCTGGCGAAGACGCACCTTGAGTCCGGCTGATCCGAGCATCAGTAGCTCTGGTACTAGACCGAGTAGTGGACGGTTTCTGCCTCACTAAGGTACTTATGAACGGAGGAAGTGGACTAAACCTCATATATGAGGAAACGCTTGCAAAAATGCAGGTCGAGAAATCCCGCATTGAGCACACCAACACAACGTTTAGAGGAATTATACCAAGCCACGAGGCCAGGTGTTCGGGAAGCATTAAGCTCGACGTAGTGTACCAAAGGATGACCACGCGGCCAAAGAATTAACCACCCTACGATCGAAGGTAGATAAGGACGATGTAATCCTCTCCAAAAGATCGAAGTCTACCTCCTTCAAACCAGCAGATGAGGTCATCAAGTTCCAAGTGCACCCAATGTACCCAAATTAAATGGCATCCATCGGGGCACGGCTGGATCCGGCGGTAGACAGCGTGTTACGCGCCTTCCTTCGGGAAAATTGGGATATATTCGCCTGGCACCCTTCAGACATGCCGAGAATCCCACGTAGGCTGGTCGAACACAACCTCAATATTATCAAAGGGTTCAACCACTCAAGTAGTCACTACGATGGTTTTCCGAACCCAAAAGACAAGCAATGGGAGAAGAGCTAACCAAACTATTGGAAGCCGGATTCATCAGAGAAATTAAACATCCGGATTGGCTAGCCAACCTAGTCATGGTACCGAACAAGGATAAATCCTGGCGCCTCTACGCCGACTTCACAGATCTGAACAAGGCCTGCCCAAAGGACCCCTTTCCTTTGCCCCGCATGGATCAAATTATCGATGCAACGGCTGGAAATGACTCGTTGTGCTTCCTTTATGCTTATTTTGGATACCATCAGATAAAGATGAAGGAATCCGATCAGGCCGCAACGGCATTTATTAACTGTACGGTCCTTTTTGTTTCAACACTATGCCCTTTGGACTCAAAAACGATGGCGCCACATATCAACGCATGATTCAAACATGCTTGGAAAAACAAATTGGCAAAACAGTGGAGGCATATTTGGACGACGTGGTCGTCAAGACCAAACATGTCGAGACTTTGGTAGACGAACTCTGACTTACATTTGCCAACCTTCGAGAATATGACATAAGGCTCAATCAGGAAAAAAAATGTGTTTTCGGCCTCCCAGCCGGAAAGCTATTAGGTTTCATTGTATTCCATAGAGGAATCGAAGCTAACCGAGCCAAAATCTGGGCCCTATCAGAACTGAAAACACCAACTGATCTCAAGCAAGTGCAAAAACTAGCATGATGTGTAGCGGCTTTAAGCCGCTTCATCTCCAGACTAGGAGAAAAAGCATTGCCACTTTATAAAATGCTACGATGCACTGACAACTTCAAATGGACGGATGCGGCAAAAGCCAGATTGGAAGAAATAAAGACTCTACTAGCGAGCAACCCAATCCTAGCCACGCCCGGTGCTGGCGAACCAATGTTGTTGTACATATCAGCCACTCACCAGGTAGTAAGTGCCGTGCTCGTTGTTGAACGAGCCGAAGATAGACATAAATTCCCCTTTCAAAAGCCCGTATACTATGTATCCGAGGTTCTAACACCGTGTAAGCCACGGTACCCCCACTATCAGAAAATTGCCTATGCGGTCTTCATGTCATCTTGGAAACTCCGACACTATTTTCAAGAGTGTTCGATCACAATGGCATCTAAGGCACCACTCAACGATATTATCAACAATAAAGATGACACGGGACGCATAGCCGAATGGGCCATCGAGCTCCTGCCGTTCAAAATATCCTATAAGCCACGCCGGACTATTAAATCCCAGGTATTGGCTGACTTTGTCGTAGAATGGACTGAAGCCAAACTCCCTAAAGAGTACAGCTCATATTCCTATTGGACAATGTACTTTGACGGTTCCAAAATGCTAGCCGGATTGGGGGCCGGCGTAATATTGATATCTCCAACTAGGGATACAGTCAGGTACGTTCTACAGATCATGTATATGGACTCGAACAATGCGGCCGGATACGAGGCCCTATTGCACGGTCTCCGCCTAGTGGTATCCATGGGCATACAAGGCCTCGAGGTACGCGGAGACTCAAACCTTGCTATCTCCCAAATTAGCAGAGATTTTGATGTGAAGGATTCCAAAATGACAGCTTATCGCAATGCCATACTAAAAATATCAACTCGATTTGAAGGGTTGGAATTCCATCACGTAGCCCGGGATAATAACCAGGCCGCTGATGTACTCGCTTATATGGACACTAAGCGTGACCCCGTCCCACCTAACACATTTGTGGAAAGGCTACTCAAGCCATCAGTAACATGGCAGGACACGAGCGAGGATACGAATTCGGATCCGAACATACCCCCAGCCAAACTCAATCACGTTGTCATCGGAGACCCAAGCATGGAGATAACTCCTACGGCTCACGAAATCATGGCTGTCATAGCCCCCTGGACAAAGCCTTTCCTAGCTTACCTTAATAGGCAAGAACTCCCCGATGATCAAAATGAGGCCCGCCGTATAGTCCGGCGCTCTAAAGCTTACAAAGTTCACGAAGGTGAACTATACAAGAAAAGCACAACTGGTATTCTACAACGGTGCATCTACGAAGAGGAGGGAAGGCAAATTCTCACTGACAACATGCTGGAATGGGTGGTCACCACGCCGCAGCACGGGCGCTCGTAGGCAAAGCTTTTCGCGATGGCTTTTACTGGCCGACTGTCCGAGCAGATGCCCAAACCTTAGTCCAACACTTTGTTGGCTGCCAGCTCTTTGCAAATCAAAGTCACATGCCTCCCACTGCTCTGAGAACAATCCCCATTACTTGGCCTTTTGCGGTCTGGGGACTCGATATGGTCGGACCCCTTAAAGGGGGAAGTCATAAAAGAAAATACTTACTGGTGATGGTAGATAAGTTCACTAAATGGATAGAAGCCAAGCTAGTAAAAACAGCTGAAGCAGGGCATGTCATAGATTTTATATCCGGCGTAGTACACTGTTATGGTCTCCTACATAGTATTATCGTAGATAATGGCTCCAATTTCATAGCTGATGAGGTAAAAAAATTGGTGCACAAACTTGGGTATAAAACTTGACTACGCTTCCGTATACCATCCTCACACAAATGGTCGGGTCGAAAGAGCCAATGGTCTGATTATGAGCGGCATTAAACCCTGACTAGTGCGCTCCCTACGGGGGTCTGATAAACACTGGGTCAAAGAGCTTGACTCTGTACTCTGGGGGCTGCGGACCACTCCCAATCCTATGACCAGATATACACCTTTTTTCATGGTGTAAGGCGCAGAACTGTTCTGCCCTGCGACATTATTCATGACTCACCTCGAGTGCGCATGTACGAGGAGAGGGAAGCCGAGTTAGATCGGCAGGACGACCAAGATGGACTTGAAGAAGAGCGCGATACAGAGCTAGCACGTTCCACATTTTACCAACAACAGGCTAGGCGATACCAGAGCAAAGAAGTGCGGGCCAAGACATACAATGTCGACGAACTTGTTTTACGCCTCCCCGAGAATAAAAAGGACAAGATCAAACCAAAATGGGAGGGCCCCATCATTATTGACGAAGTACTCCCCGGTGGAGCCTATCGCCTTCGCAATGCACAGGAAAACTGCCTTGAGCCGAACCCGTGGAACGCTGCCAGGCTCCGACGATTTTCTGGATAGTTCAGTAACAACTTCTTCCTCTTTATAAGTTAGGTCTTGTTTTTACTTTTTGTTTTCTCTCCCTTCTCTTTTTTATCGGCAAGTATTCGGCTCACCCGAACTGTCACATGACGAGTACATCCTCAAATGTACCTACCTCAAATATACCTGGGAGCTTCTTTAACGAAGCCCATTGCCAATAAAGCTTATTGCTAAAAAATGTCGCCTGTTTTTACAGTCCATCCTTGCCATTATATGCATCAATATGACTTAAGTTCTGGCCAAGCTGGGTTGCCTGGCTCCTAAGCTTACCCCTACATTTCCGATTGTTCGGCTAGGGCGTAAAGGGAGCACCTCTGCGATTGTTACAACCGGGTAATCTGGATATGTACCTCGGACTGGGTGAAGCCGAAAGCTAGCGCTCTTAAGGGAATAATTGGTCGGCGGATACACGACATAATACATTCTAAAGTGTATCTTAAACTATAAAGGGAGATGGGACCCTACTGTCCTTCTCACAGGATCAAAAGCCTAGGCCCGCATCTTTATGTACGCCGAACCAGGGAAAGGAACCCCTAACGGAACTATTCTCTCTGGAAGATGTTTCTTACGTTAAATAGTAATATAACATAACCCCCCAAACTCAGTTCGTCTGTTCAAGCAATTATGACCGGATTGCCTGGTTTCTGAACATATCGCGTGTTCGCCACAGATATAGTATTCGGAAGCACTCCAGCCTTTGGGTTTATGGAGGTCGAAGCAGATGGTCGGCAATGACAAACCTTATAAAAATTTGGCTAGAGATAAGTTTGATGGTAAAAGTACATTGATACATAGAATCAAATGACTACTCATTTTCTATTCCCTCTAAAAGGTTGTCTAGCTTACAGTCCTGTTGGGCAAGTTTGGCAGCTACCCCTACTTGGTCATATACCAAACGCGGAGGAATTTCTTGTCCATCGGACCCTCGAGGTCCAACGCGGGCCATGTGATTTGGATCAAGACGAGTGTAGCGCGTCTTCACCATGGCGCATGCTTCTCGAGCACCCATGCGGCATGCCGATGCTTTCCATAGTTCAAAGAGGCATCGAGCCCCTTTGAACAGGTCTGCCAAATCCTCCATAGTTTCTGGAGGAGAGTCGCCAGGCCATAGAGCTCTGCCATACTCTTCATGGCCTTCCGAGCCCGTTCATGGACCCTGGAAAGCTCTTGCAGCACATCACACTTAAAACCGGACACTCTGCCTTCAGGCTGCCCAGTTAACAAACCTGCTGGAAAAGTTTTATAAAAAACTTTCAAAATAGGAGACTATAAGGATAGCTAGGTATAAGAGACATACTAAACATGCCACTTTTTAGCCTCCGGTTCTCTTCCAAGGCGCTTGTGAGTTGGGCCTTTATGCCCTTTAGCTCCTATTCGAGTCTAATATTTTTATCCTGCGCTTGGTTCCTTTTTCCATAGCTTGCGTTAGGGTACGCTCACCAGCAGCTTTTGCCCCTTCGGCAAATTTCTTGTCCGCTAGGGCGGCTCTTGGCTCCCTCTCCAGTTGGTCGGTCGATCCTGTTGCTGTATTACACATTAGTATATACATAATAGTAATCAGCAGAACTGTCATAGCTTCCGGACATAATTATTCTTACCAATGGCATCCTTTCCGGATTCCTTAAAAAATTTCAATTCGGTGAGCTGAGTCTGGCACTCTTCAAGTTCTTTGGATAAAGAGTTATTCTTTTCTCGAATGACCTATAAAAAAACGATGATCCTCAAATCAGTTGTACCAACTTCTTTAAGTCTCGGGGGCTACTAACATGGGGACACTCAATAAAAACTTACCCGCATATCTTTTGAAAGCTGATGAGTGGCTTCAGCGCGTCCGTCTTGAGCAGCTCGAATATAGGCATCTGCAGAGTTGAGGGTGTTAAATGCGTCCTCAGAAAAAGCAGGGTTACGCATGGCTGCTTTCCATCACCGATGAATCATCTCGACCTCACCTTCAGAATTGGTAGCTGATACTTCATCCGAATCCTCCTGGAGAGGACAATCCGGCACCGAATTAGCATTCACCCTTGACGGGCCTGATGCCGGATTGGCTGGAACTTGGCCTGCGTTGCCTCCGGAGACAGTCCGACATGTATTCCTCCTAAAAGGAAGAAACAATGTGGAAAATTACAATAACAATTTCACCACCCAACACATGATAAAACAAACATACCTCTTTGAAGGTCCGCTGGTGCTCGTGGTCCTTGTCCGCTTCAAGGCCTTGCCTGATGCAGGTGCCGTCCTCTGGGTTGGCGGTCTGTGTGCAGTTCGGTGTGAGGAGTGACGTCCCTGTTTAAGTATGATAGAATACAGTGGGTAAAGGCGCACTAGGAATTTTCTCACTGGTGAGATATGCCCTAAATTACTTACACGGGAAGAAGGAATGAGGCCTGGGTAATCGGCTACTATAGCCACCAAGGTGCCCCACGGCAGGCCTGATAGAAGACCCCCTCTTCTAACTCTATGCCTATGTCCAGATCTTCTTCGTATCCGGGGCCCTTTTTTGGAACTGGTCCTCTGGCTGCGGGGCGGGACTATCAATCCCCTCGATAACCTTCCTCCACTCCTATTGGGAGAAACCAAACACAATTCGGTTAATACATCATAACGAAGGAAAATTGAGTGGCCAAAGAGAGGGACTTACCCAGTCGGGAAGATTGTACATAGAAAAGCCCTCCCGGCATGTTAAACGGATGAAGTCCTGCTTCTCTCCTTTATAGAGGCCTTCCAAGAGAGCGCCTAGAATGACAGGGTCATCTAGATCCAGGCGCAGGCAGCATGAGGCATCATTCTGACCATTGTAATGCCACATCGGAAATCCTCAGGCTTGAAGCGGCTGCACATGTCGATTCATGGAAATGGCCATCACTTCGATTATAGTCAATCCCGAACTGGCCAACAATTTGATCTTGCCGGCTAGTCTGCTAACCTCCGCCTTCTCTTCTTCCGAGGGACCACAGGGACGCCAGTTGAAAAGCTTCTTTGGCGGAGCACTGGAGTACGTGGGGAGTCCTCGCCGAACTGGATCCGGCAAGGCTACATCTTCAGTGTAAAACCACTCCAAGGGCCACTCTTCGAATGCCTTCTTAGGAGTACCGGGTAGATAGCCTATCCCGGCTATGCGCCATACTTTGGCGCTCCCAACTTCAAATATGGATCCTTCTTCCGATCGAGGGACAAGGTAGAAATCCCTTCTCCATAGTTCAAAATGAGGCTCGCAGCCTAAGAACAGTTCGCATAAAGCGACAAAACTCACAACGTGCAGGATTGACCCTGGGGTAAGATTGTGCAGTTGGAGGCCGTAGAACTCCAGGAGTCCCCTAAGAAAGGGATGGACTGGGAACCCCACGCCTCTTGAAAGGTAGGGGACGAAACATATCCGCTCTCCATCGGAGGGGTTGGGAAAGCTCTCTGACAGGGCTTGGTTGTCAACAGACGTTAGTCTGGCCCGGACAGGGACTAGATCCTCTGGGGGGAGATACCCCTACGCTTGAAGTGTCCACAGATGCGCATGGGACATGAAGCAGCTTTTCCAATCTTCTGCACGAGGGCCATGAGGGCACGAGGAGGAGCTCGGGGCACTGGCCAAAGATTTTTTGCAGGCACTAGGGTTTCTTCCGCGTGGAATGAGATGGAGAGGCAGTTGGATCTACTCTCTTATATAGGCGCCTTCTCTGAACGATCAAGGGGGTATTTGCAAAAGATGCCCAGACGTTTCACATTCATTGGACACGTGGAAGTCGAGACGACGGCAGTGAGGAATCAGCGGATTATAATATTTAAAGAAGTCGAACTATCATCCAGGAGGACTCACCTTGCAAGACCGAAGACATGAAGCCGGATACAATCTCGTCCTTGAAGGCAAGTCCGAGGGCTACTAAGGGAGTCCTGTATTCAGGGGTCCTCGGTCATCCGGGTCGTTGAAGCTGGGCCGCATTGATGGGCCGCGCGAAGAAGAAGCAGAAGGCCCTCCCCCGTATTCGGTCAGGACTCTTATGTACATAGAAAGGCAAGTGTAAAGTCCGGATGTATTAATTACTTCCTCCCCAAGTCTCCCTTGGAACCTTAGGTCCCCTCAAGCGTGTATATAAGCCAAGGGGTTTAGTCTGAGGGGGTGATCATCATTGCAATATCCTCATAGGCTAGACTTAGGGTTTAGCCATTACGATCTCGAGGTAGATCAACTCTTGTATTCATATTCATCCATATTAATATAGCAGGAAGTAGGGTATTACCTTGATCAAGAGGGCCTGAACCTGGGTAAACATCGTGTCCCCAGCCTCCTGTTACCATCGATCCTCTAATCGCATAGCTTGGGGCCCCCTACCCGAGATGTGCCACTTTTGACACCGACAGCATGCCATGCGAACATAGCTGTGAGGGGGGACCTTGCACTGGCCCACCTGGGATAGCCAGTAGAGCTCCTGAGACACATCTTCGTTAAGCCCTGGGATGTTGACGTAGATGTGCAGCCCACCTCCCGAGCTTGGGGCGGTAGCTGCACTCGGTGGTGTGGGGCGACGTTCGCCTCGCATAGCCCTTGGTACCTGCAGGTCTTTGATGGTCTGGGTGATGAACTCCTGAGCACCCGGTGCCTCGCGCCTTGTGCCCTCTTCACGTAAACGTGCACTGAAGCATGCCTCCAGATGGTGCCCGAGCACCTCCCTCGTGGCGTTGGCTAGATCAGAGGCCCTCCAGAGGAGAGCCCACGAGCCCAGCCTGAGAGGAGCGCCGGGCACGCCTTCCTATGCGAGGGAGGAAGGCGCCCCGTTCATGGGCACAGATCCTAAGGCGCGACCATCGGGTGTTTCTTCCTCAAGAGGCCCTAGGGTGAGCAGCTGCTTCCTCTTCTTCGGGACGGCCTCATGAGGGTAGGCAAAGCCCTCGGCATCTGAGTTCTCAATTGCCGCAGCTTGGTAGGAACGTTCGAGAGCACACACCGCATCCTTCTCATTGCAGGCAACTATGATGTTGCCGCCGCTTCCTGGCATCTTGAGGACGTTGTAGCCATGGTGAGTCACAGCCATGAACTTGGCGAAGGCTGGGTAGCCGAGGATGGCGTTGTACGGGAGCCGGATGAGGGCGACATCAAAGTCGATGAGCTCCGTGCAGTAGTTCTTGCGGTCGCCGAAGGTGACAGGAAGGCGGACCTGGCCTATTGGTGTTGTAGAGCCGTTGGTCACTATGGAGAAAGGCTTGGTGGGCTAGAACTGGTCGTACGACACTTGGAGCGTGTTGAAGGTCTTGACAGAGAGGATGTTGAGCCCCGCAGCACCGTCGATGAGGGTCTTGGTGACGAGCACGTTGCTGATGGTAGGTGAGCAGAACAGAGGGAGGGCGCCGGCCGCAGCCGCGCACTTGAGCTGGTAAGCGGAGTCGAAGGTGATGGCGAACTTGGACCATCTGAGTGGACGTGTTATCTCGAGCTTGGGAAGGACTGCGTTCACCTCTCAGGGAAACTGCTTGAAGACGCAATGAGACGTCGGGGCCTGAGCGCCTCCTAGGATGCATGCCACAGCGCGCGGCTCCTGAAAGCCCCCAATCCCTTCATCTTGGTGACGGTCGTCGTTTCTTATCTGCGGTGCTGGCAGTAGAGGAAGGGCTGTGTTGTCTTGAGGTCGATCTTCACGAGGCTAGTCCCTCCAAGGGCCCTCACGAGGCTGGCCCTGCCGGTGGTCCTCGCGAGGCCGCTCACGCCAGCCTTGGAGAGAGTCATGATTCTCCCAGCGTCCTCATCCACAGCCACCTCCGCGATCGTAGCCTCGGTCGACGTGCTCGGGGCGGCGTCTGAGGCGTCCGTCGCGGATGGCCCTGAGTTCCTGACAGTCATTGGTGTTGTGGTTGTGCACGTTGTGGAAGACGTAGAACGGGCAGCTGCGCTTAGAGGAATCAGGGTAATCACACCCACGTTTCATCTCAGGCTCAGCCGCGAGTACTCTTGGTCCCTTGCGCTTAGCTTCCTTTGTCTTGGCCTTCTTGTATTCTGGATCAACCTCGGGAGGCTCGATGAGCGAGAGGCGACCCTCTTCTGCCTTTGCGCACTTGATCGCTAGGTTGAACATCTCCAGAGCTGAGCACGGGTCCTCCTGGATGGCGAGCTCCTCCTTCATCCCGATGTCTCGGATGCCATCAGTAAACGCCGAGATGATGGCCTCATCAGACACCTTGGGGATCTTGATGCGAACGTTGGTGAAACGCTGGATGTACTTGCGCAGGGTCTCTCCTGGCTGCTACTTGATACGCCGCAAGTCGCCCACCTCCAGGGCGCGGTCGCGAGTCCCTTCGTAATTGGAAATAAAACGTTCGTGTAGCTCACCCTAGGAGGAGATCGACTCCTTCTGGAGGTTCAGGAGCCCTGAACAAGCGCCGTCTTTGAGAGCCATGGTGATCCAATTGGCCATGACCTTCTCGTCGACACTGGCCGCTTCAATGCTCAGCTCGTAGAGCTGTAGGAACTCTGCAGGGTCGGGTGTTCTATCATAGCGCAGGCGTAGATCCAGGTTGAACTTGTCGGGCCAGATGACACGACGGAGCTCCGGGGTGAATGCTCGGCAGCCCGCCGTGTTGACTGGTGCATGTTGCTGAGGTGGAGCCTGGTCGGGTGTTCGCGTGCAACCGCATGAGGCGGCGCGCGACCTTGACAAAGCGAAGCCAGAAGCACACGCGCCTCACCTTGGGGCCGTTGCACCACTTGGCAGCTTTCTTCATCACGCGCGGCCACCTTGCGTGGCTGGTCACGCTGGGGGGCCTCGCCCCTTGGCTCGGGGATGACGTCTCTCCAGAGCGGTGGAGGGGGTGCACCGCGGGCCACATCGCCCGCCTGAGGTTGTGGAGCAGGCAGCGAACGGGACGATGTTGGAGCCGCTCCCATGGCGTTGACGAGCTCGGCGATGCGGTCCAGCCAATCTTCATAGAGGTCATCGGGGGGCGATAGCGCAGGAGCTCACGCGCCATGAGTAGCGCGGCCTGAGAGTTCGTTGGTCCATAACGAGCATGGGAGGACGAAGCAGACGCTGGGACCGGTGATGGGGTGGCGGTGCGACCGTCGCGCCGCGTGAAGAGCGGGAGCGACGAGTCTTGAGGTTCATGGGCAGCGGGGCCAGTGGTTGCGTCTGCCGCCGGTGATGGAGAGCGGCGAGGCTCGTTGTCACTTGGAGGTGCCATCTGGGCCATGCGAGCGGCGAGAGCAGCCCGACGCTCAGCACGGACACGGTGAGCGTCATCCATGGGGCGGCGAGATGATGATGAACTGAACGGATGAAGAAAAGCTTCGACGCACACCTACCTCGCGTGCCAAATGTCGGATTCAGGGCTCCGCAAAACCCTTCTAGGTTCGAACACTGGGGTGCATGCGAAGAACTCAACTTGGCCTATCTACCTACTCGCCTTCCCACGAACCAGCTCGATGAACCGAAAAGTAAAAGAGACACGACGTAGTTTATCCTGGTTCAGGCCACCTAGCGGTGAGTAGCCCTACTCCAGCAGTGTGGTGGATTAGCCTTGAGATGGGCTAAGGATGAACTAGTACAGTGGGTGAACAACGTCCGGAGGTGTATTCTTGCTAGGTGGTGGAGAGGAAGGCATGAATGATCCGTCCCCTTGCTGGATGGTGGATATCCTACTTGAAGGAAATATGCCCTAGAGACAATAATAAAGTAATTATTTATATTTCCTTATATGTCATGATAAATGTCTTTTATTCATGCTAGAATTGTATTAACCAGAAACTTGATACATGTGTGAATACATAGACAAAACGGAGTGTCCCTAGTATAACTCTACTTGCACTACAAAAAAAGACACATCCGTGACATTTTGGGTTGAATGAAACTTTTTTCTGTCATACTTATGACACTTCTATGACAATAATTGTGACAAAACACGGTATCATCATAGATGTGGTGGTGTCCTACTTCTATGACAAAAATCATGACAGAAAATGGGCTTTTCGTCCTGGGCGGGCCAGAGACGCAGCTGCATGACATTCTTTGGGCCGTCCATGACGGAAAAAACCATGGTAGAAGCGAGGGCAAGGAAAATATCAGGGTGTTCCCGGTTACGGTGGGTGGTCGGGGCCGAGCGATGCGTGTTTCTCGTACACGCACGCGCGTGGGTGCGAGGCGTTGGGCTCTAACTGAACCCGAGCGAGGCGTTAGGCTCTAACTGAACCCGAGCGATTGCACTGCAGGCTATGCGTTACTGAACCCGAGCGATCAATCGATGGCTGTTAACTGAACCCGATCGAGCGATTCCTTCGCTACTGCTGCTAACTGAAGCCGATCAATGATGCCTCTGCATGAACAGTGAGCGTTGCTGGGGGTTTGGATGAATAGTTCCCGGTGGGGATGGCTGAACAAGACCCCGTGGTGTTGCCTCTGCAAGAACAGGACCCCGTTCGATCGAGACGGTTGGGGCTGCATGAACAGGACCCCGTGGAGGGCTGCATGAACAGGACCAACCCGTGGAGGGCTGCATGAATAGTAGACGGTGGAGGGCTGGATGAACAGTAGCCCGTGGAGGGGTGGCTGAACAGGATCCCATGGAGAGGGCTGGTTGAACAGTAGCCGGTGGAGGAACGCGCGGTGGAGGCAGAACAGTCGAAGGTGAAGGCTGGAGGAGGTCGACGGTGGATGAACAGTAGCCCGTCGAGGGTAGAGGGGGTCGACGGTGGTGATGAACAGTATCCCGTGTAGTCCCGTTTTGTGGTGCGCCACAC
>LR738713.1:387600425-387615736 GCA_902687465.1 Secale cereale | reverse complement strand
CACAAGTCTGTTTCCTTCGTTTTGCGGTACGCCACACCCCTCCCGATCAACAGGACCCCCTTTTCGACCGTAGTGCTCCAACACAAGTATGTTTCCTCCGTTTTGCAGTACGCCACACCCCTCCCGATCAACAAGACCCCCGTTTCGACCGCATGAGGTCCGTTACCTCCGTTTTGCGGTACGCCAGACCCCTCCCGATGAACATGATCCCGTTTCGAATGTGGCCGGTCGAACACAAGGCCGTTTACTCCGTTCTGCGGTATGCCAGGCCTCATTTCCATCGGATGTTCCGTCCAAGCCCTCCCGATGAACACGACGACGCATTCCGTTCCGACCCAGCCGGTTGGCTCCCCATGAACACGACGAACGACAATGTTTCTCCGTTCCGACCCAGCCATGTACACGAGCCCTAGCCGTACGTACGCGCCAATAGGCCTTCGAGACCCTGCCCATATGTACGTACGTGGCCGTATTTTCATTCTTGCACACTTGTCGTTGTACGTACGTGTACATGCTACGTGCGCATCTCTACTACGACATGTGCGCGCCTCTATATCGACCAGTATGTACCTACATGTTCGCGACCAGAATGACAACGCTACGTATGCTTCGACCAGGTGGGTCCCGACTGTCAGGCACTTCCTTGCCTGCGAAGTTGTAGCTGGTGGGTCCCAGCAGTCAGGGGGTGAATCATTTTTTTTGCCCGGACGCACTTCTTTGCGTGCGAAGATGTAGCTGGTGGGTCCCAGCAGTCAGGGGGGAAACGTTTTTTTCACGAAATACGGTGGCCCGTCCAGTGGGTCCCCGATGTCAGGTGGAGGAATAATTATTTTGCGCGTAATAAGGAGGCACTTCCATGCTGCGGCCGTGGATCCAGCTGTCAACCTCACCACGTATAGTACTCTTCCGATGGAAGTCGTTCCTTGACCAGGTTGACCAAGCCACGCCAAGAGCACCAGGGCGGTGGACGACGGCGAGGCCTAGGAAGGGGACGAAGCGGAGCCGAGGAAGACGCGGCAGTGGAAGCCCGCGCGGAGAGGAGTATGAGGGTTCACTGGTTCGGCTGCGGTGTGAGGCTGCCGTCGCTGCAGGGCCTGGCCAGCGGTGCGAATAGTAGGGGACGGTGAGGCCTCCGCGGCAGCACAGCTGGCCATGGGAGGCAGGAGCATGCGGCACGACCGGCGCTACTTTGGGTGGCTTGAGCAAGAAGACCAGAGGTTGAAGAAGCATTACGGCTGTTGGATGGACATCGTACGGTCACTGGAGCTAGAATCGTTCATATTGACTAAGTTGACAAAGCACTCCGTCCCCATCAACTTAGTAGGCCCACAAGTCAGCCACCCACCAAGGTGGGTCCCAACTAGCAGGGGGAATATTCATTTTTGTGTGCGTAATAAGGCGGCACTTCCGGTGGGTCCGAGCTGACAGCGGGGGGGACATTTTTTCCCGCAAAATACAGTGGCCCGTCTGGTGGGTCCCAGCAGTCAGGGGGGAAACGTTTTTTCGCCAAATACGATGGCTCGTCCGGTGGGTCCCTGCTGTCAGGTGGAGGAATAATTATTTTCCGCGTAATAAGGAGGCACTTCCTTACGGCTGCCGTGGAACCAGTTGTCAGCCTCTCCACGTACAGTACTCTTCCGATGGAAGTCGTTCCTTGACCACGTTGACCACGCCGCGCCGAGAGCACCAGGGTGGTGGACGACGGCGAGGCCTAGGAAGGGGACGACGTGGAGCCGGGGAAGACGCGGGAGTGGATGGCCACGCGTAGAGGAGTATGAGGGTTCACTGGTTCGCTGCGGTGTGAGGCTGTCGTCGTCACAGAATAACATGGGGTGTGGGTGAGTAGAGGTCTTGGCGTCGTTTGCCTCGCGAGGCTTAGCCCCTCGCGAGGGTCTTGAGCGTCGATGCTGAAGATGGGTCGTACTAGGCCTGATAAGGAGCCACGTCGCGGGCCACAGGCAGGCAAGTCTAGGCACCCTGATTCCCAATCGGCGCGGAGCCAATGTCCCCCGCGGTTGTCGGAGTAGATGAAGCGGTCGGGGTAGATGACGGCGACGCTGGCGACGGGCTGGTGCTGGACGAAGACGAATGGGGTGGACGGGCGGCTGCGGCGGCTATGGGGGTAGCGGCGGCGGCCGAAGAAGAGCGGTGACGACGGCCTGACAACGGCGGCTAGGTTAGGAGGGCGGTGGCGATGCTCGAAGTAGGTGAAGAACCCTCACAACGTGACGAAGACCGGCGCGAACGGTGGCGTTCCCGCACCCAGGGAGACGGCGCGGCGCATACCACGGGAAGTCGACGCGCGGGGACGACGAAGTGGACCGCGGGCCGTGGCGCTACTGCCCAAAGTGGCGACGCAGTGGCGGCTGGCAGGTCGGGGCGACGGCGGAAGACCTCGGGGCAGCGGCAGGGACCGTGGGCCGCGGCACTACGGCCCGAAGGGGCGGTGCAGCGGCGAAACACGGGTCGGTGCAACCGAGGGGACGGCCTCGGGACGGCGGCGTGGACCACGTGTCACGCTCGCTATGGCCCGACGGGGCGACACAACGGCGGTGCGAGGGTCGGTGCAGGCACGGGACGACCTGGAGCGGACGGCCTCGGGGAGGCGGGGGACCGCGGGCCGCGGCACTATGCCCGAAGGGGCGACGTAGCGGTGATGCGGGTCGGTGCAGCTGGGAGAAGAACCACGGGGCGACGGCGCCGCGGCCCGACGGGGCGACGCAGCGACAGCCTGTTGCTCGATCAGTAGAGGGGTGCGCCGTACTCGGGACGGTCTTCACGGGGCCCGCGGAGGCGCGCGCAACTGACGGGCTAGGTCGGTCGCACAGCGTAGATGAGGCGGATCGCAGCGGCGGGCGGGTGATCAATCCGATCGCGCGCAAGGCCGGGACGCCGCTCGGTGGAGGTTGGGTGGCAACGGAGTCTGAGATGAAGCCGGCGATGATGGACGGCGTGGGATGTCGTGCGGACGAGCGCGTCAGCACCAGCGCCTGGGTTATCAATGCAGCGCAGGCGCCCGAGCAGCGAGGTTCGAGCGACCAGCGTAGCAGCGGCGCCCGAGCTAAGGCAGCCGACGAGCCTGACGCAGCCGGCCCGACATAGCCGAGGACGAGGTCGGTGAGCCAACCCGCAGGGCCGTCATGTAGACGCGACGGAGGCGGGTGGTGTGGATCGATTGGCGTGCCGGCGCGCGATCGGCGGCTATGATTGGTCGCCGCATGGTGCGAGGCCGCCGGCTGGAGGCGATACAGGTGTCCCGGTCGGAGCAGGACGGTGACGGCCGGCGCAGGGCGACGGGCGTGCCGGCGCGCGGACGACGGCCTTGAGGGGCCGCCTGTCGCCCGAGGCCGCCGGGTCGGTGAAATAGCCGGCCAGTCGCGCCGGTGTCGGAGTAGAGGCGCGCGGATGTCGACAGTAATTGTGGGCGACGCAAATCGATCTTAGATCAGAAAACCAAAAAGTAAACACCGATCAAAGCGAACGGCGAGAGAGAGAAACCCGAAGCAATGGCTCGGAAAAAAGACTCTTTAGTGCAGCCGGTCAACACGATCGACAGACAAACCATAGGTACGGGCGGCGCGGCCCCGGCGGCGGTCATGGAGGCCGACCGTCCCGAGGGCAGCGCGCAGGGAGGAAGCGGCGGACGACGGCTAGGGTTGGATCGGTTAAGCTAATATTATGTTAAAAGAGAGAGATTTGGTGGAATATAGTTGTTGTATTGCTTGAGTCTTATGAGCATATATATATATATATATATATATATATATATATATATATATATATATATGTGTGTGTGTGTGTGTGTGTGTGTGTGTGTGTGTGTGTGTGTGTGTGTGTGTTTTCAATCTAATCAATATACCCATGGAGGTAGGCGGAGCAGTTGGCGGACATGGTGGTTACTTTGGTTTCTCTACGGTTGACGGCCGCGCAAATGACGTCGGTGAGCTGAGGTATGTGATGTCGGGAGCGCGGAAAGGCAAAGCTCTAGGTACATCGTATCATCGTAGTGCGCCGCCGTGGCAGCTTCCGCGGAGGGGTGGAAGGAGACTGTCGGAGGAGACATTGTTGGCTACAGCGGCAGCGAGTGCGAGAGTGATTGCCAGCAAGACGAACAGAGGCCTTTGCTTCTCGCAGTGCAAGGGTGGTATTGTGATGTGGAGTACGTTCTAATTGTGAGTGCGAGTGGCTTACGTGCGACGAGTACATACGGGCAAGACGAATAGCTTAAGTGGGCGCTAAATTACTGTGAGTTCATTTGCAAGTGGGTTTCCACTTGTGCCCACATAATTTGTTTACATTTCGATGGGATGTCCGATTACTCCCACTAAATTTATTGAGATCAAGAGTCATTTGCTCTAATCCAAAGCATAAATAAAGACAGTGTAAATCTTTTGGAAAATAATTAATTTCTAAAAAGTAAAAAATAAATACCCACGGTAAAGTGGGCTAAAGGTGGGACTCTCATGTATAGTCCCACCTGTGCCCTGAGGTAGAACTCACATCAAAAGAAATCTAACCGTCTCTGTTATGCTCATTCACTCTGGACGTGTTTGGTTGCCGTAGTCTACAGTGGCTGCATTGCATAGCCTTCTCAACTCAGTCTGGCTATGCAAATGCAGCCTCAAATGCATCATCTGCAAGTTGTTTGGTTACCTGCATGGGCTGAATCACACTGCATGGTGTTTGGTTGCCTGCATGTTAGTGGACAAACCCAAGGCATGGTGTTTGGTTGTATGCAACGCCCGGTGTGTGGTAACCTCTTTGGCTAGTTGGCGAGGTTACCAACACACTTCGGCACAACCATGTACCACACATCATAAGCAGAGCAGAGTATAAATAGAGGATCAACTACTTAACAGCATAGTCCGGATAAGCGTACCACACTTCATAACAGTTCAACGCATAAACCATAAATAGTTCAAAGCTAACTCGATAGTACTTAGGAAGGAGGTGCATCGGCCCTAGTCCTTGGCGGCGAAGGTTTCATCGTGCTTCCCGCACTTGTTGACGACCTCAATGCCATCGTCGTCGAAGATGATGACCTTGAGGGTGTCGGGAGTGAGGAGCTTGAACGTCGCCATGTAGCCAATCTTGATCTGATGAACAGCTGCGTAGGTGGCCCAACCCCGATCCAGGGTCATCCTGCCATTCATCAGCTTCACCGTGACCTTCCAGGAGCAGCCGGTGTTGTTCCTGAGCCTGAACTCCGTCGGCACCGTGACGAAGTGCTTGGTGAAGTCCAGGGGCATGGGGATGCACTCAAGCTTCGGTGCAAGGATGACCTTGCAGAAGTGAGTTGGGCCATCCTCCTCATGGTAGTGGCCGTAGTTGCGGCGCTTGTTGCTGGGGGGCTCCTTCATGTGCTCGTCGTCGCCAGCTGATGACCCACAAGTGTAGGGGATCTATCGTAGTCCTTTCGATAAGTAAGAGTGTCGAACCCAACGAGGAGCAGAAGGAAATGATAGGAAGTTTTCAGTAAGGTATTGTCTGCAAGCACTGAAATTATAGATAACAGATAGTTTTGTGATAAGGTAATCGGTAGCAAGTGACAAAAGGTAAAAGTAAATAAGGTGCAGCAAGGTGGCCCAATTCTTTTTGTAGCAAAGGACAAGCGTGAACAAACTCTTATATGAAGGAAAGCGCTCCCGAGGACACATGGGAATTATCGTCAAGCTAGTTTTCATCACGATCATCTGATTCGCGTTCGGTACTTTGATAATTTGGTATGTGGGTGGACCGGTGCTTGGGTGGTGTCCTTACTTGGACAAGCATCCCACTTATGATTAACCTCTATTGCAAGCATCCGCAACTACAGAAGAAGTATTAAGGTAAACCTAACCATAGCATGAAACAAGTGGATCCAAATCAGCCCCTCATGAAGTAACGCATAACTAGGGTTTAAGCTTCTGTCACTCTAGCAATCCATCATCTACTTATTACTTCCCAATGCCTTCCTCTAGGCCAAAATAATGGTGAAGTGTCATGTAGTCGACGTTCACATGACACCACTAGAGGAGAGACAACATACATCTCATCAAAATATCGAACGAATACCAAATTCACATGACTACTAATAGCAAGACTTCTCCCATGTCCTCAGTAACAAAAGTAACTACTCACAATACATAATATGGTTCATGATCAGAGGGGTATTAATATGCATAATGGATCTGAACATATGATTTTCCACCAAATAAACCAACTAGCATCAACTACAAGGAGTAATCAACACTACTAGCAACCCACAGGTACCAAATTGAGGTTTGGGTACAAAGATTGGATACAAGAGATGAACTAGGGTTTGAGAGGAGATGGTGCTGGTGAAGATGTTGATGAAGATAGCTCTCACCAAGATGGGAGAGTTGTTGGTGATGACGGCGGTGACGATTCCCCCCTCCCGGAGGGAAGTATCCCCGCAAAATAGCTCTGTCGGAGCCCTAGATTGGTTTTCGCCAAGGTTCCGCCTCGAGACGACGGCGTCTGGTCCCGAAGGCCTCCTTATGATTTTTTCCAGGTCAAAACACCTCATATAGGAGAAGATGGGCATCGGGGGGGCACGAGGCAGGGGCGTGCCCAGAGAGGGGGGCGCGCCCCCACCCTCGTGGACATGTGGTGGCCCACCTGGTGATCTTCTTTCGTCAAATATTTTTATATTTTCTGAAACGGTGTCCTGTGGAGTTTCGGAGCTTTTTGAGTTGTGCAGAGTAGGTTTCCAGAATTTGCTTCTTTTCCAGCCCAGAATTCTAGCTGCCGGCATTCTTCCTCTTCATGTAAACCTTGTAAAATAAGAGAGAAAAGGCATACGTATTGTGACATAACGTGTAATAACAGCCCATAATGCAATAGATATCAACATATAAGCATGATGCAAAATGGACGTATCACCAGCCTCAGGCATCTTCGGTTCCTCCTCGGCGATGAGCAGCACCACAACCTCGGGCTTTGGATGAACGGGCAGCTTGCCCTTGTTGTCAACGGTCGGAAGCACCTCCGTGCCCATCTCATTGCTCTCCTCGATCTGCACACAATTCATGGAGTCAGGCACAACACAAAGTTCATGGCGTATTGAAGAGCATGTCGTTAAAACAGCATGACTGTCACTCTTCCTCCTCTCAATCGCGCCTATATTTACTAACCCTGCCCACCACTACTTACCCACCCCCTCTCTTATCTCACTATCAACCTTCCTCCTCTCCATCGCCATGAGCTCTAGCTCCAGCTCCAACACCAACCCTTTCCCTTGGGGTATTGGCTGGAGGTCCTTCTTCCTCGGGTGGTCGGCTAGTGACCGCACCAAGTTCGAGAACATAATGGAGGTGTGCTCGAACTTCGGCTCCATGCCTGACATGCAGAAGGAATCTCAGGCAGTGCTCAATAGGGCCACGGCACAAGAGCTGAAAATGCTGATTCCTAACCCAGCGAAGGGGACGATGACAGTAGACATCATTCGCTGGGCCATGAATCAGGCCATCTCCGGCGACGGTAAACAAAGGAAGAAGTGGTCCAAGTAAAAGAACTACTGGGCTCCTAATGACCGCCGTGCCGCAGTGTACTAGGAGACGGGAATCATGCCGTCGGCGGTCATCGGTGGGGAGCCTAAGGAGGAGGAAGAACCGGTGCAGATGCTAGTGAGGGCGCCGGAGCCAGGCCGTCGAACGTGGCAGATCGACCTCGAGTCCTCCGACAGCGACGACCACCCGCCGCCCCGCACCGCGATGGACAAGAAGATGAAGGCCAGCCACTCGACCCGCCGCTCCGCACGCCGGTGACGGCCGCCGCGGTTAGCAGGTGTCTGTTCTGTACCCCCAATCCCCCTTCTACTCCATCCGCATCTACCTCTATTCCGATCTTGCATGAACTAGTATGAACTAGGATGAAGTTGTAAGAACTAGGATGAACTGCCATGCTTATCTACCTATATTCCTCATTCCCCTCTTCGCCGTGGATCGAATCTATCGCCGGATCGAACGGAAAAAAGTAGTGCAGTACGAACAGAGAAGTGCTTACCGCCATTGCCGCGGGCCAGGTGATGATCTGCTCGCCATTGATGGAGTCTGGTGGTCTTCTTGCTCTCCTCCGATCCGGCGGCCGCCGCCGGTGAGAGTTGGGAGAGTGGGCAGAGGGAGCGGTGAGGGACGGTGAGGCTAATAACTGTCGACGCTTCGGGAAGCAACACGGCTTCTCGAGCGTGGCCGCGCGCGTGCACCCGCCGCTGCCCACGTGCACCGCTCGGAACTGACCTAGAGAAACCGCGGATTCTTGCGTTTTCAGGGAGCCAGGTTCAGAAGTGCTTTAAGGTTCGTGCCATGCGGGCCGAACAGTAAAAGCAGGCAACCAATCGGCCCATCCACGTGCCCCGCGAGCTAGGTCGAGCCTCGTGCAAGCAACCAAACACGTCTTCTGCCTATCCTTGCATCGGTCGATCGACAGGGTGTGGAACGAAGCATGGTCCTATCGAGATTGGCCGCAGCCAATCCGCCAAAACAAAGCGACAGCGACGGGCGTGGATCCTTCACCTCCTTGCTCCTGTCTCCTTCCCAAGCCATGTCGATCCATCTGTAGCCCAAGATAATTAGATAAGGGAGTGTGGGATACTAGCCCGTACGTACGTGGACAGACTGGAACCCGGGCCCCAGCCCGTCGCCGTCTCCCTCGGCTGAACAACTAGCCCATGACGGCAGCAGGGCAGTAGCGGTAGCAGTAGCAAGCAGTAGCAGTAGCAGCGGTGCCCGTGCCGGTGCCCCCTAATTCCTTCCTCCCTCCCTCCGCGACCATGCCGCACGGTCTTCTGAGCGGGCATATACTGTGCAGATCGCTTCTCGCAACTTGGCGCGCGCATGCAAGCTAACGTTGTTCACGCACCCCGGCGCGCCGCTGTAGCTTCAGCTAGCTAGTTAAATTGCCACTGCCACAGCTGCTCTGCCTCCAGCCTCTTCAGCAGTCTTCTTCTTCTTCCACCTCGTAGCTGATTCCAGTCCCCAATAAATAAATAAAGAAATATAAGAATATGAAGAGCTGACGACGTACTGAATTTCGGTTTCTCGGATCACGCGCGCGCGGAGCTTGAGGAGGAAGAAGAGGGAAGGTGGCGCACTAATTGAAGCTCCGTACTGACGATGGCTTCCAAAGGTACCCGCCGTAACCATTTCGCTGCTGCTTCATCGTTCTTCCTCAGTTTCTGAGTCGAGTGTCAGGCTGTCAGCTAGTCTAATTCAGATTCTGAGTCGGTAAATTTGAACTGGGGACGTAGAACTGCCCGCGGGTTGCTCCCATGAGTAGTTTATTTCAGCTAGTAATATATTTTTAATGCAGTTAATTTCAGCTAATTAGTTAGCACTGACACTAAATTACATCCTAAGGCCGTTCAGGTCTGCACTGTGCACACGGTTGAGAATCCATTGACTCGGCTCGATCACTCTCAGCCACCAGTATCACTCTTCTGATTGATATTTCAGTGTACCTACACAGCCTTGCTGTTAACTGAAGGAATGAATGAATTCAGGTAGATAAACCAAAAGTGGAAATGCAACACTAGCTGCCTGATTAGTAGTGTAGGTGTGATGCCCTGAGGCTGCGGGTGAGGGGAGGAGGAAGACATGCACATGTGATTGTGTGGCGGCAGCAAGTTCCGTGATGTGAATCGATCTTGCTTCCATTGGGTTGGCTGGATGCGTGGATGAGGATGAGACAGACACTTGCCCTGGAGTGTCCCTTTTAGTTGGCCCAGCCCGGCAGTACTGTGCTTTCTCCTCTCTTCATCGTCACTTTCAACTTTCACCTGACTTGCACTCAACTTGCCGACGGCGCCAGTACTAACATTTCACATTAGAGTAGGCAGAGACAAACAGTAGCTAATTAATTGCACTCCGACTTGCACCTGCACCTGCAGCCGACATGCGTCGGACTCACTCTAGCTAGCTACAGAAAATATCTCGTCAGCCCTGGGGATCGATGCTGTGGTAGGTATCTGAATCCCATGGTCCGGGAATAAAGCGATGCAGATCGATCGACCTGCATAGAGAATCCAGTTAACTTTCTGTGGTAGTAAGCATGATGCCGCCCTTTTCAACTCAACCACCAGTCCTGCTCCTGTCCACGGGGAGGAGAAAGTCCCGGATTTGGTTCTCGGGCCAGCAGTATGTATAGTATGTAGTACGACATGCACCAAGAAACAGTTAGCACGCTCCACAGTGCTCCAGCTGACTGATTTGATAGGGAATCGCACCAAGAAGATCGTTCATGCTGCGAAATGCTAGTGCTGCTGGCAGCTGCAGATTGAATTAGACCTTAATTAACTAGTACTACTACGGTGTCTGATTCAGTTCGTGATAATTCAGAAGCCCACGAATCCGTCCGTCCATCGGTCGATTTCTGAATGATCAGTCCGCAGCATCCTAAATGTATGATAAACGGTTGAGGTCCGCTGGAGCCTTTTGGTTGTATGATGATGATCAACGATTTTCAGGGGCAAAATGCTTCTTCAATTTCTATCGAATTGCTAGCTTGACATATTACTACTATTTTTTTCCTTTTAGAATTGCTAGCTTGATATGTGTGGAGTATGCTACCTAGATAGCTGATGCTAAGTGGTGGTGGTGGCAGGTTCAGGAGGAGGCGGCGGCCATGACGAGCCTCCTCAGCGGCCGAAGCAGCAGCTGCCGCGCGACTCCCGCGGTTCGCTCGAGGTCTTCAACCCCTCAGCCGCATTCCGCCCCGCCGCCGGCAAGCCCGCCGCCTCGCCGTTCCGCCAGGACGACGACAACATCGAGGATGTCGACAGGGCGACGCAGCGGGCGGCGGAGTGGGGCCTCGTGCTCCAGACCAACGAGCACACGGGCCGGCCCCAGGGCGTCTCCGCCCGCAGCTCCGGGGGCGGCTCCGCCCGCAGCAGCTCCGACGACAAGGCCGTCGCCGGCGCCGGCATCCCCCGGGTGTCGGAGGAGCTCCGGGCGGCGCTCTCGGCCTTCCAGCAGACGTTCGTCGTGTCGGACGCCAGCCGCCCCGGCCACCCCATCATGTACGCCAGCGCCGGCTTCTTCAACATGACCGGCTACACCTCCAAGGAGGTCATCGGAAGGAACTGGTATCAAATCCATCCCCTTCAATCTATCCTCCTTCACCAAATCGATGGAATTGAATGTGGCAATTGTATGTGCTGCGCAGCCGCTTCCTCCAAGGCTCCGGCACCGACCCGGCGGAGATCGCAAAGATCAGGCAGGCTCTAGCCGACGGATCAAACTACTGCGGCCGTGTCCTCAACTACAAGAAGGATGGCACGGCATTCTGGAACCTCCTGACCATTGCCCCCATCAAGGATGAGGATGGCAGGGTCCTCAAGTTCATAGGGTCACCTCCCTGACCCTTCTCTTCTTTCCCCTTACATGAGTGCCACGAATTAGACATGTATCTTACCATTCCTGTTGCTGTTCCAGGATGCAAGTGGAAGTGAGTAAATACACTGAAGGGAACAAGGACACTGTTGTTCGTCCAAATGGACTGCCAGAGTCACTCATCAAATATGATGGTACTACTACTATCATTTTAGCTTGTTTTTTTTTAAGTGCTACAAAGTCGAGTCATCTGTTTTGGAACGGAGTGAGTACTAGCTAGCAGATCTTGTTATTTTCAGAAATTAAATTGGCTTCATATTGAAGAGAAAAACATATGTCTGCAGCCAGGCAGAAGGACCAGGCCCGTAGCTCAGTGTCTGAGCTTCTGTTGGCTCTCAAGAACCCACGGTCATTGTCAGAATCAAGTAACAGCACCTTCAAAAGAAAATCACAGGAATCAGTAGGCATGTTAACGGGTGATGGTACTGGCAAGAGAAGCTCAGAGAGTGGATCTCGACGTACCTCACGCACTGGAGCAAGAAGCTCACTGCAGAAGATCAACGAAGTACCTGAAGGAGGCAATAAAACTAGAAAATCGGGTCTGTTTTCACTTATGGGGTAAGCTCGTTGATACAAGTCAAAGGCTAGAATTCCAGCATCTCATTTCATGTTCCTGTTGTCTTATTCAATCTGTGTGTGCAGTTTACTTGGTATGGGCCATGGAACTGTAGAAAAGAACATGCTGAAACCAAGAGATGAAGATCCTCTACTTGACAGTGATGATGAAAGACCTGAGAGCTTTGATGATGAGCTAAGGAGGAAAGAAATGAGAAGGGGTATAGACTTGGCTACTACACTTGAACGTATCGAGAAGAACTTTGTCATTACTGACCCAAGATTGCCAGATAATCCTATTGTAAGATTCATCAGGGACCTCATGTGCCTCTTACCCCACTCATTTCATTCATATAGATATTATTTTTTCTTGAATGAGCGTTAATTTTTCTATCGGTGTTTCAGATATTTGCATCCGATAGTTTCTTGCAATTGACTGAATACAGCCGTGAAGAAATATTGGGAAGAAACTGCAGGTGAATGATGATATCACCTTACACATTTATTCGCGATTTCACTGGCATGGTTTTCTAATCTTTAGCAACTTTTACCTCTTTGTAGATTAACGGTTACACAGTGTAGTAAAAATCCTGATATTGAATCTCTATTGCTCTGCATATTTGTAGATTGGTATATGCTAGTGTTTCATGTAAAAGACTTATGCGTCACTTTCTTGTTGGTCCTCCTCGCAGGTTTCTCCAAGGTCCTGAAACTGATCGTGCCACAGTGAGGAAAATTAGAGATGCCATAGATAACCAAACAGAGGTCACTGTTCAGCTGATTAATTATACAAAGAGTGGTATGTTACTCTTCATATGCTTTTCGTGTCCGTGCCATGCAAGAGTATCATGCAATTTCTGCTTTATACTGCTGTTCGCCGAAATATTTGGCTGAGAAAAAATATATTTGTATCAGTAACTAATACTAAGATATTTTTGTGTTTAAATATATCCCTTAATGGTAAACAATTCAGCTAAATTACTTATTACCGTCTATCACTTCTACAGGTAAAAAGTTCTGGAACCTCTTTCACTTGCAGCCTATGCGTGATCAGAAGGTACTACAACTATGGACATCATATGGGAAATAGTATCCAACTTACTCTATACAATAGAGTTTGCATGTAATTTGAGATGCATCAATTTTGACTGTTGATCAGGGAGATGTCCAGTATTTTATTGGGGTTCAGTTGGATGGAACTGAGCATGTCCGAGATGCTGCGGAAAAAGAGGGTGTCATGCTGGTTCGTATCCATTTTAATTAAATCTAGATTATTTGTGCATGCATATATGCTATGAAAAGTAACAAGAGTAGATATATGCATCTTCATTCTTCAATAGCTATGATTTTACCAGCGCCAAGAATTTACTTGCAAAATTTTGTTAACATCAACTGGCATCACATAATAATGTAATATGATACACTCATACACCATGGGTAGTCAACTCTAATGCTAGAAAACTTGTGGATTGTTATGCATATGGCATGTTAGTCTTTGAGTCAACATTCTATTCTGTCAAATGCACGAAACATATTTTTTTAGAAGATGTACAAAACATGTTATGGCAATTTTCTCTTTAATCGATTTATGTTACTTTTGTCTGGATTAGCCAACTTGGCCACTTAATGTTCTATTGACCTTAAATTTAAAATTCGTCAGAACTAACCTGAGTTTTTCATGTTACAGATTAAGAAAACTGCAGAAAATATTGACGAGGCTGCAAAAGAACTTCCAGATGCTAATTTGGTAAGATAAAACCATTATTCCAGCACTTCATCAAATTAGTATATTTCTAATGATCAAACAAGTATATGTGTGGAGTTCTGACAGTCATCCATTGCTTTCAGAGGCCGGAGGACTTATGGGCCAACCACTCAAAAGTAGTTTTGCCAAAGCCACATATGAAGGATTCTGCGTCATGGAAAGCCATCCAAAAAGTATGATATAGTTTTACCAAACTGCTTTTTGCATGTCATTTTAGAGTCACTGGATAAAACTAGCGTTATATAAAGAAACTAGAGATTTGGGTGCCTCTCGTTTTGTTCATGGAACTATATACCTAGTTCCACCCATGCATTCTGCTGAAGAATTCAGTCCATTACAGAACAGTGATTACATGTCTAATGTACGAGTATTCTATATTGTCAAAACCAGGGGATCGTTGGAGACGTACATTTGGCATTTCATTGTGATGATCGTGTTACTTCTTATGTAGGTTCATGAGGGTGGAGAAAACATTGATCTGAAACACTTTAGGCCTGTAAAACCTTTGGGGTCTGGTGACACTGGAAGGTAAATCCTATCATACTTTGTTTGAAACAGAATTAACTTAAATCTGTATAGTAGCACTGCTTGAGTTCTGTTGCCATCAGAAGTTTTAAATAGTAAACTATGTACATTATTGTTGAAATTGTAGTGTGCACTTGGTGGAGTTGCTAAACACAGGTGAATACTTTGCCATGAAAGCGATGGATAAAAATATCATGCTTAATCGCAATAAGGTTTGATTCTTTTTTCAACTTTTGAAATGATAATAACATTAATTATCATAGGAAGATGTAGTTCACTTGTATAGTTCTACTTATGCTCATTGTTTCATTTTTCTGATAACATTATAATGTCTCTAGGTCCATAGAGCTACTGCTGAACGACAAATCCTTGATATGTTGGACCACCCATTCCTTCCAACATTGTATGCATCATTTCAGGTTTGTTCATCAATATAAGGAAGCAAATTTTTTATAGATCAGATTGTACTTGTTCATGTGTAATTATCTTGATGAGTAAGCTCGTTTAGTCCTTAACATTTAACATGGGTCCAAGTTTGAATATAAATTTAACCTCATTTGAGAAGAAACACACTAGGCTCAAGTTTTTACTTTGTTTAAACCCTACCATAGCAGCCCTGGCTCGCAATCCAACGGCCTTCTATCATGTTTTGGAGAGAGGGCGGGGATGGGGTTAGAAAGAAGTTGTCTTCATTGACGCCATGATTTTCCATGTTTTGCAATCGAGTGACATTTTTGTTTCTGCTCAAATGTTGCAGACAAAGACACATATATGTCTCATTACAGATTACTACCCTGGCGGGGAGCTCTTTCTGCTCCTAGATAGGCAACCTCTGAAGGTTTTGCGGGAAGATGCAGTCAGGTCATAATGCAAACTGTTTATTGTTCTTAGATCTGGTCGGGTGATTTCTGACATAAGATACTGATCAGTCACAGGCTTGTCACTTCATTGTTTTGGGGTTTTGTCCACCCTAGATGTTGTACAAGAGGCAGTACTTAACATTTTTCATGATTGGAACAGGTTCTATGCAGCTGAAGTTGTCATTGCACTTGAATACTTGCATTGTCAAGGTATAC
>LR738713.1:387580998-387600372 GCA_902687465.1 Secale cereale | reverse complement strand
CCCCCAATACACTAATGAAACTCCCTTTGATTGTGCTACATCACAGCATTATTAATGGCAATTATGTCCACCTTTCAAATGCATATGCCTTCAGTAAGGAGTTAGCCCTTGCAGCATATTTTCTATAAGGCCTTAAAAGCAATGTTTCCTTACCCGAATAAAAAAGAGCTGGCATAATACAGGTTGAGATTTCTACTGCTTATAAGGTATCATGTTTACTCTTTTTTAATATTATTTATATCCTCAGGTATAATCTACCGAGACTTGAAGCCAGAGAATATCTTACTTCATAGAGATGGGCACATATCCTTGACAGACTTTGATTTATCTTGCCTGACATCTTGCAGACCGCAGGTAAAAGGACACTAAATTTCATTTGACAAAAAATAACTTAATTTTCAAGCTCTTTCTCTTTCAATAAATCATAAAACATGCATATACTTTTTATGTATTGTTGGCCCTAAAAAGTGAAGGTTGACTTCCGTATATTCATAGGTTATGTGAGGTGAAGTAATTAATTTTCTTTTCCTGTATTGTTAGGTCATTCTTCCAGAAGAAGCTAATAAGAAAAGTTGGAGGAAAAGCAGAAGTTCACCCATATTTTTTGCGGAACCTATGCGAGCATCCAATTCATTTGTTGGTACAGAGGAGTACATCGCACCTGTATGTACTTTCTCTTTCTTTTTTCTGCGCCGTTTTTGCAGCATATCCGTTGTTTCCCTGTATTTTTGTGTGTGCATAATGTAGAGTATTTAATCCTGATACCGGTCCTTGGGTTGCAGGAGATTATTACTGGAGCCGGCCATACAAGTGCTGTTGATTGGTGGGCGCTAGGTACATACCTCCTCCACCAACTATGCAGTTTCTTTGTACATATGTTATTACGGTAATTCTAATGAAATCATTTGGTGATGCAGGGATTCTTCTGTATGAAATGTTGTATGGTTACACACCCTTCAGGGGTAAAACCAGGCAAAGGACCTTTGCCAACATCCTACACAAGGACATCAGATTTCCCGCGAGTATATCGGTACGGTAATTAAGAAAGCAGCTAGCATATATTCCTACATTTTCTGAACAAAATGTTGGTTGACACGGAAAGTTTACTCGGTTGCCCGTGGGTGCTGTGCGAATGATCAGGTGAGCCTCCCAGCGAGGCAGCTGATCTACAGGTTGCTGCACAGGGATCCTGCGAATAGAATGGGATCGTATGAGGGTTCGAACGAGATAAAACAACACCCGTTCTTCCGCGGCATCAACTGGGCCCTTGTGCGCGGCACGGTAATGAATGACCACTCCATTATTAAGCCTAGCTACCATTACCAAGCAGTTGCCATCTTCTTCTATAAAGATGAAATGGGACATGGGTTTCTTATGCTTGTTCGATAGAAGAAAACCAAAAACGAAATTTGTTCAGTCTTAGTTATTAGCTAGAGACATAATGGTTGCGCTAATTTGGTGCAGGCTCCTCCAAAACTGGACGCTCCAGTGTCTTCGGATGACGTGGGCAAGGGAATGGGCGATGCTGCTGCTGCTGCCGCTGCTGATAATCGCACCGACATGTTCTGAACGAAGAAGGTGGATGGACCGACAGAGATGCCAAAGATGTATCTTGGCCGTGCTAGCTCAATCATGCGTGTTTTGTTGGCTGTTGCTGGCTCTCCTTTGTTTCTGTTCGTGCTCGTGCTTAGGATGGTAGGGGATGGAATAAGCGCTGGAGACGTTGAGCGCAATGTAGCAATCCTGTATCGGGATCATATTAATAAGCAATTAAGATGCGTGTATGCGTGCGTCCAATGATGGATGGAGTATTGCAGTTGAAGAAACGGAATTGGGAGGTGCTGCGTCGCCTTCCAACAATTTTACCAGTTGGAGATGCAGGAGCGGCGACGGAGGCCCCTCCCGAAGTTTGCCGTCTCCGCACCGCCTGCGGACACAAGTTCAGACTTCTTGTGCCGCCGTCGAAAGAAAATGAGAAGGGTTTCAAGGAGTAGATTTAAACACAGAGCGAGCCATGGAGCAAACTGGAATCCCGTCGGATACGATACCGGCCACCACACGTACATATATACTGTACATGATCCTCCTGAACCCTAGATCAGATCGCCCCGCACTTTCCCAATTAATTCATTCTGGCTTCAGAATCATCTGTGCCACTGCGGGCGCGCCGCACTAGTTTTATCATGTCATTCCCTTCAATGCATGATTTGCAGAGTAGTTCCAATCCAGTTCATTTTTGCTTGTAGAAGTGCATGATTTAGCCAATGCAACCAAAAGACCGATCTGAGGAAGAGGGCCAGACATTATACTCTAAAATCGCTTGATTTGAATCCGGAGAATTGTTGCTGATGGTTTTATTTTAGGATTTTGATAACCAACGGAGGGCATGGCAAATCGAATGATTTTCGTGACAATTTGTGGCCTCCATGGATGGCGAAAAAGAAAAGAAAAACTAACAAGCAATGGCAAATCCGCAAAATTCGGTATTTTGCAAGTATCCGCAAAACTCACCTTATTCTCCCTTTGAGTCATCCCCAATGGATGAGCCTCAAATCATCCAAAATTGATCTTGAATGCGACCACCACACCTTTATAAACTATATCTGAAGCACCTCATCTTGGGGCACACCACAATCAAGGAACCTCATGAACCTTGACTCCTACAGATTAGGAGCCCAATCTCCAAGAGTAAAAAAAAAATCTCAATGAAATCAACGGGGAACTCAAATCGGTTTAGTGAAAGTGTAGGCCGATGGATCATCTCCCTTTTCCCTCAAATGAGTGTAGTCTTTTGATGGAGGGAAGAAGGGGATATGGAGCTTTTGAGCTTTCGAAAATGGAGTGGGGGGAGAGAAACCAACTCAACTCAAATTTGTGGGGAAGGATAATTGTTGGGGAAGACATGGTGGGATTTTATAGACCACATACATGTCTTTCCATTATAATTTCGTTTCAACAGCTGAAAGGATCGATATGGTTGACTAGAGAGGGGTGAATAGCCAACTACCATTTTTTAGCTTTTCTTAACAAATTAGGCTTAGCAACAAATAGGTTGTCTAGATATGCAACTAGGTGAGCAACCTATATGATGCTAACAACAATAACAACACAAGCAAGCAAGAGATTAAACACAAGTAAAGCTTGCACAAAGTAAAGGTAAGAAGTAACCACAAATGGAGTCGGTGAAGACGAGGATGTGTTATCAAAGTTCTTTCGCTTTGAAGGGAAGTACGTCTTCATTGGAGCAGTGTGGATGCACAATGCTCCCCAAGAAGCAACTAGGGCCACCATATTCTCCTCACGCCCTCACACAGTGCAAGATGTCGTGATTCCACTAGTGTTGACCTTGAAGGCGGCGACCGAACCTTTACGTACAAGGTTGGGGCAATCCCCACAACTAAATTAGAGGCTCCCAACACCATCACGAAGCTTCACCACAATGGATTATGGCTCCGAGGTGACCTCAACCGTCTAGGGTGCTCAAACATCAAAGAGTAACAAGATCCACAAGGGATTAGTGAGGGGAATCAAATTTCTCTTGGTGGAAGAGTAGATCGGGCCTTCTCAACCAATCCCTAGAAAATGAACAAGTTTGATTGGCTAGGGAGAGAGGTCGGGTGAAAATAATCTTTTCGAGCAACAATGGAGTTTGGGGAGGAAGAGGTGGTCATCTTGGGGAAGAAGACCCCCTTTATATAGTGGGGGAACAAATCCAATCGTTACCCAATTTTCAGCCTGCAACAAGCCGTACTACTGCTCATGGGAGCGGTATTACCGCTCGTGCGGTAGTGCACGTAGTGCAGTGCAACGGTGCATGACCATGAGCCGGTAGTGCCACCGGGGCAGTACTACCGCTCGCCCCGACAGTACTACCGTTGGGGTTGCAGCACAGGACCCTAAAGAAACAGGGCAGAACAGGTGGGGAGAGGTAATGTCGCACCAGCGGTAGTACCGCTGGGGGCAGCGGTACTGTCGCCTACAGACGGTACTGCAGCTCACCATTGCCACCCTACTACCGCTGAGGAGATAAGGAGGTCCGTGAGAGAAAAGCCACGAGCGGAAGTGGCAATGGTGGTAGGCACGGTATTACCGCTTACAAGCGGTACTACCGCTCCTACTGCCACTGCTACTGCCGCTTGCCCAGCTAGGTCAAAAGGGGCCCAGTGGTAGTGAGCCAGTGGGACCACCACTGGACTACCGCTGAGTCCGACAAGAAAAGTCGAGACCCGAGCCGGAGCGATAGTAGGCGCAGAACTGGGAGTGGTACTACCGCTGCCCGTCGCGGTACTACCGCTAGCAGCACTCCAAGCCCCCTTCTAAGTAACAGAAGGAGAAACTGCAAAGAAGTGAAAAGATACGGAGGGTGCAAATGAAAGCGTGCACGTGTTGATTACACCCAAACATTTCTGACATGGACTCCCTCTTAATATTACGGTTCTCCTATTACTCAAATCCACTGAAAAAGAAACGAAGGAAAATAATCGTCTTCTCTTAGAACTTCGAGGGGCTCAAATCGTATTGTGCCATATGATCACTTATCTAAAATTCTCAATGCACACGATTAGTCCACAGAAGCATTGTCATCAATCACCAAAGCCACTAAGTAAGAAATATGCCCTAACAATATCCCCTTTTTGGTGGATAGATGACAATGCGGGATTTGCAAAAGAATAACACAAGATAATATGTGAGCACAGAACCTACAAAATATAGACTAGTTCCCCCTAGTTGTGTTCACTTTTTGAGTATGCTTTTGGAATGCAGAGCGCACACATAAGGATCAACAATCCCCTATATTTTATAGACCGACAACACTTGCATCAGTGATATAAGAGAGATAATCAAGGATGCAAGGAATGGCATGTGAGCATAAAGATAGGGCACAAGATAAGCATAATATCTGACAAGCTAAGAAAGTACTAGACATAAAGATAGTGATAAGGTAGCATATGTCTCACACCATATGACCCAGTCTCCAGGTCTCACAAACACAAACCAGAGCAAACGATAAATAGTTCATGAGAGAGAAAAGCAAGCAAATACGACACACTCGTGACTCGACAAATCCCTAAACTCTCTCCCCCTTTGGCATCGAGACACCAAAAGGGCAAAGAGCACTACAATGGTCAGAAGTGGTAGCAACGCATAAGATCCTCATCATCACCACTCCCCATGGCCGCTGGAGTTCTCATCAATAGCAGCAGTTGTGGTAGTATGATCAGCCTCTGAGTCTGTCCACTCACAATGTTGAGTGGTCCACTCCTAATCTGTGATCCGCTCCTCTGACCCACTGGGAACCTCGAGCCCAAGCTATTTCATGATGATCTTGTCGCGACTGCGGGCCTTCTTCTCTGCCACATGAGCCTTGTATTGCCCGTGAGCCTCCATGCAGAACAACTGCTTCATCTTTGACTTGAGCTTCTTAGCCCAAGAGGGCTCCACTTTAGACGGCTCATAGTCGGGATCATCATCATCCTCGACTTCATCCTCATCCATAGGAACCTCCGTCTCAGGAACAGGAGTGCCGCAGTTCTCCTTCTGTCTCAGTTGAACCACCTCATGAGAGGTCAAGTCACCAGTCACAAATATCTCATCAAGATAAGTGAATGCCCCATGCCTTCTCAATAAGCAACATCAGGTAAGGACCATAAATGGGGCACTTGCACTCTGTAATGGCCGATAGAAGCTCCAACCACATGATATGAGAAACATCCAAGCATTGCCTCGTGCTCTCCCTCTTCTCCTTCTCATAGAAGAGCAACAGATCCACTAGGTAAGAGTGTACCCGATCCAAGTTCCCAATGCGAAGGAAGAGAGTTTGCTTGAAGATGCGATGCATGATATCTAGGAATGGGTATAGCTCATAAGACTTCTTGGTGGTTGGAGAAATCTTCACAGTGCTGTAGGGCCAAAGAGCAGACTTGTGAGTAGCAGCCACCTCCTTGTGAGGGCGCTCTCCAACCGGATTGTCAAGCCCCTTATCGTCATAACCCAAGAGCTCCATGAACGCTTTCCACTTGACAGAAAGCAGCTTTCCATTAGTCATCCAAGTCAAGGTCCTCTGCTCATCAGAACCTAGGTGAACTGTGGCATAGAACTGAGCCACAATGCCTCCGTCAAAATCCTTGTTGAATGTCATAAACTTCACAATATCCAGCTGATTACACAGCTCAAGAGCTTCTCCAAAGTACGACATGTCCTTTTGCATGTGATTCATGTCAATGGACCTGACCTTCACAAACAAGTTTTGCTTCCCTTTGACTACATCGAGATAGATAGAACGTTGCTGCTTGTCTAGAAGGGACGGTTGACAAGAGCTAGATCTTGCTCGTTGAGGTACAGGATGTGATGGTGAAACATGCAAAACTCCTTGGCAGACATCTCGGTTATGGACCTGGCCTTCGCCTTAGGATTGCTTACAACTTGCTTCGAGCTCTGCATAGGCTGAGCACTTCAAGTGGCACTGACATCTTCTGAGGTGCGACAGCGCTTTGAACCACCTGGGCGCTTTGGATTCTTGCGATGGGTCTGATGCCCAGCACTGCTACCACCTGGAACCCATAACGTGGAATGAGGGAAAAGCGGGTGTAAATAATTGCACAAGCCCAAAGAAAGAATCATCGAGGAACTGAAGTTTGATACGAGGGAAGTGGAAGTTGACAGCCCCAAGCGCCAGTACCGTGCAAATGCAGCGATAGTACCACCCACAAGCAGCAGTACCACTCTGAAGGGAGCGGTAGTGCCGCCCTAGGTGGAGGTCAGTGGGCTGACAACAACTGTGGCGAGATACGGTGCTGCCGGGGGTGCCAAATTCAAATTCACTCCAACCAAACTTCAATCCACCTAGTCTAGCGGTCTTCTACGTCCTACTCAAGCCTCAATTTGACCAAAAATTGAAGAATGCAACAAATATTGCCCTAGAACATGGATACAAAAACTAGAACCATAGGAGAGAAAAACAGGGGCAATACTGGCATCCATGGCAAGAGGATAAGGTGGGGATTGATCCCACCGGACGGAATCGCGGAAGACGGCACACAATCAGTGGTCCGGCGGCGGGCCTCCGATGCTTGTTTGTTTCCTGAGAGAGAGAGGAAATGGTTAGGAAGAGATATGAATGGGTATGGGGGAGTTGGAACTCCCCCAGCCCAAATCATAACCCCCCGCACCCATCCAAAGAGCGGCAGTACTGCTCGGAGGAGCGGTAGTACCGCCCCCATACTACTGCGTGGCAGGAGGCCGGGTAGTACCGCTTGAGTGGTAGTACCGTGGTGCTCGGCGGTAGTACCGCTTAAGCGGCACCCAAACACCAGCGGTAGTACCGCGTAGGCGAGAACTTGCAAGATCAAGATAAAAGGGTGGCTTATGCAAGTTGAGAGAGTTTTTTTTTATGAGATGGCTTGGGTTGGAGACACGAAACACCAGCAAATGGGAGGAGACACTCTAAGTTCAAATAGACAAACAAAAAGAGAGCAAATTTGGAGTGATTCAAAGCACAAACAAAGCACTAAAAGACTAGATAGAACCAAATTGGACCACAAGAGAGACCACCATTCAAAGAGAGGGCGATGGACGAAGCCACCTATGATTGAGTCAATTTTTATGGCACCGCGAAGAATTTAACCTTGGGCCCATGACCAAAACTCATCTTTGAAGCACAAGTACTATAAAACGGCTAATGTGAAAGACTTGGTCGATTTATGCATAATGGGGGAGGGAGAGTTTATTGAGGGAACAACACTCCCCCTATGTCCATTCCTACATATAGAACAAGATAATATGATGAATGCGATGGGGGTGTGCCTAGAATCAAGCCACATTGCTAGAATCAATGATATTTAGCTCATGCCTAAAATCGCAAAATCTTACTTCATCTAATGGCTTCGTGAAAATATCCGCTAGTTGCTCTTGAGTGTTGACTTAGATAATCTCAGTCTCCCCACGCTTGATGTGATCTCAGATGAAAGATAGCGAATCTCAATATGCTTCGTCTTGCTATGTTGCACCGGGTTGCGGGAGATCTTAATTGCACTTTCATTGTCACATAGAAGAGGCACTTTGTCACAAGTGACACTGTAATCCTCTAAAGTTTGCCTCATCCATAGCAATTGTGCACAACAACTTGCGGCGGCAACATAATCAGCTTCAGTGGAGGAAAGAGACACATAATTTTGCTTCATTGAAGACCAACTCTGTTGGAAATATGCCCTAGAGGCAATAATAAATTGGTTATTATTATATTTCCTTGTTCATGATAATTGTTTATTATCCATGCTAGAATTGTATTGATAGGAAACTCAGATACATGTGTGGATACATAGACAAACACCATGTCCCTAGTAAGCCTCTAGATGACTAGCTCGTTGATCAATAGATGGTTACGGTTTCCTAACCATGGACATTGGATGTCGTTGATAACGGGATCACATCATTAGGAGAATGATGTGATGGACAAGACCCAATCCTAAGCCTAGCACAGATCATGTAGTTTATATGCTAAAGCTTTTCTATATGTCAAGTATCTTTTCCTTAGACCATGAGATTGTGCAACTCCCGGATACCGTAGGAATGCTTTGGGTGTACCAAACGTCACAACGTAACTGGGTGGCTATAAAGGTGCACTACAGGTATCTCCGAAAGTGTCTGTTGGGTTGGCACGAATCGAGACTGGGATTTGTCACTCCGTATGACGGAGAGGTATCTCTGGGCCCACTCGGTAGGACATCATCATAATGTGCACAATATGTGATCAAGGAGTTGATCACGGGATGATGTGTTACGGAACGAGTAAAGAGACTTGCCGGTAACGAGATTGAGCAAGGTATCGGTATACCGACGATCGAATCTCGGGCAAGTGCTATACCGATAGACAAAGGGAATCGTATACGGGATTGATTGAATCCTTGACATCGTGGTTCATCCGATGAGATCATCGTGGAACATGTGGGAGCCAACATGGGTATCCAGATCCCGCTATTGGTTATTGGCCGGAGAGTTGTCTCGGTCATGACTACATGGTTCCCGAGCCCGTAGGGTCTACACACTTAAGGTTCGATGACGCTAGGGTTATAGGGAAAGTATGTACGCGGTTACCGAATGTTGTTCGGAGTCCCGGATGAGATCCCGGACGTCACGAGGAGTTCCGGAATGGTCCGGAGGTAAAGATTCATATATGGGAAGTCCTGTTTTGGTCACCGGAAAAGTTTCGGGCGATATCGGTAATGTACCGGGACCACCGGGAGGGTCCCGGGGGTCCACCAGGTGGGGCCACCAGCCCCAGAAGGCTGCGTGGGCTAAGTGTGGGAGGGGACCAGCCCCAAGGGGGCTGGTGCGCCCCCCCACCAAGTCCCTAGGCGCATGGAGAGTGGAGGGGGGCAAACCCTAGGTCCAGATGGGCCTTAAGGCCCACCCTAGGGCGCCCCCTCTCTCTCCCCCCCCCTTGGCCGCACCCTAGATGGGTTTGGGGGCTGCCGCCACCCCTAGGGAGGAACCCTAGATGGGGGCGCAGCCCCTCCCCTTCCCCTATATATAGTGGGGATTTTGGGGCTGCTAGACACACGAGAACGTCTCCCTCTTGGCGCAGCCCTACCCCTCTCCCTCCTCGTCTCTTGCAGTGCTTGGCGAAGCCCTGCTGGAGTCCCGCGCTCCTCCACCACCACCACGCCATCGTGCTGCTGTTGGATGGAGTCTTCCCCAACCTCTCCCTCTCTCCTTGCTGGATCAAGGCGTGGGAGACGTCACCGGGCTGCACGTGTGTTGAACGCGGAGGCGCCGTTGTTCGGCGCTTAGATCGGAATCAACCGCGATCTGAATCGCAGCGAGTACGACTCCTTCATCCGCGTTCTTGCAACGCTTCCGCATCGCGATCTACAAGGGTATGTAGATCAACTCTCCTTTATGCTCGTTGCTAGATTACTCCATAGATAGATCTTGGTGACGCGTAGGAAAAATTTTGATTTTCTGCTACGATCCCCAACAGTGGTATCAGAGCTAGGTCTATGCGTAGTATCTTGCACGAGTAGAACACAAAGTAGTTGTGGGCGTAGATCATGTCAATTTACTTGCCGTTACTAGTCTTATCTTGATTCGGCGGCATCGTGGGATGAAGCGGCCCGGACCGACCTTACACGTACTCTTACGTGAGACAGGTTCCACCGACTGACATGCACTAGTTGCATAAGGTGGCTAGCGGGTGTCTGTCTCTCCCACTTTAGTCGGATCGGATTCGATGAAAAGGGTCCTTATGAAGGGTAAATAGAAATTGGCATATCACGTTGTGGTTTTGACGTAGGTAAGAAACGTTCTTGCTAGAAACCTATAGCAGCCACGTAAAAACTTGCAACAACAATTAGAGGACGTCTAACTTGTTCTTGCAGCATGTGCCGTGTGATGTGATATGGCCAAAAGGATGTGATGAATGATATATGTGTGATGTATGAGATTGATCATGTTCTTGTAATAGGAATCACGACTTGCATGTCGATGAGAATGACAACCGGCAGGAGCCATAGGAGTTGTCTTATTTATTGTATGACCTGCGTGTCACTGAATAACGCCATGTAATTACTTTACTTTATTGCTAAACGTTAGCCATAGTAGTAGAAGTAATGTTTGGCGAGACAACTTCATGAAGACACGATGATGGAGATCATGGTGTCATGCCGGTGACAATGATGATCATGGAGCCCCGAAGATGAAGATCAAAAGGAGCAAAATGATATTGGCCATATCATGTCACTATTTGATTGCATGTGATGTTTATCATGTTTTACATCTTATTTGCTTAGAACGACGGTAGTAAATAAGATGATCTCTCACTAAAATCTCAAGAATAGTGTTCCCCCTAACTGTGCACCGTTGCTAAGGTTCGTTGTTCCGAAGCATCACGTGATGATAGGGTGTGATAGGTTCTAACGTTCGCATACAACGGGTGTAAGACAGATTTACACACGCGATACACTTAGGGTTGACTTGACGAGCCTAGCATGTACAGACATGGCCTCGGAACACGGAAGACCGAAAGGTCGAACATGAGTCGTATAGAAGATACGATCAACATGAAGATGTTCACCGCTGATGACTAGTCCGTCTCACGTGATGATCGGACACGGCCTAGTCGATTCGGATCATGTATCACTTAGATGACTAGAGAGATGTCTATCTGAGTGGGAGTTCATTAGATGAACTTCATTGTCATGAACAATAGTCTAAGTTGTCTTCGCA
Organism: Secale cereale; assembly: GCA_902687465.1. NCBI lineage: Eukaryota > Viridiplantae > Streptophyta > Magnoliopsida > Poales > Poaceae > Secale > Secale cereale. Next base: position 387,589,149 of record LR738713.1, on the reverse strand, counting down.
AATTATGTTGTAGACAAATAACTGCGTTGTAGCTCCCTGTTTAATACGATCCTAGAGAAAGACTAAGTTGAAAGATATTGTAAGCAAGGATGCGGACTGGGTCCGTAGTCCGAGGAGTGTCCTCACTGCTGCACAGAAAGCTTACGTCTTTGATGCATCGCTCGATGTGTAAACCCCTACAACGTTGTCTGTGGATGTTGTGAACACCTGACAGAGACGTCCTGATGACTACTTGATAGTTTAGTGCACCATACTTTACGGCTTAGAATCGGGATTCCAATGACGTTTTGAACGCCATAGAACATATGAGATGTTCTAAGAGCTGAAATTGGGATTTCAGGCTCATGCCCGTGTTGAGAGGTATGAGACCTCTGACAAGTTCTTTTGCCAAAAAGATGGAGGAGAATGGCTCAACTAGTGAGCATGTGCTCAGAATGTCTGGGTGCTAAAATCACTTGAACCAAGTGGGAGTTAATCTTCCAGGTGAGATAGTCGTTGACGGAATTCTCTAGACACTATCACCAAGCTACTAGAACTTCGTGATGAACTATGACATGCAAAGGATGGTGATGATCCCGGTGCTGTCAACGGTTCTTAGTACCGCAAAAGTAGAGATCAAGAAGGAGCATCAAGTGTTGATGGTTTAATAAGACCACTGGTTTCAAAAGGGGCAAGGGCTAGAAGGGAAACTTCATGAATGGCAAACCTGTTGTCGCTCTGATGAAGGAACCCATGGTTGAACCCAAACCTCGAGACTAAGTGCTTCTATTGTAAGGGGAACCGTCACATGGTAGCGGAACTACCCCAAATACATGGTAGATAAGAAAAACTGGCAACTTCAACAAAGTATATTTGATATACGTGTTATTAATGTGTACCTTACTAGTACTCCTTGTAGCACATGGGTATTGGATACCGGTTCAGTTGCTATTATTAGTGACTTGAAGCAAAAGCTACGGACTGAACGGAGACTAGCTAAGGGCGAGGTGACGATGTGCGTTGGAAGTGTTTCCAAGGTTGATAAGATCACCAACGCACACTCCCTCTATTTTCGAGATTAGTGTTGAACCTAGATAAATGTTATTGGGTGTCTACGTTGAGCATGAATATGATTAGATCATGTTCATTGCAATACGGTTATTCATTTAAGTCAGAGAATAATGGTTATTCTGTTTACATGAATAACACCTTTATGGTCATGCACCCAATGGTTTGTTGAATCTCGATCATTGTAATACACATGATGATAATATTAATGCCAAAAGATGTAGAGTTAATAATGATAGTACCACTTTCTTGTGGCACTGCCGCTTAGGTCATTTTGGCATAGAATGCATGAAGAAACTCCATGCTGATGGATGTTTTGAGTCACTTGATTTTGAATCGCTTGACACATGCGAGCCATGCCTCATGGGCAGGATGACTGAGATCCCGTTTTCAGGTACAATGAAACGGGCAAGTGACTTGTTGGAAATCATACATGCTGATGTATGTGATCCAATGAGAATTAAGGCATGTGGTGGATATCGTTATTTTCTCATCTTCACTGACGATTTGAGTAGATATGGTATATTTACTTAATGAAGCAAAAGTCTGAAACGTTTGAAAGGTTCAAAAATTTCAGAGTGAAGATTAAGAATCATCATAACAAGAAGATCATGTTCCTACGATCTGATCAAGGGGATATTATCTGAATTATGAGTTTGGCAATCACTTAAGACATTGTGGAATTGTTTCGCAGTTGAAGCCCCCTGGAACACCACAGCGTAATGGTGTGTCCGGACATCGTAATCGAACCTTATGAGATATGGTGCGATCTATGGTGTATCTTACCGATCTACCGCTATTATTTTGAGGTTATGCATTAGAGACAGCTGCATTCACTTTATATAGGGCACCATCTAAGTCCGTTTGAGACAACGCCATATGAACTAAGGTTTGGCAAGAAACCAAAGTTGTCGTTTCTCAGTGTTTGGGGCTGCGATGCTTACGGCTTCAGCCGGAAAAAGCTCGAACCCAAAGCGGACAAATACATCTTCATGGGATACCCACTGGTAACGGTTGGGTATACCTTCTATCTCAGATCCAAGGACAAAAATGTTTGTCGCTAAGAACGGGTCCTTTCTCGAGAAGGAGTTTCTCTCGAAAGAATTGAGTGGGAGGAAGATAGAACTTGATGAGGTTGTCGAACCCTCACTTCAACCGGAGAGTAGTGCAACACAGAAAGATGTTTCTGTGGAACCTACGACAGTTGAAGAGGAAACTAATGATAGTGATCATGAAGCTCCAGATCAAGTTGCTATCGAACCTCGTAGGTCGACAAGGTTATGTACTACTCCTGAGTGGTACGGTGATCCTGTCTTAGAGGTCATGTTGTTAGACAACAATGAACCTACGAACTATGGAGAAGCGATGGTGGGCCCATATTCCGACAAATGGTTAGAAACCGAGAAATCCGAGATAGGATCCATGTATCAAAACAAAGTATGGACTTTGGTGGACTTGCCTGATGATTGACAAGCCATTGAGATAAATGGATCTTCAAGAAGAAGACGGACGTGGACGGTAATGTCATCGTCTATGAAGCTCGACTTGTGGCAAAGAGTTTTTCACAAGTTCAAGGAGTTGACTATGATGAGATTTTCTCACCCGTAGCGATGCTTAAGTCCGTCGGAATCATGTTAGCATTAGCTGCATTTATGAAATCCGGCAGATGGATGACAAAACAAGTTTCCTTATCAGTTTTTGTAAGGAAAGGTTGTATATGATACAATCAAGAAGGTTTTGTCGATCCCAAGGATGCTAAAAGATATGCTATCTCCAGCGATCCTTCTATGGACTAGAGCAAGCATCTCGGAGTCGGAATATATACTTTGATGGAGTGATCAAAGTTTTCGGGTATACAAAGTTTGTTAGAAACTTGTATTTGCAATAAAGTGAGTGGGAGCACTACAACATTTCTGATAAGTATATGTGAATGACATATGGTTGATCCGAAATGATGTAGAATTTCTAGAAAGCATAAAGGGTTATTTGAAATGAGTTTTTCAAAGGAAGACCTGGATAAAGCTGCTTACATAATTGGGCTTCAAGATCTATAAAGATAGATCAAGTCGCCTGATGATACTTTCAAAAGGAACACACACACCTTTGACATGATTTTGAAGGAGTTCAAAATAGGACAGTTAAAGAAGGAATTCTTACCTGAGTTATAAGGTGTGAAGTTGAGTAAGACTCAAAACTTGACCACGGCAGAAGGAAGAGGAAGGACGAAGGTCGTCCCCTATGCTTTTGTCATAGGCTCTATACGGTATGCCATGATGAGTACCGCACCTGATGTGTGCCTTGCCACATGTCTGGCAAGAGGGTAAAAAGGTGATCCAGGAGTGGATCACTAGATAGTGGTCAAAATTATCCTTAGAGGAATAAGGAAATGTTTCTCGATTATGGAGGTGATAAAGAGTTCGACGTAAAGAGTTACGTCGATGCAAGCTTAACATCTATCCGGATAACTCTAAGTGGAGATACCAGATACGTATAATGGAGCAACAGTTTGGAATAGCTCCAAGTGGAACGTGGTAGCAGCATCTGCGATATGACATAAAGTTTTGCGAAGTACATAGGGATCTGAATGTTGCAGACCCGTTGACTACAACCTCTCTCACAAGCATAACATGATCAAACCCAGAACTCATTGAGTGTTAATCACATATTGATGTGAACTAGATTACTGACTCTAGTAAACTCCTTGGATGTTGGTCACATGGCGATGTGACCTGTGAGTGTTAATCACATGGCGATGTGAACTAGATTATTGACTCTAGTGCAAGTGGGAGACTGTTGGAAATATGCCCTAGAGGCAATAATAAATTGGTTATTATTATATTTCCTTGTTCATGATAATTGTTTATTATCCATGCTAGAATTGTATTGATAGGAAACTCAGATACATGTGTGGATACATAGACAAACACCATGTCCCTAGTAAGCCTCTAGATGACTAGCTCGTTGATCAATAGATGGTTACGGTTTCCTAACCATGGACATTGGATGTCGTTGATAACGGGATCACATCATTAGGAGAATGATGTGATGGACAAGACCCAATCCTAAGCCTAGCACAGATCGTGTAGTTCATATGCTAAAGCTTTTCTATATGTCAAGTATCTTTTCCTTAGACCATGAGATTGTGCAACTCCCGGATACCGTAGGAATGCTTTGGGTGTACCAAACGTCACAACGTAACTGGGTGGCTATAAAGGTGCACTACAGGTATCTCCGAAAGTGTCTGTTGGGTTGGCACGAATCGAGACTGGGATTTGTCACTCCGTATGACGGAGAGGTATCTATGGGCCCACTCGGTAGGACATCATCATAATGTGCACAATATGTGATCAAGGAGTTGATCACGGGATGATGTGTTACGGAACGAGTAAAGAGACTTGCCGGTAACGAGATTGAGCAAGGTATCGGTATACCGACGATCGAATCTCGGGCAAGTGCTATACCGATAGACAAAGGGAATCGTATACGGGATTGATTGAATCCTTGACATCGTGGTTCATCCGATGAGATCATCGTGGAACATGTGGGAGCCAACATGGGTATCCAGATCCCGCTATTGGTTATTGGCCGGAGAGTTGTCTCGGTCATGACTACATGGTTCCCGAGCCCGTAGGGTCTACACACTTAAGGTTCGATGACGCTAGGGTTATAGGGAAAGTATGTACGCGGTTACCGAATGTTGTTCGGAGTCCCGGATGAGATCCCGGACGTCACGAGGAGTTCCGGAATGGTCCGGAGGTAAAGATTCATATATGGGAAGTCCTGTTTTGGTCACCGGAAAAGTTTCGGGCGATATCGGTAATGTACCGGGACCACCGGGAGGGTCCCGGGGGTCCACCAGGTGGGGCCACCAGCCCCAGAAGGCTGCGTGGGCTAAGTGTGGGAGGGTACCAGCCCCAAGGGGGCTGGTGCGCCCCCCTACCAAGTCCCTAGGCGCATGGAGAGTGGAGGGGGGCAAACCCTAGGTCCAGATGGGCCTTAAGGCCCACCCTAGGGCGCCCCCTCTCTCTCCCCCCCCCTTGGCCGCACCCTAGATGGGTTTGGGGGCTGCCGCCACCCCTAGGGAGGAAACCCTAGATGGGGGCGCAGCCCCTCCCCTTCCCCTATATATAGTGGGGGTTTTGGGGCTGCTAGACACACGAGAACGTCTCCCTCTTGGCGCAGCCCTACCCCTCTCCCTCCTCGTCTCTTGCAGTGCTTGGCGAAGCCCTGCTGGAGTCCCGCGCTCCTCCACCACCACCACGCCGTCGTGCTGCTGTTGGATGGAGTCTTCCCCAACCTATCCCTCTCTCCTTGCTGGATCAAGGCGTGGGAGACGTCACCGGGCTGCACGTGTGTTGAACGCGGAGGCGCCGTTGTTCGGCGCTTAGATCGGAATCAACCGCGATCTGAATCGCAGCGAGTACGACTCCTTCATCCGTGTTCTTGCAACGCTTCCGCATCGCGATCTACAAGGGTATGTAGATCAACTCTCCTTTATGCTCGTTGCTAGATTACTCCATAGATAGATCTTGGTGACGCGTAGGAAAAATTTTGATTTTCTGCTACGATCCCCAACAAACTCATCAAAGAGCGACCAAGGAATTGTCACCCTCCAGAAGTTGACTTCCTAGGCACAACATCTCCCGCCCAATCTGAGTCCGAATAACCCATGACATCAAAGCCTGCTCCTTTGGGGTATCATAAGACAAAGTTTGGGGTATGAGACAAATATCGAAAGATTCGCTTGACCACCACATAGTGACATTCCTCAGGTGCGACTTGGAACATTGCACACATACCTACACTCAACATAATATCCGGTCTAGACGGACAAAGGTAAAACAAGGATCCAATCATGGATCGATATACCTTTTGATCCACCACTTTACCATTGGGATCAATGTCGAGCTTACATTTGGTGGGCATAGAAAACTTGACCAGCTTGACATCATGTAGCTTGAATCTCTTGAGCATGTCTTGGGTATACTTGGCTTGGTTGATGAATGTTCCTTCTCTTCTTTGCTTGACTTCAAACCCAAGAAAGAACTTAAACTCTCACATCATAGACATTTGAAACTTCTCCATCGTTAGTGCGGCAAACTCATCATTAAAAGATTTGGTAGGAGAACCAAAAATAATGTCATCAACATATAGTTGGAATGTGAACAAATCCCCTTTGACCTTCTTAGTAAAAAGAGTGGGATCAATTTTTCGAGTTTCAAACCCATGATCTTGCAATAACTCGGTAAGGTGCTCATACCATGCACATGAGGCTTGTTTAAGGCCATAGAGAGCCTTGTTGAGTTTATATACTCCCTCCGTCCCAAAATTCTTGTCTTAGATTTGTCTAGATATGGATGTATCTAATACTAAAATGTGACTTGATACATCCGTATTTAGACAAATGTAAGACAAGAATTTTGGGATGGAGGGAGTACATTTGTGGGGAACTTGGGGTCCTTGATCCCGGGGGTTGTTTGACATATACCAACACATTCAAGGGACCATTAAGAAATGCACTATTCACATCCATTTGTTGCAACCTAAAATCATGATGAGATGCATATGCAAGCAACATGCGAATAGATACAAGACAGGCAACGGGAACAAATGTTTCATCATAGTCGATAGCCTCGACTTGGGAGTAGCCTTGTTCTACCAATCTTGCCTTGTTTCGAACAACCACACCATTCACATCTTGCTTGTTCTTGAAGATCATTTGGTTCCGATGACATTTTGATTCTCCGTTGGTCTTGGCACTAATTCCCAAACTTGGTTGCGCTCGAAGTTATTGAGTTCATCATGCATGGCTTCAAGACAATCTACGACATCGAGCGCTTCATGTACCTTTTGGGGTTCAACACAAGAAAAGCCCGAGTGATGCTCACAAAAGTTTGTTAATTATCTACGAGGAGTTACCCCTTTTTCTCAAACTTCCAAGCACATTCTCCAAGACATGTTTATGACGCTTTAGCTTGGAATCCACTTTGGCATTACATTGCTCCACTAGCTCCTCAATAGGCATTTGAGGAGCTTCATCTTGACCATCTTGAGCATTGTCTTGATCTTGCTCTTGATATTGAGCTTGCTCTAAGTCTTGAAATTGATCTTGAGCATCATTTGATGCATCACCATCATCGTGGGGCTGATCTTGCCCTTGAACGTGTTCACTTGGTTAAGGGCCTTCACTTTGTTTTTCGGAAGCGTGTGGGTCTAGCGATGGTAATGATTCCACTTGTGTGGAACATTGTCCTTATCCTTCGGCCACAAGGGCTTCCTCAATGGGGGGTAATTGACCAATCCTATTTCTTCTTATGACTTGAGGAGGAATTTCATCACATACATCACAAAGACCACTTTGCTCCACTTGGGAGCCGTTATTCTCAATGAAAGCACCAATGTCGGTGTCCCCTCTATGGACTAAACCCCCCGACTTATATAAACACTAGGTAGGGGCCTAGGGTTTACAAGGTCGGCGTCTTGGCATAAGGCGGTTAGGAAAAGTCTTGGGGTATACGACAAGCCTTCGGCAGACACAGTCTTGATCACGCCCTATCGTGCAACTTTCGGAGTCCATCTTGAGAAGAGTGGAGGCCCACCAACCCGTCTGAGGAGCCTAGGCAATTGGGATTAGCACCCTCTTGTCCATGACACCGTCAGTAGCCCCTAAACTAGTCTTTGATGCCGAAGTTGACGCCCTTGGTCTTCTTCCGGAGTCTTGGCTCGATAGACAAGTTCCCGTGTACTATTCTCTAGTTCGGCTCAAAGTCCTCGGCCAACTGTTGAGATTCCATCGAGACCAAGTTTCATGACTCAACAGCCATGTCCTCTAGGGAATTGGGCCGCTTTATGGCAAGAGGTTGAAGCGTCAGCCCCCGTCTGTGGTAAACTACTCACACATCATCGAAAGAGCGACAAGCTTGATGAGGAAGCCTTCCGTGGTCGAATCCCCCCTTCGGCGGAGTACCGGAAAAGATCCCCAGATGGGATCTCTCGAAGACAAAAACTTGCGGTGGCGGAAAAGGTATTTTGGGTTTTTCTCTGGTCCTCGGGTAATATTTGGGTATTTATAGAAGAAGAATTAGGGTTGGAGGTGCCACGGGG
>LR738713.1:387523532-387577159 GCA_902687465.1 Secale cereale | reverse complement strand
TTCTTCTTCTTCTTCTTCTTCTTCTTCTTCTTCGACTTGGGTGCAAACCCAAGTCCTTCTTTTGCCATAACCTCCTTTTGATTGCCCAAAAGGTCAATGAGGTTCTTCTCACCTTGTATGCAAGTCATAAGGCCTTTCTCAAGATGCTCTTTCAACTTAGAATTCTACTCCACAAGATGCACATGCTCACAACAAGGGTTAGTAGCATGGGCATTATCAAGTAAAACAAAAGGAGGGCACTTGACTATTTCCTTGGTGAGCTTCACTTGGAGTTGATCATGAGATTCCTTGAGAGAAGCATGAGTAGCCTTCAAGACCTTGTGAGCATTGTCAAGTGTGTCAAACACCTCCTTGAGTCTTTCATGGCCAACCCTATTGGAGTTGTGTCGAATATTGTGTACAAGGTAGGTTACAGTTGGACTCTGAGTAGTATTGTGTTTAGATAGGATATGGAGTCGTGTCCTAGTAGGACACTTGTATCCTAGGCCTCTCTTATATACCGAGGGTAGACACATGATGTAACCTATGCCAACATAATAGCATAGGCACGCAGGGGGAGCCGACGGCGTGTGCCGGTGCCCAGGGCCGCCGGGGTGCGGTATTGTGATGGTGTAGGAGCGCCCGTAGTCATGCCCCGGGGATGTAGCCATATCGGTGAACCTCGTTAACAAATCTCGGTGTCGTGCCTCGTGTGATTGCTTGGTCCTCTGATGATCGACGGTATGCCTCGAATTTATTCTAACAAGTGGTATCATGAGCTAGGTTGTCCAAAGGTCGTTGATGGTTGTTCTAGAGGAAGTACTGAGTTTGAGATGCAGCTGTAGTTACGGCGTGGTTCTCGGTGAGATCGTAAAAAAGCAATCGGAAGCGGAGTCGGCGAGATTGGATTAGCGGAAGGCTCGGGTGCGCATTATGGCAGAAGTGACGTGCGGCGATCGATCGGTGCGTCGATCGGGCGAGCGTACAGGTGATGCACATGCACGTATGGCAACGAAGGTACGGAGGCGCGCCGTGTGGGCTAGCTCAGCGGGGCTAAGCTGGTATGGTGTTAAGCTTGCGGACAAGGAGTGTAGGGAGCTGATTAGATGTTGCATGGAAAGGCTGTGCTGTGGATCCGATTGATACTCCAGGAGATTTGTTTTGGACGAAAAGAGGACCGAGTCCTCATTGGCACGGCAAGAGGCAGATCAAATCAGAGGAAAGAATCCATCGTGTATGCATCCATCGGAATTGGAAGAGGCGTTGGCAAAGCAATTACTAGCATTAGAGGTTGTGCCTGGGAGCTAATACACATGAGTACAAGAAGGATTTTTGGTAGGATTTCGCTACTAGTATATCTCGTGTACTTGAGCACGTGTTGGAAGCTCGGATATTTTTTCATAGTGTCAGCCGTAAAAAGAACTATGGCGCCAATGGGTACCAGATTTGAGGTGGAGAAGTTCGACGAGACTGAAAACCTTGGGTTATGGCAGACATGGGTGAAAGATTGTTGGCACAACAAGGATGCTTGAAGGCGTTGCGGGAAGTCATGTCAGCTAAGATGAAATTATCATGTGATGGATGGAAATTCACGAAAGATGGTTTGGGAGCCTTGAAGCGTGTCATACAGTCGAACAAGTTTGGCTAGGTCGGACTAGGCAGTCTGACAGATCGATGCAAGTCGGTTGGTACAGAAGACGATGGTGGGATCGGCAACAACGACATAGAAGCGTGATGCTGATGGTGACCGACTTCTGGGGCGTGGAAACACGGGCAGGCCCGAGGGCTTGTGTGGCTTCAACAAGACTATGGCGCAGGATTGATTCAAGGTGGTGTACACACGGAGCTTGAAGTCGACAGGGCGCGGGGGTGGACTGATTATCTACCATGGAGTCATGTTGAAGGTTGAGCTGGAGTCTGGAGGACTTCACTCGGTGCTGATTGAGGGGCTGCGGCGTAAGTCGACAGAGAGTCGAAGCCTATTCAGCGGGGAAAAGCGACGGACACGTAATTCAGACTGGAGCCCAATGGTCTGATGGAAGCGTGAAACTCGTCATCGGTCGGTGATGATTGGTGGTACTCTGCAGTGGAGGTTGAGTGGTGTGGTTTTGCGACCCTTGAGACTCGACCAGGACAGCGGAAGCTCGACGCAGTAAAAGCGGCGAGGCGTGCGGTATGCATGGGACATGGAGACGGGCCATGGCTCTGGTGGTCATACTTGTGGTGAGACAACTCGTATTTGACTCAGGATGACTACAAGCAATGGAGAAATTCCTTCAAGTTTTAGACAGGCGGTCAAGAAAGGAGAGGTGATGTTGAGTTCAGGTAACTCTTATGTGTGACACCCAATATGTGAGTTGTTCACTATCACGCAGGTCAGTGATCAGGTTGTGATGGCGTTGGACTGATATCTGGAAGTTGGGAGCTCTAACTAGAGTAATGTGGAACTTAATTTTGCTCGAGTGTTGACTGTGGTCAAGAAAAGAAGAGACTACAAGTTGCAGGTGGAGTCATATGGAGTCTTTGGAGTAGCAGCGGTACTCACGGGATAAGCTCAAGTCCAATGTACATGGAAGTTTGACGCATTGACGAATTCAAGGTGGTGGAGAATATTCGCCAAGGTGGAGTTTGTTGGAGTTGTGTCGAATATTTGTACAAGGTAGGTTACAGTTGGACTCTGAGTAGTATTGTGTTTAGATAGGATATGGAGTCGTGTTCTAGTAGGACACTTGTATCCTAGGCCTCTCTTATATACTGAGGATAGACACACGATGTAACCTATGCCGACATAATAGCACAGACACGCAGGGGGAGCCGGCGGCGTTTGCCGGTGCCCAGGGCGGTCGGGGTGCGGTATTGTAATGGTGTCACGGGGAGTGATACGTCCAAAACGTATCTATAATTTCTGCTTGCTCCATGCCTCTTTTGGGTGATATTGCTATGATATTTATACACTTCCATACACTTTTGATCTTATTTGGACTAACCTATTAACTCAGTGCACCCCAGTGCCAGTTTCTGTTTTCGGCTGTTTTTGTATTTCAGGTTTTCCCATTACGAGAACTGCCAGAAAAATCCTGGAAAAATTATATAAAAAATCAGCGTTCCCGAAGCTACCAGGCACCCGAAGCACAGCCGGAGGGGGGCCACCAGGGCTCCAGCCGCCCTGGTGGCGCGGCCCCTCCGGGCGCCTGGGCCCCCCGAGCCTCGTCTGATGCCCCCCTTTGGCATATATTTATACCGTCTCCCGAAACCGTCGAGACGGGAACCCTTTTTCGCGATCTCATCTCTGTTCCGCCGCCGCCGCGCTTCCAAGATCGGGAGCACCAGGAGAACTCTTCCCGGCACCCTGCCGGAGGGGAGGATCACCACCGGGAGCTTCTCCACCACCATGGACGCCTCCCGGATGAGTTGTGAGTAGTCTCCCTAGGACCATGGGTCCATGACCAGTAGCTATGTGATGTTCTCCTCCCGTTCTTGTGCTTCACTAATTAGTCCTCGTGAGCCGCCCTACATGATCGAGGCACATATGTAATCCTTATGCTGTTGCTATGATGAGTTTGCTGGGATCCGATGGATTGTGAGATTATGTTCAGATTGTGTTTGAGTAATATATTTGATTCACCTCTTTTATATTTATGTTCGTAAGTAATTCTTGCATGTTCTCCGTTGTTATTTATTGCTTTGGCCAAGTAGTAGGTAGTGACTCCAAGAGGGAACGTTATGCTTGATTGTGGGTTCATGCCCCTCGATGACTAGCTTGAGTGACAGAACCATGAGTCTAGGGGATGTGCTGTTGCCACAAGGGGGAAAACAACGGTGCTTGTGCCCGCGTGTGCAAGGATTGTTTACTTTACGCAAAGTTCTTCTAATGCAGTTGTCTGTTGCTTTGAGTTTACACTATGGGTGGGACTCGCAACTTAATACCAGCGAGATGTTCTAGATAGATATCTCAAGGTGGATGATTAGTAGTAGATGCAGATGGATTTCGGTCTACTTACCTCGGCGTACCGCCCATGCTTTGAACCTCTACCTTTCTTGCAACTTAGTTAGCATTGGTTTGCGCACATGGTCCTGTCAATTGCCCAGCTGTAATTCGTTTACCTCACGTAGCAGTTTTATCGTCTTTTGGGAGAGAGACATCACTAGTGAACATCATGGGACTCCGGTCCATATTACCATCATTGATCACATCCGCTATTTACTTTCCGCTTTACTTACTATTGCAGCAATACCTATCACTACTATCACTTGTGTTTGATCCTTTGTAAACTACAAGGCCGGAGGGATTGACAACCTCTCTGTAATCGTTGGGAGCAAAGTTATTTGTATCTGTGTGCAGGTCCACGTTGATTGCTAATATCTGGCGCCGTTAGCAGTTGACACCTTCTTGTTGAAACTGGGAGTCTCAGGGAAACCGATCCTTGGTATTGCCAAGGGAAAACTTCCGCTACACTGCATCTCAAACCTTCCACTTGGGGTAACCAACGAGGGGCGAGAAGCCATCAAGCAAAGTTTTCTGGCGCCGTTGCCGGGGACTCCACTCTTCAGGATAGGGGAGTTGCACGCTATCTTTTACCTTTGCTTTATAGTCTTGTTAGTTTACCTTTCAGTTTTGCTTTAGTATCTTTTATCGAAAATCACAAAAATAGTTATCTTGCTTGCTTGCTACTATGGGTTCCACCGAGAACACCAAGTTGTGTGACTTCACTAGTCACAACAACGATGACTTTATCTGCACACCTATCACTACACCTGCCACTTCAGCACCTTCGTATGAAATTAAACCTGCTTTACTGAACCTAGTTATGAAAGATCAATTCTCCGGTGCTGGAGATGATGCTGCTTTACACTTAAACAATTTTGTTGAACTTTGTGATATGCAAAATTACCAAGAAATAGATGGTAATATTGTTAAGCTTAAGCTTTTTCCTTTCTCCTTGAGAGGAGGAGCTAAAATTTGGTTTCAGTCTTTGCCTAGAAATAGCATAGATTCATGGGACAAGTGCAAAGATGCTTTTATTGGAAAATACTATCCACCTGCTAAAATTATCCAACTAAGAAGTAACATAATGAATTTTAAACAATTGGATAATGAACACGTTGCCCAAGCTTGGGAACGTATGAAATCTCTTATCAAGAACTGCCCTACTCATGGTTTGACTACTTGGATGGTTATCCAAACTTTTTATGCAGGCTTGAACAGTTGAACTTTACCTCGTGGAACTTGTTAGATTCGGCCGCGGGAGGAACCTTTATGTCAACTACACTTGGTGCTGCCACAAAGCTTCTCGATAAGATGATGACCAACTATTCCCAATGGCACACCGAACGCGCTCCAACAGTTAGGAAGGTAAACTCTGTCGAGGAGATTTCCTCCCTAAATGAAAAAGTTGACTTGATCATGTCTCTACTTTCGAAGCAATCTTCTATTGATCCTCGTGATGTTCCTTTAAATTCTTTGATTGCTCAAGAACAAGTAGATGTGAACTTTATCTCTATAAACAATTTTAATAACAATGCTTATAGGAGTAATTTTGGTAGAAATCCTAGACCGTTCCCCTCTAATTCTTATGGGAACAACAATGCTTATCCTAGCACCAAGAACTCCACCACTGAGCTAGAGATTATGCTTAAAGATTTCATCACTACCCAAAAAGCTTTTAATAATAGTGTAGAAGAAAAACTAAACAAACTAGGTGATCTCTCTTCGAAGGTAGACAATTTAGCCAATGAGGTAGAATTGCTTAAAATTAGAACTTCTCCTCTTGAGGAGAGGAAGGTCACTCCTATGAATGCTATTCAAGTGCAAATTAATGAAAATATTAGGATGATGGCTAAACTTAAAGAGAGATGGGCTAGAGAAAGGGAGGAAGAAGATAGAATTAAGAGCCTTCCTACCCACCACACTGTTGCTACTATCCAAGTTGTTGAGGATATCCAAACTCTTAGCACCCAATGCACTCCTGGTCCCGATGGATCTATTAATGGTGATGCTATGACTATAGAAACTACCAAACAAGTGAACCTAAAGGACACCACTACCACTTTACTTGATAGTAGTGACCTTGATTTTGATAATTGCACTCTTACCGAAGTTATTGATTTCCTTCACAAGATGTCTAGAGACCCCCGCACTAGCACGATTAACCTTGCCTTCACAGAGCATATCACTAATGCTCTTATCAAAGCTAGGGAGGAGAAACTTAGAGTAGAAGCCTCCATACCTAGAAAGCTAGAAGATGGTTGGGATCCTATGATTAAAATTAAGTTGAATAACTTCTCTTGCTATGCTTTATGTGATGTTGGTGCTAGTACCTCTGTTATGCCCAAAAGAATATATGATATGCTTAAATTGAAACCTTTTGATTCTTGTTCTTTTGGTGTTCGTCTCGTTGATTCTTCCATAAAGAAACCTTTGGGGAGGATCGACGATGTTCTTATCATTGTCAATGACAACTATGTTCCCGTTGATTTTACTATTATGGATATTGAATGTGAACCTTGTCCAATTATTTTGGGACGTCCTTTTCTACGCACCGTTGGTGCTATCATTGATATGAAAGAGGGGAATATAAAATTCCAGTTTCCTCTCAAGAAAGGGATGGAACACTTCCCTCGAAAGAAGATTAAGTTACCTTTTGAGTCCGTTATACGGGCTAGCTATTCTTTTACTCTTGATAAGACTTGATCTCTATGCATTATGCCTAGCTTAAAGGCATAAAAGAAAGCACTTTTGGGAGGCAGCCCACATGAATAAATTTTTATTTTGCTTTAGTTGTGTCTTGATGTTGTTAACTACAGTAGCATCATCATTGTATCTTTGCTTTTCAATTTTGTGCCAAGTGTAGCCTCTGATTGCTAGAAAGTTCAAAGGTTGTGACGTGCTGTCCAGGAAACAAATTCTGTCCTTGGATAGAAAAATTCGTATAAAAACACCAGATCATCTTTTTGGTCTGAATTTTTTCGACAGCGTGCTCTATATAATTGTATTTCGGGCGTCTAATCTGAGTTTTTTGATTAGAGTTGTAGAAGTGCCCCGAAAAAATCATTTACTACCTGCTGTTCTGTTTTTCACAGATTCTGTCCTGTTTTGCCTTTCCTTCATTTTGCAAACCTAGAGCTTGCTTTTTCTTTGCAAAAACCTTTTGGCAATCTTGAGAAACAGTAGACCTTCAAGAATATCCTTATTTCCAGCAAGGAACAATTATTTTATTATGGGTACTAACCTCGCTAATCAGATTATGATGAGTTATGTATGAAGGGAGTTTTCACGTGTGCGAGGGAAGATGATAAAAAGATCCAGGAGTGTCAAACGCTCAAGCTTGGGGATGCGCCCATGCACCCCCAAGAAATATTCAAGGAGACTCAAGCGTCTAAGCTTGGGGATGCCCCCGTGCATCCCCTTCTCCATCAACATTATCGGTTCATCTTTCGTTCCACTATATTTTAATCACTTCATGTGTTATGTGCTATGCTTGGAGCGTCTTGCTTTTAGTTTTCCTTTTTAGTTTTCTTTAGCTTTTCATAACGAGTCGGAACTCAGCTTTCTTTATGTGGGAGAGAAACACGCTCCACTTCTACCTAGAACATAACATAGAATTTTCCTGTCTATCCTTGCTGTGTGTGTTCTTTGTCTTTTAATAGCTACTATCACGCTTAGCTCTGAACTTTCATGCTTATCTTTTTAAAGAGCTTTCGTTTAGTTGGTTGCTTGAACTCTCTTTAGTTATCATGCTTATCTGATTAAGAGAGTTTGCTTCCATTGCATTGGTTGATATGTCTATGATAAAGATGCTACGTGCATAATGGTGCTTAGTAGTTCATGTTTTCTTATGGTTAGTCTCAAATAGCTGGGGGATTCCCAATGTGTTATTGGAGTACCAACATGATTTGTTTGCTTATGATGTGGTATGGTTTAGTAATATCTTCCTTCAAAGAATTTATTTTGATTGACTTGGCGTATGCCCACGCATATTTAAGACTATAAAGAAAGTCTGTCAAGCCTTGATGATCTTTTGTTTCTGAGTAGCGATATAACTTCCATGCCTGATTCAATGTTGCTTTGTCGCTCTGCATGATTATGACCGTCATTGCTCTCTTAGTTGGTCGCTCCCAGTCTTTTGCTAACCTCCACCTGTACTAAGCGGACTGACTGCTTGTGCATCCAAATTCTTTTAAACCAGTTATGCCATATGAGTCCACCATACCTTCCTACATGGTATTTACCTGCCATTCCTAACAGAGACTTGCATGTACCATCTCGAAATTATCCAAAGAAAAAGCATTCCTATTTTGTGCCTCTGTTTTAAGTTCCTGAGGAAGTAGTAGTTAATTCATGATCTTTTTAAGTTGGACAAGCTTCACCCCGGGATTGCATGTATAATGTGCAAACCCATAATACGAGAAGGAACTGGCATTGAGTGCGCCCGGCTCAAAATAATATAACAAACAAACCCTCCTTCACGCTTTGTTCATGAGAAATCAGAAAACTTTGGCAGTGATAAACAAAGGAGATTAAGAGGATGTGATCGTCCTCATTCGGGAGCCGTTCCTCGAAACTTGTCCATCTCAAGAAGTGATTGAGTTGTCTGCTAGCATTCGTTGACGGAACATGCATAATCTAAAAAAATATTATTACCTCTGTTTTTAAAACCAAGAGCTCTGGTACATGTTTTGTCTTTGTTTCCGACTACGGGTTTTCAACCTTGCCAACAAAAGCCACGGTTCGAGAGTCTCCACCTTCTTTTAAAAGCACCAACTACTGAGAGCATGATTTTCATTCTGAGTGTAATGTGCATTGTCCCAAAGTAGCATTATCTTTTGCATGATTGTGATATCATTTATTTTGAAATCATTGTATCTAGTCATCACTTAAACCTTGGAGGTGCCCCTGCATTTATGTTTTGCTTCACTAAAGGGGGCAAGCGAGATATCATTTTATCATATTTTCACACCATGCTCATTACAAATCTATTTGATGTTTCAATATCATATTGTAAAACTTTCAGTTCTTTGTGATTTTCTCATGAGGCAACTTAATTACTATAGATTCATTGTCTCAGTAAGCTTTTGTCATATGACTATGAAAAAGTCTTATATGGTTAATAGCATGTCACCACAGAAATTATTCTTGTTATCATTTACCTACTCAAGGACGAGCACGAATTAAGCTTGGGATGTTGATACGTCCAAAACGTATCTATAATTTCTGCTTGCTCCATGCCTCTTTTGGGTGATATTGCTATGATATTTATACACTTCCATACACTTATGATCATATTTGGACTAACCTATTAACTCAGTGCACCCCAGTGCCAGTTTCTGTTTTCGGCTGTTTTTGTATTTCAGGTTTTCCCATTACGAGAACTGCCAAAAAAATCCCGGAAAAATTATATAAAAAATCAGCGTTCCAGAAGCTACCAGGCACCCGAAGCACAGCCGGAGGGGGGCCACCAGGGCTCCAGGCGCCCTGGTGGCGCGGCCCCCCCTGGCCGCGCCGGGGGGGGCGCCTGGGCCCCCCGAGCCTCGTCTGATGCCCCCCTTTGGCATATATTTATACCGTCTCCCGAAACCCTCGAGACGGGAACCCTTTTTCGCGATCTCATCTCTGTTCCGCCACCACCGCGCTTCCAAGATCGGGAGCACCAGGAGAACTCTTCCCGGCACCCTGCCGGAGGGGAGGATCACCACCGGGAGCTTCTCCACCACCATGGACGCCTCCCGGATGAGTTGTGAGTAGTCTCCCTTGGACCATGGGTCCATGACCAGTAGCTATGTGATGTTCTCCTCCCGTTCTTGTGCTTCACTAATTAGTCCTCGTGAGCCGCCCTACATGATCGAGGCACATATGTAATCCTTATGCTGTTGCTATGATGAGTTTGCTGGTATCCGATGGATTGTGAGATTATGTTTAGATTGTGTTTGAGTAATATATTTGATTCACCTCTTTTATGTTTATGTTCGTAAGTAATTCTTGCATGTTCTCCGTTGTTATTTATTGCTTTGGCCAAGTAGTAGGTAGTGACTCCAAGAGGGAACGTTATGCTTGATTGTGGGTTCATGCCCCTCGATGACTAGCTTGAGTGACAGAAACATGAGTCTAGGGGATGTGCTGTTGCCACAAGGGGGAAAACAACGGTGCTTGTGCCCGCGGGTGCAAGGATTGTTTACTTTACGCAAAGTTCTTCTAATGCAGTTGTCTGTTGCTTTGAGTTTACACTATGGGTGGGATTCGCAACTTAATACCAGCGAGATGTTCTGGATAGATATCTCAAGGTGGATGATTAGTAGTAGATGCAGATGGATTTTGGTCTACTTACCTCGGCGTACTGCCCATGCTTTGAACCTCTACCTTTCTTGCAACTTAGTCAGCATTGGTTTGCGCACATGGTCCTGTCAATTGCCCAGCTGTAATTCGTTTACCTCACATTGCAGTTTTATTGTCTTTTGGGAGAGAGACATCACTAGTGAACATCATGGGACTCCGGTCCATATTACCATCATTGATCACATCTGCTATTTACTTTCCGCTTTACTTACTATTGCAGCAATACCTATCACTACTATCACTTGTGTTTGATCCTTTGTAAACTACAAGGCCGGAGGGATTGACAACCTCTCTGTACTCGTTGGGAGTAAAGTTATTTGTATCTGTGTGCAGGTCCACGTTGATTGCTAATATCTGGCGCCGTTAGCAGTTGACACCTTCTTGTTGAAACTGGGAGTCTCAGGGAAATCGATCCTTGGTATTGCCAAGGGAAAACTTCCGCTACACTGCATCTCAAACCTTCCACTTGGGGTAACCAACGAGGGGCGAGAAGCCATCAGGGAGGAGCGCCCGTAGTCATGCCCCGAGGATGTAGCCATATCGGTGAACCTCGTTAGCAAATCTCGGTGTCGTGCCTCGTGTGATTGCTTGGTCCTCGGATGATCGATGGTATGCCTCGAATTTATTCTAACAAACCCCAAGTGCAACCTTCTCAGATTTAAGCACACAAGTAAGAACAAGAGTGTGATCATGATCTTTTTGTAATTTATCAAGGTCCACGTTGTGTGACTCCTCAAGAGCCAAACGAAGAAATCTCTCTTCCTCTAGATAAATATAAAGATCGGCTATCTCATCGACATAATCACGGCTATGACCTTTCAACTTAGCTTGATTGTTTGTTCATGAGACTCGATGATATCATTGGCCTCACCAAGTTGTTCCAAGGGAGCAACAAAGTGCTTCTTGGTCTCACCTTTGAGCTTACCCAAGAACTTGTTGATGACCCACAAGTATAGGGGATCAATCGTAGTTAGTCCTTTCGATAAGTAAGAGTGTCAAACCCAACGAGGAGCGGAAGGAAATGACAAGTGGTTTTCAGCAAGGTAATGTCTGCAAGCATTGAAATTATCAGTAATGGATAGTTTGATAGCAAGATAATTTGTAACAAGCACGTACGGTAACAATAAATAGTGTGCAGCAAGGTAGCACGATCCTTTTGTGGCAAAGGACAAGCCAAAAATGTTTCTTATAATAAGCAAAGTGTTCTTGAGGGCACACGGGAATTTCATCTAGTCGCTTTCACCACATTGGCTTGATTTGTGTTCGTTACTTCGATAATTTGATATGTGGGTGGACCGGTGCTTAGGTGTTGTTCTTACTTGCACAAACCTCCTACTTGTGATTACCCCCCTCGCAAGCATCCGCAACTACGAGAAAAGTATTAAGATAAAAATCTAAGCATAGCATTAAACATTTGGGGTCCAAATCGGTCCCTTACGGAGTAGCGCATAAACTAGGGTTTAAGCTTCTGTCACTCTAGCAACCCATCATCTAATAACTACTCCACAGTGCATTCCATTAGGCCTAGATGTGGTGAAGTGTCATGTGTCGACGGTCAGATTGGGCACTTTTGTCCTCATGCACCCTCCATGCACCCTACCAAACACACCCAACATGATTTCTCCCATGAACTCAAGAACTAAATTAACTACTCACAAGTGATAAACATGCTCAAGATCAGAGGGGTATTAAATAGAATAATGGATCTGAACATATAATCTTCCACCAAATAAACCATATAGTAATCAACTACAAGATGTAATCAACACTACTAGTCACCCACAGGTACCAATTTGAGGTTCCGGTACAAAGATTGAACACAAGAGATGAAGTAGGGTTTGAGAGTAGATGGTGTTATTGAAGATGTTGATGAAGATTGGCCTTCCAAAGATGAGAGGGTTGTTGGTGATGACGATGACGATGATTTCCCCCTCCAGGAGGGAAGTTCCCCCGGCGGAATCGCTCCGCCGAAGGGTAAAAGTGCTCCTGTCCAAGTTCTGCCTTGAGACGACAACGCTCCGTCCAGAAAGTCCTGTCCTCAATTATTTTAGGTCAAAATGACTTATATACCAGAAGATGGGCACCGGAGATGGGCTGAGGAGGGCACAACCCACCAGGGCGCGCCTGGGGGCCCTGGTGCGCCCAGGTGGGTTGTGCCCATCTAGTGGCCCCCCTCTAGTACTTATTTGCTCCAATAGTTCTTAAATACTCCGTAAAAATTCTCCGTGAAGTTTCAGCTCATTTGGAGCTGTGCATAATAGGTGGCCTGACGTTGCTTTTTCAGGTCCAGAATTCCAGCTGTCGGTATTCTCCCTCTTGATGTAAACTTTGCATATTATGAAAGAAAGGGCATTAGAATTACTCCAAAAGGCATTATTATGAATAAAAACATTATAAATAACAGTAGGAAAACATGATGCAAAATGGACGTATCAACTCCCCCAAGCTTAGACTTCGCTTGTGCTCAAGCGATAAACCGAAATCACAAAACATGTCCACATGCTTAGAGAGAGACGTGTCGATAAAACAAAATACGAAGATAAAAGCATCATGCTTATTTTCATAATAGCAACAAACTTCATTACAACGTAATATAACATAGCTCTATCATATAACTTCTCATGAGCAAGTAACAATTCATCACACTATTGAAGTACAAAGCATAAACTCTATTGAAAACAAACAAACATGTTCTCAGTCAACTTTGCAACTACAATTAATAATTGATACGTCCCCATCGTATCTATAATTTTTATTGTTTCATGCCAATATTCTACAACTTTCATATACTTTTGGCAAGTTTTTATACTATTTTTGGGACTAACATATTGATCCAGTGCACAGTGCCAATTCATGTTTGTTGCATGTTTTTTGTTTCGCAAAATATCCATACGGAGTCCCAACACGATAAAAACTTATGGATATTTTTTGGAATATATGTGATTTTTGGGAAAAAGAATCAACGCGAGATGATACCCTAGGCGGCGGCAAGGCAGGGGGCGCGCCCCAGGGGGTAGGGCGCGCCCTGGGCCCTTGTGGCCACCCCGTAAGGCAGTTGGTGCCTTTCTACGGCTGCAAGAAAGCTAATATCCGGATAAAAATCATGTTAAAATTTCAGCCCAATCAGAGTTACGAATCTCCGGGAATTTAAGAAATGGTGAAAGGCCGGAATCTAAGAGCACAGAAATAGAAGGAAACAGAGAGATAGATCCAATCTTGGAGGGGCTCCCGCCCCTCCTGTCGTGGAATTGTGACGTCAGATGTCCTTAGGGTGAGGACGTAGTCGTGAGGCCAACACATCTATGTAGTAGCTTGAGAGTGGTTGAGCGGAATCGAGAGACGCAATGCAAGACAAGGATTTAGACAGCTTCGGGCCCTGGGAAACATCATCCGGTAATAGCCCTACATGCTGTTTGAGGCTAGGTCTCATTATGATCCTCATGGAGTCGCCGTATAAGACGGCTCTCCTTATTGTGTCTAACCCTAGAGATTGTTTCTTCTTGCTTTGTCCCTCTTGGGGAGCCCTGCCCCTCCTTATATATGTTGAAGGGGCGGATTACATGACTAGTCCTAGTAGGATTAGGATTACTTTATTACAAGTGGAGTCCTAGTCTTGCTTACTCCTTACACTTTCCTCTTAAACCGGCCCACCATAACATGAGCCGGCCTTTTGGGCCTTGGGCCTAGTCCTCTATCCGACCCGCCGTTGGGGCCATCCATGAGTTGCCAGGCTCGTGAGTCGTCAGACCAGTGAACTGCCAGACCCGTGAGTCGCCAGTCCTCCGGTGGGTTACGATGAAGCGCCAAATCCGGCCGGGTCATACTTCCGGCTGGGTCATACCACGGTGTATATCCCCGACATTAGCCCCAAGTTTAATTTGGATTTATCCATGTTAAACTGATCCTATAACATAAACACAAGAACAAATTTGACAGGTTGTGCTCCGGGTTAAAATTTCTTGTAAGCCGGCACCTGATCATCTTTAAGTCCTTGTCATTTCCTCATTGATATGTATCCATGATCTCATAGCAAATCTCCTTAGCATATATGTTCAAACTTTGCCAATGCAAAAAATCCGGGCACTTGTTCTCAAAGATCCAGGTCAATAGGCCAGCTTCATAACCAATTTGTTGACGTTGGTTTCTCATAGAGAAATATTGTGAAGAATAATTCATTTGACTTGACTTCCAATGCTTTAGCTTGACAAAAATATTGGTCTTGAAATACTCATCCAAGTTTTAGCTGGCTTAATGATGTAGAACTTGCCAAGTTATAATTTCCAAAATCTTCGGGTTATAAAAGACTGATGATTCCGGGTCACGACTATTATAGATGCCGGGTCATGATTGTTGCCAATGCCGGGTCACACAATTGATCTTCCTGGTTTACTCAAATATGAGAATTTGAAGATGTTCCTCCATTATATTCATATCACCTGTAGCCCCCAAGTCTTAAGAGGATAACATAGTGATAGCTTAAGACTTGTTTCAATATAAATATTACAACCTTGAAGAAATCCAGATTGTTCATCTCAGTCACTAGTCCAAACCGAATATTCCACATATGTAGCCCCAAGTGCCGGGTTGTCATGCTTGCAGCAACCTGGGACTTGTAATTGCCTTATGCTGATAAAACTTTAACTAGTATAGCCCCAAGGGCCGGATCATTATGCAATAATGAGCAGGGACTTTGTATGTATGATCATGTAGACTTGAACAGCAACGTGTAGCCCCCAAGGGCCGGCTCAGTAAGATAATATTGAGCTGGGACTTTATATATACGTCTTTGAAAAGAACATAATATGATGTAACCCCCATCATGGGGCTTGAACCCACGTCCATAAGGTTAAGAGCTTTGTGCTTTACCAACTGAGCAGTGGACCCTTCAATATAATGGATCAATACTTGTGTACCTTGAATTGTTGACAAGAGAAACTGGTAGCCCCCAACGGCCGGCTCATTACAATGTGATGAGTCGGGTCTTCAGTAAGGGGAGCAAAAAATGACTTTGCATTAGCCCCCAAGTGCCATGGTGCATGCTGACAGTGACATGGGACTTGCGTATTTGATGTAATCTCAACTTGAATAATGTAGCCCCCAAGTGCCGGGCCGTAAGCCTGCAGCGACCCGGGACTATTCCTTCCATTGTAGAATAAATTATATCCATTGATAAGATAATAGCCATTGCGCTAAAGCGACTTTCAAAACCTCCATCATAATACTGGTTATTGATAACCATAATAAAAAATCCAGCCATGTTGGCTATTAAAGATTTGAATAATATAACCTGGTTTGAAAATCGGTTCCTGCAATATAAACCAGTATATCTATGCATATATGATGCATGCTGGGATGATGTAACGATGATGAAATGTATGATGCAATATATGATGATGTATGTGTATGATGCAATGTATGATGATGTATGTGTATGATGACAGGATACTTCAATGAAACTAGCCTGAGCCACTAGAGTATCCTTGCATTCTGTAACCATGGAGGCCAAGGACCAGAGGGGAAACCATCCTCCCATCTAGGGGTGGGGGGTCAAGGAAGAAGAAGAAGAAGAAGGGGGTCTCCCCCCTCTCTTCCGGTAGCGCCGGAACGCCATCGGGGCCATCATCGTGAGGACAATCTACACCAACAACTTCACCGCCATCATCACCAACTCTCTCCCCCTCTATGCAGCGGTTCAACACCTCTTCTCCCCGCTGTAATCTCTACTTAAACATGGGGCCAGTGCTATATATTATTTCCAATTATGTATGGATATTCTATGATGTTTGAGTAGATCTGTTTTGTCTTATGGGTTGATTGATGATCGTGATTGGTTTGAGTTGCATGTTTTATTATTGGTGTTGTCCTATGGTGCTCTCCGTGTCGTGCAAGCGTGAGGGATCCCCGCTGTAGGGTTTGCAATATGTCCATGATTTTCTTATGGTGGGTTGCTAGAGTGAGAAAATCTTAAACCCGAGTAAGTAGGTTGTTTGCGTATGGGAATAAAGAGGACTTGATACTTTAATGCTATGGCTGGGTTTCACCTTAATGATCTTTAGTAGTTATGGATGTTTGCTAGAGTTCCAATCATAAGTTCATATGGTCCAAGTAGAGAAAGTATGTTAGCTTATGCCTCTCCCTCATATAAAATTGCAATAATGATTACCAGTCTAGTTATCGATTGCCTAGCGACAAATAACTTTCTTGTGTGACAAAAAGTTGTCTACTAAAACTAACTTAGTTGTTTCTTTATCTAAATAGCCCCTAGTTTTTATTTACGTGCTCTTTATTATCTTGCAAACCTATCCCGTCACACCTACAAAGTACTTCTAATTTCATACTTGTTCTAGGTAAAGTGAACGTCAAGCGTGCGTAGAGTTGTATAGGTGGTCGATAGAACTTGAGTGAATATTTGTTCTACCTTTAGCTCCTCGTTGGGTTCGACAATCTTACTTATCGAAAGATCCTACAACTGACCCCCTATACGTGTGAGCTATCAGGACCTTTTTCTGGCGCCGTTGCCGGGGAGCAATAGTGTGAGGTGAATATTCTCCCGCCCCTCCCATGCCATGGAAGCCAAGGACCAGAGGGGAAACCCTCCTCCCATCTAGGGGGGAGGTCAAGGAAGAAGAAGAAGGGAGGCTCTCTCCCCCTCTCTTCCGGTGGCGTTGAAACGCCGTCGGGGCCATCATCGTGACAACAATCTACACCAACAACTTCGTCACCGTCATCACCAACTCTCTTCCCCTCTATGCAGCGGTACTGAAAGTGCGGTATATCGACTAGAGGGGGTTGAATAGGTGATTTTTATAAATCCATCACCGAGGAATTTCCTAAGCAAGAACTACTTAGCAGCGGAATAGATACTCAGGTGCAAGCATAACAAGACAGTAGCATGGTCATCATGATGAAATGAAAACAAGCACATAGTACAAGTAGCGTGTAAACGGGATAAGCAGGCTGAGGACTTAGGACTGAAGAAATAGAGTTGAGGAAATTGAGAAAGTCTTCAGTCAAAGTCTTCGAACAGTACATATCAAGTTCAACAACACATAAATGAGTAAATGTAAGAGTTGAGCAAATAGAACCAATAGGCTTGATGAAGACAATGATTTGGTAAACCAGTTCCAACTGCTGTGACAGTTGTACATCTGGTTAGAGCAGCTAGGTACTTAAACTTGAGGACACAAAGTCTCGGACACCCAGTCCCGGACACACAGTCCAGGACACCAAGTCCTCACCGTATTCTCCTTGAGCTAAGGCCATAGAGTCCTCGCCCAATCACTCGTGGTAAGTCTTCACAGGTGACTTCCAAACTTTCACAAACTCGGTCACCCGGCAATCCACAATTCCTCTTGGATGCTCTAGACCATTGACACCTAACCGTCTGGAAGATCACAATCTTCAAAGGTAACAAGCGTCGGTTCCACACAGGAACAATCTCTTCAGTGATGCTCAATCACTTTGGGGTTTTAGGTGTTTGGGTTTTGGGTTTTTCCTCACTTGATGATCTTTGCTCAAAGTCCTTGGAGGATGGGTTGCTCTAATGACAAGTGTGAGTTTCTCTCGGAGCAGCCAACCAAGGTTGAAGGGGGCAGCTATTTATAGCCTAGGGAGCAACCCCACATGATATGACATAAATGCCCTTCAATGATATGACCGTTAGGTAGGTAGATATTTTGGAACAGCTGGCGCATAGCACAGCAACGGTCGGAATTTTGAGTATCAAATTCCTCAGGGCTATCATGTTCCTCACTTGTAGGAAATCTGCACTGGCAAATTCCTAACTCCTCAGTCAGAACAAATTCCTCGGAGACTAGAAGAACTTCGTCTTTGTCACTGAAGGAATTGACTGAACTGTATGAGATTTCCAATGGCTTCACTCAAAAGGATTGGGTAGTGTAGGCTTTGAGTTGAGCATCACTTGGAAATATGTTTCCTTAGTTTTTCCTCGACCCTCTTTAACAGTACGGTGTTTCCTATGACTCAAGAAAGAGAAAATGAAACTACGAAAACAAAAGTCTTCACCCTTCATAATCCTCGCATGATTATCCAAGTCTTCAAGGTCACACCAATTTCTTCACTTTCAAAATCTTCATAAAGTCTTCAGAAATCCAAAGTCTTCAGTTGAAGACATTCATTTTTGGTGGTCGACTTTCTCTGTAAATATCAAACTGCTCATAGACTTATAGACCTGTGTACACTCACAAACGTATTAGTCCCTTAACTTATAAGTCTTCAATACACCAAAATCACTAAGGGGAACTAGATGCACTTACAATCTCCCCCTTTTTGGTGATTAATGACAATATAGGTTAAGTTTTCAACGGGGATAAACATATGAAGTATAAATCCTACCATTGAGGAATTTGATTGCAAGACATAGAAGAACTCCCCCTGAAGATGTGCATAGTGAGGAATTTGCTAATAAAGCAATGCACATTTCAAGAGTCGTATCATGGAGATCTCCCCCTATATCTTGTAATTCATACACGCATTTAACATATGATATGAAGTATTTGAAATGCATGATGAAATATGGTGACTGATGTAATTCAGCATGCATGCATTAACATATACTAGCAAACATGCCCGCGTTGCAACGGAAGAAAAAACATCAGACACTTCTAAGCCAATAAACATGATCTAAGACCATTGCACACACACATAGTCTACATTCTCTATTCCAACATGGTATCCCATCCGTGTCGTCCCTTATCTTCTCTCTCCCTAGGTACGTCTGTGATGTAATTGCAATGAATGACAAGACATTATGAGCTAAAGTGGTAAAGATTACAAATTTTATATGCGACACAAATACCAGTGTTACGATGTATTATATTCGCACATATTTTACCTCCTGGTGCATATTAGGTCTGTTTAAATGAGTGTCCTAGTATACTCATTAGAGAACAAGAGAATACTATAAATTTGCATAAGGTTTACTAACATAGCCATGCAAAACAACCATATATCAGACGTTGCATCAAGAAAGAAGTACTATTGAACTGGCCATGAGACCAGATAAAAATTTGGAGGTTGTTAATAATGTATGACAATTTATATTCCTCTATATATTTCATTTTCCCTCTCATTTGAATATCATAGATTGAAGATGCCACACTACCTCACCTTAGAAAAGAACCTGGCCGCCTAATATTATCAAGCGCACTTCTCAAGCGAATCTGTTTGAATCTGGTGCTTGAAGAATTCTTCATGTTTTTTTTCTAGAAATAAGCCTTTTCGCCCTTTTTTTGCTGAGTAGGATGCTGAAGGGGGTGGTTTTGATCCTTTTGCTGCTGCTGCTGTAGATGTGCTAGTGCTACTCTTTGAACCTCTTTTTTGCGGAAGCTACTCCTTGAACCTGATATGATTTTAGATTGAAGTGAGATGAGCTAGGAGCCTAAGATCCTGATAGACACCTTCTACCACTGGACAATGAATTCGGTATTTCCCTGTAAATAGATATACATTGACGCAATAGTGTTTCATGGCACAAAAATAGAGTAAAAAAGAGAAAATAGACATGCACAATAGTACCTCTACCTTTAAGCCCAAGATATGCATGCAGCATCGTCAGATATGCATGCATCATCTAATCAGTAGAATATAGGCAGAGCATTCCGCAAACAATTAATCGGTGGGAATGAAAATTGCGCAAGAAAGAACTTCATACAGGTTCGCACACTGTTGCTTAATCAACATCAATCAAACATAAACATCAACTATGCTCAAGTCTGAAGACGTGTGAAAATAACTAAAGACTCGATCGGGGTCCTTGAGTTCCCGGATGAGCTGCCGACTGCATCCTCCAGCCCGGCCAGCCTCATACGGACCATCTGGATGATGATCTTAAACACCATGTACGTGCCGTCGTTGAGGAAGTGGTTCTCCTTGAGCGCGCCGTGCCTAGTGGTCTCCATCATGACGTGCGTGTCCATGCCATTTCCATTGAGCTGCGCGCCCTTGTCGATCATGTTGCAGTAGCGACGCGGTACAGGTAGTGCCACCCACCCCTCGCCTCAATGAACCACATGAGCCCGTCGCCCGCCCGCGCGTCTGTCACCACTATCGTCCCCGATGCTGCCCCAGCACGATGGCGGAGATGGGCGCGATGAGGCGGTCCCAGTTGATGGCGGCCTCCACCATGCCGCTGCGGTCCACGTTCGTTCGTGTCGAACACCACGCCGAGGTCGGCGCCGCGGGTCAGCACCGCACCGCGCGTGAGCGACATGGCCTCGTGTCCTCCGGCTTGGGCATGTGGTTCGGGAACATGCCATCCTGTTCCAAGCAGGTGCAGGCTGACGGTCGTGTCGACGCCCAGCTTCTCCAGCACGTCCCACGCAAAGAACCCGCCGCAGCCGTCACCATGACCTTGAAGCCCTCGAGCGGGGTGTCGTAGTGCGTCGGGTGGGCGGCGCACTCCTTGATGATGTCCTGGAGGTGCTGCACATAGGCGCTCATCAGGTCGACGCGCATGACCACCGGAGGCATGCCGAGGCCGCCGCCGTCGAGGCCCATCTTCCTCGCGACGTACTTGCGTGTGGTGTGCCGCACGGTCGCAGATCCCTTCCAACTCCATGGAGGTTACCCCAACGCGCTTGGTGAAGATCTTGAGGCCATTGTGGGTGTAGGGGAGATGCGATGCGGTCATCTGCAAGTATATGATGATTCATTCATGAAGTTTCAGGGTCATGGTGCCGCGGTTCAAGGCTTCCGGTGGTGGTTGTCGAGCGGGATGGTGTGGAGGCAGGAACTTGAAGGACATGCAGAAACTTTGGCACCCTCACCAAACTCAAGCACTTGCTGTGTGTGCCGTAGCCAACTCGAGCTGCCGTCGAGGATGGAGCAGCCGTTGATGTTGTCCACCGTGACGAACCTCTTCCACCCTGTAGATGGCAATGCCCATGACAGCCTCATTGTAACAGGTGAAGAATATCAACGCTGTGTCCACCTCGCCGTTTAGGTTCAGCCAATAGATGAAGTCTAGGAGAAGTGCTCACGATGGGACGCTGATCTAATTTGAGCAGGAAGAACTTGGCCACCGAGATCGACCAGTAAACTTGTCACGGCACGCCGTGACCACATGGCCGGACACGCACCACTCGGCCAATCGATTGGCGCAGGGCTGGCACTGAGGAGCCGCTTAGGTCGTACTTGTGTCTGGCCCACAACAAGGGCATCGACGACGCGTCGCCGGTCTGGTAGGGTCTAGAATGACCTTCGTGCACACGGATTTGTGTCTAGGAGAATCCTTATGGCCTCACTTATCCCATCGTGATTTTGTGAAGGTGCGGCCGTGCGGGTGGGCCGATGGATGTCGTGCCACTGGCGGATTCAATCCACTGCAAAGTATATGTATAAAGTGAGTTGTACTTACATACGGAACCCATGGAGGTGAATAGGGCGAGCGAGGGCCAGTCAAATTGTTCGGAGAGGAGACCAAAAAAATACATACCACCTATTAAATCTCAGCCGTCAATCTTTATGATAAACATAAAATCAACAGATATAAAAGGGTGATGGATGGAGAACTATGAAAGGCTCCGTCTTTTATTATTAGGTAAAGATGAGGAAATAACATGCAGAAGAACATAGTGAAAGTATCAGACCACCATCGGGTTTAAGTTTACAACTTGATCCAACAAAGTCTTTAAAAGAACAAGAGTTATAACTTTCCAAAAAAACGTCCATATATAAAGAACCGCTTGAAGACTAACTCAAATTTCTCCCCCTTTGTCATCGAATGACCAAAGGGGACGAAAAATGAGGACTAATGCCCCTGAAGAATATCACGAAGTCGATGGATGAGCGCCAGTGTTGTTGGGGTCGGTTGATGGAGGAGGGCCTGCCGCAGTGTCGTCCAAATCTTCATACTCATCGGTCTCGCGTGATGAAGAATATGAGCTGGCCACCAAGGAAGGAACTTTGACTTTCTTGAATTTCTTCGCCGGAGGCAGAGACCAGTCAAAGTCTTCCTTGAATCCCATTTGCTTCAGATCTTCTTTGCTGTAGAGATGAGACATAACCGCCCAGGTGCAATTGAAAACTTCATGGAGGTAACAGTGGTTTTTCTTCACTGCATTGTACTTCCTCCGTTCCTAAATATAAGTCTTTGTAGAGATTTCACTATGGACCACATACGGATGTATGTAGATGCATTTTAGAGTGTAGATTCACTCATTTTGCTCCGTATCTAGTCCATGGTAGAATCTCTACAAAGACTTATATTTAGGAACGGAGGGAGTATGTAGCAGTCATGTTGTGAAGAATTGAACCAAACTGCCTCTTGACCCATTTATGGTTATGATCGACCTTCTGATGAAGACCGAGGAGAAGCTCACAATCAGTCATCACCCTTGGAGCTGTGCTTTGAGGATTTTGCTTTGAGGCCTTGGCGGCAGAGTCATGAGTGGCAGAGTCATCATCGGTAGAGTAGGATGTAGCTTTGTGTAGTTGACCATCCAATGGACGAATGCTTTCATCAATGATCGCAGCTTTGCCTTGTTCGTCAACTGAGGAATGTGTCCGTTTGAGGACTTCAAGTGGAGGCAGATAGCTGAGATGATTCTGAAAGTCAGCCTTGTAAGCAATTGAAGACCTTGTTCTGATGAATCTCATGATCCAGGGAGCATAAGGCTTCAAGTTGAAAGGAGACGGTGCAACATTTGCCAGAGTCCTCATGAAGAAATCATGATAGTTGATGGGGATCCCATGCATGATATAGAACAGCAGATTCTTCATGATGCCAACGGTTTCTTCATCATTCGAGTCGTGGCCTTTGATTGGACTCAAAGTCTTTGTCAGAATGCGATAGACAGTCCGAGGCACATATAGCAATTCCTTCACGAGGAATTTGGTTCTTGGTTCTTGACCAGGCTTCAGCGGCTTCATC
Source organism: Secale cereale (assembly GCA_902687465.1). Lineage (NCBI taxonomy): Eukaryota > Viridiplantae > Streptophyta > Magnoliopsida > Poales > Poaceae > Secale > Secale cereale. The sequence continues at coordinate 387,553,958 of LR738713.1, read as the reverse complement.
AATACTTGCATATAATGATCAGTAAGTTCAGGTTCATGATATACACACCTTGCACCGTCAAGGGGAGGACTGAGAGGCAGGGCCTGAAGCAATTCAGAGGCCGGTGGCTTGAAGTGAGTGTTTTCTGTCATCCAGTCCAACACCCAAGAGTTCACATCTTCAGCAGTTCCGGTGATGTGAAGTGTTGCATAGAACTGAAGGATGAGCTCTTCATTCCAATCACATATGTCTGTGCAGAGGGTGGGCAATCCAGCATCGTAGAAGACGCTGAGGACCGGCGTGAAGCAAGGCAGTGATTCCATGTCCACATGAGGAATATGTGCATGGTCGAAGACTTTGTCCTTACCAAAAAGCAGTGAAGAATAGAAGTTTGCTTGGCTGGCAGTCCACAAACGCTTCCTTCTAAGACGAGTAGAGTCATATGGGTTGAAGTAAGTGAAGAACACATGCTCATGGAAGAAGTCATCAGCCTTGAAGTTTTGCTTCTTGGAGAAGGGATCCTTTGGCTTGGGCTCAGGATTATCAGTTAATTTCAACACATCCTCAAGAATCATAGGCTGAGGAATTTCAGTTTCTGCTTCAGCTGCAGCTTGAGACTTCATTTCTTCAGCAGCTTTTTCATCAGCACAAGTGGCTGGAATTTCTTCATGTACGGAGGGGGTGGTGCGAGGTTCTTTAGAGCCCGTTTGAACTTCAGTGCGCTCTGGGGACTGAGGAATTTGCTGCAGAGGCATGATCAATGGAGAGTTGGGGTGAAGACTGTCCCAAAAGTCATCGTTCAGCACAGGAGTTATGCTCCCAATGTCCACGTCTTCATCATTGTCACTCATTTCTTCAACGCCTGCCTCTTCAGCTGTGAAATGAGGCATAAGCGATGAGATCACTGGGGTTGAAGGGATGTTATGCTCTTTAACTTCTTCGTCCAACTGCTCCGAGGAAGTAGCAGAAGGAATATCTTCATCAGATCTGCTTGGGATCACATAATCTTTGCCAAAAGGTATGATTTCCTTTGATGGCATGTTTGAGATAGGAACAACATCAATGGGATTGTTGACAAAACTAGTCAATTTCTTCAGCTTCTTAGGGGCAACAGACTCTGAAGAAGCAGATGCTTTCCTTTTCTTCACTGCTGCTCGTTCCACAACCTTTGTTTTCCTCACTTCTGATGCAGAAGGAAGAACTGAACTTGGTGTTGGTGCAGGAGGAGCAGAGGAAATTGGTGCAGTTTTGCTTAGGCACAACTGTTGCAGTTTTCCTGGCTTGGTCAGTTTCTTCAGGCACAGCGGTTGACGCTTCGGCTGGCCTGACTTGTTCCTCAGGCGCAACACTAGTGGTTGCCCTGGCAATTTCTTCAGCGACTGGAATAGAGTCATCAGCCCTGGTAATTTCTTCAGTGGTAGGAATAGAGTCATCAGCCCTGGTAACTTCAGTTTCATCAACAGCTTGGTTTTCATCAGCGGTGCTGGCATGTTCTTCAGTGGGCTGAGCAGATGCTTCAGCCTGAGGAGTTTCATGTTGTGTTGGTGCTGCAACGTTTGAGGTAAATCCCTTGGTCAGATTAACAAATCCGACTTTGGCTCCCAACCAATCAACACGATAGCTCTCAAATTCATCATTGAGGGTTTTGATGTTAGCTTGCAGCTTCACAAGTTCCTCAGAAGACATATTCACTATGTTGTTCTTCAACAATCTTTCCTTCTTGTACTGATCCTTCTTTGCCTTTGTGGCCTGTTCAAATTTCCATTTTTCTTCACCAATAAAGGCGGCCAGCATATGACTTTGACAAGGTGTGAGGTTCATCTCAGGCAAAGGAGTTTTGGGGTCCTTGTGCCATAGGTCAATGAAATCAAGGATCAACTTGGGATCCAGCATCAATGGCACAGTGCTGCCTTTGGCTCTAGCGGCCCTTTCCTGTCTGTCTCTGATGATTTGGGCAAGTTCTTCATCATCAGCTTTGTCATCACTTGACGGCACATGGAAGGCGACTTGCTTCTTGTGAGGACTTGGTCTAGCGCCACGTCCTGCAGTGGCCTTAGATTTCAACAAAGTGGGGCCAGTTGAGGAATTTGGAGGAGCTGAAGAACTTGCAGAGGCTCCTGGGGCAATAGAGATGCGAGTTGTCCTTTGGCACGTGGCGAGATGCACAGGTGCTGAGGACTTTGGTGGAGCTGGAGCAGTTTGTGGAACTGGCCATGAGGGATTTGTAGAGCTGGGCCGTGAGGGCATTGCTGAGGAGCTTGGCTTGCGAGCAGGTTTCTTGGGCATAACCTTTTTAGGCTTTCTAGCAGAGTCTTCAGCAGCAGCAGCAGAATCTTCATTAAATTTCCTCACTGCCTCTTTGGCCATCCCAGCCAACTTGGCTTGACGCTTGGCCCATTCCTTGGTAAATTCTTCACATCTTCTGATGCTAGAGGGGTCAGCAATTTGGCCAGGTGCCAATGGAGGTCTTGGGCATGGAGGGTGTACATCAAATTTCTTCATGTACTTGGGTGTGACATAGCGATATTCCCTCCATTCTCTGACCCATCTTCTTTCTATCCTTTGTATGCGCACCTTGCACTGATTCTTGGTCTCCTTGCCATGCTTGGCCTCATCAGGAGTGAAGTATTCTTCATAGATATTATCAGGAATTTCAAAAGCAGTGTTGACTTCCAATTTCTTCCCTCCTTTCTGAGGTTTCTTGCCATCATCCATTTTCTTCAGCTGAGGATTTTGAACAATTGAGTTCTCTGAGGAGGTATGCAATTTTTCTTTGAGGAACGCTGCAAATGAGTTAAGTTGATGAGAACCTAGACATTCAGCAGCACACATTTGTACCTATGAACAAAGTATAGGTGCGAAGAATTTGAAGATGTCATATGCGTTCTTAGCAGTTTTTGCAAAAGGAACAAGTTTGAGGAATTTGACCAGTTGTCTCTTGAAGAATTTCACTAAGCGCTCTTTGACTTAGGTTCCAGAGTTATGCAGATTGAAAATCCATACAATTAAGGAATCTTTGACGAAAAACATTGCTTAGAGAAACAGATCAAGAACAGATGTTTGTGTGAGGTGTTTAGAGTGTGAAGAATGAAGAATAAACACCTTTTTGAAGATTAGTAGGAATCACTAAAATTGATAAGGGCCCTAAAAGTGGCTTTTAATTACCCTTGACGAAGAACACGACGTACTGTGAATAGAGGATTTGAAGCTCGTCGGTTCAGATCTTCCAGGCCCTAACTTGTCAGAGGAAGACAGCTACGGCGACAGTGAAGTGAAGAAATCCGCGTCCGGCGTGAGTACGACATCCCCAAGCTTAATTCCTGCTCGTCCTCGAGTAGATAAATGATAACAAGAATAATTTCTGTGGTGACATGCTATTAACCATATAGGACTTTTTATAGTCACATGACAAAAGCTTACTGAGACAATGAATCTGTAGTAATTAAGTTGCCTCATGAGAAAATCACAAAGAACTGAAAGTTTTACAATATGATACTGAAACATCAAATAGATTTGCAATGAGCATGGTGTGAAAATATGATAAAGTGATATCTCGCTTGCCCCCTTTAGTGAAGCAAAACATAAATGCAGGGGCACCTCCAATGTTTAAGTGATGACTAGATACAATGATTTCAAAATAAACGATATCACAATCATACAAAAGACAATGCTACTTTGGGACAATGCACATTACACTCAGAATGACAATCATGCTCTCAGTAGTTGGTGCTTTAAAAGAAGGTGGAGACTCTCGAACCGTGGCTTTTGTTGGAAAGGTTGAAAACCCGTAGTCGGAAACAAAGACAAAACATGTACCAGAGCTCTTGGTTTTAAAAACAGAAGTAATAATTATTTTTTTTGATTATGCATGTTCCGTCAACGTATGCTAGCAGACACCTCAATCACTTCTTGAGATGGACAAGTTTCGAGGAATGGCTCCCGAATGAGGACGATCACATCCTCTTAATCTCCTTTGTTTATCACTGCCAAAGTTTTCTGATTTCTCATGAACAAAGCGTGAAGGAGGGTTTGTTTGTTATATTAATTTTGAGCCGGGCGCACTCAATGCCAGTTCCTTCTCGTATTATGGGTTTGCACATTATACATGCAATCCCGGGGCGAAGCTTGTCCAACTTAAAAAGATCATGAATTAACTACTATTTCCTCATGAACTTAAAACAGAGGCACAAAATAGGAATGCTTTTCTTTGAATAATTTTTAGATGGTACATGGAAGTCTCCGTTAGGAATGGCAGGTGAATACCATGTAGGAAGGTATGGTGGACTCATATGGCATAACTGGTTTAAAAGAATGTGGATGCACAAGCAGTCAGTCCGCTTAGTACAGGTGGAGGTTAGCAAAAGACTGGGAGCGAACAACTAAGAGAGCAATGACGGTCATAATCATGCAGAGCGACAAAGCAACATTGAATCAGGCATGGAAGATATATCACTACTCAGAAACAAAAGATCATCAAAGCTTGACAGACTTTCTTTACAGTCTTAAATATGCGTGAGCATACGCCAAGTCAATCAAAATAAATTCTCGAAGGAAGATATTACTAAACCATACCACATCATTGGCAAACAAATCATGTTGGTACTCCAATAACACATTGGGAACCCCTCAGCTATTTGAGACTAACCATAAGAAAATATGAACTACTAAGCGCCATTATGCACGTAGCATCTTTATCATAGACATATCAACCAATGCAACGGAAGCAAACTCTCTTAATAAGATGAGCATGAATACTAAAGAGAGTTCAAGCAACCAACTAAACAAAATCTCTTTTAAAAAGATAAGCATGAATACTAAGAGCTGAACATGATAGTAGCTATTGAAAGACAAAGAACACACACAGCAAAGATAGACATAAAAATTCTATGTTATGTTCTAGGTAGAAGTGGAGCGTGTTTCTCTCCCACATAAAGAAAGCCGAGTTCCGACTCGTTATGAAAAGCTAAAGAAACTAAAAAGGAAACTAAAAGCAAGACGCTCCAAGCATAGCACATAACACATGAAGTGATAAAAATATAGTGGAATGAAAGACGAACAGATAATGTTGATGGAGAAGGGGATGCACGGGGGCATCCCCAAGCTTAGACGCTTGAGTCTCCTTGAATATTTCTTGGGGGTGCACGGGGGCATCCCCAAGCTTGAGCGTTTGACACTCCTGGATCTTTTTATCATCTTCCCTCGCACACTTGAAAACTCCCTTCATACATAACTCATCATAATCTGATTAGCGAGGTTAGTACCCATAATAAAATAATTGTTCCTTGCTGGAAATAAGGATATTCTTGAAGGTCTACTGTTTCTCAAGATTGCCAAAAGGTTTTTGCAAAGAAAAAGCAAGCTCTAGGTTTGCAAAATGAAGGAAAGGCAAAACAGGACAGAATCTGTGAAAAACAGAACAGCAGGTAGTAAATGATTTTTTCGGGGCACTTCTGCAACTCTAATAAAAAACTCAGAACAAACGCCCGAAAGACAATTGTATAGAGCACGCTGTCGAAAAAATTCAGACCAAAAAAGATGATCTGGTGATTTTATACGAATTTTTCTATCCAAGGACGAAATCTGTTTCCTGGACAGCACGTCACAACTTTTGAACTTTCTTGTAATCAGAGGCTAAACTTGGCACAAAGCTGAAAAATAAAGATACAATGATGTTGCTACAGTAGTAACAAACATCAATACCACTAAAAACTGAAAGAACAAACTGAAAGCAAAGATAGCAAGGGTTGTCTCCCTAGAGCTCTTTCTTTATAGCCATAAAGATAGGCTTAAGACTTTAATGATGCTCTCGTAGGAATAAGAGTTGAAGAACAAAAAAGAGCATCAAGAAGCAAATACCAAACACATTTAAGCCTAACATGCTTCCTATGCATAGGAATATTGCAATACAATAATTCATTGAAGCACAAAGCAATAAGCATAGGAAGACAAAACAAGTGCAGCTTCAAAACCTTCAACATAAAGAGAGGGAACTTGATATTATTGAAATATCTATAAGCATATGTTCCCTTCTCATAATAATTTTCAGTGGGATCACGAATAAACTCAACAATATAAGCATCACATAAAGCATTGTTACCATGATCCACATGCAAAAAGGTATCATTACTCTTCATATAAGCAAAATCTTTCTTATTAGGAATATTGAGAGTAAAGCAATCATAACCATCATGGTAATCATTGTATTTAAGAGGCATATCATAATCATAATAAATTTTATCCTCAATAGTAGGTGGACTGAAAACATCATATTCATCATTGTAATCATATATAGGAAGCAAAGTATCATCAAAGTAAATTTTCTCTTCAAAAGTTGGGGGACTAAAAATATCATGTTCATCAAACGTGTCATCCCCAAGCTTAGAGCTTTCCATGTCATTAGCAATATTGATATTCAAAGAAAGCATACTAATAATATCACCACCATCATGATTGTTATGCAAATAATAAAGTTCCATAGGTTTTTTAATTTTCTCTTCAAACATATCATGTCCCAAAGCAAGGTAGAGCTTATAAAGCTCTCTCATATTTTTGTTGTTTTCCATTAAGCTAAACTAGTGAAAAGACATAAAGAAAACTGAAAGGTAAACTAACAAGACTAAAAAGCAAAGATAAAAGATAGCGTGCAACTCCCCTATCTTGAAGAGTGGAGTCCCCGGCAACGGCGCCAGAAAACTTTGCTTGATGGCTTCTCGCCCCTCGTTGGTTACCCCAAGTGGAAGGTTTGAGATGCAGTGTAGCGGAAGTTTTCCCTTGGCAATACCAAGGATCGATTTCCCTGAGACTCCCAGTTTCAACAAGAAGGTGTCAACTGCTAACGGCGCCAGATATTAGCAATCAACGTGGACCTGCACAGAGATACAAATAACTTTGCTCCCAACGAGTACAGAGAGATTGTCAATCCCTCCGGCCTTGTAGTTTACAAAGGATCAAACACAAGTGATAATAGTGATAGGTATTGCTGCAAATAGTAAGTAAAAAGCAGATGTGATCAATGATGGTACTATGGACCGGAGTCTCATGATGTTCACTAGTGATGTCTCTCTCCCAAAAGACGATAAAACAGCTATGTGAGGTAAACGAATTACAGCTGGGCAATTGAGAGGACCATGTGCGCAAACCAATGCTGACTAAGTTGCAAGAAAGGTAGAGGTTCAAAGCATGTGCGGTACGCCAAGGCAAGTAGACCGAAATCCATCTGCATCTACTACTAATCATCCACCTTGAGATATCTATCCATAACATCTCGCTGGTATTAAGTTGCGAGTCCCACCCATAGTGTAAACTCAAAGCAATAGACAACTGCATTAAAAGAACTTTGCGTAAAGTAAACAATCATTGCACCCGCGGGCACAAGCACCGTTGTTTTCCCCCTTGTGGCAACAGCACATCCCCTAGACTCATGTTTCTGTCACTCAAGCTAGTCATCGAGGGGCATGAACCCACAATCAAGCATAACGTTCCCTTTTGGAGTCACTACCTACTACTTGGCCAAAGCAATAAATAACAACGGAGAACATGCAAGAATTACTTACGAACATAAATATAAAAGAGGTGAATCAAATATATTACTCAAACATAATCTGAACATAATCTCACAATCCATCGGATCCCAGCAAACTCATCATAGCAACAGCATAAGGATTACATATGTGCCTCGATCATGTAGGGCAGCTCACGAGGACTAATTAGTGAAGCACAAGAACGGGAGGAGAACATCACATAGCTACTGGTCATGGACCCATGGTCCAAGGGAGACTACTCACAACTCATCCGGGAGGCGTCCATTGTGGTGGAGAAGCTCACGGTGGTGATCCTCCCCTCCGGCAGGGTGCCGGGAAGAGTTCTCCTGGTGCTCCCGATCTTGGAAGCGCGGCGGTGGCGGAACAAAGATGAGATCGCGAAAAAGGGTTCCCGTCTCGAGGGTTTCGGGACACGATATAAATATATGCCAAAGGGGGGCATCAGACGAGGCTCGGGGGGCCCAGGCGCCCCCCCCCCCAGCGCGGCCAGGGGGGCGCCACCAGGGCGCCTGGAGCCCTGGTGGCCCCCCTCCAGCTGTGCTTCGGGTGCCTGGTAGCTTCTGGAACGCTGATGTTTTATATAATTTTTCCGGGATTTTTCTGGCAGTTCTCGTAATGGGAAAACCTGAAATACAAAAACAGCCGAAAACAGAAACTGGCACTGGGGTGCACTGAGTTAATAGGTTAGTCCAAATATGATCAAAAGTGTATGGAAGTGTATAAATATCATAGCAATATCAACCAAAAGAGGCATGGAGCAAGCAGAAATTATAGATACGTTTTGGACGTATCAGTACGACAGCGACGAGGTCGAGGCAGCGAAGCTCTTCCTCACCGGCGACGATGGAAGTAGCGGCGGCACTAGGTTACGAGAGCTCGAGCAAGGGAGTGGAGGTCGAGCGGGGTAAAACAAAATTGAGGAGGGTGAGGGGGTATTTATAGCTGAGGTGAAAAACCGTTCGCCCGAGGAAAATGGACGATCGTGCCCCCGACCCTTCTCATCCGTGCGACATGTGTCACCCACGTACAGAGAGGTGGAGATCGTGTGAGATCATGGTTGAATAGATAAGTCGTACAGTGGAATGCATAATGGTTTGAGCGGCAAAGCCGAATTTCAGATAAGAAAATTTTTAACGTTGCGTTCACAAATTCTTCAGCTGTCAAGGACACAATGAAGATTTTGAACAAGTTTCAAATAGAATGCATATGAGGATGTTGTGAATAGATTAGGTTGAATATAGCATAGAGGGGGAAGGGTCCGATCACATTCACTTTGCAGAAAAACAATCTTGAAGAAATAGCCATAAGTGAATGATGTCGAGGACTTAAACTCATATATATATAGTCAATGAAGAACAACAGCGGGAAGAGTGAAGACATTGCAAAGTTGAAGAAATTGAGCATTTGAGGAATTTCAAAAACGAAAGAAAAACTCAAATGAAGATTTTCAACTTTTGTTGGTGGCGTAACCCACCGTATAAGAATGATGATTTCAGACACCGCATACAATTGTTGTAGGGCTCTGAGAGTCAGTTTCTTCATTAATTTCTTCACACTTAGAGGGTTAGTCTTCATTGATTGAATAAAAACGTTACTTCGTGTGTTGCGCATCAAAGTCATCAATTTTGCATAAATGTTAGGATGTGTGTCCTTTTCAAAGAACATTCGAAGATTCTAAGATATTTAGCTCACACCGCAACTTGCAAAATCTCTTCTCGTCCAAGGGCTTAGTGAAGATATCTGCCATCTGGTCTTCAGTCTTCACGTGGTTGATGGAAATGTCGCCCTTGAAGACATGATCACGAAGAAAATGATGATGGATCTGGATGTACTTTGTCCTTGAGTGCTGAATTGGGTTATGAGCAATCTTGATGGCACTCCCATTGTCACAGTAGAGTGGCACATTCTTCATGTTGACACCATAGTCCTTGAGGGTTTGCTTCATCCATAGTAATTGAGCACAGCATGACCCAGCATCTATGTACTCAGCTTCAGCAGTGGAGAGTGATACACAGTTTTGCTTCTTCGAGGACCAACATACTAATGATCATCCGAGGAAATGGCATGTGCCAGATGTTGACTTGCGATCCACTCGATCACCAGCATAGTCAGAGTCAAAATATCCAATGAGATCAAAATTAGAGCCCTTGGGATACCATAATCCAAGTGTTGGAGTGTGAGCTAGATATCTAAGAATATGCTTCACAGCCTTATGGTGTGATTCCTTCGGTGTAGCTTGAAATTGGGCACACATGCAAACACTAAGCATAATATCTGGCCTAGATGCACATAGATACAATAAAGAGCCAATCATGGAGCGGTATACCTTTTGATTGAAGTCTTTACCATTTTCATCGGTGCACAGATGGCCATTTGTGGGCATAGGGATTTTGACGCCTTTGCAATCTTGCATGCCGAATTTCCTCAGAACATCCTTGAGGTATTTCTCTTGAGATATGAAGATGCCACTGCATTGTTGACGAACTTGCAGGCCTAGGAAGAATTCCAGTTCTCCCATCATGGACATTTGATATTCTTCACGCATCATGTAGCCAAATTCGTCACTGTAACGTTCATCAGTACAACCAAAGATGATATCGTCTACATAGATTGGACACACAAATAATTCATCATCATATGACTTAGTGAAAGAGTTGGGTCAAGTGAACCAGGTTTGAAGCCTTTCTTCCTGAGGAATTCCTTCAAAGTATCATACCACGCCCGAGGGGCCTGCTTCAGGCCATAGAGGGCCTTGAGTTTGAAGACTTTGTCAAGATGTTTAGGATCTTCAAAATCTGGGGGTTGAGCAACATATACTTCGCCCTTGAGCTTACCATTGAGGAATGCACTTTTCACATCCATTTGATATAAGATGATATTATGATGGTTAGCATAAGCAAGTAGTATGCGAATAGCTTCAAGTCTAGCAACAGGAGCAAAAGTTTCATCGAACCGCACATCTACAGTCTCAACAATCTTGTGAAGATGATTGATGAAGATTCTGTAGGTGTGCGAGTCCTTTCTGTAACCAAGCATAAAACCTTCATGTGCTTTCAGTGCAAATTTGGAATTGTGATGAGGATGTCTAACCCATCATTGAGCACCGAAGACTTTGAGATAACTCACATTAGGTTTTTTATTGGTGAGTAGTTCATATGAGGTTTTCTTGAGGAATTTGTGAAGATATACCCTGTTGATGATGTGGCACACAGTGTAGATAGCCTCAGGCCAAAACCTCAGAGGTGTCTTGTATTCATCAAGCATGGTGCAAGCCATCTCAACAAGAGTCCTATTCTTGCGCTCCACAATGCCGTTCTGCTGAGGAGTGTATGGGGCTGATAGCTCATGAGCAATCCCAAGTTCATCAAGATAGTCATCAAGACCAGTGTTCTTGAACTCGGTCCCATTGTCACTCCGGATATGCTTGATCTTCACACCTAAATTCGTCGAGGCCCTTGAGGAAAATCGCTTGAATATTTCATGCATTTCATGCTTAAATGTGATGATATGCACCCATGTATAACGAGAATAGTCATCAACAATGACAAAGCCATAAAGAGATGCTGCATTTGTGAATGCATAATAATGTGTAGGGCCGAAGAGATCCATGTGAAGCAATTCAAACGGACGAGTGGTAGTCATGATAGTCTTCGAGGGATGCTGGGATTTGGTCATCTTTCCAGCTTCGCAAGCCCCGCAAAGATGATCTTTGAGGAACTTGACACCCTCAATTGCAAGGATATGCTTCTTCTTCACAAGCGTGTGCAAGTTCCTCATGCCAGCATGATCGAGTCGTTGATGCCATAGCCGTCCTTCTGAAGCTTTTGCAAGTAGGCATGTGGCAGCCTGTGGTCCTGTAGAGAAATCAACAATATACAAGTCTCCTGTCCTAAAGCCTTCGAAGACTTTGGAATTGTCAGATTCTAAAACTACAACACAACGATATTTGCCAAAGATAACCACCATATCAAGGTCACAAAGCATTGAGACAGACATGAGGTTGAATCCAAGAGACTCGACAAGCATGACTTTGTCCATCTGTCGATCTTTTGAGATTGCAACCTTACCTAGACCCAATACATTGCCTTTTCCTTTGTCAGCGTAGGTGATATGCTTCAGGGGAGATGGAGGTAAAGCAAAGTCCATCAGTAGGTTCTTGTCACTGGTCATGTGATTTCTGCATCCACTGTCGAGGACCCACTCAGAAGCTTTGAGAGAGTCACCCTGTAGAAGAATTAGTACATCTTACAACTCATATGCTTCATTGTGAAGAATATGACATCAATTTCATCAGTATGAATTTCATCAGTAAGAGAAATATATGAAGAATGAGGACGTGAGAAATGAATGAATCATTTCTGCATGATTAGCTTGCGTCCTTTCAAGCAATTCTTCAGGTCTCCAGCAAGTTCTTCAAATGCTTAAGTTCGTTTGGAGACCTGACCCTGCATAAGAGATTAGTTCTTTTTCTTCACCACCCACATCTGTAGGGGTGGCAAAGAGTTCATCATTCGACGAGCACCAATTGAGAATGGTGGCCTTGAAGCAAGTGCACTTTGTTTCACAGGAGAGGGGTTAGAATATGAATATGAGTAAGCAGAGAAATTCTTCGAGGACTTATGAACATAATGATTTTAAGAGTAATGCACATATTCATAATCCTTCTTTCCATGCGAAACAGATGTGTTAGCACGATGATGATCATACGAGGAATTTGATCCATACAAGGATTTGAATCCATATGCAGATTTTGATCCATATGAAGAATTGGATCTGGGGTTCCTATTCCTCAAACGAGGTGTCATGAGGACATTCACTTGAAGATTTTTGAGGTCCCTCTTAGGGACCTAGATTTTCTTCATAGGGGGACCATTCCTGCCGTTAGTTCCAACATATCTAGCAAATACTCCACCATTCTGATTTTTGAACAGTTTATAGTTGGAGTCAAATGACTCATCGGAAGAAAGTGAAGTTTCACAAGTAAAGCCAGATAAGGTAGATGGATCTACTAGAGGTCCGTTTGCAGCAATCCGTGAGGTTTTGGGATACTGCTCAGGTTTCCAGTAGGTCCCATCAACATTGAGTTTCCTCTCAAAGTCAATACCCTCTTTCCTAGGGTTCCTGTTTAGAATCTGGTTTTTAAGCACATCACAAAGAGTCTGATGACCTTTGAGGCTTTTGTACATGCCTGTCATATACAATTCCTTCAGCCCTGCATTTTCGTCAGTAGCATCGGTGTTTTCCTGAGTTGAGGAAATTGTCACCACAGAAACAGTTGAATAATTTGTAACACTAGAAGCATTTGAACTTTCAGGTGAAGAATTTGCAGTTTCTCGTTCAATGCATTTAAGGCATGGGGGTATGAATTCCTCCTGAGCAGTGCTGATCTGTTGAGCAAGCAATGAATCGTGTTCCTTCTGAAGATCTTCATAACTCTCCATTAGCTTCTCAAGATCTTGCTTTCTTTGAAGAAATACATAGGAAAGCTTTCCATGATCAGATAAGAGAGGGTTATGGTTATCTTGAAGATTATCATACGTGGACTGAAGTCTCTGAAGATTTTCAGTCAAGATTTTGGATCGATCCATTTCTTCACCCAGCATATCATCACTTCTTTCTAGCATATTTTGAACCTTATCAAAAGCCTTTTGCTGTTTTATGACAATTTTAGCAAGTTTGGAATAGCTAGGTTTGAGGTTTTCATCAGATTCATCTTCACTAGAATCAGACGTGGAATGGTTGAGTACCTTGGCACCTTTTGCCATGAAGCAGTTGGTGGGAGAGTAGTCATCGTTGTCGTCGTCAGCAGTGTCGGGGAAGTCTTTTTCCTCAGTGTTGAAGATGGACTTGCTGACGAATGTGGTAGCGAGAGCCAGGCTTGCCACACCAGAGTCTGATTCCTCAGATTCCTCCTCTTCCTCATTTTCTTCAGATTCAGCTGAGTCCATTTCCTTACCAATGAATGCCCGAGATTTCTTGGAACTGCTCTTCTTGTTAGAGGAAGACTTTGAGGATTTTGATGATAATGACTTTGAAGATTTCTTATTTTTCTTCGAGTCGTCTGAGTTGTAGTCCTTGTATTTCTTCTTCTTCGATTCCTTTGCCCATTGAGGACAATCAGTGATAAAGTAACCATGTTTCTTGCATTTGCGGCAGGTCCTCTTCTTGGGACCGCGAGATGAAGAATCTGATCTTAAGTCATCAACTCCTGAAGATTTCACAGAGCGACCTCGTCTAGAGAACTTCTGAATTTCCTCACGAGCATAGCTAGCTTCTGACTCAGTTCCTCAGGGTCACCAAGAGTGTTGTCAGATTCTTCACCTTCAGATGAGGAAATTGCCTTGGCCTTCAGTGCACGAGATCTACCATAGTTTGGACCATAGAGGTCCCTCTTTTCAGCAAGTTAGAACTCATGGGTATTTAGACTCTCCAGAATGTTAGCAGGATCAAGTGACTTGTAGTCTCCACGCTCTTGAATCATCAGTGCCAGAGTGTCGAATGAGGAGTCAAGTGATCTCAGTAGTTTCTTCACCACCTCGTGGTCAGTGATGTCTGTAGTACCAAGCGCTTGTAGCTCGTTTGAGATATCAGTGAGGCGATCGAAGGTTTGTTGAACATTTTCGTTGTCAAGTCTCTTGAAGCGGTTGAAGAGATTGCGAAGACCATCAACTCGAGAGTCACGTTGAGGTGAGACTCGTTCATTGACCTTGGACAACATGTCCCAGATGAGCTTTGCAGTCTCCAAAGCACTCACTCTACCATACTGCCCTTTGCTCAGATGGCCACATATGATATTCTTCGCTTGTGAGTCGAGTTGCTTGAATCTCTTCACATCAACAGTGTTCACGGAAGGTGAGACAGAGGGGACACCAGTTTCCACAACGTACCACAGATCGTTGTCAATTGCCTCAAGATGCATGCACATCTTGTTCTTCCAGTAGGGGTAGTCCGTCCCATCAAAGGTAGGACACCCAACCGAGACTTTGATCATACCTGTAGTCGACATAAATAAAACTCCAGGCGGTTAAACCAAAATCACATAGAACAAGGGAGTACCTTGCTCTGGTACCAATTGAAAGTGCGTTATATCGACTAGAGGGGGGTGAATAGGCGATTTTTATAAATCCTTCACTGAGGAAATTATAACCGAGGAATTTCCTAAGCAACAAACTACTTAGCATTGGAATAGATACTCAGGTGCAAGCATAACAAGACAGTAGCATGGTCATCATGATGAAATGAAAACAAGCACAGAGTACAGGTAGCGTGTAAACAGGATAAGCAGGCTGAGGACTTAGGACTGAAGAAATAGGGTTGAGAAAATTGAGAAAGTCTTCAATCAAAGTCTTCAAACAGTACACATCAAGTTCAACAACACATGAATGAGTAAATGGAAGAGTTGAGGAAATAGAACCAGTAGGCTTCATGAAGACAATGATTTGTTAAACCAGTTCCAACTGCTATGACAGTTGTACGTCTGGTTGGAGGGGCTAGGTATTTAAACCTGAGGGCACACAGTCCCGGACACCCAGTCCCGGACACATAGTCCAGGACACCAAGTCCTCACCGTATTCTCCTTGAGCTAAGGCCACACAGACCTTGCCCAATCACTCGTGGTAAGTCTTCACAGGTGACTTCCAAACCTTCACAAACTTGGTCACCCGGTGATCCACAATTCCTCTTGGATGCTCTAGACCATTGACGCCTAACCGTCTGGAAGATCACAGTCTTCAAAGGTAACAAGCATCGGTTCCACACAGGAACAAT
This sequence comes from Secale cereale, assembly GCA_902687465.1. Taxonomy (NCBI): domain Eukaryota; kingdom Viridiplantae; phylum Streptophyta; class Magnoliopsida; order Poales; family Poaceae; genus Secale; species Secale cereale. The sequence goes on along the minus strand of LR738713.1, from coordinate 387,538,671 downwards.
CTCTTCAGTGATGCTCAACCACTTTGGGGTTTTAGGTGTTTGGGTTTTGGGTTTTTCCTCACTTGATGATCTTCGCTCAAAGTCCTCGGAGGATGGGTTGCTCTAATGACAAGTGTCAGTTTCTCTTGGAGCAGTCAACCAGCTAGTGGTTGAAGGGTGCGGCTATTTATAGCCTAGGGAGCAGCCTGACATGATAAGACATAAATGCCCTTCAATGATATGACCGTTAGGTAGGTAGATATTTTGGAATAGCTGGCGCATAGCACATCAACGGTCGAAATTTTGACTGTCAAATTTCTCAGGGCTATCATGTTCCTCACTTGTAGGAAATCCACACGAGCGAATTCTTAACTCCTCAGTTAGAACAAATTCCTCAAAGACGAGAAGAACTTCGTCTTTGTCACTGAAGGAATTGACTGAACTGTGTGAGATTTCCAATGGCTTCACTCGAAAGGATTGGGTAGTGTAGGCTTTGAGTTGAGCATTGAGACGTCCATTTTGCATCATGCTTATAAGTTGATATTTATTGCATTATGGGCTGTTCATACATGTTTTGTCACAATACTTATGCCTTTTCTCTCTTATTTTGCAAGGTTTACATGAAAGAGGGAGAATGCCGGCAGCTGGAATCCTGGGCCGAAAAAGGAGCAAACTCTAGAAACATATTGTGCATAACTCGAAAAGCTCTGAAACTCCACAGAACATCGTTTCGGAAAATATAAAAAATATCTGGCAAAAGAAACCCACGGGAGGGGCCACCAACTGGCCTCGAGGGTGGGGGGGGGGGCGCCCCCCTTCCCAGGGCACGCCCCCTGCCTCGAGGGCCAGCCGGCAGGCCCACTGTGCTTATCTTCTCCTATATGAAGCGTTTTGACCTGAAAAAAATCAGGAGGAGGCTTTCGGGACCAGACGCCGCCGTCTCCAGGCGGAACCGAGACGGAACCCAATCTAGGGCTCCGGCAGAGCTGTTCTGCCGGGGATACTTCCCTCCGGGAGGGGGAAATCGTCACCGCCGTCATCACCAACAACTCTCCCATCTTGGGGAGGGCTATCTTCATCAAAATCTTCACCAACACCATCTCCTATCAAACCCTAGTTCATCTCTTGTATCCAATCTTTGTATCCAAACCTCAGATTGGTACCTGTGGGTTGCTAGTAGTGTTGATTACTCCTTGTAGTTGATGTTAATTGGTTTATTTGGTGGAAGATCATATGTTTAGATCCATTATGCACATTAATACCCCTCTGATCATGAACAATATTATGTCTTGTGAGTAGTTACTTTTGTTCCTGAGGACATGGGAGAAGTCTTGCTATTAGTAGTCATCTGAATTTGGTCTTCGTTCAATATTTTGATGAGATGTATGTTGTCTCTCTTCTAGTGGTGTCATGTGAATGTCGACTACATGACACTTCACCATTATTTGGGCCTAGAGGAAGGCATTGGGAAGTAATAAGTAGATGATGGGTTGCTATAGTGACAGAAGCTTAAACCCTAGTTTATGTGTTGCTTCGTAAGGGGCTGATTTGGATCCATATGTTTCAGGCTATGGTTAGGTTTACCTTAATACTTCTTTTGTAGTTGTGGATGCTTGCATTAGAGGTTAATCATAAGTGGGAGGCTTGTCCAAGTAAGGTCAGCACCCAAGCACCGGTCCACCCACATACCAAATTATCAAAGTACCGAACGCGAATAAGATGATCGTGATGAAAACTAGCTTGACGGTAATTCCCATATGTCCTCGGGAGCAGTTTACCTTGCATAAGAGTTTGTCCAGGCTTGTCCTTTGCTACACAAAGGATTGGGTCACCTTGCTGCACCTTATTTACTTTTACGGTTTGTCACTTGCTACCAATTATCTTATCACAAAACTATTTGTTACCTATAATTTCAGTGCTTGCAGAAAATACCTTACTGAAAACTGCCTATCATTTCCTTCTGCTCCTTGTTGGGTTCGACACTCTTACTCATCGAAAGGACTACGATAGATCCCCTACACTTGTGGGTCATCAAGACTCTTTTCTGGCGCCGTTGCCGAGGAGTGAAGCACTTTTGGTAAGGAAAAAATTATATAGTGTGCTGAAATTTATTGTCACTTGTTACTATGGCTCAAAATCCTTTGAGGAGTTTGTTCGGGGTATCTTCACCCCGAGCAGAAGAGCAAAGAGTTGCTGCTCAACCTACTGCACCTAATGAAAATGTTTGCTTTGAGATTCCTTCGGGTATGATAGAGAAACTTCTTGAAAATCCCTATACAGGAGACGGAACACTTCACCCCGATTTACACCTAATCTATGTGGATGAAGTTTGTGGATTGTTTAAGCTTGCAGGTATGCCCGAGGATGTTATCAAGAAGAAGGTCTTACCTTTATATTTGAAGGGAGATGCATTGACATGGTTTAGGCTATGCGATGATATGGGATCTTGGACTATAATCGTCTGAAGTTGGAATTTCATCAGAAGTTGTACCCTATGCACCAGGTTCATCGTGATCGCAATTATATTTATAATTTCTGGCCTCGCGAAGGATAAAGCATCGCTCAAGCTTTGGGGAGGCTTAAGTCAATGTTATATTCATGCCCCAATCATGAGCTTTCAAAAAAAATGATCATCCAAAAATTTTATGCTCGGCTTTCTCTCAATAATCGCACCATGCTCGATAATTCTTGTTCTGGCTCTTTTATGATGAAGACTGTTGAATTCAAATGGGATTTATTGGAAAGAATTAAACGCAACTCCGAAGATTGGGATCTCGACGAAAGTAAGGAGTCAGGTATGACCCCTAAGTTTGATTGCGTTAAAGCTTTTATGGATACCGATGTTTTCCGTGAGTTTAGCACTAAATATGGACTTGACTCTGAGATAGTAGCTTCTTTCTGTGAATCCTTTGCTACTCATGTTGATCTCCCCAAGGAGAAGTGGTTTAAATACCACCCTCCTATTGAAGTAAAAGTAGTTGAACCTATTAAATTTGAAGAAAAGACTATCACTTATAATGTTGATCCTGTTATACCTACCGCTTATATTGAGAAACCACCTTTCCCTATTAGGATAAAGGATCATGCTCAAGCTTCAACTGTAGTTCATAAGAGTAATACTAGAACACCTACACCCTCTGAGCAAATTAAAGTTGAACCTAGTGTTGCTATGGTTAAGGATCTCTTGGTAGAAGATTTAGATGGACATGTTATTTACCTCCAAGAAGATTCTGCTAGAATAGCCAAACCCAATGCTAGGAATAAACATAAACCTGTTGTCCGCTTGCCCGTTATCTCTGTTAAGATAGGAGATCATTGCTATCATGGTTTATGCGACGTAGGTGCTAGTGCGAGCATTATTCCTTTTGATCTGTACAACGAAATTATGCATGATATTGCGCCTGTTGAGTTAGAAGGGATTGATGTTACTATTATTAAGCTTGCTAATAGATATACTATTTCACCAGTTGGGATTGTTAGAGATATTGAAGTCTTGTGTGGGAAGGTTAAATACCCTGCTGATTTTCTTGTTCTTAGTTCCCCACAAGATGCTTTCTGTCCCATTATATTTGGCAGACCCTTCTTGAATACTGTTAATGCCAAGATAGACTGCGTGAAAGATATTGTCACTATCGGCTTAGGGGATATGTCTCATGATTTTAACTTTGCTAAATTCCGTAGACAACCCCTTGAAAAGGCACCACCCAGTAAGGATGAACTTATTGGTCTCGCTTCTATTGCCGTGCCACCTATTGATCCTTTAGAACAATACTTGCTAGACCATGAAAATGATATGCATATGAATGAGAGAAGGGAGATAGATGAAATATTCCTTACACAGGGACCCGTATTGAAAAACAACTTGCCCGTTGAAATCCTAGGGGACCCTCCTCCACCCAAGGGTGATTTCGTGTTTGAACTTAAACCTTTGCCTGATAATCTTAAGTATGTTTGTCTTGATGAAAAGAAGATTTATCCTGTTATTATTAGTGCTAACCTTTCAGAGCAGGAAGAAGAAAGGTTATTGAAAACTCTGAAGAAGCACCGAGCTGGTATTGGATATACTCTGGATGATCTTAAGGGCATTAGTCCCACTATATGTCAAGACAACATAAAATTGGAAGAAAATGCTAAACCAGTTATCGATCATTAGCGACGGTTAAATCCTAAGCTGAAAGAAGTGGTGAGGAAGGAAATACTAAAGCTCCTAGAAGCAGGTATTATCTATCCAGTTGCTGATAGTCAGTGGGTAAGTCCTGTCCATTGCGTTCCTAAGAAAGGAGGTATGACTGTTGTCCCTAATGATAAGGATGAATTGATCCCGCAAAGAATAGTTACATGTTATAGGATGGTAATTGATTTCCGTAAGTTGAATAAAGCTACTAAGAAAGATCATTACCCCTTGCCATTTATTGATCAAATGCTAGAAAGGTTATCCAAACATACTCATTTCTGCTTTCTAGATGGTTATTCCAGTTTCTCTCAAATACCTGTGTCAAAAGGGGATCAAGAAAAGACCACCTTTACTTGTCCTTTCGGTACCTTTGCTTATAGGCATATGCCTTTTGGTTTATGTAATGCACCTGCTACCTTTCAAAGATGCATGATGGCTATATTCTCTGATTTTTGTGAAAAGATTGTTGAGGTGTTCATGGATGATTTTTTCGTTTACGGAACTTCTTTTGATGATTGCTTAAGCAACCTTGATCGAGTTTTGCAGAGATGTGAAGACACTAATCTGGTCTTGAATTGGGAGAAGTGCCACTTTATGGTTAATGAAGACATTGTCTTGGGACATAAAATTTCTGAAAGAGGTATTGAAGTTGACAAAGCTAAAGTTGATGCTATTGACAAGATGCCATGCCCTAAGGATATCAAAGGTATACGAAGTTTCCTTGGTCATGCCGGGTTTTATAGGAGGTTCATTAAGGACTTCTCCAAAATCTCCAGGCCTCTGACTAATCTTTTATAGAAAGATATTCCTTTTGTCTTTGATGATGATTGTCTAGAAGCATTTGAAATACTTAAGAAAGCATTGATCTCTGCACCTATTGTCCAGCCTCCTGACTGGAATTTACCCTTTGAGATTATGTGCGATGCTAGTGATTACGATGTAGGAGCTGTTTTGGGGCAAAGAGTTGATAAGAAATTGAATGTTATCCAGTATGCTAGTAAAACTCTAGATAGTTCCCAAAGAAATTATGCTACCACTGAGAAAGAATTTTTAGCAGTTGTATTTGCTTGTGATAAGTTTAGACCCTATATCGTTGATTCTAAAGTAACTATTAACACTGATCATGCTGCTATCAAATACCTTATTGAAAAGAAAGATGCTAAACCTAGACTTATTAGATTGGTCCTCTTGATGCTAGAATTTGACTTGCATATTATTGATAGAAAGGGAGCTGAGAACCCCGTAGCAGATAACTTGTCTAGGTTAGAGAATATACTTGATGACCCACAACCTATTGATGATAGCTTTCCTGATGAACAACTAGCTGTCATAAATACTTCTCGTACTGCTCCATGGTATGCTGATTATGCTAATTACATTGTTGCTAAGTTTATACCTCCTAGCTTCACATACTAGCAAAAGAAAAAGTTCTTATATGATTTGAGGCATTACTTCTGGGATGACCCACATCTTTATAAAGGAGTAGATGGTATTATTAGACGTTGTGTACCTGAGCATGAACAGGAACAGATCCTACGCAAGTGCCACTCCGAAGCTTATGGAGGACACCATGCGGGAGACGTAACTGCACATAAGGTATTGCAATCCGGTTTTTATTGGCCTACTCTCTTCAAGGATGCCCGTAAGTTTGTCTTATCATGTGACGAATGTCAAGGAATCGGTAATATTAGTAGATGTCAAGAAATGCCTATGAATTACTCACTTGTTATTGAACCATTTGATGTTTGGGGCTTTGATTATATGGGACCTTTTCCTGCCTCTAATGGGTACACACATATCCTAGTTGTTGTTGATTACATTACTAAGTGGGTAGAAGCTATTCCAACTAGTAGTGCTGATCATAACACCTCTATTAAGATGCTTAAAGAAGTCATATTTCCGAGGTTTGGAGTCCCTAGATATCTAATGACTGATGGTGGTTCACACTTTATTCATGGTGCTTTCCGTAAGATGCTTGCTAAGTATGATGTCAACCATAGAATTGCATCACCTTATCACCCACAGACTAGTGGTCCAGTTGAATTAAGTAATAGGGAGTTGAAATTAATCTTGCAAAAGACAGTTAATAGGTCTAGAAAGAATTGGTCCAAGAAACTAGATGATGCATTATGGGCCTATAGAACTGCATACAAAAATCCTATGGGAATGTCTCCATATAAGATGGTATATGGAAAAGCTTGTCACTTACCTCTTGAGCTAGAACATAAGGCATATTGGGCTATCAAAGAGCTCAATTATGATTTCAAACTTTCCGGTGAAAAGAGGCTATTTGATATTAGCTGTCTCGATGAATGGAGAACCCAGGCTTACGAGAATGCCAAGTTATTTAAAGAAAAAGTTAAAAGATGGCACGACAAAAGGATACAAAAGCGTGAGTTTAATGTAGGTGATTATGTTTTGCTATACAACTCTCGTTAAGATTTTTTGCAGGAAAACTTCTCTCCAAGTGGGAAGGACCTTACGTTATCGAGGAGGTCTATCGTTCCGGTGCCATAAAAATCAACAACTTCGAAGGCACAAATCCAAAGGTGGTGAATGGTCAAAGGAACAAACATTATATCTCAGGTAATCCTATAAATGTTGAAACTAATATTATTGAAACCATAACCCCGGAGGAATACATAAGGGACACTTTCCAGAACGATTCAGCCTCCGAAAAGGAAAAGGTACGTGATATGGTAAGTAAACCGACTCCAAAACAGTTCTAAAGGCAATTTTTCTCCGTTTTGGAATATTTAGAAAAATAGAAAAATAAACCACAGTCTGGAGGAGACACGGGGCCTCCTCGAGGGTAGGGGGCGCGCCCCCCTTCCCAGGGCACGCCCCCTGCCTCGAGGGCACCCCATGTGTCCCCTGGACTCCGTTTTCTTGTGGGTTACTCCTTTCGTTTGGGAAAAATTCATTATATATACTCCCGAAGGTTTTGACCTCTGTATCACGCAAAATTCCTCTGTTCTCGTTTCGAGCTGTTTACTGTTAAGGTTTGCGAAGCCAGGCATCATGTCGTCTCCCTGCTCCAACAACGAAGGCAACGATGCTTGGCTGATGAAGATAGATCTGAAGAGAGAAGGACCCGAGGAGATCCACAAGGAGAAGAAGATCAAGATGGAGGTGGAAGATCCGGCTTCGGCAGCGGGAGAAGAAGACACCTCCAAATCCCTTCCTAATCTCTTTACCTCAACTGAGCTAGAAGCTTTCAGGATGCTTGAGTTAGCTCAGATCCGCAACAAGCATCTCACAAGTGAAAATCTTTTGTTGAAGGATTACATAGCTGCTCTCAAAGGTATTATCCGCAAGCTGGAAGATCTCCTACGCTCGATATATGAGGATCCCCCGTCGCTACTTGCAACCCCATCATCACCAACCCCGAAAAAGGAGACATAATCATATGGGTATGGGTACTCCCCATGGCAACTGCCAAGCTTGGGGGAGTGACCCCGGTATCGTATCACCATCACTCATATCTTTACCGTTTTACTTAGTTCGATCCTTTTGGTAGTATCTTGATCTATTAGAATAAAGTTAGCATGATCTAGTTGTGAGCTTTTGCTCTGTGAGCTTTATCCTTTGTATTCGAGTTCGTGAGCTATATAATAAAGATTAGTGTTGAGTCAAGGGCTTGATTTCCTCACTTGGTTCTTGATAAAAAGAAAGAAAACAAAAAGAGTATCAAAGAGATCATATCGATCTTATGGGAAGTAATGACCTCACATACAGGAGTATGATAAATAAAAGTTGTTGGGAGGTGACAAACATAGTTTTGATCATCGTTGCAATTAATAGGAAGTAATAAAAGAAGAGAGGCTTCACATACAAATATACTATATTGGACATCTTTTATGATTGTGAGCACTCATTAAAGTATGACATGCTAAAGAGTTGACGTTGGACAAGGAAGACAACATAATGGGTTATGTCTTCTTATATCCGAAATAAAGTATATTGTCATGGATCTTCCAACATGTTGAGCTTGCCTTTCTCCCTCATGCTAGCCTAAAACCCCTCGCACTAAGTAGAGATACTACTTGTGCTTCCATATATCCTTAAACCCAGTTTTGCCATGAGAGTCCACCATACCTACCTATGGATTGAGAAAGATCCTTCCACGTAAGTTGTCATGTTGCAAACCCGCTAAATATGTATGATTTATTAGTGTGGGAGAAATTAGCTTTATACGAACTTGTGATAGGGAAGTAATAAAAGCAATGGACTGCATAATAAATGTCCTTATCACAAGTGGCAATATAAAGCGAAGTTCCTCTATGCTAAGACTTTGTGCATCCAACCATAAAAACACATGACAACCTCTGCTTCCCTCTGCGAAGGGCCTATCTTTTATTCTTGTCTTATAAGTGTCAAGGTGAAATCCACCTTTCCTTTTTACATTTTATCCTTTGGTAAGCACATTGTGTTGGAAAGATCCTGACATATATACCCACTTGGATGTAAGTTTTCATGATCTATTACTGTTGACATTACCCTTGAGGTAAAAGGTTGGGAGGCAACACCATAAGCCCCTATCTTTCTCTGTGTCCGATAAAAACTCCATAAACATAAAGTCATGTATATTGCTATTCATTTCATCAAGTAATTCTCTTTGAGATTTAGCAACTTGTTCTAACTGAGTTTGAACCATAGAAGCATGTTTCCCTACTCCTCTAACATCGTTTGAAATTCTAAATAACAAGTCACTCAAGCGGGCAATCATATCAGAATTATATTTCAATTGTTTCATAACATTTGCATTGAAGTGATCTTGTTTCCTAACGTAAGTTTCAAACTCATGAAGGCATTGGCTAGTGTGCATATTGTGAGGATTATCATTGTCATTGAATTTTATTAGAGAATTTACCTCTACCACCTTAGGCAATGGTGGTGCATCAAGTGCATGTATTTCTTCAATAGGAGGTAAATTTTTAACATCCTTGGCTTTAATACCTTTTTCCTTCATGGATTTCTTTTCCTCTTGCATATCTTCAGGACTGAGATATAATATACCCCTCTTCTTCGGAGTAGGCTTAGGTGGTGGTTCAAGAAGAGTCCAATCATCATAATTTTTCAATATGTTATTCAATAGTTCTTTAGCCTATCCAATAGTTCGTTCCCAGAAAACACAACCAACACGACTATATAGGAAGTCCCTAGAAGCATCTGTTAGTCCATTATAGAAGATATCCAGTATTTCATTTTTCTTAAGAGGATGATCAGGCAAAGCATTAAGTAACTGGCAAAGCCTCCCCCAAGCTTGTGGGAGACTCTCTTCTTTAGTTTGCACAAAGTTAACTATTTCCTGTAAGGCAGCTTGTTTCTTATGAGCAGGAAAATATTTTTCAGAGAAGTAATAGATCATATCCTGGGGACTACGCACACAACCAGGAGTAAGAGTATTGTACCAAGCTTTAGCATCACCCTTTAATGAAAACAAAAATAATTTGAGAATATAGTAGTAACAAGTTTTCTCATCATGATTAAAAAGGGTGGCTATGTCATTTAACTTAGTGAGATGTGCCACAATAGTTTTGGTTTCATAACCATGGAAAGGATCAGATTCAACCAAAGTGATTAGCTCTGGGTCGACATAGAATTCATAATCCTTGTCATCAATAAAGATAGGTGAGGTAGCAAACTTAGGATCATATTTCATTCTAGCATTCAGAGACTTTTCTTTATACTTGCATAATAATTTCTCTAGATCATCCCTATCATTGCAAGCAAGAATATCTCTAGTTGTTTCCTCACTCATAACATAACCTTCAGGTACCTTAGGAAATTCATATCTAAGAAGGCTAGTTCTAGCAGGTGTTTCAAAATTTTCAGTTTCAAGCTGATCGTCAGATTCAACAACATCATGTTGTCTTACTCTAGTAATTTGTTCATCAAGAAAGTCACCTAGTGGCACATAATCATCATGCAAGGTACTAGCATCATCATAAGTATCATTCATAGCAGAAGTAGCATCATCAATAACTTGCGACATATCAGGAGTAATAGCATGTTGTGGTGTTGCAGGTTTACTTATAACAGAAGGTGAATCTAAAGCAGAACTGGATGACAGTTCCTTACCTCCCCTCGTCTTAGAGGGATAAATCTTTGTCTTAGCATCCTTCAGACTATTCATAGTGATAAATTGATAATAATACCAAGTGACTCAACCAATATAGCTATGCTCCCCGACAACGACACCAGAAAAAGGTCTTGATAACCCACAAGTATAGGGGATCGGAACAGTTTTCGAGGGTAGAGTATTCAACCCAAATTTATAGATTCGACACAAGGGGGCCAAAGAATATTTGCAAGTATTAGCAGCTGAGTTGTCAATTCAACCACACGTGGAGATTAATTATCTGCAACAAAGTGATTAGTAGCACAGTAATATGATAGTTTTGATAGTAGTGACAATAGCAACAGTAACAGTAACAGTGGTAGCAGTAGTTTTGTAGCAAGTGTAGCAGTAACGATAGCAGTAGTAACTTAGCAAGATCAATATAGGATAAATTCATAGGCATTGGATCGCTGATTTGTTGGATGAAATTCATCATGTGACAGTCATAACCTAGGGCGATACGACACTATCTCAAGTTCATAAATATAATGTAGGCATGTATTCCGTAAAGAGTCATACGTGCTTATGGAAAGAACTTGCATGACATCTTTTGTCCTACCCTCCCGTGGCAGCGGGGTCCATATTGGAAACTAAGGAATATTAAGGCCTCCTTTTAATAGAGAACCAGAACAAAGCATTAACACACAGTGAATACATGATCTCCTCAAACTACGGTCATCACCGGGAGTGGTTTCGGTTATTGTGACTCTAGGGTTGCTGGGTCATAACACATAGTAGGTGACTATAACTTGCAATATCGGTTCTAAAACATGAATATAATGATAATATCATAAACAGTTCAGATCTGGAATCATGGCACCCGGGCCCAAAGTGGCAAGCATTAAGCCTGCCAAAGACATAGCAACATCAATCTCAGAACATAATGGATACTAGGGATCGGCCCTAACAAAACTAACTAGATTACATGATGAATCTCATCCAACTCACCGACCAGCAATCCTACAAAGGAATTACCCACTCCTGGTGGGGAGCATCATGGAATTGGAAAAAGGAGAAGGGTTGGTGATGACGAAGGACGAAGACCCCCCCCCCCTCTCCGGAGCCCCAAAGGGACTCCAGATCTAGCCTCCCGGGGAAGAACAGGAGGTGGCGGCGGCTCCGTCTCGTAGATCACAATAATTCTTTTTCTCTGATTTTTTTCTGGATGAATGTGAACTTATAGTATCAGGGTTGGCGTCTGCGGGGCCACCAGGTGGGGACAACCCACCTGGGCGCGACAGGAGGGGGCGCGCCCTGGTGGGTTGTGCCCCCCTCCGGTGGTTCTTGGCTCTAGTATTTTTCTTTTGTTGTATAAAAAATCATCGCAAAGTTTTGTTCCATTCCGAGAACTTTTATTTCTGCACAAAAACAACACCATGGCAATTCTGCTGAAAACAGCGTCAGTCCGGGGTTAGTTAAATTCAAATCATGCAAATTAGAATCGAAAACAAGAGGAAAAGCGTTAGGAAAAGTAGATACGTTGGAGACGTATCAACTGCCCCAAGCTTAAACTTTTCTTGTCCTCAAGAAATTCAGTTGATAAACTGAAAGTGAGAAAGAAATTTTTTTACGAACTCTTGTTTGCATAAATAAGTTTAAACAACACCCAGGTTTTCAGCCAACATTATAACTAACCATGTCGGCAATAACTCTTAAAGATTATAATTACTCGTATCAATGACATAATCAGCTAGCAAGCAGTAATAAGATATCTCAAACAACAACACGTTATCAAAACAACCATGATATAATATGACAATAGTGGTATCTTGCTAGCCCCTTCTGAGATCGCAAAACATAAATGTAGAGCACCTCCAAAGTCCGAGCAACGACTGAGCATTGTAATTCATGGTAGAAAAGATCGAGTCATGATAACACCCAACATTCACTACACACAATGCATAGGCATGACAACAGTGTTCTCAGACCTGGCGCTTATTAGAGAAGGTGATGGCACAACATAAAAGTAAATAGATAGCCCTTCGTAGAGGGAAGCAGTGATTTGCAGAGGTGCGAGAGCTCAAGTTTTTAAAACAGGGGTAAATGAAATTTTGAGAGGTGCACCCTTCTCATTCACTTCACGACTATCAACTATCGATATCTCCCATGCTAAACAAGCTAGTGGCAGTTCCCAAGCAGAAAAGTAAATGTTTGAACTCCATTGGGAGTTTTTGTTTGTTTATTTGTAAGCCTTTTCCTTTTGCAATTTGGGAGTGGGAATCCCTGTTATCGCCCTTTTCTCGTGCAATGGTGAGTGAATAAACACTCAACCTGAGAATAACCCACTTAGCATGGAAAATACCAACCACCTCATGTCGTTCCATGAACGATCCAGACACAAAAGGGATATTTATTTGAAGTTTTTAGAGGTGGCACATGCAAATTTACTTAGGACGGCAGGGTAATACCGCATATAGGTAGGTATGGTGGACCCATCTGGAATAAGTTTGAGTTTTAAAATTTGATGCACAAGCAGTATTCCCGCTTAGTACAGGTGAAGGCTAGCAAATAGGTTGGGAAGCGGCCAGCTAGAGAGCAACAATGGGCATGAACATGCATCATGCATAATAAACATCGGACACCCGCATGAGTAGGATATGGACACCATGAACATAAATATCATAGAGGCTATGTTGGTTTTGATTCAACTACATGCATAAACATGTGCCAAGTCAAGCCACTCGAACATTCAGAGGAGGATACCATATCATCATACTACATCACAATCATTTAAACACAATGTTGATATCCAAGATAAATCATTATTAACTCTTAGCTACTTATGCATGGCATGTGAAACTATAATATCTAATTGTCATTGCAAACATGTTTAATCATAATGGGATGAATCATGCCTACTAGGTTAAACCTATTTACAAAAATAGAGCAAGTTGAGTTCATACCAGTTTCTTTCTGCCACTGCCAGTTCATCGAATATCGTCATTATTGCCTTTCACTTGCATGACCGAATGATGTGAAATAATAATAAAGGTGCAAGAGTGCGGTGGACTAAGCTGGAATCTGCAAACATTTTATTCAACATGAGAAGACAAAGTAAAATGGGCTCTTGTTAGATTAACAATTATGCATATGAGAGCCACTCAACATTTTGATCGTGGTCTTCTCCTTGGTATGACTCAATAAACAGAAAAGAAATTCAGAGGAACACACTGAAATATTTTTTGAGTTTTTGGTTTTCTAGAACAAGCAAATAAAGAGGGAAAACGAAAACAAGAAAAATATTTACACGGGAAAGCTCCCAACAAGCAAAAGAAGAATATGATTTTTTTTGGGGTTTTCTTTTTAGTGCTTTTACAAACTATTCTAGAAAGAAAAGCAAAAAGAAGAAGGAAATATTTTTGCATTTTGTCAATTTTTTTCAAACACACAAGAAGAAGGCGAGAAAATAAAATTTAAGCATGGATAACACAATGAAAAAGTGTGAACACCGACAATTGAAATGTGTGAACATAAATGTAAAGTTGGTGAGAAACACGTACTACCCCAAGCTTAGGCTTTTGGCCTAACTTGGTATGCAGCTCGTAGCCTGGATAGTATTCGGCGTGGTAGCTCACGGAGGCTCTAGGTGCGGAAGCCTCAGCCTGCCGTGCTGCCTCGACCACAGCGTTATGAACGAAGTATCTTCCTTTGTTGTGATGATCAAAAAGAGTAGGCGCAGGCAAATATGTGTGCACAACAGACGATTGGTTAAATAACAAATTATAAGTAAAATTATGAATGTCTCCTTTAAGGATCTTGTGGCTTTTCACAGCATCAAAGTCTAGGTACTGAGTAGGTAAGATAGGGTCAAAGGGCATAGGTGAAACACCCAACTCTCTTGCTAAACGTGTGGCATAAATTCCGCAATAGAAATAACCACTGTTAGCGTTATGCTGTAACCTGCGTGCAACAATTGCCCCAAGATTATAACTTCTATCACTAGTGAGAGCAGTGCGAATAAGGCTCAAGTCTGGAGCACGAAGTGTACTCCGATCTTGTTTGCCTACAATACATTTCCCATTGAATAAAGCAAAGTACTGAATTGCTGGAAAATGAATGCACTTTATTCTACCTTGCGTCACTCCCCTCGTTTCACCATAGCAAAGACTAGTCAAAAATGATTGAATCTCAGCCTTAGGTGGTTCGTCGAGCAAACCCCAAAATGGAATTTTACTGTGACGGGCAAAACTCTGTAGTGATATGGTAAAAGGATTTTCATAAAGTTTAAATGACACCCTAGACTCACGGGGATGGAATTTAAATCCTTTGACAAAAGATTCAGTGAGAATGTGGTGTTGTCCACACTTATCTGAAATGTAGGGACCGAGATGGGCATTGTGAACCATTTTCTCAAATTCCTCCTTAATGCCCACATGCATCATATAATCATCGCAAGGCCATAATCATGTTTTGGTGGTGGCATGGCGAATCGAACTTTCACTTGGTTCAACATAGGACCACCGAACGGAGCTGTCACTAGAGGATGCTCCCGAAGATCTCCTCCTCGAAGAACTCCTTCCAAAGAGGCTCATCATGTCTGTGTACAATTTCTGAAATTTTTGGTCCACAAGAGTTTGTCAACAAAGCTTTATAAAACTGATAGCAACTACTCATAGGGATACATAGAGGACATAGCAAGCATTCGAACTACTTAGAACTCCAAGAATTCAACATGCAAGCTTATCTACAACAGCACCAAGAGTAGCTAATTATTCAAAATATAAACCACTAAAACGAAAACTAATTGGACAAATAGTGGAGTCACATACCAATCAACAATCCCCCGAAACAGTTTCGGAAATGGAGCTTCGAGCAAAGAGATCGAAATCCGCGGGTTTGAGAGCAAGAACACGAGAGAGAGA
>LR738713.1:387510952-387523439 GCA_902687465.1 Secale cereale | reverse complement strand
GAGAGAGAGAGAGAGAGAGAGAGAGAGAGAGAGAGAGTAATTACGAGCAAAGAGATCGAAACCCTCTGATTCTTCCCTTACGGAACACAGCACAGGACACTGGCTGAACCACCGGCCCTGACCCCCCGCCCTCCCCTGAACCACCCCCTACGCCGTTGTTTAGCTAGTGTGGAATATTAAAGGGGAAAACCATAAGCATTGCGAGTATACTGTTGATCATGCCTTGGTGGATCTGAGTGAAATTACAAGCCTACCCCTATCAAAACCTATAGAAATCTAGCCGATAGGCTCTGCATGTCAGGGATAGGCAGTAATTTCCATCATGCAGATTTGGGTTACGGGCGGCTACTGCGAGTTTCCCCACTTCGTTCATTTTTTTGCAGAAAAAGAGTGCACGTTTACCGTGCCAACTCACTTCGAATCCATTTTATTTTCTTTTTTTGGGCAGGATCCAGTTTTTATTCAAATACAAATCTATATACGTACATCATTTATATATATACATACAGCCGGTCTATTCTGCTAATATTAGCAGAATAGTTATTCTGATAACACCTCTGCACTGCACGCTCAACAGAAGTGCACTGCATCATTTTGATGACGAGCACTGCAATAGAGACTAGTGAACTTCGTGTCAAAAAACTGCATGCGGAATGAGGCGTGTAATATAAAGTTGAAAAGCTATGGATTAGGCGCTACTTCGCCATGTTGAACACTTTCCGAGAATCTTCACAGTTTTAAGAGCAGTTTCAAAAACGGTGCGGCCCACGACGAGTGGCAGAGAGCGTATTTTCATGATTTTTTTCTAAACCGCTCATCGGAATAAAGCAAATGGTACACCGTTGGAAAGATATCGTCGAGCCGCATCTTTTTCATATCTATTATTTTTTTCTAATTCATTACGGTTTAAGAGCAGTTTCAAATTTACTAAATCGCGGAATTACGTTTTGTTGAAATTTTCGCAATTTTTGGTACTATTTTCGCTCTAGTTTTTTAATCGTTTGTCAAAACAAGGCGTGTAATACGTCGTTGGATAGCTATGGACAAGTCGCAACTTTGATATGTAGAAATTGTTTTGAGATTCCTTACGGTTTTAACTTAATTTTGAAAATCATGCGGCGGATGACGAGTGGCAGCGGTCGTTTTTCGTGAAATTTTTACAAACCACTTGTCGAAATGATTCAAATGATACGCTGTTGGAAAGATATCGATGAGACACAACTTTTTCATGTAGAACACTCCCTCTAATTCCTTATGGGTTAAGAGCAGTTTTAAAATTAGCAAAATGCGGACACTCAGTTTTCCGCGACACCCACATCGACGAGTGAACTTCATCCGACAGAAAACCGCACTACTTCGGTTGACAATCGCATTGCATCAGACAATCAAGTGAACTTCTTGATTTACTTTTTGTCGAACGTAAATTTTTCTTAAACGAGTTTGTTGTTGTCTTTTTTTCAATCTTTTTGTTGAGAGTGGACCACAACACTTCCAAAAGTGAACCATAACACTATCCAAAGTGAACCTCATGAGTTCTTGTTGTCTTTTTGTACTTATTATTTTTTATGCGCATTGACAAAGCGGATGGACCGTAGGGACTTAGCGAGTGAACTACATCGCATATAGAAGCGAGCTTCTTTTTGAGATGTTTTTGTTTTGTGTTTACCAAGTGGACAACAATGGAATTTTATAGCAAACCGCGTGAAAGAACAAAGTGAACTTCAAAAGATACACATTTATCTGATTGTCATACACAGCTACTCACAGAATCTTCCCTGCAAAATTGAGTAAAATGAACCTCAATAGCAAACCATAGCAGACTTCATTTGCACTTTCTTTTATCTTCAGAAATCAGAAAATCAATGAAGTGCAGAAGAGCACCGCCGAACCGCATGGCATGCCCAGTCATACTGCATAGTGGAGGCCAGCAGCATGCTGGACCGCGGGCACACACATTTTGGAAACATGCATACATCCCCACGAGCACAACAAAATAGCTGCACCCAGCTTATTGCACACCCGTACCCGAACCAAATTGCATTGAGAGTTTTTCTTACAACGAATGAGATATAATTTTTTTTACTATTTTCTTACAATGTCTTTTGAAAATCTAGAAAATCAACAATAAGAAGCTGCAACAGAACACCCAACCGCACTGCACCGATGACCCAGGCGAAATGCACTGCGATGCACAAGCAACACCTGAAAAAACAAGGTCCCAAACTGTTACAGAACGCCCGTGAGGCATGATCCTATTGGTGTCCGGCAGCGTGCGCTATGCTTGTGGAGAGGCTGGTCGGAGACCAAGCAGCTGCCACCCATCATGGCCGGTGCACCGTCAACTGCATGTTCGGGTCGACAGAACAGCGGCCCATGAGTCATCGAACTGCATGAGGCGCAGCTGGTTCTCCTTCTCCAACAAAGGAGGAGGGGAGGTGCAAAACAGGCATAGAGAGGGTAGTTCGGTGGAGGCTATTCCATGTGCATGGAGGACCATCGCCCCGAGTCCACCACTAGCAGATTCAAAACGTAACCCAGCGACTTACCTGCCTCCGGGGACTTACCTGCCTCCGGCGATGGCGTCCAGAGGCTCGTTCACGCGCAGCCGCCTCCCATGACCTCTCGATGCAATGGCGCAAGGCCCTCCAACAAAATCGCACCGCGTCATGGTGACCATCCGCGACGAGGGAGTCGACTCGAATCCCGCTGGGGTCCCCGCAAGCCATGGATCTACACCGACAGAGTAGAAGGAAGGAGGAGGGGGTGCTCGAGAGGGAGGGGAAGCGGACATGGGCGCGGGCGGTAGCCCGGTTGGATCTGGATGGGATGGTGTGGGGGGAGGTCGCGCTTCCGCTCACCGGTGATGGATTGACGCCCGATGGATCCGACCTTGGCGGCGCGATGGATGGAGTGGAGCGGCGGTCGTCGGTGGTGCGCGGCGCCTTGCAGGGAACGGACGGCGAGAAGCCAGGCCGCCGGCGCCGCAGGTTATGGGCAGTGCTAGCCCAGGCCGGCGGCGGGATGGGTCGCGGGGGGGGTAGGTGCGGTGCGGACGAGGGAAGAAGCTGGACGGGGGTGGGCGGCGCCAGGCAGATGGTGAATCAGGGGGGAAGGTGCGGCGCCGGCGGAGGAAAAAAGTGGATCGCGGTTGGAGAGGGTAGGCGCGCCGGCTTGCAGTGGGAGGAGGCGCGGGGTTGGGCGAGAGGCATCGTGTGAGTTGTGTGGTTTGACCTGTAGTAGGTGGATTTAGTGGGTGGGTGGGGTTCGGTTTGCTGGTTTTTGCAGTGCCTAAGTGTTATTAGAATAAGCCAGGTGTTAGCAGAATAAGGGTCTTAAGAGGTGTTATCATAATAGACCCATATATATATCAATATAAAAAGACCCAAAGGGGCAGATCCAATTAACCTCGGCCATCAAATCATGTCAATCCAACGACCTAGACTCCTTCAATGTCATGCCAAATATAGTGCTAATCACATAATAACACGCAAAAATAATCATAATTAATATAAGCATGCACAAATTAACGTGCATTGCACGTACACATTGACTAGTACTTCCAAAAGCTAAACACCCTTTCTACATAAATATGGTTATGCCATGATCTCACATTCATAAGGCTGAATCCATATTAAATTGAATGGAACTATTTGAAACCATTTTATGTTGAAATCGAGTGTATGCATTCCCCACTAACTAGCTCCAATTAATGTGTGTTTCATGGAGCCTTTTTTTCTTCTCAAACACGTATAACGTGTTTGACACATGCAACATGTAGTGTAGTCCCATTTAGACATGAATTGTATAAAGCCATGCATTGTCTCTAATTGAAAAGATATATGGATCACTGATATTGATAAACTAAATAACATTACATATGTCCCAAAATTCAAATTAATATGCATGTCTGATAGCCCAGTTTTCGTTATGATATTATTGATGTCCTGATCTCTAATTTAAAGATTTGAATCCCCTTTAATCCAGATATTTCGTCTCATATAGCTATCACTCACACCCTCATATATCTATCTAGACTCGTACGCCTACACCATCTCACGGGTATGTCTTGTGCTAGTTGTATGTTGATAGCTATCTTTTCTTGTTCGTAACACAGTGCCGGTAGTCTTTCCCTCGGCATTCACTATTTCTCTCCTTGCTATACCTCTCTAACCATAATTCTCCCTGTGAAATCTCTTTCTCTCACACAAACAAAATCTTCGTCTCCGGGGGTCTCATTTCTCTGTGCTATTCCCCTATATGCAGCTCACACACACCCTCTCACTCTAGACATTTCTTGCGCTCCATAAGTCTCCATAGCTACGACTCCCCCTCTTAAATATCCATCTCTCGCGCTCAAACACAAACTCAGTCTCCCAAGGTCTCATTTCTTTCCATTGTTCCCCTATATGCCGTTCACACACACCCTCTCTCCATAGGGATATCTCGTGTTCATGTCTCTCTAGCCACTAGAAAAAAAGACACATCCGTGACATTTAGGGCCGAACAATTTTTTTTCTGTCATACTTATGACACTTCTATGACAATAATTGTGACAAAACATGGTATCATCATAGATGTGGTGGGGTCCTACTTCTATGACAGAAAATGGGCTTTTTGTCCTGGGCGGGCCGGAGACACAGCTGCATGACATTCTTTGGGCCGTCCATGACGGAAAAAACCATGGTAGAAGCGAGGGCGAGGAAAATATCGGGGTGTTCTTGGTTACGGTGGGTGGTCGGGGCCAAGCGATGCACATTTCTCTTGTACATGCACGCGCGTGGGTGCGAGGCATTGGGCTCTAACTAAACCCTAGCGAGGCGTTGGGCTCTAACTAAACCCGAGCGATTGCACTGTAGGCTACGCGTTACTGAACCCGAGCGATCGATCGGTGGCTGTTAACTAAACCCGATAGAGCGATTCCTTCGCTACTGCTGCTAATTGAAGGACGATATGGTGTTGCCTCTGGATGAACAGGGCCCCGATCGATCGAGCCGGTTGGGGCTGGATGAACAGGACCCCGTGGAGGGCTGGATGAACAGGACCACTCCGTGGATGGCTGGATGAACAGTAGATGGTGGAGGGCTGGATGAACAGTAGCCCGTGGAGGGATGGTTGAACAGGAGCCCGTGGAGAGGGCTGGTTGAAAATTAGCCGGTGGAGTAGCGCGCGGTGGAGGCTGGATGAACAGGAGCCCGTGGATGAACAGTCGCATGTGGAGGCTGGAGGAGGTCGACGGTGGATGAAAAAGTAGCCCGTGGAGGCTGGAGGGGGTCGACGGTGGAGATGGACAGTATCCCGTGGAGTCCCGTTTTGCGGTACGCCACACCCTTCCCGATGAGCAGGACCCCCTTTTCGACCGTAGCACTCCAACACAAGTCCGTTTCCTCCATTTTGCGGTACGCCACACCCCTCCCAATCAACAGGACCCCCCTTTCGACCATAGGAGGTCCGTTTCCTCCGTTTTACGGTACGTCAGACCCCTCCCGATGAACAGGATCCCGTTTCAAACGTGGCCGGTCGAACACAAGGCCGTTTCCTCCATTCTGCGGTACGCCAGGCCTCGTTTCCATCGGCTGTTCCGTCCAAGCCCTCCCGATGAACACGACGACGCATTCCGTTCCAACCCAGCCGGTTGGCTCCCCATGAACACGACGACGACACTATTTCTCCGTTCCGACCCAGCCATGTACACGAGCCCTGGCCGTACGTATGCGCGACTAGGCGTTCGAGACCCTGCCCGTATGTATGTACGTGGCCGTATTTTCTTTCTTGCACACTGGCCGCTGTGCGTACGTGTACATGCTACGTGCGCGCCTCTACATCAACCAGTATGTACATACACGTTCGTAACCTGGATGACAATGCTACGTACGCTTCGACTAGGTGGGTCCCGACTGTCAGGCACTTCCTTGCGTGTGAAGATGTAGCTGGTGGGTCCCAGCAGTCAGGGGGGTGAATCATTTTTTTTGCCCAGACGTACTTCCTTGCGTGCGAAGATGTAGCTGGTGAGTCCCAGCAGTCAGGGGGAATTGTTTTTTTTCGCAAAATACGGTGGCCCGTCCGGTGGGTCCCCGCTGTCAGGTGGAGGAATAATTATTTTGCGCGTAATAAGTAGGCACTTCCTTGCTACGGCCATGGACCCAGTTGTCAGCCTCTCCATGTACAGTACTTTTCCGATGGAAGTCGGTCGTTGACCACATTGACCACGCCGCGCCGAGAGCACCAAGGCGGTGGACGACGGTGAGGCCTAGGAAGGGGACGACGCGGAGCTAGGTGTAACACCCCAGATGTAACAATTCCATTTATGGCAATATATGCAACATTGACTTCATCAATTCCATTCTGGGCTCTTCCTTCATTTCGTGTTTCTTCATTTTTGTCGTGTGCGTGTGTGCATATCATACATGTTATGTCATCATGTGCATTGCATTGCATTTGTGTTGTCACTTGCACCCGGTCATGCTCGTCTCTTCCCGTTGTCCGTTTCGAGTTCCGACTCTCACACATGTGCCCGTGGCACCCCCGAGTCCTTCTTTCGTATGTGGCCGTAAAACGTTCTCGGAACGAGGTGAGACTTGTCGTACGTTGTTGTTTTAATACGTGGAGACCGCCTGTCAAGTTTCGTCGCGTTTGGAGGTCGTTTGATACTCCAACGGTTAACCTAGTGGGCTAAAAGCTCCTCTTTCTTTGACCCAATACCCCTCCACAACAGCCCACTAACCCAGCACAACCACTCCCATCCTCTCGGTCGTCGGATCGTGATCGTGTGGGCGAAAACTGCTCCCCATTTGGAAACTCATAGCTCCCTATGCCTATAAAACGTCCACACCCCTCCATTTCACGGGCAAAAACCCTAGCTCCTCCCTCCTCGCGCCGCCGGACACGTCCGCCCGGACGCGCTGGACCAATCAGCGTCTGCCACGTGGCCCGGGCGCCGCCACCTCCACCCGCGCCGCCGCGGCCCAAGGCCGGCCCTCCCTGGCCCGCGCGCCCTCCGCCTCCAGCACCACGCGCCCGCGCGTCCCCTCCGCCGCCGGTGAGATCCGCTCCGCCACCGGCGAGCTCGGGCCGCCGCCGCCCGGCCTCGCCTTGCCGACCCCGCCACTGGGCGCCTCCACTCCGCGGGCGTGCGCCGCCTCCGCCCCGCGGGCGCCGCCAGCAGCCCGACCGCCGCGAGCTCCTGTCGGCGCCTCCTCGCATCGCCGTCGCCCCGTCCGGCCACCACGCCGCCTCCCCGCCGGCCTTCCCCTCCATCTCCGGCCGACCTCCGAGCCGCCGTGGCCGCCGCCCCGTCCATCTTCTCCGGCGAACTCCGGTGAGGTCCGGGTGGATCTGGATCGGGACCGGATCCACCACTCCCCCGAACCAAACGCCTCCGTCCGTCCCGGATCTCTCCGTCCCGGGACATCTCCATCCCGCGTTGACTTTCGCGGAGGTAAAATCCCACTAAGTCCCAGATCTGCGTAAATTTGTTGCCTCCTTCATCATGTGATAAATTTGTGCTTGTTGCTCCGTTTTGCGCATATGATATATCAAAATGTTCGTCTCGTCATGCTCTACATGTTAGCATAAGTTTCATGCATGATAGAGATCATCTAGTTGACTTAAACTTCGTGGCAAGAGTGCTTCGTGATGAAATTGTTTCAGCACTTGTTGTCTATGTAAATTTGTTGTCATGTTCGTGAGCTAGTAACTTTGTGCATGTTGGTCCGAATGGAGTGAATGATATGTCCAGATGTTCATTGTGAAGTGCTCTACAGGATGGTTGATGTAGCATTCATGTTAGGTGTCATATTGCCATGTTTATCTCTGTTGCAAAAGTGCATTTGGCTGAGAAGTTTCTGCACTTGTTATGAGATGATGTTTTGTCTTGCTTGTGCATATTAATCCATGGGTCATATCAATGTTGAGGATATCACTTATCGTTATCGTCTCGGTCAGCTGGGGATTAGAGATTAATCGGAAATCGGCCAATTAATCAATTTTATCAGTCGACTATTAACCGGCCATTTTTTTTTCAAATCCCAGGTTCCCAACACTAAAATATGCTATATTCAACACCCAAACAATGTTGGACAGAAGTGGTACCTTGAATCGTAGCCTTTGAATCCTGATATAATGACAAACAAAATAGAAAAACATTACATATTGCATAACAAGGTCCACAAAACACAAATAAACATAGTTCTAGCTAACATAGTGCTACGAATAGGCCGGATTTATCGGTAGATTCCCGATAAATCGCTTGTCATAGCGATAAATCGGCCCAAACGATAAATAATGAAGATAAGGCATAATCTTATTGGTAACCCAAAGAGTAGCGATAAATCGGACGATAAATCGCTGAATCAGAAGATTTCTTGAACAGTGGGTCATATGAGCTAGGTGTCAACATGAGTTTTGCTCTTTGGAACGTGTTCTACATGATAGATTCATTTTCATGCCATTATATGTCTTGAAATGAGTGCAACAAGCTTGTTAACATGTCATCATGATGTTAAATTTCTGCTAAGTGTGAATCTGTTAATTTTTATGCTATGTTTCCATGAGGCCACCGTCATTGTTGTGTAGGTTTAGAGTTGTCCAGTGGGTGTTCCTTGATGTATATGTTATGCTCTAGCTATCAATACTCTTGTTTGCCATGATGCCATGTTGTAGCTTGTTCTTATGAGGCCCTCAAGTTGCTATAAAATGTTTCTGACAACATGCCCAGATTTTGCTAAGTCTGGTTAAACTTTTGCACTTTTGCCATGATGTTTGGGACATGTTCTAGTATGTTGTATAAGTAGTCATGTGGTTATTCTTGAAGAGCATGTTATGTATGTTATTTCCATGCCTTTTTCTTGCACGACGGCTTGCTGTAGCTTGTTGTTTTCATGCTCTCAAGTGGCTATAAAATGTATCTGTTAGCATGTTATCAACTAGTTCAGTTTTGCCACGAGTATAGCTAGTGTTCCATGCATCCTATGTCAATGTTCTTGCCATGAGTAGCTTCTCAAATATGTCTTCTTGCTATTGGATATATTTCCATGTCATGCTATGCTTTGAGTTGAGTTGCACAAGCTTGCAAACATGCCTACTCGTTGTAATTTCTGTCATACCTTGTAATTTTCACCAAGTCTGAGAATTCTGTAAATTTATTGCAACTTGCCATGCTTGTTTAATTGTGTTCCAACAAGGTTATGGGTGTGCTCTAAGTTCATGCTTGTTATGTATCATGTCTATTTCACATCCATGTCTTTTGCCTCCATGTTTGGGTGCTGTAGCATAATTATTTCTTGCTCCAAAGATGCCATGTTGCCGTAAACTGCAATTTTGCGTTGCATCTTGTTTTGCTTGTCATTTGCAAACAATGCATCCGTTTCTGGTGATCTTTATATCGATTTCAACCGAAATCTTCCCCTCTATCCAGTGGCTTGCTTGGTTTCCCAAGATGAAGCCATTTCCATCATCTTCTCCTTAGGCTCAAGAGCATCCTCATGCATACGCACATCATACTTGCATCCCATGATATGTCTTGCATCATGTTGATTGTGCATTGCACCGTGTTTGATATTGTGTCGTTATTGTGATCTTGTGTTGGGTAGAGCCGGGAGCCGATACCGAGTTCGAGGATCTTGTCGAGACTGAGTTCGAGGAGCCGTCTTACCATCCCACCGACGACTTACCAGGCAAGATGACCATTCCCCGATATCACTTCTATCTTTGCCTATGCTAGATGTCTCGTTCTTTTAGATATGCCTCGATGTCTATTCCTATTTGCCAGCCCTCCTATTGTTGCCATGAAACTCTCTAACCACCTTCCTAGCAAACCGTTGTTTGGCTAAGTACGCATCGATCAGCCCCTCTTATAGCGGTGTTAGTTGCAGGTGAAGTTTTGAAGATTGCTCCATGATGAAGCTGTTGTTGGGATAACACAATATATAATACCTGTTAAACTAATTCACCTATATATTGGTAATGGGTGGAAGGCTAAGCATTTCTGCTTGGTGTTTTGTTCCACTCATGCCACCCTAGGAACCGATAAATCGGTGTTATGTTCCTTGATTTTGCATTCCTAACACGGTTGGGGTTTATGGGCCCCCCTTGATAATTCACTCTGTTTAAAGCTTTTCCAGCAAGGCCCAACATTGGTACTCCTTTTTGCCTAACAACTAAAATTTTCATAGGGACTAGCTACCCCGTGGACTTAATTAACAACCTGGGCCAGTGCTCCTCATGAGTGTTGGTCCAAACTGGGGTTATGCGGGGCCGCCTTGGGGAAACCCGAGGTATCTGGTATTACCTGTATGATCACCCATCCGGTCGTGGCCTGAGACGAGATACGCGCGGCTACTATCAGGGTGTCGGCACGCCAGGAGGTCTTCCTGGATTAGTTTTACCTTTCTCGAAATATCTTGAGCACGGGATTCCGAGAATACTCGGATCTTCCCATTTTGGAGTTGCGACTCCGCAGATCATGAGCTTGTGATGGGCTAAGTTGGGACACCCCTGCAGGGTTTTGATCTTTCGAAAGTCGTGCCCGCGGTTATGTGGCAGATGGGAATTTGTTAATATCCAGTTGTAGATAACTTGACACCTTATTCATGAATACACTACCTGCGTGAGTAACTATGATGGTCTCTTTCCGAAGGGATTCAAGAAGTGAACACGGTGGGGTTATGTTTGATCTTTAGTAGCTAGGATCACTTCTTGATCAACTTGGCGATCATTGGCACTTGTTCTCTTCTCGCTCTAAACTCGTAAGCTAGTGCTTAGTGCTTGCTGCAACCCTTGTTTATAGCCTTTCCACACCTAAGGCTTTGGTAGTTTTGATACCCGGGAACGGGATTGCTGAGTCCTCTATGGCTCACAGATTCAACACACACCAGATGCAGGTACCGTTGAGAACTATGTAGGAGATGGTTCGGAACTTCACTAGGAGTTCGATGAAGAGCGTGGACATTACTATGTGTCTTATCCCGACGATCAGTAGTGGTTATTACTACGAGAATCCGGGCTTGTGTTATTTATGGTATCTTTGTCGTTTGGATTTCGTTCGTAGTCGGACCCTGATGTTATTTGGATGATGTATGTTATTGTATTCATTATGTGACGTGGCGAGTGTAAGCCAACTATCATTTTACAATTTCATCCCTGAATTTTACATGGGATGTGCAAAGATACCATACTTGAGGTCATTCTAGTATGCGTGTATGTCCTTAAGTCGTGCCTCGACACGTGGGGGACATAGCCGCATACTGGGCATTACACCAGGGAAGACGGGGCAGTGGATGCCCACACGGAGAGGAGTACGAGGGTTCACTGGTTTGGCTGCGGTGTGAGGCTGTCGTCACCGCAGAATAACAGGGGGTGTGGGTGAGTAGAGGGATGGCATGGCCAGCGGTGGGAGTAGTACGGGGCGCTGAGGCCTCCGCGGCATCACAGCCGGCCACGGGAGGCAGGTGCACGAGGCACGACCAGCGCTGGTTTGGGCGGCTAGAGCAAGAAGACCAGAGGTTGAAGAAGCACTACGGCCGTTGGATGGACATCGTACGGTCAATGGAGCTAGAATCGTGCATATTGACTAAGTTGACAAAGCCCTCCGTCCCTGTCAACTTAGTAGGCCCACAAGTCAGCCTCCCACTATACTGGGTCCCAGCTAGCAGGGGGTATTCATTTTTTTGTGCGTAATAAGGAGGCACTTCCGGTGGGTCCGAGTTGACAGCGGGGGGTACGTTTTTTCGCTAAATACGGTGGCCCGTCTAGTGGGTCCCAGCAGTCAGGGGGGAAACGTTTTTTTCTCCAAATACGATGGCCCGTCCGATGGGTCCCGGCTGTCAGGTGGAGGAATAATTATTTTCCGCGTAATAAGGAGTCACTTCCTTACGGCTGTCGTGGACCCAGTTGTCAGCCTCTCCACGACAGTACTCTTCCGATGGAAGTCGTTCCTTGACCACGTTGTCCAGGCCGCACCGAGAGCACTAGGGCGATGGACGATGGCGAGGCCTAGGAAGGGGACGACGCGGAGCCGAGGAAGACGCGGCAGTGGATGCCCACATGGAGAGGAGTGCG
This sequence comes from Secale cereale, assembly GCA_902687465.1. Classification (NCBI taxonomy): domain Eukaryota; kingdom Viridiplantae; phylum Streptophyta; class Magnoliopsida; order Poales; family Poaceae; genus Secale; species Secale cereale. Next base: position 387,511,385 of record LR738713.1, on the reverse strand, counting down.
AGGGTTCACTGGTTCGGGTACGGTGTGAGGCTGTTTTCGCCGCAGAATAACAGGGGGTGTGGGTGAGTAGAGGGATGGCCTGGCCAGCGGTGGGAGTAGTAGGGGGCGGTGAGACCTCCGCGGCATTGCAGCCGGCCACAGGAGGTAGGAGCACGAGGCACGATCGGCGCTGGTTTGGGCGGCTGGAGCAAGAAGACTAGAGGTTGAAGAAGCACTACGGCCGTTGGATGGACATCGTACGGTCAATGGAGCTAGAATCGTGCATATTGACTAAGTTGACAAAGCCCTCCGTCCCCGTCAACATAGTAGGCCCACAAGTCAGCCTCCCTCTATACTGGGTCCCAGCTAGCGGGGGAGTATTCATTTTTTTTGTGCGTAATAAGGAGGCACTTCTGGTGGGTCCGAGTTGACAGCGGGGGGGGGGGGGGGGGGG
>LR738713.1:387489323-387510889 GCA_902687465.1 Secale cereale | reverse complement strand
GGGGGGACGTTTTTTCGCGAAATACGGTGGCCCGTCCGATGGGTCCCGACAGTCAGGGGGGAAACATTTTTTTCGCCAAATACGGTGGCCCGTCCGATGGGTCCCTGCTGTTAGGTGGAGGAATAATTATTTTTCACGTAATAAGGAGGCACTCCTTGCGGCTACTGTGGACCCAACAGTCAGCCTCTCCACAATAGTACTCTTCCGATGGAAGTCGTTCCTTGACCACACTGCGTCGAGAGCACCAAGGCGGTGGACAACGGCGAGGCCTAGGAAGGGGACGACGCGGAGCCGGGGAAGACGCGGCACTGGATGCCCACGCGGAGAGGAGTACGCTGGTTCACTGGTTCAGCTGCGGTGTGAGGCTGCCGTCGCCGCAGAATAACAGGGGGTGTGGGTGAGTAGAGGGATACCCTGGCCAGCAGTGGGAGTAGTAGGGGCGGTGAGGCCTGCATGGGACGCGGGAGCAGGCGGTCCCGCCGGCGCTGGATTTGGTGGCGGGAGCAAGAAGATCAGAGATTGAAGAAACACGACGGCCGTTGGATTGACATCCAACGGTTACGTATGCTAGAATAGTTTGTTGACGTATATAATAACTAAAAAAATCTTGCATACGCGTCAACTTAATAGGCCCATAAGTCAGACCATTCCCTCTTTTTTAATAATTTATATATAGCTCATTGCGACTTCTTATGCAATTTATTGCAGTCCGTTTTTTTAGGTTGGCCAGGGCCAATTTCGCATATTTCTGTGGGTTCCAAACTATTTGTCGAGCCAGATTTAAAATACTTTGAAGATATATTTAAATTAGGTTAATGCCCAGTGAAATAGGAATCTGAAAATGTGAAAAAATGCAGAAATTATAAAGTAATTGCCAATTTGTCATCTGTTTTTATATTTACAACCAATTTCATATTACTTTCAAGATTTGCAGGCGTCTTGAAAGAGTTGCAACCCATCAGGGCGTAGAAAAATAAATAGGCCTCGATTGAGTATTCTTTAGAAAAAATAAACTCGGCTCATTTTACAGTTTGTTAAAAGTACAACCCATTTTCTAGGTAGGACAACGATTAATAATTTTAACCAACCGTTCAAGATAGAATTCAATAAAATTTCCCACATTTTGATGGGATCCGAAGTATTTTTACCCCAAAATTTCTAGTCAGATTAAATATAAATTTGTATTACGTAAAAATCTAACGAAACATTGCGCACGCAACAATTAAAAATAAGATTTTCAAAATCCATAAATAATATTTTATAAACTAATTTCGTGCTTGGTGCATTTTTTTATAGTTACTGTCCAGTTTCTATAATTGCCACCCATTTATTATTTTTAAAGCCCATTTTCCTGTTAAGCCTAATGCATCCCTCCTAGGAAAGATTTGCAGCCCAGCGGGGCGGAGAATAACAAGTTGACCTTGCCTGGGTATTTCTTAAAAAAACGTATAGCTGGGCTAGCCATTTTCATCTTGAAAAAAATTAATATCTGGGATGGATATCTGTCCTGGGCTAGACGGGCCACAACCCACCCAGTTAATACCCTGCTCTCCTCTGAACAACAACGAAAACATCGTCAAGAAAAACTCTACAATGCTCATGCCTCAAAAATACAAATACTGCTCGAGCTGCTTGGTCCCAGCTGTCGGCCGCACTTTGTGCAATTCTCTCGTTTATATTGACTACATAGGTTGACAATGGTGTGGGACCGTGATGTCAGGAAACCAGGAGGAAGCAAAAAAAATATAGTTGTACATAATAAGGAGGCACTTGCATACGTACGGCTATGGCCCTAGTGGGTCCCTACTCTCAACCAGTCAAAATAAAGTCATCTCCTGAATCCTCATGTTCATTGACCATGTTAGCAATGCTCGGCGCCACAGCGAGCGCAACAACTCGAAGGACAACGGAGAGGGCCTCGCGGGCCCTATAATTGGTCTGATACAGCGCCCGCTGCTCATTCAAGAAGCCAGGATCATCGGACACATATGAGTACCTTCGAGAGACTGAGACGGCATGAAACAGTAAGGCTACGCTTGAGAGCTCTGGTTTATTTCACACCTGTATTAAGATACAAGTGTAATTTATTCATCATCAGAAACAACGCATAAAATACATGTGTAATGAAACCGAGGGTCCGAGGTCTGTAAGTAAAACCGGCGGGTTACGCGTGTAATTTGAGAAACCGGTGTATATTTTACTAGTCGAAATCGACCAACAAAGCGCTTTGCCCGAGACAATCTGCTTTTATTTACAAGCGTTAGTTTTACAAGCGGTTTTGGTTGGAAAACGACGATCCAATCACGACCTAAGATGATGAGTTGGTCGGAAGATCATATGGTTTCACGTCTAACCTACCCGACTTGTCGTATAGGCTATGAATGAAACATAAGACGATGAACTTCTTAAGCACGGAAACAACAGAAGAGGATGATCTTCCTAACAAGCAAATCACTGACATTAGATCGACATGTAATACAATACGAAGCATTATTCTCAGGAGGCATGGTGAACAACTCGTGATGCTGCATGCCACAACATTCCAAGCTCAACTTTGCAATCAAACACAAGGCCTGGCATTACATAGACAATATTCAGAATAGACTCTTAAAATATCTTAGATAAGTCAACATTCATGTGACTATGCATCTCAGCAGAGTAAATATTTACTTCTGAACCGAAGACAGGAATAGGAATAAAACGATCGACGTTGCTCACAGCAAAGGGCGTCCCACTCAAAAATATCAAATGCATGTCTTCTGGCTAACATCATTGACAAAAAATTGATAAGGTTTTCCAATTCCAATATATTGAACTAATGTCAACTTTGACAATCTTTTCCCATTCAAATATGTAATGCCTATGATTGTGGAACGGGCAAGGTGACGACGAATGATTAGAGAACCGTTCGATGTATTGTGCATGATGAAGTATTATTATGGAGGACACGAACCATCTGAACATTTTGTGCAGTTCCACTAAAATCAAGCTGAGCATCCCTGTGGATTTCGTATTTATATGCTGCCAGAAAAGAAAGACACATCAGCACACACATGAATATTGGCCCCAGTGTCAACCCACCAATCGGTGGACTAAAAAACTGGAAGTACGGTAAATAGATTACCATACCCAGATGCCCCATCATTGTTGCTTAGAATGACATTGAGAGATTTGGAGTCCTGTCCTGCCTTCCTGTACTTGTTTGGGCACTTTTTGCCTAGTGCACTCCACGTGTTGTAGAGTTTCCTATGCTCTCTGCAGACTAGTCATGTCACCAGCGTCTACTAATACTCTGTAAAGCTTCTCGATCATTCCTTGTGTAATGTAGCGCAAACAGTGACTGCTTCTTTCTGCAAAGTGGTAAGACCAACTGGACCCACTAATGCAGTAGTTTTCCTTAGACACATTGGCTCCTTTTTGTGCAGTTCTTCTAAAATCAAAGTCGGAATAAAACCGAGCTTTAATTTTGATATCCCTATAAGCAACAAAAGGTATAAGTGAAACAATTACAGAGAAATAACGGTTGATGACTTGTACTCCCAAAAGAAAAACATCTACTAATCTACCTTATCTTAATGGGAAACAAAGCAGGAGAGTAGCAATTCTCAATCAGTGTGATTCATTCATATTAACTGAGACATTATCTTAACAATGCCTTGTTTCAACATGTATAAAGAACGACAAAGCAGAAAAGTATCATTCCTAAAACAATGCGACTGATTCATTTTAACAGAGACATTATCTTAATAATACCTTGGTTAAACATGTAGAAAGAACTACAAAGCAGGATAGTACCATTTGTAAAACACTCTAACTGATATATAATAACAGAGACATTATCTGAACAATACATTTCTTAAACATGTACTCCGGCCGATCCCTAACAGAAAAGGTACTCCCGCCGAACCCTAACAAGTGTTGTAGTTTTGAACTAAGATTCACTAGTTAATTCTGAGGAAAGTCGGTACTGACCTTTCAAGACCAAGATTTGAAGTAACTCATGAGGAAGACCTCAAAGATATCTCAACACATATATGGAAATCCGGTCTCATTTTGTGCAGTTCCACCAAAATTAAGCGAAGCAAAATGTCGCAATAGCAACAAGTTGAATAGATATCCCTGTTTTAACAGAGGCAAAAAAGGAATCAATTACTGGCCAATAAAGGAGGATGAAACATGTGGCCACAAAAATGGTAATCCCGCCAATCCCTAACAAGTGTTGCAGTTTTGAAATAAGATTCGGTAGTTAATTCTAAGAGTGGCATTGCTTAATTTTACCAGCGGCATTAGATTAACAAAAAGCATAAACAGTTCCAGGGGAGAGTGGGCGCAACAACAACATGTGCTTACATCTACTTATAAAGGGGGTCATGCAGAGTTTATTTAAAACAGTACCAATACAAGTAGCACAACATCTCAAAACACACTGCACGATCATGTGGATGGGACATGGGACATGCCAGCACCATGTGCATCCACACGTATAAATGGGCGATGCAGAGTATGTAGCCAAGCAACATATCTGGTTGGTCCCATATTTGTTCTCTTTGAAACTTTTTCCATGGGAGGGCAGCAAATCTGGTCCTGCACAAACTACCCGACCCCCTAGTTTCTTTCCATTTTCAACAAAGAGTTCGGTTCCTTACAGATGTGTGTACTGGGTTACCCCCTTTTCCCTTTTAGACCAACAAAGTGGCTGGATAGATAGTCTATACTACTTTCCCTCCCTCCTTTCCTCATTGAACCACGTCCTAGATTCATGATCCACCCCACCGCACCCTTCTTTCCTCTTTGAACCAAGACCTAGATTCGACTACAGAATCGAAAAAGATCAGCATACAGCTAGACCAATGACGGTTTCATACAAACTTATACCTTAGGGTCGTCGGTATGTGGCAAGGCGTGCGGCGGGAGGTCGGATCTGCCCACACTACATACGGCAGCGAGGAAGAAGGGGTCGGTGGCCCTCCCGCACAGGCGCTGGGTGAAAGAGAAAAGCGTAGCCGACAGTGGATTGCCTCCCTCGTCGAAGGCGATAGAGTTAACGCTGCACCTCATCACCTTCCCGGTGCGACGGGATCCGGACACCTCCTTTGCCATCTGTGAGGGGGGTGAGAGAGACAGAGGCCACAACGCAGTCTTGTTTAGATCTGGTGAAGAGGGTGAGAGACATTGAATATAGCAAACCCTAGCAAAGGAACGCTGAGCCTCTAGCATGCATATATATATGTAGTGCCGCGAGAGTATGGAGAGTACAAACCCTAGCGAACAAGCGCTGAGGCTCCAGCTTATATATATACTGTAGTACGGACTGAGCTCTGGTGCCTTAACTACACCTGCTTTTGGTTGTATGATAGGTGGGCCTGAAGGAAATATGCCCTAGAGGCAATAATAAAGTTATTATTTATTTCCTTATATCATGATAAATGTTTATTATTCATGCTTGAATTGTATTAATTGGAAACTTAGTACATGTGTGAATACATAGACAAAACAGAGTGTCCCTAGTATGCCTCTACTAGACTAGCTCATTGATCAAAGATGGTTTTGTTTCCTAGACATAGACATGAGTTGTCATTTGATCAACGGGGTCACATCATTAGGAGAATGATGTGATGGACAAGACCCATCCGTTAGCTTAGCAACTTGATCATTTAGTTTTATTGCTATTGCTTTCTTCATGACTTATACATGTTCCTATGACTATGAGATTATGCAACTCCCGAATACCGGAGGAACACTTTGTGTGCTACCAAACGTCACAACGTAACTGGGTGATTATAAAGGTACTCTACAGGTGTCTCCGAAGGTACTTGTTGGGTTGGCGTATTTCGAGATTAGGATTTGTCACTCCGATTGTCGGAGAGGTATCTCTGGGCCCACTCGGTAATGCACATCACTATAAGCCTTGCAAGCATTGCAGCTAATGAGTTAGTTGTGGGATGATGTATTACGGAACGAGTAAAGAGTCTTGCCGGTAACGAGATTGAACTAGGTATTGAGATACCGACGATCGAATCTCGGGCTAGTAACATACCGATGACAAAGGGAACAACGTATGTTGTTATGCGGTTTGACCGATAAAGATCTTCGTAGAATATGTGGGAACCAATATGAGCATCCAGGTTCCGCTATTGGTTATTGACCGGATACGTGTCTCAGTCATGTCTACATAGTTCTCGAACCCGTAGGGTCCGCACGCTTAAGGTTTCGATGACAGTTTTATTATGAGTTTATGAGTTTTGATGTACCGAAGGAGTTCGGAGTCCCGGATGATATCTGGGACATGACGAGGAGTCTCGAAATGGTCGAGACGTAAAAATCGATATATTGGACGACTATATTCGGACATCGGAAAGGTTCCGAGTGATTCGGGTATTTTCGGAGTACCGGGGAGTTACGGGAATAGAGGAGAGAGGCCAAAAGGAAGGAGGCGCGTGGCCCCCTTCTGGTCCGAATTGGACAAGGGGTGCAGCCCCCTTTTCCTTCTCCCTCTCCCCCTCTTTCCTTCTCTCCTACTCCGGAAAGGAAAGGGGAATCCTACTAGGACTTGGGAGTCCTAGTAGGACTCCCCACGCTTGGCGTGCCCCTTCTAGGGCCGGCCTCTCCCTCCCTCCTTTATATACGGGGGCAGGGGGGCACCTCTAGACACAACAATTGATCTCTTGATCTCTTAGCCGTGTGCGGTGCCCCCCTCCACCATAGTTCTCCTCGATAAATATTGTAGCAGTGCTTAGGCGAAGCCCTGCGACGGTAGAACATCAAGATCGTCACCACGCCGTCGTGCTGACGGAACTCTCCCTCGACACTCGGCTGGATCGGAGTTCGAGGGACGTCATCGAGCTGAACGTGTGCTAGAACTTGGAGGTGCCGTAGTTTCGGTGCTTGATCGGTCGGGCCGTGAAGACGTACGACTACATCAACCGCGTTGTTCTAACGCTTCCGCTTTCGGTCTATGAGGGTACGTAGACTCACTCTCCCCTCTCGTTGCTATGCATCTGGTAGATAGATCTTGCGTGATCGTAGGAAAATTTTAAAATACTACGTTCCCCAACAGTGGCATCATGAGCCAGGTCTATGCGTAGATGATATGCACGAGTAGAACACAAGTGAGTTGTGGACGATACTAGTCATACTGCTTACCAGCATGTCATAATTTGATTCGGCGGTATTGTTGGATGAAGCGGCCGGACCGACATTACGCGTACGCTTACGCGAGACTGGTTCTACCGACGTGCTTCGCACACAGGTGGCTGGCGGGTGTCAGTTTCTCCAACTTTAGTTGAATCAAGTGTGGCTACGCCCGGTCCTTGTGAAGGTTAAAACAGCACATACTTGACGAAATATCGTTGTGGTTTTGTATGCGTAGGTAAGAACGGTTCTTGCTAAGCCCGTAGCAACCACGTAAAACTTGCAACAACAAAGTAGAGGACGTCTAACTTGTTTTTGCAGGGCATGTTGTGATGTGATATGGTCAAGACTTGATGAGTTATACGGTTTTGTATGAAATGATCATGTTTTGTAAAGTTAGCGGCAACTGGCAGGAGCCATATGGTTGTCGCTTTATTGTATGAAATGCAATCGCCATGTAATTGCTTTACTTTATCACTAAGCGGTGGCGATAGTCGTAGAAGCAATAGTTGGCGAGACGACAACGATGCTACGATGGAGATCAAGGTGTCGCGCCGGTGACGAAGGTGATCATGACAGTGCTTTGGAGATGGAGATTAAAAGCACAAGATGGTGATGGCCATATCATGTCACATATTTTGATTGCATGTGATGTTTATCTTATTATGCTTCTTATTTTGCTTAGTTCGACGGTAGCATTATAAGATGATCCCTTACTAAATTTCAAGGTATAAGTGTTCTCCCTGAGTATGCACCGTTGCGAAAGTTCGTCGTGCCGAGACACCACGTGATGATCGGGTGTGATAAGCTCTACGTTCAAATACAACGGGTGTAAGCCAGTTTTGCACACGCAGAATACTCGGGTTAAACTTGACGAGCCTAGCATATGCAGATATGGCCTCGGAACACTGGAGACCGAAAGGTCGAGCGTGAATCATATAGTAGATATGTTCAACATAAGATGTTCACCATTGAAACTACTCCATCTCACGTGATGATCGGACATGGTTTAGTTGATTTGGATCACGTGATCATTTAGATGACTAGAGGGATGTCTATCTAAGTGGGAGTTCTTAAGTAATATGATTAAATTGAACTTTAATTTATCATGAAATTAGTCCTCGTAGTATTAGCATATCTATGTTGTAGATCAATAGCTCGCGATGTTGCTCCCCGTTTATTTTTTATATGTTCCTAGAGAAAACTAAGTTGAAAGATGTTAGTAGCAATGATGCGGAATTGTTCCGTGATCTGAGGATTATCCTCATTGCTGCACAGATAATTATGTCCTTGATGCACCGCTAGGTGACATACCTATTACAGGAGCAGATGTAGACGTTATGAACATTTTGACAAAAGCTCGGTATGATGACTACTTGATAGTTTAAGTGCACCATGCTTTATGGCTTAGAACCGGGACTTCAAAAACGTTTTGAACGCCACGGAGCATATAAGATGTTCCAAGAGTTGAAATTAGTATTTCATACTCATGCCCGTGTCGAGAGGTATAAGACTTCTGACAGTACTTTGCCTACAAGATGGAGGAGAATAGCTCAACCAGTGAGCATGTGCTTAGATTGTCTGGGTACTACAATTACTTGAATCAAGTGGGAGTTAATCTTCCAGATAAGATAGTAATTGACAAAGTTCTCTAGTCACTATCACCAAGTTAGTAGAACTTTGTGATGAACTATAATATGCAAGGGATGACGAAAGGAATTCCCGAGCTCTTCGCAATGCTGAAGTCGGCGAAGGTAGAAATCATGAAAAAGCATCAAGTGTTGATGGTTAACAAGACCACTTGTTTCAAGTAAAGGGCAAAGGGATAGAAGGGGAACTTCAAGAAGAATGACAAGCAAGTTGTCACTCCCGTGAAGAAACCCAAAGCTAAAACTCAAGCCTGAAACTAAGTGCTTCTACTGCAAAGGAAATGGTCACTGGAAGTGGAACTGCCCTAGATACTTGGCGGATAAGAAGGATGGCAAAGTGAACAAAGGTATATTTTGATATACAGATTATTGATGTGTACTTTACTAGTGTTCATAGCAACCCCTGGGTATTTGATACCGGTTCAGTTGCTAAAATTAGTAACTCGAAACGAGAATTGCAGAATGAACCGAGACTAGTTAAAGGTGAAGTGACGATGTGTGTTGGAAGTGGTTCCAAGATTGATATGATCATCATCGCACACTCCCTATACTTTCGGGATTAGTGTAAAACCTAAATAAATGTTATTTGGCATTTGCGTTGAGCATGAATATGATTTGATCATATTTGTTGCAATACGGTTATTCATTTAAAGTCATAGAATAATTGTTATTCTGTTTACATGAATAAAACCTTCGATGGTCATACACCCAATGAAAATAGTTTGTTGGATCTCGATCGTGGTGATACACATATTCATAATATTGAAGCCAAAAGATGCAAGGTTAATAATGATAGTGCAACTTATTTGTGGCACTGCTGTTTAGGTCATAATGGTGTAAAGCGCATGAAGAAACTCCATAGTGATGGACTTTTGGAATCACTTGATTATGAATCACTTGGTGTTTGCGAACCATGCCTCATGGGCAAGATGACTAAAACTCCGTTCTCCGGAACAATGGAGCGAGCAACAGATTTGTTGGAGATCATACATACAGATGTATGTGGACCAATGAGTGTTGAAGCTCGCGGGGGGTATCGTTATTTTCTGACCTTCACTGATGATTTGAGCAGATATGGGTATATCTACTTAATGAAGCACAAGTCTAAAACATTTGAAAAGTTCAAAGAATTTCAGAGTGAAGTGGAGAATCATCGTAACAAGAAAATAAGAGTTTCTACGATATGATCGTAGAGGTAAAATATTTGAGTTAGCGAGTTTGGCCTTCAGTAAAAACAATGTGAAATAGTTTCACTACTCACGCCAGCTGGAACACCATAGTGTAATGGTGTGTCCGAACGTCATAACCGTACTTTATTAGATACGGTGCGATCGATGATGTCTCTTACTGATCTACCACTATCGCTTTTGGGGTTATGCATTAGAGACAGATACATTCACGTTAAATAGGGCACCATCTAAATCCGTGGAGATGACACCGTATGAACTGTGGTTTGACGAGAAACCTAAGCTATCATTTCTTTAAGTTTGGGACTGCGATGCTTATGTGAAAAAGTTTCAACATGATAAGCTCGAACCCAAATCGGAGAAGTAAATCTTCATAGGATACCCAAAAGAAACTGTTGGGTACACCTTCTATCACAGATCCGAAGGCAAGGTCTTTGTTGCTAAGAGTGGATCCTTTCTAGAGAAGGAGTTTCTCTTGAAAGAAGTGAGTGGGAGGAAAGTGGAACTTGATGAGGTAATTGTACCTTCTCCCGAATTGGATAGTAGTACATCACAGAAACTGGTTCCAGTGATTCCTACACCAATTAGTGAGGAAGCTAATGATGATGATCATGAAACTTCGGATCAAGTTACTGCTGAACTTCGTAGATCAACCAGAGTATGTTCCGCACCAGAGTGGTACGGCAACCCGGTTCTGGAAGTCATGTTACTGGACCATGATGAATCTACGAACTATGAGGAAGCGATGATGAGCCCAGATTCCGCAAAATGGCTTGAGACCATGAAATCTGAGATGGGATCCATGTATGAGAACAAAGTGTGGACTTTGGTTGACTTGCCCGATGGTCGGCAAGCCATCGAAAATAAACGGATCTTCAAGAGGAAGACTGACGCTGACAGTAATGTTACTGTTTACAAAGCTCGACTTGTTGCGAAAGTTTTTCAACAAGTTCAAGGAGTTGACTACGATGAGACTATCTCACCCGTACCGATGCTTAAGTCTGTCCGAATCATGTTAGCAATTGCCGCATTTTATGAAATCTGGCAAATGGATAACAAAACTGCATTCTTTAATGGATTTATTAAAGAAGACTTGTATATGATGCAACCAGAAAGTTTTGTCAATCCTAAAGGTGCTAACAAAATGTGCAAGCTCCAGCGATCCATCTATGGACTCGTGCAAGCATCTTGGAGTTGGAATATACGCTTTGATAAGTTGATCAAAGCATATAGATTTATACAGACTTGCGGTGAAGCCTGTATTTACAAGAAGTGAGTGTGAGCACTACAACCTTTTTGATAAGTATATGTGAATGACATATTGTCGATCGGAAATGATGTAGAATTTTCTGGAAAGCATAAAGGAGTGTTTGAAAGGAGTTTTTCAAAGAAAGACCTTGGTGAAGCTGCTTACATATTGGGCATCAAGATCTATAGAGATAGATCAAGACGCTTGATAAGACTTTCGATGAGTACATACCTTGATATGATTTTGAAGTAGTTCAAAATGGATCAGTCAAAGAAGGAGTTCTTACCTCACTTGTAAGGTGTGAAGTTGAGTAAGACTCAAAGCCAGACAACGGCAGAAAAATATAGAGAGAATGAAAGTCATTCCCTATGCCTCAGCCATAGGTTCTATAAAGTATGCCATGCTGTGTACCAAACATGTTGTGTACCTTGCCATGAGTTTGTCAAGAGGGTACAATAGTGATCCAGGAGTAGATCACTGTACAACGGTCAAAATTATCGTTAGTAACTGGATGACTAAGGAAATGTTTCTCGATTATGGAGGTGATAAATAGTTTGTCGTAAAGGGTTATGCCGATGCAAGCTTTGACACTAAATCCAGCTGACTCTAAGTATCAATCTGGATGCGTATTGAAAGTGGGAGCAATTAGCTAGAGTAGCTCCATGCAGAGCATTGTAGACACATAGACATTTGCGAAATACATACGGATCTGAATGTGACAGACCCGTTGACTAAACTTCTCTCACGAAGCAAAACATGATCACACCTTAGTACTCTTTGGGTGTTAATCACATAGCGATGTGAACCAGATTATTGACTCTAGTAAACCCTTTGGGTGTTAATCACATGACAATGTGAACTATCGGTGTTAAATCACATGGCGATGTGAACTAGATTATTGACTCTAGTGCAAGTGGGAGACTGAAGGAAATATGCCCTAGAGGCAATAATAAAGTTACTATTTATTTCCTTATATCATGATAAATGTTTATTATTCATGCTAGAATTGTATTAATTGGAAACTTAGTACATGTGTGAATACATAGACAAAACAGAGTGTCCCTAGTATGCCTCTACTAGACTAGCTCATTGATCAAAGATGGTTTTGTTTCCTAGCCATAGACATGAGTTGTCATTTGATCAACGGGGTCACATCATTAGGAGAATGATGTGATGGACAAGACCCATCCGTTAGCTTAGCAACTTGATCATTTAGTTTTATTGCTATTGCTTTCTTCATGACTTATACATGTTCCTATGACTATGAGATTATGCAACTCCCGAATACCGGAGGAACACTTTGTGTGCTACCAAACGTCACAACGTAACTGGGTGATTATAAAGGTACTCTACAGGTGTCTCCGAAGGTACTTGTTGGGTTGGCGTATTTCGAGATTAGGATTTGTCACTCCGATTGTCGGAGAGGTATCTCTGGGCCCACTCGGTAATGCACATCACTATAAGCCTTGCAAGCATTGCAGCTAATGAGTTAGTTGCGGGATGATGTATTACGGAACGAGTAAAGAGTCTTTCCGGTAACGAGATTGAACTAGGTATTGAGATACCGACGATCGAATCTCGGGCTAGTAACATACCGATGACAAAGGGAACAACGTATGTTGTTATGCGGTTTGACCGATAAAGATCTTCGTAGAATATGTGGGAACCAATATGAGCATCCAGGTTCCGCTATTGGTTATTGACCGGATACGTGTCTCAGTCATGTCTACATAGTTCTCGAACCCGTAGGGTCCGCACGCTTAAGGTTTCGATGACAGTTTTATTATGAGTTTATGAGTTTTGATGTACCGAAGGAGTTCGGAGTCCCGGATGAGATCTGGGACATGACGAGGAGTCTCGAAATGGTCGAGACGTAAAAATCGATATATTGGACGACTATATTCGGACATCGGAAAGGTTCCGAGTGATTCGGGTATTTTCGGAGTACCGGGGAGTTACGGGAATAGAGGAGAGAGGCCAAAAGGAAGGAGGCGCGTGGCCCCCTTCTGGTCCGAATTGGACAAGGGGTGCAGCCCCCTTTTCCTTCTCCCTCTCCCCCTCTTTCCTTCTCTCCTACTCCGGAAAGGAAAGGGGAATCCTACTAGGACTTGGGAGTCCTAGTAGGACTCCCCACACTTGGCGCGCCCCTTCTAGGGCCGGCCTCTCCCTCCCTCCTTTATATACGGGGGCAGGGGGGCACCTCTAGACACAACAATTGATCTCTTGATCTCTTAGCCGTGTGCGGTGCCCCCCTCCACCATAGTTCTCCTCGATAAATATTGTAGCGGTGCTTAGGCGAAGCCCTGCGACGGTAGAACATCAAGATCGTCACCACGCCGTCGTGCTGACGGAACTCTCCCTCGACACTCGGCTGGATCGGAGTTCGAGGGACGTCATCGAGCTGAACGTGTGCTAGAACTCGGAGGTGCCGTAGTTTCGGTGCTTGATCGGTCGGTCCGTGAAGACGTACGACTACATCAACCGCGTTGTTCTAACGCTTCCGCTTTCGGTCTACGAGGGTACGTAGACTCACTCTCCCCTCTCGTTGCTATGCATCTGGTAGATAGATCTTGCGTGATCGTAGGAAAATTTTAAAATACTACGTTCCCCAACAGGGCCAACCACATTTTGGGCCCACCTGTCATAAACCCAAAGGCAGGTGCACTAAAGTCAATGAAGTTGCTTCCATATAGTACTCGTGTATACGACTAATATATAGTGGAGTGGTTTTCTTATTCTCTCCATAAAAATCGTTTTAAATTGTGTAAGTACGAAACGAAACTCTTTATTTAACGTACCAGTGAAGAAAACTACTACTCCCTCTATTCCTAAATATTTATCTTTCTAGAGCTTTTAACAAATGACTACATACGGAGCAAAATGAGTGAATCTACACTGTAAAAAATGTCTATATACATCCGTATGTGGTAGTCCATTGCAAACCACTTGAAAGACAAATATTTAGGAATGGAGGGAGTACTTACGAAGAACTAACGATCCACGCATCCTAGTCGCACTTGTTGTCCTTCACGTGCGGTACACTACCCTCCCTTAAGTGAACAACCACACATGCGCCAAATTATCGGAAACGTGTGAGAGTGTGTACAAATAAAGAGTTTTAATTTCAATTATCGGAAAGGTTTGAGAGTATGTACATTTTGCCCTCTCTAATAATTATGGTTTGTTGTGTTCGGCCTAAACTTGGTCAAACTTTACAAAGTTTGACTTCAATCAAATCTAATATGCGGAGTAAATAAAAATGGAGGGCTACTACGTCCATCCGGGTTTTTGGTCCACACCATTTTTTAATCAAAGTTAATAGCTGGACAAATAAAATTACAAGGGAGCTGGAGACAAAGTTATGAGAAGGCTAAGAAATCAATACAAAACTTATGCTCTTAGTACCAACGTCGATCCTTCTTCGAGGAAACATTTGGTTCATAGTCAATTGTGTGATAAAATTGCACCAACGTGAAAGACGACTGTGTCTCCAACGCAACCAAGGTGAACTGACGAAGGATATCATCTTTGTGCGTAACAAGCAAAGAGCACTGATGGAAGATAGCTTGTTTTTCATTGAAAATCGATCAGCTTCACCAGCCGACGCAACCATGAGCATCGATAGGTCATCATGGTGATGCATCATCCATTAGGCATCAAGTTTGGGTGAGGCACCTATGAAGTTCGACAAAACCTCACTGTGGTCTGTTTCTTCTTAGTAGTCAAGCTCGAGGAAGGAAGAACCACGTGGCAGAGGGCAGTGAGGCGGAACAAAAATGGCCATCCAATTTTGTGCAGTTCCACTAAAATTGAGGAAGACATACCCGGGTATGGAGATACGCATCGCTGTTTCCAAAAATATAAAAAAGGGATATAATGATGTTACTTTGTTTTACAAGATTAACAACGACATCTCAATTTTCAATAAGAATTATGAAAAGTACACCAACAAACAGAAGCATCATGATTATCTTGATGGGAACTAAACCAAGATACCGGAGAAAAAAAGCATTTCATCATTTAACCAGTGATAGTATTAGATTAGCAGCAGCAATAGGAGCATATGGACAATGACCGCACAACCACCATGTACTTTTTGTCGAAACAACATGTATACCTCCACCGAGGCATAAATCAGGACAACTTTTCGAGTGGCATTTCCTCTATAATAGTAGGTGATGTTGGACCAGCCGACGAACCCTAGCGACTATACATGGGGAGCTGGGGAGTAGTCACATAGAAGAAAACCCACATGCAGCGACCTGGGGAGCTGGACCAGTACAAGAAGTTATACCTCAGGTGGGCGAGATGTCGCCTAGGCGGGCGGGCGGGATCTGCCCACACGACGGCAAGGAACAAGGGTGCGGAGGACCTTCGTCCGCGCCAGCGTTGGCTCCGAGAGGACGGTGCGCATCGGCTTCCTCCATCGCCGACGGCGACAACATCAACGCTGCACCTGCTCCCTCCCACAGCGGGCGGGATTCGGCCAGATCTATGACCACCGGTGAGGAGAGAGATAGTGTGGACACTGTCATCTTGTTTTGATATGGAGAGGGAGAGAGAGCGAGACGCGAGAAACTCTATCAAACAAGAGGCTATAATGGAGTAAAAAATCTCTCTGTAGCAGTGGTTTTAAATAGAATACGCGTGTTCCCAGAAAAAAGAAACGAAAACTGGCGGACAATTTTTTAACGTACCAAGAAAGAAAACTCGATCAAAAACACGCCCCCGCTTCTAGGTCGCGAGAGTCGTCGCGCACACACACATAGACATAGACATGCATATCCATGTTTACGTAGAATTCAATTTACATCTCCATCTCCAATCATATTTGTCCAACTGGCACACTATTTACGTTGTTAATTATATACGCGGCAATATTAACGAACAACATCTCTTGTTTGCGGGCGTCCGGACCGCTGCCACGGCCGCTCCTGACCAACCCGAACCCTCTTCATCACCCGCGTGTGCTTCCCACCCGAAACGGTCAGTGCCGCATTCATGCCCGGCCAGAGCGGACGCGGCCTCTCACTAGCACCGGCATTGAAGCAGCGCGCTGGCCGAGAGAGCATCACCCGCGCCACTTCCTGGTGCACGCGACTGCTCCGCGTTCAAAGGTCGCAATAGCCAGCCACAACATGCATGTAAAAAGTTCTTGGGAGTCCGTGCTATAGCTAGCTGTCCTCCCCAACTCGTCAATATCTTCCAGTAGTACTAGTACTCCATGGCGTGATCCATCGACAAGTAGGCGGGAAAGTTATCGTATACTCGGTTTGCGGTGAGTGGCATGCCGAGCGACCGTGTGGGGTTGAGCCGTGGAGGAGGGTGAGACACGAACGTGACAGACATGATTTAAACGTTGGTTTTGCTCGATGGTGCGATCCAGCGAAACGAAACGTTGGTTTCTCCCCGTTTCCATTTTTTCTCCAGAAAAACAGAAACTTTCCACTCTATTTTAATTCCTACTCCAATGTTGCCCCATTACAACATTCCATCAAATACAAAGGAAAACTAACACGCATGCTGATGCATCTCAATGATTCACAGATCATAGCCAATATTTACTTCACAACTAAATACAAAAGTTGCGAGAGCGTGTACGAAAGAAAAACTACTGATGGGGTCACTACGACTTAAACCCTAAACCCTAAACAAGATTTAATTTCCTGGCCTGGTAGAACCTGTCGAAGGAAAGACGGCTGGCACCCTCAGATCATACGATGCTTTTGTGCAGTTCCACTAAAATCGAGCTGAGCATCCCTGATGGCAAAGATATTGAAGAAGTGTGATTAGAATAATAGTACTGGCACTAGTTCATGAGACATAAACTCATCACAAGTAGAAGCCGGTAGAAGTTGAGAAAGATCGACATGGAGAAGGAGCTATGTGGGGAGCTACGGCAGTGGAGCAAGCCAGCTCCAAAAGGAAGATGGACTACCTGGGACGCCGGGCTGTAGCTAGAAGGGCGGTTGGGACGCAGCATCGGCCCATACCGCGGTGACCCCCGATTGGGACGCACCGACTGTGGATTTTCTCCCTCACCGATGTCGACCGCGTCTACGCAGAAAATCGTTCCCTTCCCCCAGCTGCTCCTTTAGTGTCCCCTACACATACTAACCATTTTATATTGCGTACGTGTCATTGAAGAGTGAAATGATGGTTTCTTCTTCCGACTAACTTACTGTGTGATTTGACTGCTCCTTTAGTGGCCCCTACACGTACTCCCCCTACGTGTATGCAACAGTCACACGTACACATGGACGCAAAAACGCGCGCGACGCCCTAATGCATGCATGTCCGAGCACACGAAGGAACACACACGGTCACGCTCAAGTGCTCAACCTACACGTGCATGCACACACATACTCCGCCAGGGTGAGCTTGTGACCGTATAAACACCGGAAAATGTATATATTTAGCGTAGTGAGCGTATTATGAAGTCCACTGACCATATTTTTACAAATATACAGTGACAGACAGTGTATTTATCTCGTTTGAAATTAAGCCATATTAACCAGAGAGGAGGCAGTACGGACTAGCATTACTTTGCTGTGTCTCATCAACTTGCCGAACGAGGAGAAGCTTGCAGGACGGGAGAAGCTTGCGTGTGGTGGCTCACAGGACAAGGAGAAACTTTTGACTAATGCAAGCTGTCCTTTGCTCAGGCGGTGGACGTGCAACAGTTAATTCGGTGTCAGATTGCCAGAAGCATACTCTATACTAGTACTATTATTGTTGCACTTCCCGAAGAGGCGAACAACCAAGTGCAAAGTTTACTAGTACTAGTACTAGTACTATAGTCTATAGAGGTATTACACTAGTACTAGGAACCGGATGGAGGAGCGTCTGCACTCTTATTATATTTTCAAAATGTGATAAAGCAATCTTCAACACATTTGGTTCTCTTCGAGGGTTCTCGCATGTGATAATGGAAGTTGATTGCATGGAACACTCGCCACAATTCTCACTTAATTCTGGCTCATATCCTGTTACAAATAGGAGCGCTCGGTAATATTTCCTCTTTTTTTTGTTATTCAACATGTAAACAGGTCAGCAAACTTTGTAGCTCATCTTTGTGTGAACCGTGCTTGCTGCACTTTGAATGTGGCCGAGAGCTGTCTTGATGAAACACCTCGCTTCCTACTTCTTTTTTGCGGGGTACCTCGCTTCCTAGTGACTAGTGTCTTGGCTAATCGTCCTAAGAATGCTTATATATGAATAAAGCTCTCTTATTTACCCACAAAAAAGATTAAGCCATATTAACGGGAAAGGAGGGAGTATGGACTAGCACTACTTGTTGGTGTTTCCCGTCAACTCGCAGAACGAGGAGAAGATTGCAGGACAAGGTGAAGCTCGCTTACGCCTTTTCACTAATGCAACGTACCCTCGTCCAGGTGGTGGACATGCATCAGTTCATTTGGTGTCAGATTGCTAGAGGCATACACTGTAGTACTGAAATGCGGAGTACCATCATTGTTCAACTTCACGAAGAGGCGAAGAGCCAAGCGCAAGGTTTAGTAGTACGAGTAGTGCTACTACTAGAACCGCATGGTGGAGCCTATGTACTCTTATTTTTCTTAATCTCTGATAAAGTACACATTTATTTCGGAGAAGGGCGGAAAATGGCAGCCCAACATGTAATGATGATATCGATCAACCATGCTCGAATATATCTTGGCCTCTGTGCGAGCCCGTCTGTGTGTTCTCGCTCCTCGTCTCTCTCAAGGAACGGCGGGTTGGCCATTTTGCTGTCAATTGAGATCGGTTTGCTCACACTTCGGTCCCACACGTCAGTGATATGCCAAGAGGAGATGCGTTGACCGACTGGCCATACGCTTACTTGGTTTTGCACCTTCATACTACGTACTCCTCCCTCCGTCACAGTTACTTGGTTTTGCACCTTCATACTACGTACTCCTCCCTCCGTCACAGTTTACAGGGCGCGCTTCATTATGATGCATTTCTCTCAATGCATTTCCACCACCAGAGAGACTTTAGACATGTTTGGTTTAATGCTCAATTAATTAGGGCGTGGTAACCGCAATTTTCTCTTGATGTAGTACTACGGAGTGGAGTAAGTGCATGCATGTGTGCACCCGGGGTGGAAGCACTGCATGCATGTGTGTACGCATTACTTCCTCTAGTAATAGACGTCGTGCTATAACTACCAACGCTATTTTTCAGGCCGATCGCTAGTCGCCTTGGTCCCAGAGATTTTCTCTTTTTCCGAAGCGCACTCTATAAATAGTTACGGATGGAGTAGTATGAGCGGATTCAAAGAAGAGCGTATTGATGGTTGCTTCTTCCGAGCAACTTACAGTGGGAAAGGTGGGGCTTATGATTTGACTGCTCATTACTCACTATTAATGCGGCGCAATGACTGGTCTGAGTCTCCTATGCGGCTATGCACTACCCCCTTGGTTCTTAAATATACTTCGGAGTATTTGTTTTTCTAGAGATTTCAATGAGTGACTACTCAAATATTTGTCTTTTTAGAGATTCAAATGGACTACTACATACGGATGTATATAGACATATTTTAGAGTGTAGATTCACTCATTTTGCTCCGTATGTAGTCACTTTTTGAAATCTCTAGAAAGACAAATATTTAGGAACGGAGGGAGTACACATACGAAGCAAAATGAGTGAATCTACACTCTAAAATATGCCCACTTGAAATTTGTAAAAAGACAAATATTTAGAAACGAAGGAGTATAATTTTGTACATGGCACATAGACCCGGATGCCGAGGAGGCTTCTGGCAATGCTATCAAGCTTCCAGCATTTGTTTACATAATCGACGTACTATACAAATAATTTTCCAGCGACATGAAATTGTACAATGGTGTGAGCTTTCAGCTTTTGTTTAGCGTGTCTTGCCATCGATGCTCTTTCGGAAACAATAAAAAACTAACTTCCTTGCTAATCAGAGCTAATATTTACACCACAACTGAAGACAAAGTTGTGAGAAGGTGTTAAATTAAAATTGATCCATGCTTTCATTGACAGCAACGTCCCCCTAGCTCTGTCTAAATCAACAAGGCATGTTGGGGAAACAAAGTAGCTGTCTGGAGCATGCAACATTCCGATCATTTTGTGCAGTTCCACTAGAATAGAGCTGAGCGTCCCTATTCCAAAGATATTAAGTGTGATTATGATAATAGAGGACTGCCGATGAAACAATAAACACACAAATAGAAGCCAGTCACCTTTGCAGTCTCTCTTAAGACTAACTAGTTGGAGAAGATTAGGCTCGAAGTTGGATGAGGAGGATAGAGCAAAACCAATCTCCCTTTGTGCTGTCACACTGAAATGTAGAGACATTGCCCGTGTGACATTTTGGTAGAACTGCACAAAACACTCTTAAGAAAAAAGTGATTTGTGCAGTTCACCAAAAGGTCGCAATAGCAACGAGGTGAAATGGATAGCCCTGTTTGCAAAAAAGAGGTAGAAAGGAAACAATTACTGGCCAATAACAGTTGATGACACATGCGACGACAAAAAGAAGCATATTCATTGTCCGAAGGGAAGATAACAACATGGTTGTGTTTGTCTAAAATGGTGTGAGGACGAGATTGCAATATGGAAAGTACGCCGGACGAGCTACGTTTTGGGCAAAGAACTATGGAAGATCCACATGCAGCGATGTGGGAAGAGGAGCACTGGAGCAAGGCCGGAGGTCGTCGGGATGTAACTAGGTGAGCAGTGGCGAGCGGAATCTGCCCATACTGCAGCAACGAGTAGGTGGCGTAGGCCCTACCACGCCGGAGCTTGGTCAGAGAGAATGGCGTGTACCGCAGATCGAGACGTGTTGCCTCGGCGCCGTCGAACAGAGAAACGATGCACGTCCTCCCTTTCCACCGGCGGACGGGATGTGGCTGGATCAGTGACCAACGGTGAGAGAGAGAGAGAGAGAGGCCACCGCAGCCTTGTGTGAGATACTCTGAAGAGAGACAAACCAGGCAGGCAGGCTCCATTGTATATAGTGGAGCGGACTACCTTTTTCTCCATAAAATATATTTTATATTCTATGTACATGCCATTGAGCGATATAACTTTATTTCAAAATAACGCGCCAACACATCAAGTCAAACTTTGTTTCGTGCACGCGTGGTACACGACCTCCGCAGGTAAACAACCGCTACACGTGTTCAAATTAGCACGTGGGCTACCATTTCGCACAGAAAAGAGCTCCACCGTGTACCCGCGCGGGTGTGGCTGGGCACGAAGCGTGAGTACGTGCACGGTGCACCTATTATCTTCTCGTATATGTACACCACCTACGTGGGGTTGTGTGAGAGAGATACGAACGTAGAGAGATATAGTGTGTGGGTTCGTGTGAGTTTTTTT
>LR738713.1:387441767-387479040 GCA_902687465.1 Secale cereale | reverse complement strand
GCCACAATTCTCTTCTCTTGCATAAGCACACCACCAAGGCCTTGAAGAGAAGCGTCACAGAACACTTCATAGGGCTTGGATTCATCTGGAGGAATCAGAACTGGAGCAGAGACAAGCTTCTCTTTGAGGGTTTTGAAAGCCACTTCACACTCGGGAGACCAAAAGTATTTGACATTCTTCTGAAGGAGGTTGGAAAGAGGCTTGGCAATCTTGGAGAAGTTCTCCACAAACCTTCTGCAATAGCTGGCAAGACCCAGAAAACTGCGGAGCTGCTTGACGTTCTGAGGAGCTTCCCAGTTGACAATTGCTTCAACTTTCTCGGGATTAACCGCAATACCGTCAGCTGAGATAATGTGGCCCAGGTACAAAACCTTATCGAGCCAAAACTCGCACTTGGAGAACTTGGCATAGAATTTATGCTCTCGGAGTCGATCAAGAACCAGACGCAAGTGTTTTTCGTGATCTTCTTCATTCTTGGAAAACACCAGAATATCATCCAGATACACAAGCACAAACTCGCCAGTATAGGGGTTGAAGATGTAATGCATCATCCTTGAAAAGGTAGGAGGAGCATTGGCGAGACCGAAGGACATGACGGTATACTCATATGAACCGTAGCTCGTTCTGAAGGCCGTCTTAGGAATGTCTTCCTCGCGAATGCGAATTTGATGATAGCCCATTCGGAGGTCAAGCTTAGAGAACACTTTAGCTCCTTTGAGCTGCTCAAAGAGTTCGTTGATGTTGGGGAGCGGATACTTGTTCTTAATCGTCTTCTTGTTCAGTGGCCGGTAGTCAACACAGAGACGCTCCGTGCCATCTTTCTTCTTGACAAATAAGACACCACAGCCCCACGGAGATGTACTCGGTCTGATGAGACCCATACGCTCCTGTTCATCCAACTGTTTCTTCAAATCCTTCAATTCATCTGAAGAGAGCTTGTATGGACGCCGGCAAACAGGTTCGGTGCCCGGCTCGAGTTCAATGACAAACTCCACCTGACGGTGTGGAGGCATGCCTGGAAGTTCTTCTGGAAAGACGTCTTGATATTCATTCACCACTGGAATTTGCTCTATGGCATTAATCTCACCCTTATCATTAAGAGAGAAAAGCCGAATAGTATTATCCCTGGAGGCGAAGATAATCACATCTTCATCAGAATGAGTCAACTTGACTTCCTTTTGAGCACAATCAATGTGAGCATCGTGCTGAGAAAGCCAATCCATTCCGAGAATGAGGTCGATGTCAGAATGACCAAGAACCACCGGAGAAGCCAAAAATCGATAATCACCCATGCGAATAGAAATATCCGGAACAACTGTGTTGGAAGTCATCTGCAAACCCGGAGAAATAATCTTCAAAGGTCTAGGAATCCTCTCCGGAACCAATTCATGCTTAGCAACAAAAGGTCTTGAAATGAAGGACAAAGATGCACCCGAATCAAACAATACTTTAGCTGGAAAAGAGTTCACTGAGAGATTACCCAGAATGACATCAGAAGAAGCCTCTGCTTGTGCTGCATTCATCAGATTGACCCTTGCAGACTTTGGATCATGCTTGACAATAGCTGAACTCATAGGTGGAGGAGGTGGAAGACGCTTCGGATTCGGACATCTGTTGGCATAATGACCCTTCTGGCCACACTTGTTGCACACCACTTCAGAGAGAGGACGGAACTGAGAGCCACTGGACTTGGAGCCTTGAGACTGAAACTGCTTCTTCGACTGGTTGCTTGGGTTGGGTGGGTGGGAGAAACCACGACCACTAGAGTTCTTGTTGTTGGAGTTGTTGTATGGAGCTCGAATCATTGGAGGAGGAGGAAGCCAGAATTTCTGTTGTTTCGCAGCCAACTGAGACGATGAGGTAGAGTGAACAGCATCTCGAATTCTCTTCTTAGAAGCCTCCATCTTAAGCTGAGCTGCTTCTTGTTTCAAAGCCATATTATAGAACTTATCGAATTCGTCTGGCTCGAACAGAGTGAGAGCAAGCTGAAGTTCATCTTTGAGACCTCCACGGAACTGATAGATTTTGCTCTTTGCATCAGGTATGTCTTGCTTTGCATAGCGAGCGAGGTTTTGGAACTTGACATTATACTGATAGACTGACATGGAGCCCTGCTTGAGGTTGCGGAATTGCTCACGCATACCCTCGATAACACTTGTAGGAATGTGATGCGAGCGGAAATCCTTGCAGAAGTTCTCCCACGAGATCACTTGACCCGGCCTTGAGTCTTTATACTGCTGCCACCAATCAGCTGCTTGATCTTTCAGTTGGAAGGCTGCAAACTTCACATAGTCATCTTCTTTCACGTTACTGCACTCAAAATGCTTCTTGATATCGGTCAGCCAATCTTCAGCATCAAGAGGGTCGACACAGTAACTGAAAGCTTTAGGATTGTTGGCCAAGAACTGGTTGAGGGTAGCATGGTGCTGCTGGAAGAAGTTGCCTTGGTTCATTGGAACGCCCTGATTAGCTTGATTAGCTTGCATAGCCTGCATTTGCTGCATCATCTGCATCATCAACTGAGTGTTCTGAGCAGTAGTCTGCATAATTGCTCTCCAAGCCTCAGGCGGAGGAGGAGGTGAAGGAGGATGCTCTGGGACCTCTTCCACCTCTGGGTTGGCATTCGGAACCTTTTTCGGAGCCATCCTGTAAGAGATGACCACGAATCAGCAATTGATTGACAAAAGGAATAAGCTGAATCAATGGAATGAATTGCAACAAGTCTTCACAATAATCATTCGAACAATAAGAACGAATGAAATTTCTTAGTTAATTGATAACATCAGTCTTCACGAGAAGCCACATAGGGATCAAAAGGATAAAATGAAAAAACAACAAGGTACGGAAAGGAACAAACACAAGAGAGGAGTTTCGTTCTAACATCTTTGTGCTGAAAGCATATGAACGCGTTACGAAAAGGTTTTGCAATCCCCGGATCAGCATAGCCAAGGACCCTTTAAGATGCAACTCCTGATAGTAACCTCGGTCATATAACCTCTTCACTCAATGTCGAACCCCGAACTCACTAACCTGCATTCGTTGGAAGAATGCCTACGATCTACTGGATAAAACCCACCTATAGCTTTCCGAAAGATTCCAGTTATGCAATCAGGTGTTGGGGATACACGGGAAGCACCGCGCAATCAACTCTAACCTACATCCAGGTGTATCCATCCTTCAACACATAACCAGTCTTTCTCGGAAACTGTGTACCTCGGACCTTCGAAAAGCATCCACTATAACAAGCTATGGCAATACTCCCGAACTACCTCCCCAGTACTGGGTGATGTCGGGGTTATCTTGCCACTGGCCGTATAGGGGAGATTTTCGATGTCGGCCGTCTTAAGTATTTAGTACTGTCGCGATATGCTTGTTACAATGATACCCCGAAGCTCAACTCCTCGGTAACAGGAGGCATCAGGAACAATATCCTTGTCACAAGAACATCGAAACAATCCCAGAATACTCGCGGGATTCCTAAAAAAAATTTGTGCAAATTTTGAAGATAGGAGAGACAAGAGTAGACGTCAGGAGTCCTCACCAGAGAGAAAGGGGATGAGAAGCAAAGAATCCTACTCTCCGATATAATATAGGACTCAAAAAGTTTTTCAGTGTGTGCCTAGACTCAACCGTCAACGGTTCGATCAAACAGTGGGGGCTCCTAGGTCGGAGAAGGCTCTGAATACCAACTTGTAATGCCCAGGATGGAATTATACCTCCTACGTGTCGAGGCACGACTTAAAGGCATAAGTCCATCCTAGAATGATCTCAAGTTTGGTAATCTTTGCACAACTCATGTAAAAGAGGGATAGTAAACTGAAAATAGTTGGCTTACAATCGCCACGTCACAGAATAACAGTACAAGTCTCAAACATCATACAATAAGATCACTACAACCCTCTAAGGGCAAAAGCCAAATGTCAAAGTACCAAACTCAGATAAAACAACCACAGGCGGATCGAATCCTAGTAAGAGACTCCACTACTGATCGTCCGGGTAGCGCACGTAGTAACGACTACGCTCCTCGTCGTACTCCCAATCCAGCTCGGTGCCATCACCTGGATAGCTCACAGCTGGACCTGCATCTGGTGTGAAGTAACTGTGAGCCACAGAGGACTCAGCAATCCCGTTCCCGGGTAACAGAACTATTTAAGCCTTTAGGTGAGGGAAAGGCTGAAGAAAGAACAAGTCTGCAGCAGCAACTAGCATCTAGCTTACGCAAGTGAGAGCGAGAAGAGAAGGCATCGGCGAGAAGTGATCACGAAGTGATCCTAGCTACAAGCTCACAAGCATAACCCCTCCGTGTTCAACTCCCGAATCCCGATTCGGAAATTGACAGTCACGGAACACACGCTGGTAGTGTATTAGTATCATTGTGTCAAGTTATCTACAACCGGAATTAACAAGCTCCCATCTGCCACATAACCGCGGGCACGGCTTTCGAAAGTTCAAACCCTGCAGGGGTGTTCCAACTTGACCCATTACAAGCCCACGATCCGCGGAGTCGCAACTCCAAAGTGGGAAGACCCGAGTATCCTCGGAATCCCGTGCTCAAGATATACCGAGCTAAGGTAAGGCTAATCCAGCAAATCCTCTCGGCGTGTCGACACCCTGATAGTAGCCGCGCGTATCTAGGTCTCAGGACACGTCCGGATGAGCGCTACGTACAGATACCAAAGACCCCAGCGAACTGGGTAGTATCCGCAAGTGACTCTGGTTTGGACCAACACTCAAGTCGAGCACTGGCCCAGGGGGTTGAATTAATTAAGCCTCGGGTTAATTACTCCCTCGGAAAGGTTTTAGTTGTTTAGGCAAATAGTACCAAGGTTGGGACTTGCTGGAAAAGACTTAGCACTTAGCGGTTTATCGAGGGGGTCCCATACACCCCAACCGTGTTAGGAACGCATAATCAAGGAACATAAAACCGGCTTATACGGATCCTAACGGCATGAGTGGAACAAAACACCAAGCAAAAGGCTTAGCCTTCCACCCTTGCCAATATATAGGTGATTTCATTTTAAGCATTTAGATAGTGTGATATAACCCAACCAAACTTCAACATGAAGCAAGCATCTTTGATCTTCACCTGCAACTAGCAACGCTATAAGAAGGGCTGAGCGAAGCGTACTTAGCCAAGCAACGGTTTGCATAGGTAGGGTTGTTAAACATGGCAATTGGTTACAAGTAGGAGGCTGACAAGAAGAACATGGGCATCGAGGCAAAACTATAGATCGAGACTACTAGCAATAGGCAAAGATAGTAATGTTATCGGGGTTCGGTCATCTTGCCTGAAGAGAAGACGTTCGGATCGAAAGAAGGGTCCTCGTGCTCAAACTCATTGGAAACCTCGTGCTCAACCTCGTTGGAAACCTCGTGCTCAACTTCCGGCTCTAAACAAGACAAACACACCAAGCACCAATCAACACGATGCAATGCGCACTCGAAAAACATGAATGCATGACGGATGCACTAAAGATGCACATGGGGCACGGAAAACATCACTCAAGCAAAACACCTCAAAACAAGATAACAACCTGATATTATTAATCTACACAGAAAATCACCCAAGTTTGATATAAGATTCGCTGAAATCGGAGTTACGGGCTAAAAGTTATGCCCGAAACAAGATTTGAGCGAAAACTGAAAATTACAGCAACATAGCATCTTTGGAGCTCAAAATAAATAATCTACAGCACCCAAAAAGCATGGAAAAGGACTTGAACACAAACTAGATATATAGTACAGCAACTAGGTCCAAAGTGCACCCCCAACGGAGTCACGGATCAATAGCAATGATCTTGGACATAATGAACTTTGAAATAAAATTCTGGCAGCAGAATTTTATTGAAAGTTTGGAGCAAAAGATAAACATGTTACTGTTGGGGAACGTTGCATGGGAAACAAAAATTTTCCTACCGTTCACCAAGATCAATCTAGTAGATGCAACTACGAGGAAGGAGTGTGATCTACGTACCCTTGTAGATCGCTAAGCGGAAGCGTTATGAACGCGGATGATGGAGTCGTACTCGTCGCGATTCAGATCGCCGAAGACCTAGCACCGAAGCAACGGTGCCTCCGCGTTCTTCACACGTACGGCTCGGGGACGTCTCCTCCTTCTTGATCCAGCAAGGGGTGGAGGAGAGGTTGATGGAGAACCGGCAGCACGACGGCGTGGTGGTGATGGTGGAGAAGAACTCCAGCAGGGCTTCGCCTAAGCACCGCGGGAGAAGAAGATATGACGGGAGAGGGAGGGCAGCACCGAGGCACAAACTGTGTTGGCTGCCCTCCCTTTGCCCCACTATATATAGGGGGGGTGGAGAGGCTAGGGCGCCCTAGGGTTTCCCCCTAGGGGCCGGCGGCCAGGGCAAGGGGAGGGGGCGGCGGCCAGGGCAGGGGGAGGCGCCCAGGCCCTAGGGTTTCCCCCCTAGGTGCCTTGCCCCCCAAGCCCAAAGGGTGCGGCCAGCCCTAGGGGGTCCCACCCCCTTAGCCGCATGGGGAGAGGGCCCAGGGGGGGCGCACAGCCCCCTGAGGGCTGTGGTGTCCCCCCTTGTGGCCCAATAGGCCCAGAACACCTTCCGGACCCCCCGAAAACCTTCCCGGTACTCCGCCGATTTCCCGATGCTCCCCGGAACACTTCCGGTACTCCGAAACCTTTCATCCTATATATCAATCTTCGTCTCCGGACCATTCCGAAGACCCTCGTCATGTCCGGGATCTCATCCGGGACTCCGAACAACCTTCGGTAACCATGCACTCTTCTCACTAACAACCCTAGCGTCACCGAACGTTAAGTGTGTAGACCCTGCGGGTTCGGAAACCATGTAGACATGACCGAGACACTCCCAGGTCAATAACCAATAGCGGGATCTGGATACCCATATTGGCTCCTACATGTTTCTCGATGATCTCATCGGATGAACCACGATGTCAAGGATTCAGGCAATCCCGTATACAGTTCCCTTTGTCTCGTCGGTATGTTACTTGCCCGAGATTCGATCGTCGGTATCTCTATACCTAGTTCAATCTCGTTACCGGCAAGTCTCTTTACTCGTTACCGTAATACATAATCCCGTGACCAACTACTTAGTCATTTTGAGCTCATTGAGATGACGTATTACCGAGTGGGCCCGGAGATACCTCTCCGTCACACGGAGTGACAAATCCCAGTCTTGATCCATGTCAACTCAACAGACACCCTCGGAGATACCTGTAGAGTACCTTTATAGTCACCCAGTTACGTTGCGACGTTTGGCACACACAAAGCACTCCTACGGTGTCAGTGAGTTACATGATCTCATGGTCATAGGAACTTATACTTGACATGCAGAAAACTATAGCGATAACTGACACGATCAAAAGCTATGTTAACGTTTGGGTCTCGTCCATCACATCATTCTCCTAATGATGTGATCCCGTTATCAAATGACAACTCATGTCTATGACCTGGAAACCGCGGTCATCTTCGATCAACGAGCTAGTCCTGTAGAGGCTCACTAGGGACACAAAGTCTGTCTATTCATCCACACGTGTAATTGAGTTTCCAATCAATACAGTTATAGCATGGATAATAAACGATTATCATGAACAAGGAAATATAATAATAACTCTTTTATTATTGCCTCTAGGGCATATTTCCAACAGTCTCCCACTTGCACTAGAGTCAATAATCTAGCATTACAAGGTAATGAATCTAACACCCATAGAGTCTTGGTGTTGATCGTGCTTAGCCCGTGGAAGAGGCTTAGTCAACGGATCTGCAACATTCAAATCCGTGTGTACTTTGCAAATGTTTATGTCCTCCTCCTTGACCGACTCGCGGATGGAATTGAAGCGTCGCTTTATGTGTCTGGTCCTCTTGTGAAACCTTGGTTCCTTGGCTAGAGCAATGGCACCAGTGTTGTCACAGAACAGAGTCATTGGGTTCAGTGCACTAGGCACAACTCCAAGATCTGTCATGAACTCCTTCATCCAGACACCTTCCTTTGCCGCCTCCGAGGCAGCTATATACTCCGCTTCACATGTAGAATCAGCTACCACGCTCTGCTTGGAACTGCACCAGCTTACCGCTCCCCCGTTGAGAATATATACGTATCCGGTTTGTGACTTAGAGTCATCCGGATCAGTGTCAAAGCTTGCATCAACGTAACCCTTTACGACGAGCTCTTGATCACCTCCATAAACGAGAAACATATCCTTAGTCCTTTTTAGGTACTTTAGGATATTCTTGACCGCTGTCCAGTGATCCATACCAGGATTACTCTGAAACCTTCCGGCCATACTTATGGCAAGGCTGACATCTGGTCTTGTGCACAGCATTGCATACATGATAGAGCCTATGGCTGAAGCATAGGGGACGACACTCATCTTTTCTCTATCATCCGCAGTTACTGGGCATTGAGTCTTACTCAACTTCGTACCTTGCAATACCGGCAAGAACCCCTTCTTGGATTGATCCATTTTGAACTTCTTCAAAACTTTATCAAGGTATGTGCTTTCTGAAAGTCCTATCAAGCGTCTTGATCTATCTCTATAGATCTTGATGCCCAATATGAAAGCAGCTTCACCAAGATCTTTCATCGAAAAACTCTTGTTCAAATACCCCTTCACGCTATCCAAAAATTCTATATTGTTTCCAATCAGCAATATGTCATCCACATATAATATTAGAAACGCTATAGAGTTCCCACTCACTTTCTTGTAAATACAAGCTTCATTGTAAACTTGTATAAACCCAAACGCTTTGATCACCTCATCAAAGCGAAGATTCCAACTCCGAGATGCTTGCACCAGCCCATAAATGGAACGTTGGAGCCTGCATACTTTGTCAGCATTCTCTGGATCGACAAAACCTTCTGGTTGCATCATATACAACTCTTCCTTAAGAAAACCGTTAAGGAATGCTGTTTTGACATCCATCTGCCAAATTTCATAATCGAAATATGCAGCTATTGCTAACATGATTCGGACGGATTTAAGCATCGCTACGGGTGAGAAAGTCTCATCGTAGTCAATCCCTTGAACTTGTGAAAAACCCTTTGCCACAAGTCGAGCTTTATACACGGCGACATTACCGTCAGCGTCCGTCTTCCTCTTAAAAATCCATTTATTCTGAATGGCCTTCCGCCCTTCAGGTAATACTTCCAAAGTCCATACTTTGTTTTCATACATGGATCCCATCTCGGATTTCATGGCCTCTAACCATTTTTCGGAATCTGGGCCCACCATCGCTTCTCCATAGCTCGTAGGTTCACCGTTG
Source organism: Secale cereale (assembly GCA_902687465.1). Classification (NCBI taxonomy): domain Eukaryota; kingdom Viridiplantae; phylum Streptophyta; class Magnoliopsida; order Poales; family Poaceae; genus Secale; species Secale cereale. Next base: position 387,469,784 of record LR738713.1, on the reverse strand, counting down.
TCTAACAACATGACCTCCAAGACAGGGTTACCATACCACTCAGGTGCAGTGCGTACCCTTGTCGACCTACGAGGTTCGGTAGAGACTTGATCAGAAGCTTCTTGATCATCATCATTGGCTTCCTCTTCAACCTCTGCAGGCTCCACAAAAACATCTTTCTGTGCTGCGCTACTTTCTGGTTGAAGCAGAGGTTCAATAACCTCATCAAGTTCTACCTTCCTCCCACTCAATTCTTTCGAGAGAAACTCTTTCTCGAGAAAGGATCCGTTCTTAGCAACAAACACTTTGCCCTCGGATCTGAGATAGAAGGTGTACCCAACTGTTTCTTTTGGGTATCCTATGAAGACACATTTGTCCGCTTTGGGTTCGAGCTTTTCTGGCTGAAGCCTTTTGACATAAGCATCGCAACCCCAAACCTTGAGAAAAGACAACTTCGGTTTCTTACTAAACCATAGTTCATACGGTGTTGTCTCAACGGACTTAGATGAAGCCCTATTTAAAGTGAATGCAGCTGTCTCTAACGCATATCCCCAAAACGATAGTGGCAAATCGGCAAGAGACATCATAGAACGCACCATATCTAATAGGGTTCGATTACGACGTTCGGACACACCATTACGCTGTGGTGTTCCAGGTGGCGTCAACTGTGAAACAATTCCACATTTTCTTAAGTGATCACCAAACTCATAACTCAGATATTCTCCCCCTCGATCAGATCGTAGGAACTTGATCTTCTTGTTACGATGATTTTCAACTTCACTCTGAAATTGCTTGAACTTTTCAAAAGTTTCAGACTTATGCTTCATCAAGTAAATATACCCATATCTACTTAAGTCGTCAGTGAAGGTGAGAAAATAACGATATCCACCGCGCGCCGTTACACTCATCGGACCGCACACATCAGTATGTATGATTTCCAATAAGTCACTTGCCCGTTCCATTATCCCTGAAAACGGGGTCCTTGTCATCTTGCCCATGAGGCACGGCTCGCACGTGTCAAGTGATTCAAAATCAAGAGACTCCAAAAGTCCATATGCGTTTCACGCCGATATGACCGAGACGGCAGTGCCACAAGAAGGTATTATCATTATCTACTCTACATCTTTTGGCATCAATGTTATGAACATGTGTATCATCACTATCGAGATTCAATAAGAATAAACCCCTAACTTCGGGTGCATGACCATAAAAGATATTACTCATATAAATAGAACAACCATTATTCTCTGACTTAAATGAGTAACCGTCTCGCAATAAACAAGATCCAGATATAATGTTCATGCTTAACGCAGGCACTAAATAACAATTATTCAGGTTCATAACTAATCCCGATGGTAATCGAAGAGCGAGCGTGCCGACGGCGATCACATCAACCTTGGAACCATTTCCCACGCGCATCGTCACTTCGTCCTTCGCCAGCCTCCGTTTATTCCGCAGTTCCTGTTTAGAGTTGCAAATGTGAGCAACCGAACCGGTATCAAATACCCAGGCACTACAACGAGAGTTGGTAAGGTACACATCAATAACATGTATATCATATATACCTTTGTTGTTGTTGACCCCCTTCTTGTCCGCCAGATACTTGGGGCAGTTCCGCTTCCAGTGGCCATTCCCCTTGCAATAGAAACACTCAGTCTCTGGCTTGGGCCCAGCCTTGGGTTTCTTCACTGGATTAGCAACTGCTTTGCCACCCTTCTTAGAGTTACCCTTCTTGCCCTTGCCATTCTTCTTGAAACTGGTGGTCTTATTTACCATCAACACTTGATACTCCTTCTGGATGTCTGCCTCAGCGACTTTCAGCATCGAAAACAGCTCGGCGATGGTTTTATTCATCCCTTGCATGTTGTACTGCTGGACGAAGCTCTTGTAGCTTGGAGGGAGTGACTGGAGAATTCTGTCAATGATAGCCTCATCCGGGAACACAAGTCCCAGATCAGCTATGCGGGTATAGTACCCAGACATCTTCAGTAAGTGTTCACTGACAGACGAATTCTCCTCCATCTTGCAAGCGAAGAATTTATCGGTGGTCTCATACCTCTCGATCTTAGCATTCTTCTCAAAGATGAATTTCAACTCCGTGTACATCTCATATGCACCATGACGTTCAAAACGCCTTTGGAGTCCTCCTTCCAAGCCGTACAACATGGCACATTGTACTATCGAATAGTCATCCGAACGCGTCTGCCAGACGTTCATATCGTCCGCAGAGGCTCCAGGAGCGGGGGGTTGACCTAGCGGTGCATTTAGGACATAAACCTTTTTGGCAGCTGTGAGGATGATCCTCAGATTGCGGAGCCAGTCCACAAAGTTGCTCCCATCATCTTTCAGTTTAGCTTTCTCTAGGAACGCATTAAAATTCAGGGGAACTCCTGCGCGAGCCATCTACAACATAAATTTGCAAAGACATTTTAGACTATTGTTCATGATAAGTGAGTTATTACCTAATCAAATTAATTATAACTCCCACTCAAATTGACATCCCTCCGGTCATTCGAGCGTGACATGATCCAAATTCACCAACCCAAGTCCGATCATCACGTGAGATGAGGTGTTGTCAATGGTGAACATCAACATGTTGATCATATCTACTATATGACTCATGCTCGACCTTTCGGTCCTCCGTGTTCCGAGGCCATGTCTGTACATGCTAGGCTCGTCAAGTCTAACCCGAGTGTTCTGCACGTGCAAAACTGGCTTGCACCCGTTGTATGCGAACGTAGAGTCTATCACACCCGATCATCACGTGGTGCTTCGAAACGACGAACCTTCGCAACGGCGCACACTCGGGGGGAACACAATTTTATCTTGAAATTTTAGTGAAGGATCACCTTATAATGCTACCGTCGTCCTAAGCAAAATAAGATGCATAAAAGGATTAACATCACATGCAAATCATAAGTTACATGATATGGCCATCAACTCGTGCTTTTGATCTCCATCTCCAAAGCACCGGCATGATCTCCATCGTCACCGGCGCCACACCATGATCTCCATCATCATGATCTCCATCATCGTGTTGCCATCGGGGTTGTCGGCGCCCCACCATGCTCTTACTACTATTGCTACCGTTTAGCGATAAAGTAAAGCATTACAAAGCGCTTAATGATTGACACGCAGGTCATACAAAAAATAAAGACAACCCTATGGCTCCTGCCGGTTGCCGTATGCATCGACATGCAAGTCGATGTTAACTATTACAACATGATCATCTCATACATCAAAATATATTTCATCATGTCATTGGCCATATCATATCACATACATACCCTGCAAAAACAAGTTAGACGTCCTCTAATTTGTTGTTGCATGTTTTACGTGGCTGCTATGGGTATCTAGCAAGAACGCTTCTTACCTACGCAAAACCACAACGGTGATATTCAAGTTGCTATTTAAACTTCTACAAGGACCGCCTTGTTCTATTCCGATTCAACTAAGATAGGAGAGACAGACACCCGCCAGCCATCTTATGCAACAAAAGTCACATGTCTGTCGATGGAACCGGTCTCATGTACGTGGACATGTAAAGTTGGTCCGGGCCGCTTCATCCTATAATACCGCTGAATCAAGAAAGACTAAGGAGGGCAGCAATTTAAACATCAACGCCACAAACTTCTTTGTGTTCTACTCGAGAAAGCATCTACGCAAGATCCTAGCTCTGATACCACTGATGGGGAACGTTGCATGGGAAACAAAATTTTTCCTACCGTTCACCAAGATCAATCTAGTAGAAGCAACTACGAGAGGGGAGTGTGATCTACGTACCCTTGTAGATCGCTAAGCGGAAGCGTTATGAACGCGGATGATGGAGTCGTACTCGTCGCGATTCAGATCGCCGAAGACCTAGCACCGAAGCAACGGTGCCTCCGCGTTCTTCACACGTACGGCTCGGGGACGTCTCCTCCTTCTTGATCCAGCAAGGGGTGGAGGAGAGGTTGATGGAGAACCGGCAGCACGACGGCGTGGTGGTGATGGTGGAGAAGAACTCCAGCAGGGCTTCGCCTAAGCACCGCGGGAGAAGAAGATATGACGGGAGAGGGAGGGCAGCACCGAGGCACGAACTGTGTTGGCTGCCCTCCCTTTGCCCCACTATATATAGGGGGGGTGGAGAGGCTAGGGCGCCCTAGGGTTTCCCCCTAGGGGCCGGCGGCCAGGGCAAGGGGAGGGGGGCGGCGGCCAGGGCAGGGGGAGGCGCCCAGGCCCTAGGGTTTCCCCCCTAGGTGCCTTGCCCCCCAAGTCCTCAAGGGGTGCGGCCAGCCCTAGGGGGTCCCACCCCCTTAGCCGCATGGGGAGAGGGCCCAGGGGGGGCGCACAGCCCCCTGAGGGCTGTGGTGTCCCCCTTTGTGGCCCAATAGGCCCAGAACACCTTCCAGACCCCCCGAAAACCTTCCCGGTACTCCGCCGATTTCCCGATGCTCCCCGGAACACTTCCGGTACTCCGAAACCTTTCATCCTATATATCAATCTTCGTCTCCGGACCATTCCGGAGACCCTCGTCATGTCCGGGATCTCATCCGGGACTCCGAACGACCTTCGGTAACCATGCACTCTTCTCACTAACAACCCTAGCGTCACCGAACGTTAAGTGTGTAGACCCTGCGGGTTCGGAAACCATGTAGACATGACCGAGACACTCCCAGGTCAATAACCAATAGCGGGATCTGGATACCCATATTGGCTCCTACATGTTTCTCGATGATCTCATCGGATGAACCACGATGTCAAGGATTCAGGCAATCCCGTATACAGTTCCCTTTGTCTCGTCGGTATGTTACTTGCCCGAGATTCGATCGTCGGTATCTCTATACCTAGTTCAATCTCGTTACCGGCAAGTCTCTTTACTCGTTACCGTAATACATAATCCCGTGACCAACTACTTAGTCACTTTGAGCTCATTGAGATGACGTATTACCGAGTGGGCCCGGAGATACCTCTCCGTCACACGGAGTGACAGATCCCAGTCTCGATCCATGTCAACTCAACAGACACCCTCGGAGATACCTGTAGAGTACCTTTATAGTCACCCAGTTACGTTGCGACGTTTGGCACACACAAAGCACTCCTACGGTGTCAGTGAGTTACATGATCTCATGGTCATAGGAACTTATACTTGACATGCAGAAAACTATAGCGATAACTGACACGATCAAAAGCTATGTTAACGTTTGGGTCTCGTCCATCACATCATTCTCCTAATGATGTGATCCCGTTATCAAATGACAACTCATGTCTTATGACCTGGAAACCGCGGTCATCTTTGATCAACGAGCTAGTCCTGTAGAGGCACACTAGGGACACAAAGTCTGTCTATTCATCCACACGTGTATCTGAGTTTCCAATCAATACAGTTATAGCATGGATAATAAACGATTATCATGAACAAGGAAATATAATAATAACTCTTTTATTATTGCCTCTAGGGCATATTTCCAACAGTTACAGCCACTCAAATGGACATGTGAGGACATGGATGGAAAGACAACAATATATACTTCAAGGAACAATCAAAATCCACCCCAAAACTATCAAGCTTTGTCCTACAACATCACACGAACATGGCATCGGAACGTTACAGATTTCAGACTTAGTGAAAATTCACTAAGTCCTAAAACAGCAATATCACCATAGCACCAAAAAGAGCATGTTTAAGACATCTCGAAACTAAACATGGCAAAGGGTAAGCACCTCATCAAAATACACATGACGGTGATCCCGAAACACACAAGCATGCATCATTGTGGTGAACACACCGATTACAACGAGCTCAACAAGATGGCATTTCATAACAAGTGAAAACACAACATGTGAACATGGCACTTTTGCAACGATGATAACAAGGAAACAATAAATCTACCATGCAACCTATCACTCACAACACGTAGTTCGTGTCGAGACGAACACATGGACATGTCATTTGCATCGTTTGGACAAACGAGCTAAAAGATATCACATGTCAAAGGTGGCATGAAAATAACACATAACAGCAGTTTATATCATCATACACTCTTGCAACAGCAAAACAAGCCCCTAGATGACCTCTAACATGCATGACTACAACAGGTAAAACGTAGAGGGCATCTCCACGAACATCTGGACATGCTACACGCGCAAAACGGAGCACCAGGCACAAAGTTAGGGCAGTTTGAAGATTGCATCTCAGATCAGGATTTAAAGGACTTAGGGAAAAAAAAGGGGTACCTCTCCAGATCTGGATCTGGAGGAACAGTACGGGCCGGCCGGAGGAACAGTGGCGAGGCCTGAAGAAGGAACAGTGGCGGCGGCTGCGGCTGGGCCCAGCGCGGCGGGGTGCGGCGGCGGCCCGCTCGGGCGGAGGCCCACGCGGCGCGGTGCGGCGGCTGTCTGGAGGTGGGCCGCGCGGGGCGATCCGGCGCCTGGCTGGCGCGGCCCGAGGAGCGGCCCGGCCGGCTGGAACTCGCGACGGGAGGCGAGCGGTGACGCGGTCCCGCTGGACCACTTCAACGGGCCGGCTGCGGAGAGTACGGCCCGACGTGGCGAGCGAGCCTGGCGCGGTGCGCTTCGGCGCGAGGGGTTGGATCGAAAGAATCCGGTGGCGGTCTGCGTTGACTTGCCTCGCCTGGCGCCTGCGGGGTGCAATCGCCAGATCGGCGGCGGCCTGGCTGCCCCTCGACCGGATCCCTCGGGATCCGGGGAGAAAACAGAGGAAGGACCTTGGGATCTGAGAAGAAAGGGAAAAAAAAAGAAAGTGGAGAAGGGGAAGAAGAAGAGGATGCCAAAATAGACCTAGGGTCTATATATAGCAGGTTTAGACTAGGGTTTGGAGACTAGGGGTGTTTAGGAGCCCTCCGATCGGGATCCAACGGATCCGATCGCGGGGATGATTTAAAAGGACCAGACGGGGATAAAAGAAAGCAGTAGTGGTATTTCCGGGACACGAAGTAAGGGCACTTCGGACCCACACGGACAACGGAGGGAAAAGTCAACGGAGTCCAAACGAGACGAGATTTGAGAGGCGGGTTGCACACAACAAAACAACAACACACAACACAACCTCGCGGCACACCGGTAACGAAAAACGCCCGAACAACAAAGTAGGCCTACGGGACGTCACGGACACGTGAGGGAGCTCCGGAACACGAAACGGACAACGGGAAGAAACGCCACGAACCGGATGCAACCCACAACACAAAAGCAATGCAATGCACATGTCTACATGATATGAATGAATGCCACACACTCACACAACAAAACGACGAAAGCCCGAAAGACAAAGAACCCGAAATGGAAATAGATGAAGCCGGAGATTTATTATAAGCCCAAAAGGGAAAGTATTACATCCGGGGCATTACATAAGGTACATCGATCGATGGGGGGGGGGATAGTTAAAGTCGACCTAGGTATATGTTGGGAGATCGATCGGTATACATGCATGTGTGTGTTAGAAGCAAATGAGGCACGGGTAGAAGGATAGAGAGAGAGAGAGAGAGGGATTCACCTAGGAGGTGGTGCGAGAGTCATACTATATCGAGGGGGAGGAGTGTGCGAGTACGAGATCGATGAAAAGAGTGGTGGGAGTGAGGCATGGACGGTGATAAGAGAAGAGGGGAAGCTTGTGTTTTGTGCTAGGCACACCTGGCTAGAGAGGCATATCGATCGATGTGTGCCGTAAAGAAGGAGCTGGGGGGCCTACACACACCATGGATGAACGACCTAAAGTGAAAAAATAAATTTGCGCGATGGAGCTAGAGAATAGTGAGGGAGGGTGAGAGGGATGCCTGCATCTGCATGCACGAGAGAAAGTTAGCACTAGCTAGCTACGAAGATAAGAGAATTGTGTGGGTGTAAAAGACGAATAAAGATCATACTTCATTATAAAAAGTGAATTCAGATATTTGAAGAATTTATCATAGTGTTTTAAACCGACGCATGTGTGAATATATATAACGGTGATACACATGGTGTGGTAATGAACATGTTATACTACATATAATATATTTTATCTCTACTCTTATAAAAAAACGGAGCTGTTGATGATGGTGCCATCCTGCAATATAGGTCGTCCGATTTATATCTGACGGATAGGAAGGAAACTATGGAAATTTTGAAAAAATATACCCACACCCCTCTCCATATTTGCAAATTAGGCCTCCCCTTGATCATGTTGATGTTCTGTGGAACGCATGGGCATCTTGCTAGTACTATGTATAACAGATAGAACATTGATCATAATTTGGGATAATGTGTGGCTTTTGCAACTCAGGTCTAAATATTTGTCATAACGTAGGGGGCGGGGCACTATACTATGTGTGATAAACACGGTGTACACGTATGGAACATGGTTTAGATTATGAATATATAGTTAGTACATCAAATGTACTATTATTTGGAATCAACATCAAGTGTATTCAAAAAATACAATTCGAGTTCATGTAGTACACATAGTTCATATCTATCTCTATAGTAATCATGTGGTGTGTTATTAAGGTAATACACGAATGATGGTTGAAGTTGGCAACAATCATGATTGTAGATTGTTATTGAAATAGAGAAACAAATTCAAATTCAGTTCGAATTGCAACGGTAGTATAGACATTTGGAATGCACTAAAATGTTGGTATGAGTAGGTTACATGCATTATATAGCAAGCGAAAAAATGTAATTGGACATAACATGGATTCATACTACCGAATAGCATTTAATTGCATAAATTGTTGGTATGAGTAACTTTAAATAGCATTTTTATAGTAAAACGGGGCAAGACTCTGAACCCGCGCCTTGCTATATCCCGAAAATTCAGATATCGTGCTCCCAGAACTGGCGCCTTCAGAACCCGCGCCTTGCTATCCCGAAATTACAATGCGCGCGAAAACTCCCCCAGCTGCCAAATCCCGACACTCGAAATCCTCCTTCTAACCCTGAGCCGAAAGGGTCGCTAGTTCAAATCGGTGGGGGGTACTTTTGTAACACACCCTATATTTTGGACAAGCGCGTCTCCATCGGCTCCTTTTTGCCATTCGAAATCCCAGGCCGCCATAACCTCTCCGCTCTAGCCGCGAAACCCGACCCTCAGCCATCCGCCACCTCACCGCTGCCCAGTCGGAGCCTCTTCCTCAACGACGTCGTCCACCGCAAGAGCTCGACGTCCCTCGTCCACCTCCCCGGATGAGGATCCTTCATCGATCTCGTCGTCCGGTAGGTTCAGCTGCCCCGTCCTCCACCTCCAAGGAGCTGCTCCGACGATCGCCTCGTCTATCGCGGCTACTCCATCCCCACAGCGCCGCCTTAACCTGCTCCACCGGAACCGCAGCATCCTCACCGACTCCTCGGACGAAGCCGAGGCCTACTCGGCGCCACCAAAGAGGTTGTACATCATCGCATCGCACCTTCTCCTTAGCTCGACCTCCCAGCGCCGACGATGCTCCATCCCGCACCACCATGGAGCGGCTACCTTGAATTCGGCGCCGCGGGCGACATCTCCACGACGGCTCTCCCCCAGTGCGAGGCCCCTTCAGTGGCGGCGTCCATACCAGCCGGATCTGCTGCTGCTCCGGCTCTCGCTCGCTCGCGCTGCTGCTGCTGCTCCGGCTCTCGCTCGATCGCTCGCTCGCCCAGCTTCTGCTGCTTCGGCTCTCGCTCGCTCGCTCCGCTGCTGCTGCTGCTCTCACCCTAGCTCGTGCTGCTGCTCTGCTCCAATTTAGCTACACTTCAGTCGACTAAATCGACTTTTGGGTTAGTCGATTTTTAGGGGGTGGGGGGCTCGCCGGAGTTAAGGAAGAACCACCCGCAGCGGGGACAGGGGCTCGCCGGAGAGGTACCCCACTATCTATCTTAGGGTTCAGGGTGGGGGCGGGGGGGTCTATAGGGCTGGCCGGGGCGGCGGCGGACCGGCGGTGGGGAGTTGTTTCGGGGCGGCGAGGCGGCGTTGGGGCCGGCGGTTCAGCCGGTGGTGGTTTGCAGCTCAGGGGGGTGCAGGTTGAAGATGAACTGCAGGCCCTCCCTAAACTACATGTCAAGTGCCTCTCTTCAGGCTGGCAATGGGGATTACCCACGCGGGTATTGGACTCCCATCCCCGTCCCCGCGACAGCCTTACCATGCCCGTCTCCATCCCCATACCCGTCTGCGGGGATAAAAATATTCCCATCCCCATCCCCGTCAGGTTTTTTATACCTGTGGGGAAACCCATATACGCTATCAGCAATAACCTCATATAGCATTTTAGTAGGAAAAAATAGCATTTCGGCGCAATAAATACTATGCTGTGTATAGGTTAGGGTTTTCCTCGGGCTTTTTGGCCAAAGGGGTGGGATGGGTGAAAAAATCAGTGGGTAAGGGCATGAATTACATGGGGTCTACTAATTTTTGACCCTGCATGTAAGGCCTACACGGGTAAGGCGGGTAATGGGCATGGGTAATGCTATCCCATCCCCATCCCCGTCATACACGCTGGGTAAGATATTTGACCCACAAGTTTCCCCGTGGGTATTAAAGCTGGCACATCCCCATCCCCTAATAGAGTAATTACCCACGGGGACACGGGTAATGGTTAACCATTGCCAGCTTGAGCCTCTCTGCTACCATTGTGTTCAGTTTCGACAGTAACATTCAGATTCCACAGTAAATTTTGGTTTCGACAGTTAAGTTCAGAGTCAACAGTTTTTACTTTATCTGTTGTAGTCAGGTGGTTTTTGGTGATGTAAAATTTACATCTATTTTACATCATCTATTGGAGATGCTATTAGAATCCCACTTGAGATTGACGATGTGTGTCTTGTGCTGCTTCAGCCTTGACGTCTTACGGCTCACAGGTGCTGCTCCAACGACAGAACGATCCATCACAGCAGAGTAGTGCCCTGGATGCCGTCTACAGATTCCTCAGATCTTCTTCCACACCTCCGACAGCCACCTCTGCCTCAACTTCTTCAGCGACCAACCCAATGATGCTGAGGTCGACATGGCAACGGCAAAGAGGTTGTACACTTGTTGCATCACTTATTACTATACATTCATGTCGATCCATTAGGGCTATTTTGGTTCGACGGAAAAACATAGCAATAGGGAATTTTCTAATGGCACTCTACTATTCAATTATTCATGCATTTTGTTGAAAGGAATGAAGCAAAACATCCACCTAGACCTACTTTTCAAAATCTTATGCATGAAAACAAGACCAAGTGCATTAGTGGCAGAATAACATTCTAACTGTACACGCTTTCATATGGTTTCACTTTATTTTGGCCATGTTTCTTTGCATTCCTCTGCTCTTCCAATTCCTGTAAACCAAACACCCAAGTTGACAGAAATCATGTGTTTACAAATGCTCTATTTACCATGTGCATTCATATCCTATTCCGGTGTTTTTCCTATCCCCGCATTTTTAGAATCATGCAAGCCAAATGAGCCCTTACATAATTACTTCAGTTACAGGTAGGTGTCGAAGGGAACTTTGTGTGGTTTGTCCTGCTCCTGCCGCGACGTCGTCCACCACACCTGAAGTGCTCCATCGACAGAAACATCCACCAAACCAGACATCACGACTCCTGACCATCTTTCGCCACCTCAGATCTCCTTCCCTGCCGCCGGCACCCACCGCAATGGCATCACCATCATCGACTCAGCAGATGAACCCGATGAGTACACGGGTCCACAAGAGAGGTCGCACTCTTTTGATTCCGCTTATGTTATGCATTGCTTAAAATTACCTGCTACTTTATCGTCATGTTCACCTCTTGGACTCCAAGTCAGGTACAAATTAATGTTCAAACTTGAGTTCTAAATTAGTTGTGGGGCACATATCGAGGAAGCAATGAATAGTATCTCTGTCTAATATCTGGTTCACCTAGGGTATGCCTATGTTGTTCATCTTGGGTGGGAAACAAATAGTAAATCAATTATCATCTGTCTTTTCATTAAATTAAAGCAATCATCAGCATGCTATCATTATTTTTGGATCCATCCACTCGTTGTTACCATCACTCCAAATTTCTGCATGCTCTCCTTACATAATCTCACCATATTTTTTCGTATGCATGTCAGATATTGTACACAGTCATGCTGAACATGTAGATAAAAAGAGAAGAGTTTTCCGCGGCAATACAATGTCATGCAGACATCGCTCCATGGTGGGTTCAATGGCAAACCCTCCCCACCCCTCTCTAGATTGTAATCCAGAGGAAGATATCTGTTCTAAGGCGGATTCAGACGCCACTGACCACTCCTATTTACCCCCCAAGGTGCTTGCTCTACCTTGGCATGATGATGTTAGTCATATCATGCATATGGTGCCTTGCAGTGCCTACTTTTGAAATCATATATGTCATCTGCTTAGTTTAGACATGTTCTGTCGCCACCTGTTTAGTTTCTATATCATATATGGGAATTATGCAGTCTCATGTCTTTTAGCCAGCCATAATATATGTGAAATGTGCAATGCCATCCTGTTTAACTAGGCATCATATATTTGAAGGATATCTTGCCCATCCTTTTCTTCATTACATTTCCATTTGTCGACAATGTTTGTACATTAAACTACTCTTCCTGTGAATCAGCCATTTGGGTGGGAGATTGAAAAATCTGGACTGAAAACAAGGCCTTCATAGCAGACAATGCTACCTGTCGAAGCAGATCTCTTGTTGGGTCCCGATAGCTCCTCAGAGATGGATTCAGAGACAGATGACCAGTCATATTCCCCCACCGAGGTGTATGCTCATCATATCTTTGAATTATGTTATGCTATGCTATCCAGTTTAGATAGACATCATATATGTGAAGTTATGTCATGCTATCGTTTTAGGTAAACAATATACATGTCAACAATTTCATGTCCTCTTTTTTCCACACTATCTATTGCATATGTCTCTCATACAATGTCTGTACATTCAACTTTGCTTCCTGTTTATCAGCCATTTGCATTGGAGCGGGTGATGCCAGCATCTAGCGGACTAAAAACACGGTCTTCAAATAAAACAGTGCTACCTCTTGGTGGGGATAACACCCCGGTTGTACATGCACGAGAACCAGCCCTACCACACATAACCCAAACTCTCGCAGATTGTACCCCTACTGCGATGGACAAAGAACCAGCTTCGCCCAATCTAACCCCAACCCCAGCAGATAGTAACCTAGTTCCTATTGACACATCACCATATCCACCACAAAGCTCCCAAACAAGAGCAGTTAGTAAGGCAGATCGAGTGCCCAAAGAGCCAGTACTACAACGACGAACCCCAACTCCACCAGTTAGTACGCCTATTCCTGTGGAGGAAGCACAAGCAGCTAGTCGTACTTTAGCATCTATCGCATTTGATGTTGTTAAATCGTATGTGCGTGTCTTCCCATCTTGGAAATATTAAACTAAAGATGAAGGAAAATGCCAGTTGCATGTGTTTGTCCAGGAGTTATGTGTAAGTAATGTTATTCATGGCAATTACTTTGCTTTGTCCCATACATCCTACCTCCATGATGGTTATAATACAGGAAATTTTCCCATTTTTCTCTATAGAGAAGGACCGATTTGGAAACTCAGGATGAGGTAACCTGTGCTAATACCTTTGCTATCTTCAAGAATGCTTGGTGGCAGTATCGGAATTACCTGAAGAAAACGTACTTCACCGGCAAAGAAACTCATCAAATTCCCTTACGCTCTCCTGAGACACATTTACTGGACGATGACTAGGAACACCTTGTTCTGTACTGGTCTCGAACCAAGAATGTGGTAAGGTCTATGAGCTCATTTTCTATTTTTAAGTACTATATTCTTGCGTCTTACTGTACTCTATTCATGTAGAACAAGTGCCTAAAACCGAAGAACAACTGTTCTAAATTAAGATTCCATTGCTATCATAGTTCCAAAAAGCTCTAGGCGTTAATTGTGTGTTTTGCCACCGCCTTGTGCTTTAATGACCAAAGCGCATGCTTATGCACAGTCATGCACAGATTAAGCGTAGTTATGCGCAATGCGTTTCGCCAACGCCGAGAGCCTAGGTGCGCCTTTTTTAACTATGATTGCTATCGTGCATACTGCTTTGCTCTTGTATCACTGTATTTACTCATACAAACTTATTTTTAAATTGAAGGATCCAATCGAAACTCCAATGGCACAACAGGTATGTTCACGCATGTTTCTTTAACAGGCTTGCTCTTATCAATAGCTTTGTTGATTTCAATTTCAATTGTGTATACAATTGACTTCTCATATCATGCACATTACTAGCATCACAACAAAGCAAATAGTGTTGTTGTACATGTAGACCCGTGGTACCCATCTGAAATCTTGTTGTGCCGTGTAGTTTCCCACGCTTTGTATTCTTTCACTGCTGCTTTGTCTTGAACTGATATGATTTGAACCTTGTCTCTATTTTGATTTGGCAAGACAATGCAGTGACCATAGGACATAGATATATGTTTGTTTGATGCTTTTATTATGTACTAGTACTTGGCAATAGAAGACTTGGTAGTTTAATCCTGTCCACCTTACTAATGAACTGGTTCACCGAAATGAGTTTCATATACTAGTACATGCTAAACTGTTATGTGTCTGCTTATTTCTTCTTTTAGAATGCTGACAGAATATTGGGGAAGAGTGCCTTATTAAGCAATGCTAAAGGAAGTAATGTAGATAAAGGTTCGGGATAGTGACACATCCTTGTTGGTCTCCAACAAAGCTGATAAAACAGCTAAGGAAGACTATCTCGAAGATAGTGAGACAACCCCAAAGTCCTCTCTTGGTTTAGTCTTGGAGTTACTGGCCACTACCGCTTGCACAAGCTATTCAAACTCACTTTATGAATCAGTTCGGTTTCTTGAGTCTCAACTACAAGCTGAAAGACATTGATCAGCTGTGTTGCAACAAGAAGTGGAAGGACTGCGGAAGTCCCTGGAGCATTCAGATGCATACTTTCTGGTGCAACAACAAGCGTTGGAGGATTTTAGCGCCAAACAAGACAAAGCTAATAAGCTTGCTAAGCCTATTGCCAGCATGGTGGATACCACGTTTCTTTAGCTCTTCTGAATTTGTTTCAGTTATGCTCTTGTTTTGTTGCTGCATTTATTTGCACTTGTGGCCAATTTTGACGGCCAGTGTATGTAATATGCTGCTTTGTTCCCTATATTTGCACTGGTGGCGAACTTTGATGCCCACTGGATGTAATATGTGTAATAGCGGTAATAGGCTAGCATTAATTGCTTGCTTATTTGTTCCCTTATTGTCTTGTTAAGTTGTTTGCTTGTAGTCACTGCAGTTCTTTTTCTATGTTTTTCTAGTGGCCACAATAACCTATCTTTGGAAAGTAGGCCAAAATAATCATGGCAACACACGGAATGTTGTAACCATGGGCCTCCCGCGAGCCGTATGATCCATGGGCCTTCTACGGGCCATAGGATCCATTGGCCTTCTATACGGGACGTAGGATCCATGGGCCTTCTACGGGCTGTACGATTCATGGGCCTTTTACGAGCCATAGGATCCATGTGCCTTCTACGGGGCGTATCATCATTTCGCCAATCATGGGTCATACTATTCGTGGACAATAACGGGTCGTTAATAGGCCGTATTTTATAATTCTATGAAAATAGCCCAACGTGTTTTTTTAACATGAAAACGGCCCAACGTATTATCGGGCCACAAACGGGCCAACTGTAACCACGGGCTAAATTTGGCCCACAAGCAGAAAATGACAGTAACGGGTCGTAAGTAAACGAATGTGGAAATGAGCCCAAGAATAAATGGGCCCCGAGAAGGCCGAAAGATAACATGGGCTGGAAACGGCCCACCTGAATAATGGGCCGTTAATGGGTATAAATTGATACACTGTTCATTACGGTCTAGTTTCACCATGTGCCGTTAATGGGTATAAAGTGATACACTGCTCACTACGGGCCAGTTTTACCACGGGTCGTTAATGGGCCAAGAGTAATAAGGGCCTCATATGGGCCGAAAGACGTCATGGGCCATACATGGGCCGGAAGTTAAAATGGGCTGGAATTATATTGGACGGCCCAAATGACGCTACTGGGCCTAATTCGGATAGGTCGTAAACGGGCTATTAGTTATCGGGCTGTAAATGGGCTATATGCGAACAGGCCGTTCACAGGATTGCCGTGGGCCGGCCCGCCACCTTTTGACCAAGTCAAATGGGCTGTCCTTTTCACAGGAATGGGCCTCTGTTGAGCCGTGCCACGTGTCGACGTATCATAGGCGCTTTGGGTCCAATGAGTGGATGGCATCTGTCCCAACTGTGAGCTGACACGTGTTTCCTCCAACCAATGATGATTTTACACGTGGAAAATCCCCATTGTTTGGGGCTGTTAACGGGTTATCGGATCCAAAACTGGACCCTATAGCTTAACGGCGTTCCGTTATGGTGGATGCCACGTGTCGATCACCCTTGACGAAGCACTTCTGTGACGCGCGATTTATCGTCATGGAAGTGGACACTTCCGTGATGATAATTTTGGTAATGTCATGGAACTCTGCTACGACAGCACAAGTATGACTATCTTGTCATAAATTTGTCATGGATGTACATGCATGACAGAAAACGTGCCTACTGTGACAAACACGTATCGTCACGGAAGTGTATTTTTTTTTTTGTAGTGAGCTACGACTCTCCCTCTAAAAAGTTGCACTCTCTCTCACAAACACAAACTCCATCTCTCGGGGTCTCATTTCTCTATAATATCTGCTTGTATGTCACTCACACGCACTATCTCTCTCTCTCTCACAAACACACACACACACACACAACCTACTATTAGGATCTACTCGACTCTTATCTATAACAAACACATTAGCCGATCTCCCTCTAACTAGCATCTCTATCTCCCTATTTTTGTGTTTCTCCATCAACTTCCTTTCTCGGTCACACTCTTGCTTCCTATCACACTATATATATATCTCTTAAAGAAAAAAAACACAATAGCCTATCTCCCTCTAACTAGCATCTCTATCTCCCTATTTTTGTGTTTCTCCATCAACCTTCTTTCTCGGATGCACTTTTGCTTCCTATATGCATACTATATATGTTTTTATCTGCATGCATCTATAGTTCGTTATCTTTTGCACACACATTTGTGCCTCGCTCCCTCTGCTCGCCATATATTCATGCTCCACCCCACGCCACTCTCTCTTAAAGACAAAAACACACGCTCCAGCATCGCACCTTCTTCCCTCCGCTCTCACATGGATGCATATTGTCATATCGATCCATCTCTCCTGTCATGTTGATCTTATGACTTATGTCCTCTATTTTATCTCAATCATGCATGAGGGCACGCAAATCCCCCACGTATATATGTATATGCCCCGTACATGCACATCCAATGTCTCATCTCTCTCCATGCCTAGTTAATTACCCCTAGCTCCCACCCCACATCAAATGTTTATCTTCTTGTATGCACATGACTCCCGTATGGACGTGTATATTCTCTAAAACACACACTCACACTTAACTATCTCCTTTTGGCTAGCCCATTCTGTCACTCCCTCCCTCTATCCCTGAAACCGGTAAGACTTTCACTTCGTTTAATTACCGCCTATATGCACCATCGATAGTAGTTTTCCTCGGTGTCTCTCGAACAAACATGTTATCTCGATGTCCACTCGTCTCACACGCACACGCCATTCATCCATATCTACGGGCCTTTTCTCTCCCCCCTCCCTCGTTGGAGGCCTCTACCATACACATCAACTGTCTACGATGAAGCCACACACACTTAATTCCTTTCCTTGCCGAAGACTCCATCACACACACACACACACACACACACACACACACACACACACACACACACCATTCTTTATTTCACACACACGGTCTCTTTATACACACATGGTCTCTCTATACGACCACACACACACACACATGCTCTAGGTGGACTATTTGTTCCTACCACCCTTCGTCCAACCTTACCCATACGATAATCAATCACATTTATTTACTTATAACATGGACAAATTCCACTTTATTTTACTAGTTAGCAAACTTTGGATAATTATATAACGCAAATCACGAGCAAGGAGGTGACATTCTTTTTACACAGATCTGATTAATATGACCAGGTAATTTACAAGGCACCGTTATACTTATATCCCGATGCAAAAGGTGGAGTACATGTCCTAAGAGTAGAGGGGCATACACACACTCCCTAACAAACACACCATTCGTGCATGCGCATGCGAGTTATGTGACGCACCCTAAATATACCCGTATGTGTAAAATTTGTGCACCCGCGGGTACCCGTGATGGACCGCATTTATTTAAGCCGAACGGCAAACCCAAACAGTAGCTGCATTCATTCCCCTACCACTACCTCTTCTCCGCTTTCCGTCGCCCGATAACCATCGCCTGGCCGAAGGTAATGACATACGCCATGCTCTTGCCGGTGTGGTGCTTTGAACTTCTTCCAGAGATCTGGAGGTTGCACGAAGTCTGGATCACAACCGTCCTGCCACCGGACTAGCCGGAGCCGGAGGAGGAGGCGGAGCAGCACGCGGTCATGGAGGACACGAACCTGGAGGAGGATGAGGACGACGTGGGCTGAGCGGAGCCGGAACAAGAGGAGGACGACATGGCCGAAGCAGAGCTGGAGGAGGAGGACGATGAAGCGGGCGAGGCGGACCCGGAGCAGGAGGAGGATGACGCGGGCTAAGTGGAGCTGGAGGAGGAGCCGGCGCCACCGGCTGCAAGCTTCTCCATGGCGTCGCCCAAGAGGAGGGGTCGGTGGAACAGCAGGCTATCCTCGAGTCCATCCAGTCGGAGGCCAAGGTGAAGGCCAACCGCCACTTCCTCTGGCAACGGGAGTGGGGGGTCAGCTAGATGTTCTCCGAACTGGAGGAGGAGGAAGAGGAGCTGGATTTGCAGCATGCGGCCGCCTACCCATCTCCAACGACGAGTATTGTCGTCTAGCTTGGGTTATTACAGTGTAGTATAAGTCATTCACATAGTTCTAGGTCATCGATTTGAATAATTAGATATGTGTTATATGTCATGAAAACCATATCGCTTGATTTCTACACGGATGTAGTTTCTAAATACTCCCTCTGTCCCAAAATAAGTGTCTCAACTTTGTACTAACTCTAGTACAAAGTTGTACTAAGCTTGAGACACTTATTTTGGGACGGAGGGAGTATATATTTCTTGTCACATATAATATTACATATTTAGATAGTTAAATTGTCGACCTAGAACTACGCGAATGAATTATACACCGAGACGGAGGTAGTAGTTTATTTCTTATAGCCGGCTGACTCAACTCTATTGTACTTGCTCTTAGAGTCTAGGACCAGGAGTAGTTCTTTCCTTCTTATCATAGAGTAGTACAGTATAAAAGATGTTGTTATTTATTGCCATGCATGACATAAAATAGCATTGCATTTAACATGATACGGTATCTATCTATGTGCACAACATTATCATGCATGGACCTTGACCATGCACGTCGCCATGTGTCCAGATCTGAGATGCCACGTTTACCAGATGAACGGTGCCAAGTTCGAATCCCGTGATGATACCTGGGTACGGATGAACACACTTGGAGAGTACTCGGTTTTCATTGGGGACAACTACCCATAGTGAAAAGGGATAAGTATTTTTCGTCCCTCGATTCGCTTGAAAGTATAGAAATGGTCCCTCAACTCTAAAACCAACAAATCTTAGTCCCTGAACTTCTCAAACCGGATAACTTTAGTTCCTCATACCGCTTCAAGTGGTTTTGTGGCATGGTTTTAGTTGCATTTTATCAAACACCTATTGTGCGCCTGCCATATTTTCGAATGGTGGCGTCAAGAGTGGCACTCATAAAGCAGGTCTACATTGTGCCCTTCGATGATGCCGAGGCCATGCCCAGCACCCTGTCGGGCAACCTCATGCATGACACTATCGTCTGCTACTGGGCGAATCCACGTCTAGGCTCGACTTCGGCAGTTCATCTTTGCTCTCTGTACTGTCGAGGTGCTCAAAGACATGGTCTTTGTTCTCCGCGTTGTCGAGGTGGTCAATGACATGCTTCTCGAGCTCCACACATATGTGGCTAAGGCACGGGCTCCTCTCCCGATGAGAGTCATGGCGGGCAGGACAAGGGCGACTACAACAATTCCATCATCGGCGACTGCCTTCGCTATGCTGGCGGGTCGTCTTCCCGCTGAAACCAAGCTAGCTTCGGTATTACATAGGCAATCAAGACGGAAAGTACTGCAACTAAGGCCAGCTAGCTACACCTCCGCTGTGTCGCCGGCGGCGCTCAGGCGTGATGTTATTGCCAGGACAATCTGCTGACCAAGGAGGTACTGCAGCCCTCCGGTCGGCGCCTGTTGCCACGAGTTCCTGCATGAGCGGTGGCTCCACGACGTGGCAGTCAATCTGTGTAGTGAGGCGGTCAAACTTGTGTAATGTGTCTCGTGGTTTTACTCAAAACCATGTCCACGCCAGCACAAAAACCACACAAGCGACACGAGGGCCTGAACTTAATCGGTTTTGAAAATCGAGGGACTAAGATTTGCTGGTTTGAGAGTCGAGGGACCATTTCTATACTTCTAAAAATGGTGAGGGATGAAAAATATACTTATCCCTAGTGAAAATGATGCCAACTTCCGTGCGCGGCGCCGTCAGCTGCCGTTCATGGAGAACGGGTGCGTTTCATTGTGCATCAACGGATTCATATCTTGAATGCCCCTATCCTTGATCTATGTCGCTTCACTTTGGACGAGTCTCCATCATGGGGAGCCGCACTAAAGAGCTGCAATATAGATTCCCGTTGCCCCCCGTTATGGCTTGTGCCATCTATGAAGAACACGTGGGACTGGAATTATGAGACGGACATGTACCCAGGTATGTACGAACCTGAGTAATATGTACTAGCACAGTAATTGAAGTAGGCAGGCACAAATAGTATGAACCTATGTGGCATGTTGACATTTGTCTTTTACTACTCATATCACTATGTTACGTGCAATGCACTGTGATATTATGATGCAGGCTTCGGGCGTTAATTATGCCATGGAGGTTCCTCTTGGTCAATGTGATATGTATAGAATTTCACGGACGGAGGGAGTAGTGCACATGCCAAGTTCACTGGGTTGTCGTGTTTCACACTCCTCCATCGTAAGAGTGGAGACAATAGCTTTCATAAAAAATAAAAAAACTGAATAGTACTACTGCAAAAGAGCAGTGACACTATCCCGCCCGGCTTCCTTGCTCGTCCTCAATATCTGAAAGAATACTTTCATTCGCCGACATGTGGGATGTCAACCATCCTGGTCCTTGTCATGACACCAGAATTAGAGTGCATCACACGGAACTGCAGGGGCTCACCCCGGTCGTAGCGCCATAGTAATAAAGAGTAATGATCCGTCAAATCACAGGCCCAACCTTTCCAACTGTAAGTTGCTCGGACGAAGGAACCATCATGACTTCATTGAATCTGCTTCTTCAAGAAAACTATTGTACCAGCAATACTGCTACCACACGCAAAGACTGCACGACACTGTATCACGTCATATCACTCAGACCCACTAGGCCAAACAAGTCCGCCTAACGCACAGGAAAGCCCCGCCCTCATCATTTTGTTCTGGATTTGTATCGATGGATCGCACGAACAAAGGAAAGAACAGAGTAGAAAATGTTACACTTTGCAAGTTCAAAAGGAAAAGGCGGCACACTTAAAACATGCATGTCGCGTTCGCGTCGCACCCGCCACAGTCGGTCTGGCACGCCGCTCACCAATGGGGACACGCGTTGCAATTGTCTGCCGATAGTCGGCCAATGAAAAGGAGACACGGAGGGAGAAGAGATCGGTCGACCGACGCGCAAGGACTCCAAGAAATATATTAGTGACTAGCAAGATGCCCGTGCGTTACACGGAACATCAAGATGAATTTATATGAGTAGTTTATCCTATGGGAGATAAGGATTGACGAGGGAAGGCCTTATCTGCAAATGTGCAGAGGAGTGCGGGTATCTTTTTGCAAAATTGTCATAGTTCCCTTCCTATCCGTCAGATATAAATCGGGGGGCCTATATTGTAGGATGGCAGGCACACCATCATCACCAACTCTATTTTTTATAAGAGTAGATAGATAGATAGAAGTAGAGATAAGAGTAGAGATATGTGAGGCGGGCCATGTACACACTTGAACAACCTATCACTAGCACACGTAAACACTCTCAGTAGCCATTCCGAAAGTATGACGGCAACTACATATTCACGTCAACCTATTAGCCCAACATTTTTTATCGTTCAGTGTTTGCAAGTACTATAGCTCGCACAGTAGCTAGCCTACTAAAACAACGCGGAATCAGCTGAGGTTTGACACCAAGAATCAGCAAACAATTTTTTCTTCAATCAAGCCCTGCTTATATGATTAAACAGTTTAAACAAATGCCTAAGAATGCCCTATATTACTTCAAAAGATGGTGAGGATACATCTGTTTCCATAACTCGGAGAGGGTTCGCACGATTCACTATCAAACAAAAGTAGCAAGTACCGCCCACACAAGACACTGCACTAGCCCTAGACGGTGTGATAAAACGCATCATTTTGGTATTAAACACTACAAACAACGTTGAAAGACTAGCACGACCAACTGTTTCTTGTCATCGATCTCTGTGGCAATGTCCACACGAAGGACAACAACATGGGGATCGATCTCTGGAGCCAAAGGAGGAACCGCGACATCGGAATCATCAAGGGCGTCCACCAACACCTGCACAACCCTAACATATTAGTAAGCACATTGCAAATAATCAAAAACAACACCTATGGTAAACCTTAATTTTTTACCTTATGCAGCTCACCGGGGGATCCCATCCCTCCGGGGGCCATCGCCTTGCCAGGGAAATACTGCTTCTCAATGGCAACTATCTCCTAAACCCGGCCTTGAGGCTCTCATAGGTGGCCATTAGAGTTTCTGGGGTAGGCATGGTGGGGCCCTTGCTATTCTTCCAACTTTCTTTGTTCAGGAGTTCATCCACCAAGGTCCTCAACTCTTTGGCCAGTGCTTGTTTCTTGGAGTTCTTCGTCTCCATGGGTTGGCCTGCCATCATCGCCAACTCATTGGCTGGTGCTCTCTTCCTGGACATCTCTGTCTCCAGTAGGTTGTCCACCGACAACTCTTTGCCTAGTGCTCCAGGATCAATCAATAAACTGACCCAAAAAAGCAATCGAAAGGACACCACAATCGCAATGAAAACGGGAAAATAATAGGCAGTGAGAATCGGTCGGTGCTTCACAAAAAGAAGATTCTTGGAATGAAAATAGAGTAGCATCACTGATTCGCCTACCTTTCCTTCGTCGGTACAAAAAAAATGGCAGAAGTGACTAGCGTGGAGTGTGGTTTTCTTCAAGATAGGGGAGAAAGGGCTTAAACAAGCGTTCCGGTGAAATGATGGTTGCTTCATTCGTCCAACTAACCAGGCCACTTTACCATTGCTGGTAAATGTGTGGGTTTTCTGATATGACGGGTCATGACGGCCAGACCGGGGTGACTGCTGAATCTCGACTATAGGAGTTCGCAAAGATTTGGTAGATGGCACGCGGGCCCGGATGCTTGGGGTGTGTTTGGATCATGGGCAACCAAAACCTCAACCAAAATTTTGAACGACAGAGGAGGAGCTGGCAATAGTAGCACTCCATTAAAACTGTACTCCCACATATAGAAAATATAAATAATATTGCATGTTGGTGCAACCCATGTTTCCGATAATTTGGGAGGTGGGCTTGTTCAAAATTTTACGAGGCGATGGTTGTTAACTTAATTGAGGGTCGAGTACCACACGTGAACGATACAAAGTTTGACCTGGCACACCGACGGGGCTGAACCAAAAGCTGTTAGCTCGCGAGTAATGAGCGCCTAAATAGTTCGGCTCGTTATGCTCGTGGTTGGCTTCTCAATGAACAAATTCAATCATCAATCTGAGCCTGTCTATTTAATCTAATCTACATAGGAGGCAACAAACTAGCGCATTTCCTTTCGTAGTCACCATCTATCTTCTTAAAAATCACATCTACACACTCATCATGTAGACTGTAACACATCATCAAAATCTGTTAACGAGAGCTCACGAGCTAAACGAGCTTCAAACGTACTGAGCCGAGCAGGTTTTTTTGCTCGTTAGTATTACCGAGCTTAACGAGACCAGCCTTAACAAGCACGAGCTTAACGAGCCGAGCATCACGTTCATCCACAGACTCCGCTTGGAATAAGCGGGTAGCTATCTCAAAAAATAATCAACAACTCAAAAAATGGCGACCTGGCATGTAAACAATTGTTTTTTTACGTCTTAGACGATTGTTTTGATGGAGTGAAGAAAGAAAACTACTCTACTATACATATATATATAGGCTGGAGCGTCCGCGCTTGCTTGCTAGGGTTGCTCTATTCACAAACTCTCATCCTCTCCGGATCTAAACAAGATATCACACAGCCTTTCTATCCTCATAGTTAGTTACAGATCCAGATGCATCCCCTCCGCTCGGGAAGGGGAGGAGGTGCAGCGTTTAGGCCGTCGTCAACGGCGAGGGAGGAGACCCACTGTCGGCCGCACCATTGTCTCTCTGGCCGAGCACCGGCACGGGAGATCCTCCGATCCCTTCGTAGCTGTCATAGTGTGGGCGGATCCAGCCTCACGCCCCCCACCTAGCCACACCCCGACGACCTTCAGGTATATCTTCCTTCGAAACTAGCCTAGCTCTACTAACACGGCTTGTTACGCCGCTGCATGTGCATCATTTTCTACCTCTGAGACCCCCACGTAGCTAGGATCGATCGGATTGTCCAAGGCCACCTAATTTTTTTTCTATTGTTAGAGGTAAAGCTACTTTATGGAGCTGAATCTTGTTACTTGGTTTAAATAGGAAAGGAAGGGGAAAGATGTAGTATGTAATGTACATAGGACTTGGTACAAATAGGAAAGGAAGGGGGTGCAAGTAGTACAGTCTAGCCCTCCAACCAGTCGCTTGGTCGAAAACGAAAATAAAGGGGAAACGATGTACACACTTGTATGACTAGGACTAGATTTGCTATCCACGCATACAAATAGGTGGCTAATGTGAAAAAAATGGGACCAACCCAGATATGCAGTGTTCTTAATCTAATGCCCCTGGTAAAATGATGACATGCCACTGTTATAAGTCATAACTAGTGATTTTTGTGTGGCTTAACTGGAATGTCATGCCGGAACTGTTGTTCGATTTCAGTGGAACTACACAAAGGGAGATTTGTGTCCAATCCTCATCATCCAAATTGGCACCCTAACCTTCCCTTAAGTAAGAATGATATTTAATGCATGTGTTCACCTCTATTTTGCAACTGCCATGAGAAAATAATACTATAGTTTACATAGTAGACTTGTACTCACTGACAACCAAATCTAACATTGAAGCCCACTCATGTACTTGGTTTCACCAATTGGTTTAGGAGAAAGAGGAACATATCAAGAAAAGGAATACGATGATGGAAGAGGAAGAGGAAGAAGAAGAAGAAGGAAGAAATGAAGAAGGATCACAAGCTGGTACCTTCCTATTTTATCCTGACATCTTGCTAGTGGTATTGTATTGTTGTGTTGCTACTAGTATTAATTTACTTGAAGAAATGCACTTGTAGTACTACTAGCAGAGTAGTGCTTCTCTTGACGACACATCATACTAATTAACTGGATTCTTGATGCATGTGTGAGCTAGCCCTACACAATCAACAGTGCCAAGGTGATCTACCTGAAGCTGAGGCCTCAGTCGAGGCCACTGAATGGCTCCGGCAACGTCTGCCTCACATTTGAGGCTATGCTCCAGGAGCTCTTCAGCTTATGTTGCCTCTCCTGCAAATGGACTACAACATACGGATGTATGTAGACATATTTTAGAGTGTAGATTGACTCATTTTGCTCCGTATGTAGTCACTTGTTAGAATCTCTAGAAAGAATTATATTTGGGAACGGAGGGAGTATTTGTTAGTGTATGTTTCATCAACTACTATTACAGTAATCTCACTTTCTCAATATATCTGCCAACATGGATGCTTGATTTCAGTGGAATGGCACAAAAACTTTGGGTGGTTCATTGCCTCAACTACCTCCTTCCTTTTGTTGGAAATATTAGCACTTTTCCGACTAATCTAAACCATGAGTAAACAGTAAACATGGCAAATACGACATGCATCTCATACCGATACCTAAGCATGCTCCACAATCCATCACCTTTCCTATCAGTCGCTTATCTCGGCTTCCAATCAAAGGATGTACTAGTTTTTATGCTTCATCACACAGGTTGGTACATGTCTTCATCCTGATTATTGTGCTTGTCATATCTAGGGCTGGAAAAAAACTTGAAGCTCATGAGCTAAACAAGTAGCTCGTGACTCGGCTTGAATGGACTCGAACTCGAAGAATAACAAGTCGAGACGAGCTTTAATTTAAGATCATTTATAGACCAAGTTAAATGAGCCAATCTGACGAGTACTCGTGTAACTCGTTAGGCTCGGTACAAAAGATCAGCCACTCAGCACCCTGCGTCCCAGGCGCACAATACAAGGCCCAGCTATTGAAGGCCAAGCCGCCCTGGAGACTCATGCGTTACAAGGAAATTACAATTGTTTTGTGATGGGTATATTTAATATATACATAATCACTTTTTATCATGTTTGAGGGTTTTATTACATATCTTTAACGAGCTTAACAAGCTAAACGAGCCAGGTCGTGAGTTATACGAGTAGAGCCAATCTTGGGTTTGAGCTCGTTATAGTAATGAGTCGAGTTGATCTAGCTCGTTAACAAAACGATCTCTAGCGAGTCGAGCTGAGCTGGCTCGACTCGGCTCGAATTCCAGCCTTAGTCATATCTATCAGTAATTTGGTATTGTGCTATTGTTAGCCGATTTCTTAAGGAGTAACTTGGAGCCTGAACTTGCAGGCAACTCGTTACATTGGCCGATTTCAGTACAACTGCATAGAAAAAAAAGATGGACATATACTTATGTTGCTGTTTTGTTGTACTCCAAAGTTCACTCAGACAAGCATCGATGTTGACAAGAAGAAGTGCGAGAGTGAGCGCCAACAATATTGCTTGGCGCATAGCCCAGAAAAGCACAGGCCAGTCTTTGGTCCCAACTTGCGCTTTTAGGTCATCGACACGTATGCTGGCATCGAAATGTATTCCATGAAGTCCAAAGATTCCAGACAAGTTGGTAGAGGCATATATTCATATGGAACCTAACCAGTCTGCACGCGTGGATGCCGCCATTTCAGTTGAACTGCACAAAAACTAGTTGGATGAAAGTAGTGGCCATGTTTTTCAAACCGCTCGCGGCATCGAGGCCACTATCATGAGGATAAACCTGCAAGCAAAGTTCAGATGGTCTATGCTGCCTCTTATGTACTTGAAAGTTTGCTCAGACCAGCATTACTGTTAGCAAGTACCACCGAGTGAACGCCACTTACCAGTCTGTACCTTAGGTAATTTAAGTGTGTCAATGGATGATATTGGCTTATGTTGTCTCAATCATTTGATGCGTAAACATGTTGAACTTGTGTATTCTGAATCTTTTTCTGAATGTTAGCTATGAATATTGGCTTGTGATCTTTGAATCATTTGGATGCATAGACATGTTGTACTTGTCTATACATGACTCTTTTGAGTTGTTGATTGTGAATGTTAGCTATGAATATGAACGTATCCTGTGAACCTGAGTTTGATCGGAATGTTTATCTTTTCTGTTGTACTTATGTGTGAACTTGTTAAAATGAAAACTGTATGATTGTTAGAATGTTCACTGTCAGATTTTGACGTGCCCAAACCAGCAGCACATCGTAGAATTAAATGAAGAAAGAGAGGGTTGAGTATCATATTATGATGCCATATGGAATTAAGTTACTCCCACTTTGGCTAGTCTTAGGCCTTGCTCAGTTCAACCTCCTCCCAGGGGTTTGGAGAGGAATGGAGGGGAATTTGGCTTGTACATGATTTAATCCCACACAGTCCTTGTTAATCTATGTATATTGGGGGCATGTTATTTGACCCCCCCCCCATTTTGCCGCTCGCTGGACTCTCCCGCTTCC
>LR738713.1:387371408-387441748 GCA_902687465.1 Secale cereale | reverse complement strand
CCCCCGCTTCCCATCTTCCTCACTCGTACACAAAACCCCCGCTCACCTTCTTCCTCACTGGTACAGAAAACACATGCTCCTCTTCTTCCACTCCTAACAAAAAAACCAGCCCTCCTTCTTCCCCACTCGCACTGCCACTAGGCTTTCCTCTGGCTACTCTTCTCAAACCCGTGATCTCGGGGCGACGCCCGCAAGGAAAATGGAGTCCGCAGGCCCCAGTGCCAAGAAGATGAGGCTCTCGCCGGCAGCGACGCCGGCTGTAGATCCCACACCCGGCAGCACGGGGAGAAGCGGCGAGCCCCCCCCCACCCGGATCTGAGGAACCTCTAGAATCTCTAGTGGACCGCATCAGCGATCTCCCGGATGACATCCTTGGGGAGATCATCTCCCTTCTCCCCACCAAGGATGGCTGTTGCACACAGGTCCTCGCATCTCAGTGGCGCCCTCTATGGCACACGACGCCCCTCAATCTCGACTGTCGTCAAATACCTGTCCTTCTTGGATTTGATCTCCTCGGAGCCATCGTCTCCTCTCACCAGCAGGGCCCCGTTCAATGCCTCTGCATCTTGACACGCTACCTTCTATCCATACCCTGCACGGTGGACGCTTGGCTGACATCCCCTGAATTCAAAAAACTCCAGCTGTTTGAGTTCTACCATTACCACAAAAGTTTAATACCACGAACCGAACACCAAGAATTTGTGCCCACACCACCATTGTCCATCTCGTGGTTTTCCTCCTCTCTCCACACCACCACTTTCGCCCGGTGCCATCTACCAGACGATCTGGTACAAATGTTTCTACTCCCACTACTAAAAAAACTTTTGCTTGTGGTGGTTTATCTGTCGAAGGCCTCACTACACAGCATCATCCACTCCAGTTGCCCTACGCTGGAGCGCTTGCTGATTGTTTTGGGAACAGAAATCCCTATCAGTTGTCTCCAAATAAAGTCGCATCACCTTAGAAGCATTGGAATTTTTTTTGAAGGACAATAGCTCATCATCGAAGATGCCCCTTCACTTCAAAGGTTGCTCCTTCATTAATGTTATAAACCTTCGCAAATAACTATTGTCTCTGCGCCCAAACTAGAGACCTTGGGTGTAATTAGTGATCCGTTTAATGAACACAACAAGTTGGTGTTTGGCTCCTCACTTTTTCAGGTACCGTATACTATCATCCACACATTTATAATCATAAGCTGCATTTTTCATTTGTGCGCATAAGTTTTACATCATCTTGGAGTACACTTTGGGTACTAATATTATGTTATATGCTCAATGAAGAGTTCGTCCATGGATAGCCTATCAATGCTACTGGATTCTGTCAAGATCTTATATATTGGAATGTTTAGTTTCGATCTGAACATAATTATTGGCTTGCTGCGATCCTTTCGATCTCTGGAGAAATTATATATAAAGGTGATGATTTCATGCACATTGAAAGCCCGTATATATTATATTAGAATTAACCGTTCAGCTGTCACTCTTTGGGCATACTCTTTTTTCAGACCTTAACTGTTTTCAATCTTCATGTCTACTTCGGCACTAACACATGGAGAAAAACATATAACCAATCGGTGGTGTAATAAGCACCAGGATTTTCTCAGTTCTCATGGCATTCGTTTGAGGACAATAACGATGGAAGGATATGCATCCAACCAGAAAAATAGGAGCTTTGTCACATTCTTCTTGTTGAATGCGAGGTTACTATTGTCCATGAGGCTAAGTTTTTCAACAAGAGATTTATCATGGACGGACATGTTGAACAAAAAAAAGAAGATTCAGGTGGACAAATGGGCTTCTGAAGATGCTAGGCTTCTATTTACAACAACTTGTAGTCATCCTCCAATCAATATTTTTGCACAGGATGTTGATTTTATGGATTAGACCAGTCCATTAGTTTGTGCCTGCGAAAAAGAGTGGTTGGGTTAGATGCTATTGCCATGTTCAATCTGGGTTTTGTCTAAATTTGATGAACAATTAATCCTTGGGTTTTTTGTACCGTTTGTAAGCTTGAGTTACATGTTGTTGCCCTCGTACTCCCCTCCGCCTGCCACTACACTGCCGCATCTTCCACGGCTCCTATTTGTTCCCGTGCGAGGCCTTGCCGTCGTTCTCTGCCTTGGTTCGCTCGATGTGCCCGTCGCCATCTGGCGTTGTCAACATGGTCAACAACCAAGAGGAATCAGGAGATGACTGTATGTGGAGAGGCTGACAGCAGGGATGTGACGCCCGAAGACCGACGTCCTAGAAGATTCCAGATGTTCCGGGTTCTCCCGTGTGTTTTATTTTGCTTGTGTTATTTATTTTTGCATTGCATCATGTCATCATGCCATCATGTCATATTTCATTTGCATCTCAACCTAAATAAATTGTGTGGACCTTCGGTCCATTTAAATTGAGGGAAGGTGACTTCTCTTTATAACATATAAAAGCCTCCTAATAATTATGGAGCTATATTAATAAATATTCCATTGCTTCAGAATCACCAACACACACTTGCATATTTTTCCCCATGCTTTTCACTTCGAGTTACTCCTTAAAACCCTCCCTATAATTCTTTTCCTATTTATCGAGGTTCCTCTGAAAATTCGAACATTTTGGACACTTCAATAATCAAGTCTTAGTTCAAACCCATTTGAATTAAATTGAAATATGTTTGAATTATTTTTTCCGATCGTGCCTTTTCTATTTTTCTCAGTCCGTGCTCATTTTATGATGCCCGAGGAAAATAGTCCCATGTGTTATCATTTCCCTAACCTCCCTCCTCATTCTCTTCTTCTCTCTATTGTATTTTTTTCTGCTAAAAATCAAATAGAAAGGAAGAGGGGGCCTCCTCCTTTCCCTCTCTCCAGCCCAGCAGCCATCCCTCCATCTGCGGCCCATCTGGCTCCTTGGCCCAAGGCCACTTCCTAACCCTAGCTCTCCAGCCTCGCTCTCTCCCTATTCCCGCAAGCCGCCGCCAGCCCCCTCGTTCCCATCGAACCCCTCTGGCTCTCGATCCCGAACCCGAGTCCTCCTTCCTTTGATGCCGAGCCCCTTGACCAGCTCCCTCGACCCTCCTCTCCAACCGACCGCATCGCCCGTAGCGCCATGGC
Source organism: Secale cereale (assembly GCA_902687465.1). Lineage (NCBI taxonomy): Eukaryota > Viridiplantae > Streptophyta > Magnoliopsida > Poales > Poaceae > Secale > Secale cereale. The sequence goes on along the minus strand of LR738713.1, from coordinate 387,438,651 downwards.
CTCCTCCCAGCGCCTCCCTTCTCCTGCGGCCGCTGCACCCCGACGACCTCCCCGAGCGCCTTGGTCGCATGTGCCTCGACTGCGCCGCCCCGGTCGTCTTCGCCATGGCCTCTCCAGGCCCGCCTCTTCGCCTCGTTGCCGCGCCCCAGCGCCGCACCAGAGGAGCCTCGACTCCCGCGCCAGTGCCTCGAGCGGCCGCGCCGTCCGGCGAACCAAGGCCAGCCAGCGCCCCCCTCCGCGCCGTCCTCCTATCCCGTCGCGCGCCTCGCCGCCCCTGCCTTCGTCTCCAGCGGCCAGGAGCCCCCACGCCCCGTCTCCAGAAGCCGCCGGCGCCCTGCTGCCTTCATCCCCGTCGCCAGGGCCGAGCCCCTGCAGCCCCCTCGTCTCATGCTCCTTGCCAGGTCGCCGCAGCGCCCGAGCAGCTCCTCCTGCACGCCGTGGACTCCCTCCGTCCGCGCCGAGGCTCTGCCTCCTCTCCATCTTCAGACTGCAGCAGCACCGCAGCGCGAGCCGCCCGCCGCTCCTCCTCGCTGCTCCGTGCCGTGTCGTGCCGTGCTTGTTCTTGTTACTGTTGTTCTTTCTGCAAGTCCAGGAATCTCCGTCGCCGGTGCCTAGTACAACTACATAACGTCGATCCGAGACCGAGACCGGCAAGACCGAAGAACCGTGTACGAAACGTGAACGACTACCGTCGCCGAAGACCCTCAAGTACAACTACGGACGGGAACGACTACACATCCGGCGACGCGCCAAGTACCACGACCAAGTACCACGACGTCCGAACGGCTACGATGACGAGTACATCTACGAACGTGAACAACTACCGTCGCCGTGTACCCCTACCGTCGCCGAGACCGCGAGTACCTCTCCGAACGGGATGTGAACGACTACACGTGTACCTCTACGTGAACAACTACTTCCTCTTCGGAAACGTGAACCACTACTTCCTCTACGACTCGCGAGAACGACTCCTTCCTCTACGATCTCGAACCGTCCCGAAACGAGTGTTTCGAAGGTATAACCCGAGACGATGACCCGTGTGATGCTTGTTGTGGTTGTCTGAAATGTTTTCCCTTGTGTGCATCGTGCCCGTGTCGCCTTTTGTCATGTTCCTCGGTTGCCTCGTCGCCGACCCATGGGAACCCGGTGACGGGATCGCCCCACCTTTCATCTCGTTCGACTCGCTCACTCCACCTTGCTTTTGCACCGGTCTCTCAACGAGTTATCGGAACCGAGATGTTGCCGTTGCATCATTTTCGGATCGTTGCCGTGGCACCCTTTTCCTTCCACCACGGTGACGATGCTTCATATCATCTTCTTGTTAACCTTCTAATAAAATTGCATAAACTTGATCATGTCATCCGCATCATGTTAACAACATTATATGTTTAATTGTGTTTGCTTTATAATTACTAAACATGCTCATGGGGATTTTCCGGATATGTTGTTGTTATTCTTCCGGCCTCATTTAAAATGTCTAAATAGTGTAGTTTTATTTTGCTTCACCTCTTGCCATGTTAACCAACATTTAATCTTGTTTTGTAAATAAACGAGAGTTAATTAAATAATTAAAATGTGGTGTTTCGTCAATATGCAACTCGTTGCATATTGAGCTCCACTTAACTTGTAGTGTTGTTTGTGCACCTTGCCATGCCATGCATAATTAAACCGGACATGCATCATACTTGGATGTGCATCGTATGCCATGCTTATGATTGTGTGTTTACCGTGTTGTTTGCTTCTTTCCGGTTTGCTTCTCTTGATAGCTTCGGTTTCGTTCCGGAGTTGTGAGGATTCTCTCGTCTCTGTTGCTCCGTCTACTTCATGGATCCGTTCTTCTCCCTTGTGGAATCCCAGGCAAGATGATCATACCCTTGGATACCTTTACTACCATTGCCATGCTTAGTTGTCTCGATGCTATCGTTACATGTCGCGCTACCCATCTTTTATGTCAGCCTCTCCTTGTTGCCATGAAACCTCTAACATTTGAAACCTTCCTAGCAAAACCACTGTTTAGCTATGTTACCCGCTTGCTCAGCCCCTCTTATAGCGTTGTTAGTTGCAGGTGAAGATGAAGTTCGTTCCAGGAGGGAACTTGTTGTTGGATATATCACAATATCTATAATTATTATTTAACACACCTATATACTGGGCATGGGTGGAAGGCTTGGCCTTTTGCTCGGTGTTTTGTTCCACTCATGCCACCTTAGGCGCCGATAAACCGGCATTATGTTCCTTGATTTTGCGTTCCTTACACGATGGGTGAAATGGGGACCCCTTGACAGTTCGACTTTGAATAAAACTCCTCCAGCAAGGCCCAACATTGGTTTTAATTTGCTCATAATAACAACTTAATTAATTAATTAAATTGCATAGGGAGTTAGCGCTACCCGAGGATTCTTAATTCTACATAGCAGGGGGGCCAGTGCTGATGGTGTTGGTCCCAAACGGGGAACCTGCGGGGCCACCACGGGGAAACTCGAGGTTTGGCTCCCGTAGCTTCTCCCATCCGGTCGTGGCCTGAGACGAGATACGCGCGGCTACTATCAGGGTGTCGGCACGCCGGGAGGTCTTGCTGGACTTGTTTTACCATTGTCGAAATGACTTATGCTACCGGGAAGCCGAGCCTGATCGGATTTTCCCTAAGATAAGGAGTGATGATATTATATTTATCACTTCAGCTAATCGTGAGAGCTTGTGATGGGCTAAGTTGGGACACCCCTGCAGGGTTATGATCTTTCGAAAGCCGTGCCCGCGGTTATGTGGCAGATTGGAATTTGTTAATGTCCGGTTGTAGAAAACTTGACAGATGATCCGAAGTAAAACACACAACTGTGTGAGTAACCGTGACTGTCTCTTTTCACTTTGAGAAGAGAACACGGTGGGGTTATGTTTGACTCGTATGTAGTTAGGATCTTTAGCGATCACCACTTTTGCGACCGTTTGCGTAGATGCTCATCTTATTCTGGTACTCGTAAGTTAGCCACCATATTTTTGCTTAGCCGCTGCTGCAGCCTCACCACTTTACCTCTTCCTACCCACAAAGCTTTGCTAGTCTTGTTACCCATGGTTATGGGATTGCTGAGTCCTCGTGGCTCACAGATACTACAACACCAGATGCAGGTTCAGCCGAGGATGATGCAGGAGCTGGTTCAAGTTCTTCACTGGGAGCTCGATGAAGAGAGTGGTCGTATGCTTGTGACGTTTTCAACGATCAGTAGTGGTTTCTACTAGGATTCGATCCTGACCTGTGGCTTATGTTGTTTTGGTATCTTTCGTTTGGATCTTCACCCGTAGTCGGGTTGTGATGTTCTGAATGATGTTTGGCTTATGTAATGTATTGTGTGAAGTGGCGAGTGTAAGCCAACTATCTCCTTTTGCAATTTAATCCCTCGTTTACATGAGTCGTGCAAAGATACCATACTTGAGATCATTCTAGGATGGGCTTATACCTTTAAGTCGTGCCTCGACACGTAGGAGGTATAGTCCCATCCTGGGCATTATAAGTTGGTATTCAGAGCCTTCTCCGACCTAGAAGCCCCCACTGATTGATCGAATCGTTGACGGTTGAGTCTAGGCACACACTTGTAAAATGTTTTGAGTCCTATATATATATCGGAGAGTAGGATTTCTTTTGCTCCTCATCCCCTTTCTCTCTGGTGAGGACTCCTGACGATTACTCTTATCTCTTCTATTTTCAAAAATTGCACCAATTTTTTTTAGGATCTCGCGAGTATTGTTTGGATTGTTCCGATGTCTTTGTGACGAGAACATTGTTCTCGATGCCTCCTGTCATTTAGGGGTTGTGGCAGTGTCCCGGGGAGTTGAGCTCCGAGGTGTTGTCGTCACAAATCCATCGCGGCAGTACTAGAATACTTAAGACGGCCGACATCGAAAACTCTCCTATGCGGTTAGTGGCAAGATAACCCCGACATCACCCAGTACTGGGGAGGTAGTTCGAGAGTATTGCCATAGCTTCTATAGTGGATGCGTTTCGAAGGTCCGAGGTAAACAGTTTCCGAGAAAGACTGGTTATGTGTTGAAGGATGGATACACCTGGATGTAGGTTTAGAGTTGATTGCGTGGTGCTTCCCGTGTATCCCCAACACCTGATTGCATAACTGGAAACTTTCGGAAATCTATAGGTGGGTTCATCTAGTAGTTCTAGGCATTCTTCCAACGGATGCATGATATGAAGTTCGGGGTTCTACATTGAGTGAAGTGGTTTATGGACTTGTTCTGATCGGGAGTTGCATCTTAAAGGGTCCTTGGCTATGCTGATCCGGGGATTGCAAAACCCTTTTGTAACACGTTCCATGAGCTTTCAGCACGAAGATGTCGGACGAAACTTCTATCTTGTATTTGTTCTATCTGTTCCTTGTTCCTTTTTATTTACCTTTTGTTCTCCAAGTGGCTTCTCGACTAGTTGATGTACCTGCAGAATTCATTCGTTCAATTCTTTGCTCGGATGATATTGTGAAGATGATGCTGCGAAATATCTATCCTTTGTTCTTGTTTTGATTCTGGTATTCGAGTTGCTTCGACGTCAAATGTTGATTCCATACCTTTCTTAATCGGTGCTCTCATATTTCTATGGGAGTGCTAATTCTTATTGACCATCGAGATTTTCATGCTAATCCTTTTCAACCGGTGTGCCTTCTCTTCAAGTTATTCCATACGGACGCCGTTGAGAAATATGACGATTGTCTGTTTCATTCATCCCAAGTTGTCTTTGTTTTCCCCACCCTCCCACCCTTCTTCTTCTCGGAGCAAGAATTCTCAGATCAAATATCCATTTTATTCATGTGATATTTCTTCATTCTTTTCCTTCAATGTTCTTATCCGGTGAATTATCGTGAAGATGCTCAAGAGCTTCAAGTTCATCATTCTTTTGTTCCAATATTCTGCCGGTGGATGTAATTCAAGATTTCGGTGTTGATCTTATCCTTTTTCATCATTTCACAATGTTTTCTTATTCCGGTGCACCAATTAATCATTCTCCTCTTGCTATTCATATCCGGAGTGCTGAAGATTCATAATTCCATTCTTAATCCGTTCAAATTATTTTGAGGATTGTCATCTTATTCAAGCCATTTAATTCAACCGGTGCAATATCTCTTCAGCAATCTTTTTCAACGGTGATTTCTTTGAGTGGGCCCTAACCCACATGTCTTTTTCCAGGATCTTACCTGACTCTTCTATTTTCTGGAGCTATACTTAAATTCTTTCAAAGTGTGACGTAAGTATGAATCCCATCAGTCACATGCCTTCTCCAAGATCGCTTTCAAATTCTTTCCAGCGTGGTTCAACCTTTTTAATTCTTCATCCCGGAGTGCCTCAACAATTCTTATGGCATTTCTCGTCTTCATTCTCAGCATTTGGAGACCGGAGAAGTGTTTCTCCTAAATCTTGGCCCGTTCTCTCAAGATTCGTGGTTCTAGCTTAATGCCATCCTCATTATTGTTCCGATTGTGAGGAATTCTTTTATGCCATCCGAAGAATTTCATGAATTCTTTTCTTTGTGATCCTCCGAAGGCCATCATTTCAGTATATTTCTTCGTTCTCAGTTTTCAACTTCGTCCTCCAAATATTCTTCATCGATGTCTCTTCGTTCGTCTCCATATTCTTACGGTGGTTCATTCAAGTTTACTCTTCCTTGTTGTCGTTTTAATTCATTTGTTCTGTCATAATCCTACCGGTGGTTCGTTGAAGATTTACCCAAGTTTATCCGAGATCTCTCTTTAATTCTTTCCAACGAGAATAAGTAGTATGCCAATTCCTTTGGTTGTCATCAACTTAAATTGATGAAGGATATGCATAACATAAATCTTATTCTAGTTTCTTCCAAGAGGTTAATCCCTTCCTTCGGAGCTTGTTGATCATATCATATTATCGGTCCTAAGTTGTTCATCTTGTTTTCCGGAGATCCAAGTTATTTCAATTATCATTCCAAAGCTCCATCTAATTCATTGCAGGCCTTGAATCGTATTCTTTTAATCTTTCATTTCTCATGCTTTCATTACCGGAGTTTTCATGCTGGTTCATCAAGATTTAATTCATCCTCGAAGTCTTCATCAAGATTCTTGTTGGAGCTCAAGCATTCTTCATCATGCATTCCTATTGCAATCCATTCTACCTTATCTTTCAGATGGTGTTATGTCATTCTTGACAATTCCTTCATGTTTCATGATTCACGAGTTATCAAGGATGAGATATTTAAACCCATCATTTTCTTTGTTCAGGAGATCTTTCCAATCATTCAATTTATTTGTTGGAGTAATCTTGGGTTGTATTTCACCTAAAAGCTTTCCCTAAGGATTGTTGCTATTATGGTCCTTATAAATGACCCAAGTTCTTCATTTATCATTCCGGCGAAATAAGTTATCATCTCCTTGTTGATCTCAACCCAATCAATTGTTTTATGCTAGTGGCTGGTTGTCACCTCATAACTTTGAGATGTTTTCCATAAGCCCACATCGAGCTTATTCTTTTCGTTGTTGATTTCTTCCAACAACTCCGTTCAATCATTCGTCGTAAGGATGCTCTTTCAAATTCATTCGTGGGAGAGGTTGTTATTTTCTTCTCCGTTATTTTCTTTCATTGATTTACATGCTATTCTTTCGTTCCGGAGGCATTGTGATGTTGCTCTCTCCAAACCATCATATCGTTTTATCAAGATCATGTTCTTTCGCTTGCTTATCATTTAACCGGAGTGTTGTATTCTTCATTCAAGTTCCGTCATCTATCTAGTTTTGCCTCTCTTTTCAACCGGAGTGCTATCTGAACCTTCCTTACCCTTGTGCCATTCTTTTAATTGTTTCTAAGGCTATATGTTGTTGATTTCTTCAAGTATCATTCCATCTCCTCACGTTCTTGTCCAATTCCTTCCATTTTCAGACGGAGTGCTGTCCAAATTCTGTCATTCTTATTCCTTGGCTATACCGTTGCGGTTTCATATTCTTTGATTCGTAAGCTTTTGTTTCATGTCTTTCAACCTACAAGGTTCTCGTTATGTTCCTTGTTCCTCTTTTCTAACGGAGTTTGCATATTCGTTTATCTCCGTGGTATTCTTCTTTCAACTTGTTCAACCTCTCAAGGTTCCTGGTTTCACTCGTCAGTCAAAGAAGCAACTTTGTTTTACCTCTTCCTCTTCCATTTTACCCGGTGATATCTCTAGGATCTCGGGTCGAGATCCTCTGTTAGTGTGGGAGAGTTGTGACGCCCGAAGACCGACGTCCCAGAAGATTCTAGAAGATTCCAGATGTTCCGGGTTCTCCCGTGTGTTTTATTTTGCTTGTGTTATTTATTTTTGCATTGCATCATGGCATCATGCCATCATGTCATATTTCATTTGCATCTCAATCTAAATAAATTGTGTGGACCTTCGGTCCATTTAAATCGAGGGAAGGTGACTTCTCTTTATAACATATAAAAGCCTCCTAATAATTATGGAGCTATATTAATAAATATTCCATTGCTTCGGAATCACCAACACACACTTGCATATTTTTCCCCATGCTTTTCACTTCGAGTTACTCCTTAAAACCCTCCCTATAATTCTTTTCCTATTTATCGAGGTTCCTCCGAAAATTCGAACATTTTGGACACTTCTATAATCAAGTCTTAGTTCAAACCCATTTGAATTAAATTCAAATATGTTTGAATTATTTTTTCCGATCGTGCCTTTTCTATTTTTCTCAGTCCGTGCTCATTTTATGATGCCCGAGGAAAATAGTCCCATGTGTTATCTTTTCCCTAACCTCCCTCCTCATTCTCTTCTTCTCTCTATTGTATTTTTTTTCTGCTAAAAATCAAATAGAAAGGAAGAGGGGGCCTCCTCCTTTCCCTCTCTCCAGCCCAGCAGCCATCCCTCCATCTGCGGCCCATCTGGCTCCTTGGCCCAAGGCCACTTCCTAACCCTAGCTCTCCAGCCTCGCTCTCTCCCTATTCCCGCAAGCCGCCGCCAGCCCCCTCGTTCCCATCGAACCCCTCTGGCTCTCGATCCCGAACCCGAGTCCTCCTTTCTTCGATGCCGAGCCCCTCGACCAGCTCCCTCGACCCTCTTCTCCAACCGACCGCATCGCCCGCAGCGCCGTGGCCTCCTCCCAGCGCCTCCCTTCTCCTGCGGCCGCCGCACCCCGACGACCTCCCCGAGCGCCTTGGTCGCATGTGCCTCGACTGCGCCGCCCCGGTCGTCTTCGCCATGGCCTCTCCAGGCCTGCCTCTTCGCCTCGTCGCCGCGCCCCAGCGCCGCGCCAGAGGAGCCTCGAGCGGCCGCGTCGTCCGGCGAACCAAGGCCAGCCAGCGCCCCCCTCCGCACCGTCCTCCTCTCCCGTCGCGCGCCTCGCCGCCCCTGCCTTCGTCTCCAGCGGGCAGGAGCCCCCGCGTCCCGTCTCCAGAAGCCGCCGGCGCCCTGCTGCCTTCATCCCCATCGCCAGGGCCGAGCCCCTGCAGCCCCCTCGTCCCGTGCTCCTCGCCAGGTCACCGCAGCGCCCGAGCAGCTCCTCCTGCACGCCGTGGCCTCCCTCCGTCCGCGCCGAGGCTCTGCCTCCTCTCCATCTTCAGACTGTAGCAGCACCACAGCGCGAGCCGCCCGCCGCTCCTCCTCGCTGCTCCGTGCTGTGCCGTGCCGTGCTTGTTCTTGTTACTGTTGTTCTTTCTGCAAGTCCAAGAATCTCCGTCGCCGGTGCCTAGTACAACTACATAACGTCGATCCGAGACCGAGACCGGCAAGACCGAAGAACCGTGTACGAAACGTGAACGACTACCGTCGCCGAAGACCCTCAAGTACAACTACGGACGGGAACGACTACACATCCGGCGACGCGCCAAGTACCATGACCAAGTACCACGACGACCGAACGGCTACGATGACGAGTACATCTACGAACGTGAACAACTACCGTCGCCGTGTACCCCTACCGTCGCCGAGACCGCGAGTACCTCTCCGAACGGGATGTGAACGACTACACGTGTACCTCTACGTGAACAACTACTTCCTCTTAGGAAACGTGAACCACTACTTCCTCTACGACTCGCGAGAACGACTCCTTCCTCTACGATCTCGAACCGTCCCGAAACGAGTGTTTCGAAGGTATAACTCGAGACGATGACCCGTGTGATGCTTGTTGTGGTTGTCTGAAATGTTTTCCCTTGTGTACATCGTGCCCGTGTCGCCTTTTGTCATGTTCCTCGGTTGCCTCATCGCCGACCCGTGGGAACCCGGTGACGGGATCGCCCCACCTTTCATCTCGTTCGACTCGCTCACTCCACCTTGCTTTTGCACCGGTCTCTCAATGAGTTATCGGAACCGAGATGTTGCCGTTGCATCATTTTCGGATCGTTGCCGTGGCACCCTTTTCCTTCCACCACGGTGACGATGCTTCATATCATCTTCTTGTTAACCTTCTAATAAAATTGCATAAACTTGATCATGTCATCCGCATCATGTTAACAACATTATATGTTTAATTGTGTTTGCTTTATAATTACTAAACATGCTCATGGGGATTTTCCGGATATGTTGTTGTTATTCTTCCGGCCTCATTTAAAATGTCTAAATAGTGTAGTTTTATTTTGCTTCACCTCTTGCCATGTTAACCAACATTTAATCTTGTTTTGTAAATAAACGAGAGTTAATTAAATAATTAAAATGTGGTGTTTCGTCAATATGCAACTCGTTGCATATTGAGCTCCACTTAACTTGTAGTGTTGTTTGTGCACCTTGCCATGCCATGCATAATTAAACCGGACATGCATCATACTTGGATGTGCATCGTATGCCATGCTTATGATTGTGTGTTTACCGTGTTGTTTGCTTCTTTCCGGTTTGCTTCTCTTGATAGCTTCGGTTTCGTTCCGGAGTTGTGAGGATTCTCTCGTCTCTGTTGCTCCGTCTACTTCATGGATCCGTTCTTCTCCCTTGTGGAATCCCAGGCAAGATGATCATACCCTTGGATACCTTTACTACCATTGCCATGCTTAGTTGTCTGGATGCTATTGTTACATGTCGCGCTACCCATCTTTTATGTCAGCCTCTCCTTGTTGCCATGAAACCTCTAACATTTGAAACCTTCCTAGCAAAACCACTGTTTGGCTATGTTACCCGCTTGCTCAGCCCCTCTTATAGCGTTGTTAGTTGCAGGTGAAGATGAAGTTCGTTCCAGGAGGGAACTTGTTGTTGGATATATCACAATATCTATAATTATTATTTAACACACCTATATACTGGGCATGGGTGGAAGGCTTGGCCTTTTGCTCGGTGTTTTGTTCCACTCATGCCACCTTAGGCGCCGATAAACCGGCATTATGTTCCTTGATTTTGCGTTCCTTACACGATGGGTGAAATGGGGACCCCTTGACAGTTCGACTTTGAATAAAACTCCTCCAGCAAGGCCCAACATTGGTTTTAATTTGCTCATAATAACAACTTAATTAATTAATTAAATTGCATAGGGAGTTAGCGCTACCCGAGGATTCTTAATTCTACATAGCAGGGGGGGCCAGTGCTGATGATGTTGGTCCCAAACGGGGAACCTGCGGGGCCACCACGGGGAAACTCGAGGTTTGGCTCCCGTAGCTTCTCCCATCCGGTCGTGGCCTGAGACGAGATACGCGCGGCTACTATCAGGGTGTCGGCGCGCCGGGAGGTCTTGCTGGACTTGTTTTACCATTGTCGAAATGACTTGTGCTACCGGGAAGCCGAGCCTGATCGGATTTTCCCTAAGATAAGGAGTGATGATATTATATTTATCACTTCAGCTAATCGTGAGAGCTTGTGATGGGCTAAGTTGGGACACCCCTGCAGGGTTATGATCTTTCGAAAGCCGTGCCCGCGGTTATGTGGAAGATTGGAATTTGTTAATGTCTGGTTGTAGAAAACTTGACAGATGATCCGAAGTAAAACACACAACTGTGTGAGTAACCGTGACTGTCTCTTTTCACTTTGAGAAGAGAACACGGTGGGGTTATGTTTGACTCGTATGTAGTTAGGATCTTTAGCGATCACCACTTTTGCGACCGTTTGCGTAGATGCTCATCTTATTCTGGTACTCGTAAGTTAGCCACCATATTTTTGCTTAGCCGCTCCTGCAGCCTCACCACTTTACCTCTTCCTACCCACAAAGCTTTGCTAGTATTGTTACCCATGGTTATGGGATTGCTGAGTCCTCGTGGCTCACAGATACTACAACACCAGATGCAGGTTCAGCCGAGGATGATGCAGGAGCTGGGTCAAGTTCTTCACTGGGAGCTCGATGAAGAGAGTGGCCGTATGCTTGTGACGTTTTCAACGATCAGTAGTGGTTTCTACTAGGATTCGATCCTGACCTGTGGCTTATGTTGTTTTGGTATCTTTCGTTTGGATCTTCACCCGTAGTCGGTTTGTGATGTTCTGAATGATGTTTGGCTTATATAATGTATTGTGTGAAGTGGCGAGTGTAAGCCAACTATCTCCTTTTGCAATTTAATCCCTCGTTTACATGAGTCGTGCAAAGATACCAAACTTGAGATCATTCTAGGATGGGCTTATACCTTTAAGTCGTGCCTCGACACATAGGAGGTATAGTCCCATCCTGGGCATTATAAGGGACCCATCAGGGTCATTGCATTACGCAAGCAGGTACCTCGTTATTACAAGCCAAAAAAAACTTCCTCCTAATTGTTTGACAACTAGGTCCCACACCATTGTGAATGTAGTCAATAAACGAGAAAACACCAGGGACCCAATAGCTCACCCAGTTGTTTTTTAGTTTTAGAGACGGACCTCAATTGCGCGTTGTGCGGGGGCTGTGGCCCGTCTAGCCCACGCTTACGCTTTTGTTTAAGCACATGATGAGCCCAGTTGATATCTTTTTTCTTTCTGAAAATGGCTAGCCCATTTTTTTGGAGAATACCCAACTGAGACCTACTTGCTTTTCTCAGCCCTGTTGGGTTGCAAATTTTTCAAGACGAGGAGGGATGTAAGTAGTAAGAAATGGGCTTCCCTAGAAAATGGGCATAAGTTGTAATAAATGGGATGTAAATTTCCAAACCAAAGCCAACTAGCAATTACCTTCAAATAACATTTTTTCCTGGATTTCTCTACTCTTATAAAAGCAAAGTTGGTGATGATGGTGCGCCTGCCATCTTGCAATATAGGCCGTCCGATCTATATCTAACGGATAGGAAGGAAACTATGACAATTCACCCACACTCCTCTCCACATTTGCATATACGACCTTCCCTTGTTCATCGTTTTATCTCACAAGATAAACTACTCATACAAATGCATCTTGATGTTCCATGAAACGCACGGGCATCTTGCTAGTGAAGATTTTAAATTTCATTCATTTTTTTGTGGAGATTTTTTTGATTTTTTATATAATTTTTTTAAAATTATTTTTAACGTGATTCGAAATTTTGTAATTAAAAGAGTTTGGACCCCACCGAAATATGCAAAATTTAGTTGAATTTTCTAGCAGTGCCGAGAATATGGTCTGTAATGGTAATAAAAAGAATATGGGCTTCAAAATATCCTTAAGAATTAGAAAATGGGTTGTAAATTATTGAAAATAATAGCTAATGGGTTTTATGCTGTTTTCCACAGATTTGGAGGCTCACTTCTGAGCCTACAAGGTTGGCGATGACGTTGTCCTAAAAAAATTGACGCGTAAGCAAGGCTTTGTCGACTTAGTCAACAGAAAGCAATTGTTGGATGTCCATCCAACGACCGTCGTGCTTCTTCAATCTCCAATCTTCCTGCTCCAGTAGCCCAAACCAGCGCCAGTAGGACTGCCTGCTCCCTCCTCCCATAGTCGATTGTGCTGCCGCCAGGCCATCCCTCTCCACCCGTACTTCCTATTATTTTTCGACACCGTCAGCCTCACCTTGCAGCCGACCAGTCAGTGCTCGTACCCCCCTCGGCGTGGGCATCCGCTGCTGTGGCTTCGCCGGCTCTGGGTCGTTCCCTTCCTAGGCCTCGCCCTCGTCCACCCCATTTGTGCTCTCGGCGCGGCATGGTTAACATGGTCAACAAACAACAGTCATCGGAAGAGCGATGTAAGTGGAGAGGCTGACAGTAGGGACCCACACAAGCAAGTGCCTCCTTATTACGGGCAAAATAATGATTCCTCCGCCTAACAACAAGGTCCCACCGGAAGGGCCTCTGTATTTTGCGAAAAAATGTTGCTCCCGCTAACATCTCGGACCCACCAGCTATATCTTCGCACGCAAGGAACTGCCTCCTTATTACGCACAAATAAATGAATATTGCCCATGCTATCTGGGACCCACCATAGTTGGAGGCTCACTCGTGGGCCTACTAAGTTGACGCGGACGGAGGGCTTTGTATACTTAGTCAATATTGAACGATTCTAGGTCCAGTGATTGTACGATGTCCATCCAACGGCCATAGTGCTTCTTCAATATCTGGTCTTCTTGCTCCAACCGCCAAAACCAACTCCGGTCGTGCTGCCTGCTCCTGCCTCCCGTGGCCGGCTCTGCTACAGCATGGGCCTGACCGCCCAAACCTCTGGCCAGGCCATCCCTCTACTCACCCACAACCCCTGTTATTCTGTGGCGACGGCAGCCTCATACCGCAGCTTAACCAGTCAACCCCCGTACTCCTCTCCGCGTGGGCATCCACTACCACGTCTTCCACGGCCCCGCGTCGTCCCCTTCTGTCAGGACCCCGATCCTAAGTCACACCGATCTAGCTGTAACACGTCATATCACTTTGCGGCCTCACGCATGGTAACCCCACGGGTGCCACCTTACCTGGCCCGGGACCGTTTGCGCATTTTGGCACACGTATATGACAGTGTCGCTAGCATCCATATGACAGAGAACTCGGGCCGACATGGCTAGTTATAAACCAAAAGTGGCACTAGATTACAGAGACAGGCATCCATGACCCAGCAATGAACGTGTCGGTCATCAACGTATGAACCCAAGTTGTAGCAAGCTACATGGACTTAAAGGAACAACGCGTGACATTTCCTCTAAGGGACAGACACAGGAACGAAGAAGGACACATGCCGGCCAGCCTACGTGTTCCGAGCAGTAGCAAGCTACCAAGGCTCATTGGAATCACTAGGAGGCATTTCCCTGTAAGGTAGGCTACCAAAGGAAAACAACTAGGTGTCGGATCCCACACATACCAAACATTTCAATCATACACGCAATATGCTCAATATGTGCAAATACAACATTGCATCACAACAGAACTCTATGACTCAAAGTACTTTATTTAAGAGGCCCCAAGAGCCATACATATCATATCCATACAGGTAGGAGTCACATGACCCAACACTCAAGTCATACAGTCATACAAGCACAAGCGGAAGCTACATGTCTGAGTACAGACAACTTAGAAAATAAAACAGGCTTGGTGCAGCCCGACTATCTACAAGGCCCTTCACAAGCTCCAGATCTCCGTCTGGGTGTCAAGCTACTCGTCGACGTCAACGTCTATGTAGAACCCATCAGCAGGGGCAGGGTTCTCCTCTGCAACAGTTATTAAGCAAACATGAGTACAAAGGTACTCAGCAAGTCTTACCACAGAACCTATCATACATGCAACATTATCAATAGGGGGCAGTGGAGTTTATAGCAGAAAGCCAGCTTTGACTCTTGGCTAACCTATACTACAACTCTCAATAGATTGCAAGATGTTATTACGAACACGAGTCCTCTACTCACCACATCAATACACTACCGAGGATCCTCTTCCGTCATCCTACGGAAGGGCCATCCACGGCACTCACGCTTATCTTGAGGCTTTTAGTAGTATCCATCAACTTGTCTATGAACTGTAAGAGTAACCAAGTAGTCCGTACCGCGAACAACGGCTATTCGAATAGATTGATAACTCTGCAGGGGTGTACCTCTTCACACACGCTCCCACCACTTATCGCCGTTTACTCGACATGTACTCGGCAACCTTCAAGCGGAAGCCCAGCGAGGGTGTCGGCCACGACCTGACTAACTACTCAAGTCTCTCGTCCAGGTTTATCGCCTATTTGGGTTCCATCCGTGGGGAGATCCGGCCGGGGTGTCGCTCACGGCCCCAAACGATGTGTACAGGGTTCCCGAGTCACCAAACGGCCAACCGGTACACCGTGCCACGTACCTGTCGCATCACAACCCACCCCGAGGGTCAGCGCTGTGCACGACCTCCAGTAAGCTATAAACACCAGAAACTAGTTGCAACTCCTGGACAGAGATCAAGGGTAATTAATAAGCCGAGAGGGTCCATTGGTTTCGGGCCCAATGCATGGTAGTAACTGGAACTTGAACCACACATACAGATCTCGGGTCCTATGTACGGTTCCAATGAAACAACCCACCATGTACTCCTACATGGCCTTTCATCGATACCTTTACCAAGCGTATTCCACACTTCCTTCTCTTTATCGTTATGATCATTTCACTCTGATTCATCACCCAGATGAATCAGACCAGACACAACTCTAAGCATAGCAGGAAACATAAACAAATAGCATGGTGGATCACACATCACATGGCTCAATCAACTCCTACACTTGCTAGTGGGTTTCAACTATTTACTGTGGCAATGACAGGTCATGCAAGGGAATAGGGTTCAACTACCGCAGCAAGTAGCAGTTCACACGCTGTTGCCTTAATGCAGTAAAAGAGAGCAGGAGCGAGAAGATTGGGTTTGTATCGGAATGATCAATGATTGCTTGCTTGACAAAGTAGTTGTCGGGTACTGCTCTTCAACTGGATACACGGCAGTATCCTCGGGAGCAGGACCTAACACAGAGAATACCGGCGATACAATCATTAACAAACAAATGCAACAATATGATGCATGCTCATGACATGGCAAGATGCATGTGTGTTGGCTAATGCAACTAAAACCAGAAGGGTTTGAGCCTATTTGAATCAAAGATTCAAATTGGCACTTTAACTATTATTTAAATAAGTGCATTATCATGTTTTAATATATACAGCAAGGTTAACTTGCTCAAACATGCATGAAACTAGTGCCATTGGAAAGATTTGATTTTTCTGATCATTTTTCATATATAAATCTTTTCCATCTGAGCTACTGTTGAATTTATATGATTTTTTGAAGTTTAGGCATTTTTTTGGAATTTCCTGAATTATTTTTAAATCTAAAAATCCCAGAAAAACCTTTACTGTGTCAGCATGACATCATGCTGACGTCAGCCAGTCAACAGGAGCTAGTCCAAGTCAAACATGACATGTGGGCCCGGCATGTCAGTGTCACAGCTAACTAACAAAGTTAATTAGAGTTAAACTAAAACTAAATAGCTGTCAGTGGGGTCTGGGCCCACGGTCAGTGACTAAACTAATTAACTAGTTTAATTAACATTAACTTAATTAAAATAGCTAATTAGGGGAGGGGTGGCCCACGCGTCAGTGACCCAGGGGTGGTCAACCCCCCGGTCAAACCCGCTGGCGAACTGACGCTTGCGAGGCCAGACACGGCGGCGTGCTTCGGAAAACGTCCACAGGGTTCAGTTCGAGCTGCGGTTGGGTGCGTTGGAAAGCCCTTGCCGTTGCGCGTCGGATGGTGGTGGTCGCCGGACCGGGGGTGGCCGGAGATGACGGCAACGAGCTCAACGGCGGCGACGGGCGTCGGGTGTGTGTGGAGACGCAGCTACGGTGGCCTAGGCGATGCGTGCGTGGTACCTAGCTTGTCTACGTGCTGCGGCGAGCAAGATGGACATGTGCCAGTGACCAAATGGTCACCGGAGCATCGCCGGCGGCGAGCACGGCGGCGGCGGTTTTCGGTGATCAACGGAGCGGTGGCTACACGGCGCAAATGAAGCGGAGAAGAGAGGGGTTCGGCGTAGAAGCTCATAGCGGTGCTAACGAGCTCGACGGAGAGGTCGGGGATGCTCTGCAGCTCCTAGATCGACGGCGAGGTGCTCCGGCAGTCCGAGGAAGGGGACGACGGCGTGCAGGCGTTGCAGGGCTCCCGGCGATCCGTGGCTCAGCGAGGAGGTAGAGGGCGTCGCGGCGAACCTTTTGGACACGGTCACGGGGCGAGGGGTAGGGTCTAGGTGCGGCAACGGCGAGCGGCGGCGACGGGCGGCTCGGTGATGTGAGGGGAGAGGGCCAGGGGAGGCGACGGAGACGAGGGGAAAGTGCGAGAGGGGTCGGGGCAGCTGCGTGGCGTCGACAAGAGACGTCCAGGCCGTCGGGAGGCAGGCAGGCAGGGTGGAGGTTGCCGGGCGCGTGCCGGCGCGCGGCGGCCACGCGCGCTGCCGACTCGCGCGAGGAGGAAGGCGACAAAACGGGCTGGTGGGCTGGGCCGGCTTGCAAACAGTGCTGGGCTCAGGTAAGTGCTTTCTCTCTCTTTCTTTTTCCTATTTTCTTTTCTGTTTCATTTGTTTTGCAACTTTGTTTAATTATTAAAAATGCCAGAACATTTTTATAACTCATGAAACTTGTCATGCCCACTGTATATAATATGAACAGTAGGGAACATTATAGTTTATGATTATTTGAGCATTTAAAATATTTTATAGCATTTAAATGCCCAAATTCAAATACCATATGATTTAATCCAGTGACCTTGGATGTCCTAGAAAATTGTGCACCATTTTTGGCAAAGGTTAAAGACTAAGGCAGAAATGATGAACATTTTTGAAGGGCATTTTGGGTACATTAGAAAATATTTTATCAAACCCTAGTTGTTAGAAGAGGGGTGCTGGGGGTTTCTGTCATTCCCATTTCAAGTTTCTTTGATAAGTAAACATGATGCACACTCTAGCTTGTCCTAATGCAAGTGCTAACTAGGGATGTGACAACTCACCCCCACTTAAAAGAATCGCGTCCCGAGATTCGGGTTCCTCCGGAAAGAGGGTGGGGTACTCAAGTCGAAGACGATCCTCCCTTTCCCAAGTAGCTTCACTCTCGGAATGATGTGACCATTGAACCTTGAGAAACTTGATATTGTGGCGTCGTGTGGTGCGCTCGGTTCGATCAAGAATACGAACGGGGTATTCTCGATATGTGAGATTGTCTTGGAGATCAAGTGTTTCGTGGTCCACTCCGCGGATAGGATCCGAGAAGCAACGCCTGAGTTGAGAAACGTGGAACACATCGTGAACTCTGGATAGGTGTGGAGGTAGTTCCAATTGGTAGGCAACTTCTCCTCGTTTGGCAAGAATGCGAAAAGGACCGATGTAACGAGGGGCCAATTTGCCTTTGATACCGAAGCGATGGGTTCCCTTAAGAGGAGTAACCCGAAGATAAGCCTTATCGCCGACTTCAAAAGTCACAGCCTTATGATGACTATCATATTGGCTCTTCTGGCGAGACTGGGCTGTTTTCAATCTCTCACGAACGATGCGAACTTGCTCTTCTGTTTCCTAAATCATATCCGGGCCAAAGAATTGTCTTTCCCCGGTTTCTGACCAGTTAAGAGGTGTTCGACACCTTTGTCCATATAGAACTTCGAAGGGGGCTTTACCCAAGCTGGCTTGATAGCTATTGTTATAAGCGAATTCGGCAAATGGGATACACTTTTCCCATTCCATACCGAAAGAGATGACAGAGGCTCGAAGCATGTTTTCCAGAATTTGATTGACTCGTTCCACTTGACCACTTGACTGCGGATGGAAGGCGGTACTGAAGGAGAGATGAGTTCCCATAGCATTCTGGAAACTTTCCCAAAATCGTGAAGTGAAAAGACTTCCACGGTCTGAGTTAATCTCCAACGGCACACCATGAAGTGATACTATCCGAGAGACATACAAGTCTGCTAGCTGGCTAGCGGTAATACTCTCTCGAACAGGCAGGAAATGAGATACTTTAGAGAGGCGGTCGATAACGACGAAGATAGCATTATTCCCTTTCCTGGTCCTGGGAAACCCGGTAATGAAGTCCATACCGACTTTGTCCCATTTCCATTCAGGAATAGCTAAAGGTTGAAGGGTGCCAGCAGGCCGTTGATGCTCTGCTTTGACTCGACGACAAACGTCGCAGTTAGCAATGAATTGAGAGATTTCTCTCTTCATCCTAGTCCACCAGAATCTCTGAAGTAGGTCCTGATACATTTCGGTACTACCGGGATGAATCGTGAGAGGAGATTCATGAGCCTCCTTAAGGATCAAACGTCTCAGGTTTCGTACTTTAGGAACCACTAAACGGTTGCTAAAGAATACAACTCCTTGATCATCAATTGAGAAACATCCCGCGACTCCTTTCTTGATGTTCCTCTTAATACGGGAAATTCCCGGATCAACCTTCTGTGCTTTGATGACCTGATCCGTAAGGGTAGGTTCCGCCACCAAGGTGGAAAGGAATCCTCGAGGAACAATGTGAAGGTTAAGCTTACGAAATTCCTCGTGGAGAAGTGGTTGTCCTTGTTGTAACATCAAGTTGTTACAATAAGACTTACGACTTAGCGCATCAGCCATGACATTGGCCTTTCCAGGAGTATAGGTGATTCCTAAGTCGTAGTCTGTGAGCAACTCAACCCAACGTCTTTGCCTGAGATTCAAATCCGGTTGGGTGAAGATATACTTCAAACTTTGGTGATCAGTGAAGATTTCACAGCGATTACCAAGGAGGTAATGTCGCCACGTTTTGAGTGCATGGACTACAGCTGCAAGCTCTAGATCATGAGTGGGATAGTTATCCTCATGTGGACGCAACTGTCGAGATGCGTATGCAATCACTTGACGATCTTGCATGAGTATGCAACCTAGTCCTTGTCGCGAGGCGTCGCAGTAGATTATAAAATCCTTGGAAAAGTCTGGTGGTACCAGTACAGGTGCAGATGTCAGGCGTCTTTTCAGTTCCTGAAAACTGGACTCGCACTGTGGGGTCCACTCAAACTTTTTATCTTTCTTGAGGAGTGCAGTTAGAGGTTTAGCAACCTTGGAGAAATTCTCAACGAAGCATCGGCAATAGCTCGCTAAGCCAAGAAAACTCCTAACTTGCTTGACCGATTCAGGGGGAGTCCAATCAAGGACGGCTTGAACTCGCTCGGGATTGACAGCAATACCCTTGCCAGAGATCACATGACCTAGATAGGTTACTTCTGGCAACCAAAATTCACATTTAGAGAATTTGGCATAAAGGCTGTGCTCTCGAAGTTTCGTCAATACCAGCCTTAAGTGCTCGGCATGATCTTCCTTGTTCTTGGAATAGATGAGTATATCGTCGAGGTATACCACGACGAATTTATCCAAGTACTCCATGAATATAGAATTCATTAACCGAGAAAAGGTAGCTGGGGCATTGGTTAAACCGAAGGACATGACGGTGTACTCATATTGG
This sequence comes from Secale cereale, assembly GCA_902687465.1. Classification (NCBI taxonomy): domain Eukaryota; kingdom Viridiplantae; phylum Streptophyta; class Magnoliopsida; order Poales; family Poaceae; genus Secale; species Secale cereale. The sequence goes on along the minus strand of LR738713.1, from coordinate 387,418,389 downwards.
CCATAACGAGTAACAAAAGCCGTTTTAGGAATGTCCCCGTTCTTGATTTTGATTTGATGGTAACCCAGCCTCAAATCCATCTTAGAGAAAACTGAGGATCCAGCGAGCTGATCATACAGGTCGTTGATCCTGGGGAGCGGATACTTGTTCTTTATGGTGACTAGATTAACAGGTCGGTAATCTACAACCATCTGCTCCATTCCATCCTTCTTCTTGACGAAGAGGACGGGGCAAGCCCAAGGGGAAGAACTGGGACGGATGAAACCTTTTTGCAAGGACTCATCGAGTTGTTTCTTAAGCTCAGCTAATTCTAGTGGTGCCATCTTATAAGGTCTCCTAGAGATTGGGACGGTTCCTGGGATAAGATCTATCACGAACTCGACATCTCTGTCAGGTGGAATTCCTGGCAGTTCTTCTGGAAAAACATCCGGAAAGTCACGGACTACCGGGATATCTTCGAGTTCTGGTAGAGGGCTGGCATTAAGAGAGTAGAGCTGACGCTCAGCCATTCGGGTCAAGACATTGACTATCTTGCCGGATGGATGTGTAAGTTGAACGATCCTAGTATAGCAATCAATCTTGGCGTAATGAGTTGTCATCCAATCCATACCCAAAATGATGTTTATGTCCGAGGACTTGAGAGCGATTAGGGATGCAAGGAAAACAAGTCTATCGACAAGGATTTCATTTCCATGGCTTACCGTAGAAGTTTGCCACTTTGAACCAGGAGTTTGAATAACCATGGAAGTAGGCATGTCACAAAAAGTCATGTTGTGCAATCGAGCATAGCTCTCAGATATGAACGAATGGGATGCTCCAGTATCGAAAGGAACAGATGTCGGATGGCAGTTTACGAGAAGCGTACCAAGGACGACGTTAGGATCCTCATAAGCTTCCTCAGCAGAGACATAGTTGACATGACCACGTGCAGTGGGGATTGGCTTGACATAATTCACCTTGTCGGTTGGCTTACCACGGCCAACGGGTTTTCCTGGTTGGTTCTGGGGACACTCACGCATGTAGTGCCCTGGTTCTCCACACTTGAAGCATGTCACAGTGGTAGTGCGTGGAGCAAAGTTGGAAGGTGGTCCTCCATAGGTCTTAGTAGGTGCAAACTGTTGAGTTGGGCGAGGCGCCTCATAAGATGGCCTCGGTGTGTACTTGGGTGGCAGAGCAGTGTTAGGAACCCACACACGGCGCTTATGAGAGCCAGAGCCGGATGAGGAACCAAAGTCTCGAGTATGCTTGCGTGTAGCCTCGAAGTCGGTCTGGCCCGTTTCAGCACTGATAGCCTTGTTTACCAACTTCTGGAAGGAAGTGCACTCGTGCAGACGTAGATCTCGGCGGAGTTCAGGGCTGAGTCCCTTGCGGAACCTTGCCTGCTTCTTGGCATCGGTGGATACTTCCTCAGGTGCATAGCGTGCCAAGTTGCCAAACTCGCGACTATAGCCATCCACAGTTAACCGGCCCTGGGTGAAATTGCAGAATTCCTCCCGCTTGCGATCCATGAGACCTTCCGGAATGTGATGTTCACGGAATGCCTCACTAAACTCAACCCAAGTAGTGATTTGGCCAGCAGGACGCATAGCTTCAAAGTTTTCCCACCCAAGACTGGCAGGGCCCTCCAGATGGTAGGCAGCGTAGGTAACCTTGTCAGCTTCGGCCACACGGGCAGAGTGTAGCTTGTGGGTAATACTACGTAGCCAATCATCCGCATCCAGAGGTTCAGTGGAGTGATGGAACTTTGGGGGACACATCTTGATAAAGTCATTGATTGACACCACGTCATTCCTCTGACGAAACCCAGTGTTCTGCTCTATGCGTTCCAGCAGACGGTTGGTCTCTCTCTTGTTCCGTTCTGCCTCGAGCATAACTTCCGCCAAGGAGGGTGGCTGGGGTAGATTCCCATCTCTAGCCCCACTAGCCTCACCCTGCTCCTGAGCAGCAGGAGAGTTGCGAGTGTTGACCATCCTAGGAAAGCAAAACAACGGTTTAGACAAGGATGGCAAAAATTTGACATAGAAGTGCAGAATGTAATAGATGACACGAAATGCAGAGATGTTCATCCGTACGACATGGTAATATAGAAACTGCTATATATACACCAGTGGTCATACACACCATACATAGTTTAGTACAAGCCAAGGCTAAGGTACAACTGCGGTGAAAGACGATACATCCCATCAGAGGCATTCCAAGCTCCTATACATTATTTAACTACACCTCCGGAACTCAGTACATACTAAGTCATATTCCACAAGACGCGCAGGACTGTGGAAATACAACTACTACAATACTACTACTACCACGGTCTAGCTCAGACATTCCCGTAGTAATCTTCGTAAAGATTACCACCGTAGCCTGGAAGTGGAACAGACGAATCTTGAAACTCACGAGCACTCGAAGGCTGTGGACCATAGGGACATGGATGTGGCCTCGATTCCGATGCTGCTGGTAACCGACGCCCACGTGGAGGTGTAATACCCCCAACGTCACGCCAATCCATGCGATCAGGCAGACGAGTCTGCACGGGGTACAAATCCCGCATGTCCAGATATCCGGTGTGCACAGCAGGTGCAAGCCGTGTCAAAGTAGTCCAGTGGGCAGCTCGAGTGTTATACAGCTCCATTTGGAGGGCACGGACCTCACGGTCCCTATCCTCCAACATCTGAACAGTAGTCTGAAGCAGTGGCTCTTCATGAGCAGCATCAGTATACAGACCAGTGTAGTAGCCTTCCTCTCCGGGAAGTGAGGCTGGCATGTAACAGAACTCAGTGTTCAGCAACAGGGCATGCCTAGCCCGGAGAATGGTCATCATCGAATAGGCACATCCTGCACTGCCATCTCGATGGTAATCCCGATTCCATAAGACCAATGGATGGGGTCGTTAGCTCCGGGATATGAGGGGTATATCCGGACTGTGCAGAAATACTGACTCTGATTGAAATCCCGGTACTGTTCCTCCACGGTGTACTCAGGATACCAGCGATATCCGGTCTCAGTCAGCACACGGACTAGCATAGCCGTGTGACCGGGCACATTAATGCACCGAGTCAAACGAACCACTTGGTGAGGGGTGCGGCCAGACATCTGAAACACGAGGTAATGCAAAGGCATTATTGTTTCTGGAAGAAATCGGGCAGCATAACAACTGTAAATGCTCAAACAAAGATTTGAGACATCATACAAATGATAGCATAGCCACTCAACGATCCATATCAAGGTTCCGGTCCAACAATCATCATACTAAAAGGATAGAAACTGAACTGAGGCTTGAAACCAACAATCCTAAGAGTCTACGGATTAGTAACACGTGAACCTAGTAAGGATAAGAGGCCTAGTCCTAAATCCCCGTAGAAAGAATAGACTGACTTAGATCAGAAGGGCATAAGGTAAATGAGTAAAAAGAGCCTTACGTTCCCTTCCACAATCAATTCCCCTAAATATAACTAAGAATTTTTCTAGACTCAACATCGACCAGTTTGGCTTGAGAAACCTACAGGCAGTCCAGCTCTGATGCCAACGCTGTCAGGACCCCGATCCTAAGTCACACCGATCTAGCTGTAACACGTCATATCACTTTGCGGCCTCACACACGGTAACCCCATGGGTGCCACCTTACCTGGCCCGGGACCGTTTGCGCATTTTGGCACACGTATATGACAGTGTCGCTAACATCCATATGACAGAGAACCCGGGCCGACATGGCTAGTTATAAACCAAAAGTGGCACTAGATTACAGAGACAGACATCCATGACCCAGCAACGAACGTGTCGGTCATCAACGTATGAACCCAAGTTGTAGCAAGCTACATGGACTTAAAGGAACAACGCGTGACACTTCCTCTAAGGGACAGACACAGGAACGAAGAAGGACACATGCCGGTCAGCCTACGTGTTCCGAGCAGTAGCAAGCTACCAAGGCTCATTGGAATCACTAGGAGGCATTTCCCTGTAAGGTAGGCTACCAAAGGAAAACAACTAGGTGTCGGATCCCACACATACCAAGCATTTCAATCATACACGCAATATGCTCAATATGTGCAAATACAACATTGCATCACAACAGAACTCTATGACTCAAAGTACTTTATTTAAGAGGCTCCAAGAGCCATACATATCATATCCATACAGGTAGGGGTCACATGACCGAACACTCAAGTCATACAGTCATACAAGCACAAGCGGAAGCTACATTTCTGAGTACAGACAACTTAGAAAATAAAACAGGCTTGGTGTAGCCTGACTATCTACAAGGCCCTTCACAAGCTCCAGATCTCCGTCTGGGTGTCAAGCTACTCGTCGACGTCAACGTCTATGTAGAACCCATCAGCAGGGGCAGGGTTCTCCTCTGCAACAGTTATTAAGCAAACATGAGTACAAAGGTACTCAACAAGTCTTACCACAGAACCTATCATAGATGCAACATTATCAACAGGGGGCAGTGGAGTTTATAGCAGAAAGTCAGCTTTGACTCTTGGCTAACCTATACTACAACTCTCAACAGATTGCAAGATGTTATTACGAACACGAGTCCTCTACTCACCACATCAATACACTACCGAGGGTCCTCTTCCGTCATCCTACGGAAGGGCCATCCACGGCACTCACGCTTATCTTGAGGCTTTTAGTAGTATCCATCAACTTGTCTATGAACTGTAAGAGTAACCAAGTAGTCCGTACCGCGAACAACGGCTATTCGAATAGATTGATAACCCTGCAGGGGTGTACCTCTTCACACATGCTCCCACCACTTATCGCCGTTTACTCGACATGTACTCAGCAACCTTCAAGCGGAATCCCAGCGAGGGTGTCGGCCACGACCTGACTAACTACTCAAGTCTCTCGTCCAGGTTTATCGCCTATTTAGGTTCCATCCGTGGGGAGATCCGGCCGGGGTGTCGCTCACGGCCCCAAACGATGTGTACAGGGTTCTCGAGTCACCAAACGGGCAACCGGTACACCGTGCCACGTACCTGTCGCATCACAACCCACCCCGAGGGTCAGTGCTGTGCACGACCTCCAGTAAGCTATAAACACCAGAAACTAGTTGCAACTCCTGGACAGAGATCAAGGGTAATTAATAAGCCGAGAGGGTCCATTGGTTTCGGGCCCAATGCATGGTAGTAACTGGAACTTGAACCACACATACAGATCTCGGGTCCAATGTACGGTTCCAATGAAACAACCCACCATGTACTCCTACATGGTCTTTCATCGATACCTTTACCAAGCGTATTCCACACTTCCTTCTCTTTATCGTTATGATCATTTCACTCTGATTCATCACCCAGATGAATCAGACCAGACACAACTCTAAGCATAGCAGGAAACATAAACAAATAGCATGGTGGATCACACATCACATGGCTCAATCAACTCCTACACTTGCTAGTGGGTTTCAACTATTTACTGTGGCAATGACAGGTCATGCAAGGGAATAGGGTTCAACTACCGCAGCAAGTAGCAGTTCACACGCTGTTGCCTGAATGAAGTAAAAGAGAGCAGGAGCAAGAAGATTGGGTTTGTATCGGAATGATCAATGATTGCTTGCCTGACAAAGTAGTTGTCGGGTACTGCTCTTCAACTGGATACACGGCAGTATCCTCGGGAGCAGGACCTAACACAGAGAATATCGGCGATACAATCATTAACAAACAAATGCAACAATATGATGCATGCTCATGACATGGCAAGATGCATGTGTGTTGGCTAATGCAACTAAAACCAGAAGGGTTTGAGCCTATTTGAATCAAAGATTCAAATTGGCACTTTAACTATTATTTAAATAAGTGCATTATCATGTTTTAATATATACAGCAAGGTTAACTTGCTCAAACATGCATGAAACCAGTGCCATTGGAAAGATTGGATTTTTCTGATCATTTTTCATATATAATTCTTTTCCATCTGAGCTACTGTTGAATTTATATGATTTTTTGAAGTTTAGGCATTTTTCTGGAATTTCCTGAATTATTTTTAAATCTAAAAATCCCAGAAAAACCTTTACTGCGTCAGCATGACATCATGCTGACGTCAGCCAGTCAACAGGAGCTAGTCCAAGTCAAACATGACATGTGGGCCCGGCATGTCAGTGTCACTGCTAACTAACAAAGTTAATTAGAGTTAAACTAAAACTAAATAGCTGTCAGTGGGGTCTGGGCCCACGGTCAGTGACTAAACTAATTAACTAGTTTAATTAACATTAACTTAATTAAAATAGCTAATTAGGGGAGGGGTGGCCCACGCGTCAGTGACCCAGGGGTGGTCAACCCCCCGGTCAAACAGGTCAAACCCGCCGGCGAAGTGACGCTGGCGAGGCCAGACACGGCGGCGTGCTTCGGAAAACGTCCACAGGGCTCGGTTCGAGCTGCGGTTGGGTGCGTTGGAAAGCCCTTGCCGTTGCGCGTCGGATGGTGGTGGTCGCCGGACCTGGGGTGGCCGGAGACGACGACAACGAGCTCAACGGCGGCGACCAGCGTCGGGTGTGTGTGGAGACGCAGCTACGGTGGCCTAGGCGATGCGTGCGTGGTACCTAGCTTGTCTACGTGCTGCGGCGAGCAAGTTGGACATGTGCCATTGACCAAATGGTCACCGGAGCATCGCCGACGGCGAGCACGGCGGCGGTGGTTTTCGGTGATCAACGGAGCGGCGGCTACACGGCGCAAATGATGCGGAGAAGAGAGGGGTTCGGCGTAGAAGCTAACAGTGGTGCTAACGAGCTCGACGGAGAGGTCGGGGATGCTCTGCAGCTCCTAGATCGACGGCGAGGTGCTCCGGCGGTCCGAGGAAGGGGACGATGGCGTGAAGACGTTGCAGGGCTCCCGGCGATCCATGGCTCAGCGAGGAGGTAGAGGGCGTCGCGGCGAACCTTTTGGACATGGTCACGGGGCGAGGGGTAGGGTCTAGGTGCGGCAACGGCGAGCGGCGGCGACGGGCGGCTCGGTGATGTGAGGGGAGAGGGCCAGGGGAGGCGACGGAGACGAGGAAAGTGCGAGAGGGGTCGGGGCAGCTGCGTGGCGTCGACAGGAGACGTCCAGGCCGTCGGGAGGCAGGCAGGCAGGGTGGAGGTGGCCGGGCGCGTGCCGGCGCACGGCGGCCACGCGCGCTGCCGACTGGCGCGAGGAGGAAGGCGACAGAACGGGCTGGTGGGCTGGGCCGGCTTGCAAACAGTGCTGGGCTCAGGTAAGTGCTTTCTCTCTCTTTCTTTTTCCTATTTTCTTTTCTGTTTCATTTGTTTTGCAACTTTGTTTAATTATTAAAAATGCCAGAACATTTTTATAACTCATGAAACTTGTCATGCCCACTGTATATAATATGAACAGTAGGGAACATTATAGTTTATGATTATTTGAGCATTTAAAATATTTTATAGCATTTAAATGCCCAAATTCAAATACCATATGATTTAATCCAGTGACCTTGGATGTCCTAGAAAATTGTGCACCATTTTTGGCAAAGGTTTAAGACCAAGGCAGAAATGATGAACATTTTTTAAGGGCATTTTGGGTACATTGGAAAATATTTTATCAAACCCTAGTTGTTAGAAGAGGGGTGCTGGGGTTTCTGTCATTCCCATTTCAAGTTTCTTTGATAAGTAAACATGGTGCACACTCTAGCTAGTCCTAATGCAAGTGCTAACTAGGGATGTGACACCTTCCTAGGCCTCACCGTCATCCACGGCCTTGGTGCTCTCAGCGCGGCGTGGTCAATGTGGTCAAGGAACGACTTCCATCAGAAGAGTATTGTACGTGAAGAGGCTGACAGTCCGGTCCACGGCCGTAGCAAGGAAGCGCCTCCTTATTACGCGCAAAATAATGATTCCTCCACCTGGCAGCAGGGACACACTGGACGGGCCACCGTATTTCACGAAAGAAACGCCCACTGACTACTGGGACCCACCAGCTACATCGTCGCACGCAAGGAAGTGCGTCCATATTACGGGCAAAAAAAATTGATTCTCCCCTGACCGCTAGGACCCACCATCGATATCTTCGCACACAAGGAAGTGCCTCCTTACCTCCCTGACAGTTGGGACCTTCCCGGTCGAACCATACGTAGGGTTGTCTGTCTGGTCGCGAATGTGTACGTACATACTGGTCGATCGGTCTGTCTGCAAGCTGCAGCGATGAACCGTGGCCGAGTAAGGAAGGGCACGTGTCGTAGTAGAGGCGCGGACATAGCATGTCATGCAGTCCCGTCAATATCATGTACACATACGTACAGCCAGGGTGCAAGAAAGTAAATACACCCATGTACGTACATATGGGTGCGGTCTTGAACGCCTGCTCGTGCATACATACGGCCAGGGCTCGTGTACATGGAGAGGCAGCGGAGAGCAGCGATTGTGTCATGTTCGTCGGCAGCCAACCAACTGGGTCGGAATGGAGAAACTATGTCGTGTTCATCGGAAGGCAACAGAATGCATCTTGTTCATTGGGAGCCAATCGGCTTGGATAGAACAACCAAAATGAGGCCTGGCGTACCGCAGAACGGAGGAAACGGCCTTCTATTTGACCGCCTATGGTCGAAATGGGATCCTATTCACCGAGAGGGGTCTGGCGTACTGCACAACGGAGGAAACAGACTTGTGTTCAAGCTCCTACGATCGAAACGGGGTCCGGTTGATTGGGAGGGGTGTGGCATAACGCAAAACGGAGGAAACAGACTTCTCTTCGACCTCCTACGGTCGAAACGGGGGTCCTATTCATCAGGAGGGGTTTGGCATACTGCAAAACGGGACTCCACGGGCTACTGTTCATCCACCGTCGACCTCCTCCAGCCTCCACATGCGACTGTCCATCCATGGTGTCGTGGAATTAGCACGGCAGATGTCCGGTTTAGCGGACTTGATGATGGAACCGTCACACGGGTTAGCTTGAAGGGGTTCATAGCACACAAAGGACACAGAGAGTTTATACTAGTTCGGCCCCTTCGATGAAGGTAAAAGCCTACGTCTAGTTGGTTTGGTATTGCTTGGGCGTCGGTTTACAGGGAGCGGATCGCTTGCCTGTAGTCTCGACGGGTTGATTCTTGCTTGTCCCTGAACTGTCGCCGGGTCGTCCCTTTATATAGAGGTGACGCCTAGTCCGGTTTACAGAGTCCCGAGGCCGGCTCATACTTGTGTCCGCCTCGGTCTCTATATTTTCTTCCTTATCTCTCAAGTTACATCGCTTGGCGGTTTACAAATCATAATTCTATACATGGGCCCCTAGGTCTTATGGGCCGTAGCTTTTACTGAATATTACAACCAAGTATAATATAACTAAGCCGGTTTACACTAGCCGGTTCATACCTGCTAGTCATATCCCTGACATTAGGCCCCAGAATGATTTGAACTTTGTTCATATCAATCTCTCTTGTCTTGCATAATTTTCTTCTGTATCTTCTCATTTTTTGTAAACCGGCTCTGACGTCATCTTCGAGAATCATTGAATCTGACCGTGACATCATCTCCGCATTTAACGCTGCGAGCTGTACTGTAGCTTTGTTTAATGGTTATCCCGAAGATCGAGGCGTCAAAGGGATCTTTATCCGATCTTTTCCCCCTCGAATCCTGCATCTGTCGCTTCACCTCTGTCTTTCTCTTATAAATACCGCCGTCCCCCTTCGTTCTTTCTTCTTCTCGCCTCTTCTTCCTCCGTCTGCCGCCCGAGCTTCAAGACGCCGTTGACGCCCGAGCTTGAAGCGCCGCCGTTGCCTCGCCGAGTCAAGACCTCCCTGGCCGCTGCATCAACCTGATTTGACCAGAGAACTCCGCCGCTGTCCTCCGTTGTTCAGGTACGTCTTTTCTTCCTCGTTATAGATCTGCATCCTCTAGGGTTCTTCCCTGTTCCTCCGCCATTAGGGCTTTCAACGAAAGCTTCATCTTGTTCCTCTTAAACGCTCACTTCGTAGAAAGTTTTTGACCTTTATGCCCAATTAATAGATCTTCCACTAGTATTTGCTTTAGATCCCGCTACTTATACTTATCCTGTAGATTCATCTGCTCCGCATAAGACCCTTGCGTTTCTTCCTGTACTTTCTTGCACTTATTTTTCTTTTCTTTTCTTTGTGCGCCCAGATCTGTTCCACTTTAGCCGTTTACAAAGAAACTTTTTCTTCTCCTTTGTAGATCCATTAGGTATACTCCGGTTTATACTGTTATGCCCTGTTCCTGTAAAAAATTTGAAGTTTGAGCGTGACGGTTTAGCTGTTCCTCTTTTGCTATCGTGAACCGGTAATGACATAACTCCCTGTTATTGCCGGTTTAACCGTATCATTAGTCCTCTGTCTAAACCGTTGCGTAACCTTCGTAGGTATCTTCCGGTTTATATTGATGTACTCGCGTAATCCGGTTTACCCTTTATCTTTTTGAGTACTTGTCCTTCTATTGCCATGGCCAAACAGTTTGTTTCTTGTGATTGGGTCCCTTCCATCATCACTGAGGAAGACTTGGCCAAAATTGCTGAAATTGGTACTTTAGGTCCTCGATCCGTTTTGAAGTGGCGGGCTCCAGGAAATGAATGCCCTCCTACTCCCAGACAAGGGGAGGTTATTGTTTTCTTTGACCACATATCTCGAGGCTTCACCCCCCCCCTGGTTCAAAGTTCTTCCGGGACGTTCTTGCTGCCTTCCAACTCCATCCTCAGGATATTGGGCCCAACTCCATTTCAAATATCTGTGACTTCCAAGTATTTTCAGAGGTGTATCTGCAAGAAGAACCGTCTGTCGATCTGTTCCGGGACTTCTTTCACCTGAACCGGCGCACAGAGTTCACCAGCGGACCGCATCAGGAGCTCGGCGGTGTTAGTATCCAGAAAAGGAGAGACGCTGTCTTTCCCCACGCCGCTCTCCACACACACCCGAAGGAGTGGAACAAATCATGGTTTTACTGTATTGATACTTCTCCTGAAGGGGAGAATCCCTTGTCGGGTTATCGCGAGCACCGTATTCCGGAAAATCATCCTCTGCCGCAGCGACTTAGCTCTGTTGAACGGACCCGGTTTGCATCCCAGCTATCTAGATTGAAGGCTTTCATGGCCAATGGTTTAGTTGGAACCGACTTTATGCGCTGCTGGCTCTCTTGGAGTATTCTTCCCTTGAGCCAGCGATCACAGTTGATGTGCCAGTATTCTGGTAAACCGGATGACCCTCAACGGTTTACCAAGGAAAAGCTCTCTGAATCGGAGGTTATAGAATCAGCTAAGAAGATGCTCAACGTCTCCTTAGCAGACTGCAGCAAGGTCGGGTTAGCCCCGTATTATAAGAAGAATAAGCTGCCTGCGGTAAGTTTTGCTTTTCACATATGTCTTTGATCCGTTTATTTAAACCGTCTTGTAACTGTCTCTGTCTGAACAGGCCGATGATCCTTTCTGGAAAAGAAAACCTCAGGAGAAAACCGGCAAGCAGCCGCGTCGAAAAACCCTTGCAAATAAGAAGAGGAAAGCGGCCGGAGGCTCTAGTTGTCATGCTGAGGAGGACGATCCGGACTCTGAGGTATGAACTAATCCGGCTTTAATTTGCTTGCATGTGCTCATATCTGTATCTAATAATAACCTTCCACAGGAATTGGCTGAAGGTGATAATCCGGCTGAAGTTGAGGTAACTATCCTTTCTTCCGATTCAGAACCTCTTCCACAAAAAAGTCGTCGGACCGTCCGGAAATACCAATTTTCTCATCCTTATGCTCAATTGGATCCTAATTTTCTTTTGAAGAAACAACAGCATGAAGCTCTTCGCCGGACCACTCGCCATAGCGGCTTGGCAGTGGAATCATCCGGGATTTCTCTATCTCCAGCTCGGAAGCGTCGCACTGAGGTGATACTTTCTCCGACTCTTCTTCATACCAAGGCCGGGCTTATCCGAAAACCTCTTAAACCGTCTGATCCTGATTATCAGGAGACTCCATTATGCTCCTCTGGTGAATCAACTGCTACTCAACTTCCTCCATTGAAAACTGTCCCAGGGTAAGTCTTTTTAACATTTCCGGTTTATGATTACCTTTTTGCTTCACAATGTTAACTCCTTCTGCAAACTTTTTTCAGCAAGCCAAAGCCTAGCAAAAGACAAAAGGCAAACAAACCTCCTGCTGAGACTTCTGCAGATGATCCAGCGGTTGAACCGACAACAACCGTTCCTCCAGAAGGCGAGCCCATAACTCCTCTTGAAGATCTTGCACCTACGGATCATATCTCAGTACCCGAGAATCCTACTGCTGAAGATGTCCATAATCTATCAAGTCCTGTCCGGGCCAACTCTCCTCAAGTTAATCCGGCATCTCCAAATCCGGTTCACACTGCGACTCCACCAACTGCACCTGCTTCTCCAGAAGTTGTAGTGACTGGGGCTGCTTTCGTTGCTCCGGCTGAGCCCACCGTTTTAGCCAAGCATACGGCTAAAACGGAGAAGCTATATAAGGAAAAAGGTAAATGGAGTACTGAATTATCCAATCTTGCAGATATGAATGCCCAAGAAATCTATTTTGGGTACTTAAACCGGCTCCACAGCAGCCGAGACTATGAAGCGAGCTTGGTTAACTTAATGAGGGAGAAATATGAGGTAATACTTTCCTTCTGACTTTGTGCTTTTGATATGCTTCTATCTCATAGTAGCCCCCAAGTTCCGGTTTAGCTGCATTGTGAAGGTGATCCAGAACTTATAATTTGAACAATTGATCTTTACATTAGCCCCCAAGTATCAAGTAGATAACTTGTTTATGTTTTTGATACTTGTAAAAAAATTCTGCTGATACTTCAATCATCCATTAGCCCCCAAGTGTCAAGTAGACAACTTGCTTGTGTGCTTGAGACTTGTAATTTTGAATTGCTGCTGTTTATTGCTTCAACTGCCATTAGCCCCCAAGTGTCAAGTAGACAACTTGTTTGTATGCTTGAGACTTGTCTGATTTTTGCTTCTTGTCACTTGATTATGCTTGCAGGCTGATTTAAACCGGAACGCTGATGAGATCAATGAACTTCAGAGCCGTCTTGCTGAGACAGAATCTGCCGCTTCGAAAGCTAAGAAAGATCTTCAGGTAAGTTTAAAGACTGCTGAAGATCTGAAGAAATTCTTTGAAGAAGAGCGGACCACTTTTGAGGTTCAAAAGAAAGAGCTGGAGAAAAGGGTTCAGGAAGCTGAAGGGGCGCTTAATCCGGTTACAGAAGAGTTAACCGGTTTAAAGCAGCAGATTGAGTTGATGACCTCTGCAATCTTTGGTAAGTATAATCTGAACTACTGCTTTATCCTTGTAATCTTCCATCTGTGCCGGTTTAACCGTAATATCTATATGCAGGGCGCCGTGTCTCCCATCTTGGGGATGACCTACGGAAGAAACTTAAAGCATGTTACACCTTGGTCGAGCAGCTATATTCCGGCGCTCAGAGGATCATTAGTGCAACATCTTTCGGTAAACCGGCCCCTACGACCATCCAAGACACGTTGAAAAAATTATCTGTTCTTCCCGTGCGTCTAGAAGAAGTCAAAAAATCTTCTGCTCGAGGTGGTGCCCTCTTGGCCCTTACCAGGGCTAAAGCCTGGGTCCCGGATCTTGATCCGGAAGAAGCTTTAACTGGATTTCCTGACACAAAAGACGACGGTTCCACTTTTACCGCAAAGGATCTCTATGCCTTGATGAAGGAGATGCGCCCCCTCGCCAGCAAGCTTGCAGCTGAATCCGATTTATCCAGGTATCATCCGGGGTACGACTTGCAAAACAAGCGGGTGGAGCGGCCGGTTTATGACACCGTCAATTTAATCCCACCGGTTCGCTCTCATACCTTCGCTCCAGATATCGAACCTTTTGAGCTGATCAACGAAGAGATGTATTTCCGGGCTTTGACGAAGATTGATTGGTGTGTTCCGGACTTCCAACCGCTTCAAGAGGACGAAAATATCCCGGATCAAGGTGATGGCCAGCCGTCTCAGCAAGAAGGAGCATAACTCCGAATTTATTGTTGTAACTGCAGTCTCTGCTTTACCAAACAATCTTTTTAATCCGTCAGGCTTGCTATGCCTTGTAATAGGATAGCTGAAACATGATCCACTTTAATCCGGATATTCTGTCTTTCTTGTGTGAGATATTTGCTAATTTAAATGTTGTCTGATGTCGTTTATCTTGCGTATCATCTGTTTCTGCAAAAGTAACACTGAAAACATGTCCTAGCGGTTTTCCGCTGAGACAAAATATGCTCAACACTCTTAATCCGGTAGATATCAAGATTTCCTGATGAAGATCTTCATGGATCCAATAACAAACCCGGGTTTTGATAACAGACACCGGTTCATTTTGTTCTGAAAAACTTTGTTCAGAAATTTGTGGCTTGTTGCCTGATAGATGATCCGGGTTATAATGAACACCGGTTTACTTATGCTGGTATTCATGACCCAGACTTTTCACTATATAGATATGTGGTCAGCTTCTGTAGCTGTTCCACTCCGGTTTAAAGGGTTATAAAACACAAACACCAAAAGATGCACATTTTGCAAATAAGACCATGTAGTCGAGACTTTTTAAGAGCTGCCAGGCTCAAAGCAAGGTTCAGCCAATCACTGGGATGTGGATTATCCATCTTTCCCAGAGGGCCTAGCCAATCACTGAATGTGGATTATCCATCTTTTCAGAGGGCCGATAGAACCGCAAATAAAAAATTGAGCCAATCACTGGATGTGGATTATCCATCTTTCCAAAGGGCCTAGCCAAGCACTAAATGTGGATTATCCATCTTTTCAGAGGGCCTCCATGGTTCCTCGAACCGGTGGGTAAATATAAACCAATCACTGAATGTGGATTATCCATCTTTTCAGAGGGCCTCCATGGTTCCTCGAACCTGTGGGTAAATCCTGAAGCGTCCTCTCTTTAAACCGGATGTGATCTCATGTTCTTTAGAGAGTTTTATTGCTTCTTTGTATACTCTGCAAAAAATCAACTTTAAACCGGCCAATATGTTGAAATATAATATCTGATAAAACTTGCGTGGTTGTCCTCACAAGATATTTGTATTTGAAAAAAAGGCTGAGCCCCTGGTTTACCGAGGGTGCCGGTTTATTCATTAATCATAATATATACATAGGATACAGTGGAGCTCGTAGCTCAAGTGTAGTATGGCCGTAAATGGGCGATGTTCCATGGCCTCTTCGTCTCCTCTTCTGATGTCCGTGAGTCCTTGTGTTCTCGAACGTCCACCAAGTAATATGAACCATTGTGTAGATTCTTACTGACCACAAAGGGCCCCTCCCAAGGTGGGGATAGCTTGTGCATATCTGTTTGATCTTGGATGAGCCGGAGTACCAAGTCGCCCTCCTGGAACGTCCTTGTTTTGATCCGGCGGCTATGATATCTGCTCAAGTCTTGTTGATAAATTGCAGATCGTGTCGCAGCTATATCACGCTCTTCATCCAGCCGGTCTAAACTGTCTTGCCTTGCTCTCTCGTTGGCTGCTTCAACATAAGCCGCTACCCTTGGTGAATCATGACGTATATCGCTTGGAAGGACTGCTTCAGCACCATAGACCATGAAGAAAGGTGTGTAACATGTAGACCGGTTTGGTGTAGTGTTGATACTCCAAAGAACAGATGGCAACTCCTCAACCCAACATCCTGGGGTTCTCTGCAAAGGAGTCATAAGCCGGGGCTTGATACCTCACAAAATCTCCTGATTTGCCCTTTCAGCCTGACCATTGGATTGGGGGTGGGCCACAGAAGACACGTCCAAGCGAATATGTTCTCGTTGACAGAATTCTTCCATCTCACCCTGGGATGAATTGGTGCCATTGTCTGTGATGATGCTGTGTGGAAAGCCAAACCGGAAAATTACTTTTTTGATGAATTTGACTGTCGTTGCCGCATCACACTTGCTTATAGGCTCTGCTTCAACCCACTTTGTAAACTTATCTACTGCTACTAGTAGATGAGTTTTCTGATCTTGGGATCGCTTGAAGGGTCCAACCATATCAAGCCCCCAAGTCGCAAACGGCCAAGTTATTGGTATCATCCGGAGCTCCTGTGCCGGAACCAGAGCACGCCTCGAAAATTTCTGACAAGCATCACACTTCCGGACCAGATCTGCCGCATCTGCATGAGCAGTTAACCAATAGAAACCATGCCGGAATACTTTAGCCACCAATGATTTTGAACCGGCATGATGACCACAATCACCTTCATGGATCTCGCGAAGGATCTCACAACCTTCCTTAGCTGACACACACCGCTGAAATACTCCAAAAGTACTGCGATGATGAAGCTCTCCGTTTGCAATTGTCATGGACTTAGAACGCCGGATTATCTGTCGTGCTTCTTCTTCATCGTCCGGTAACTCTCCTCGGCTCAGATATGCCAAATAAGGCAGCATCCAATCTGGAATAACATGAAGCGCTGCAACTAACTGTGCCTCCGGATCAGGAACAGCTAGGTCTTCCTCCAATGGTATCTGAACCGAAGGACTGTGCAATTCATCCAAAAAAGTGTTTGGCGGCACCGGTTTACGTTGAGAACCCAGTCGGCTTAAAGCGTCGGCCGCTTCGTTCCTTCGCCGGTCTATATGATCCACCTGATATCCTTTGAAGTATCCTGCGACTGCTTCAACCTCTCGTCTATAAGCTGCCATGAGGGGATCTCTTGAATCCCACTTGCGGGAAACTTGTTGTGCCACCAAATCTGAGTCGCCAAAGCACTTAACCCGGCTCAAATTCATCTCCTTTGCCAGCCGCAAGCCATGAAGTAATGCTTCATATTCTGTTGCATTATTAGTACAAGGAAACAATAGGCGGAGGACGTAACAAAATTTATCACCTCGGGGGGAAGTTAAGACAACTCCAGCCCCCAAGCCCTCCAATTGTCTTGAACCGTCAAAGTGAATCGTCCAGTAAGTAAGATCCGGCTTCTCCTCAGGAGTTTGCAACTCTGTCCAATCATTGATGAAATCCACCAATGCCTGAGATTTTATTGCGGTGCGTGGCACGTACTTCAACTCATGTGGGCTGAGTTCTATGGCCCACTTCGCCACTCTACCTGTAGCCTCCCTGTTCTGGATTATGTCCCCCAATGGTGCTGAACTAACCACAGTTATTGGATGACCTTGGAAATAGTGCTTCAACTTCCGGTTTGCCGTAAACACACCATATACCAACTTCTGCCAATGAGGGTACCTCTGTTTGGATTCAATGAGTACTTCACTCACGTAGTAAACCGGGCGCTGAACCGGGTATTCCTTCCCTGCTTCCTTACGCTCGACCACGATTGCAACGCTGACTGCCCGTGCATTGGCAGCGACGTATAACAACAGCGGCTCCTTGTCAATAGGGGCAGCTAGGACCGGCGGCTTTGCCAATTGCCGTTTCAGATCCTCAAACGATGCGTTTGCCTCATCACTCCATATAAACCGGTCTGTTTTCCTCAGCATCTGGTAAAGCGGAATCGCCTTCTCTCCCAAACGGCTGATGAACCGGCTTAATGCTGTGATCCGGCCAGCGATACGCTGAACATCATTGATGCAAACCGGTTTAGTCAAAGATGTGATGGCCTTGATTTTCTCTGGATTGCCTTCTATTCCTCTGTTTGAGACCAAGAATCCCAGTAGTTTACCTGCCGGAACACCAAAAGCACACTTCTCCGGATTAAGCATCATCTTATAAGCTTGAAGATTATCAAAAGTCTCCTTAAGGTCCTCTATCATTGCCTCCACTTTCCTCGATTTAACCACAATGTCATCCACATAGGCATGAACATTCCTCCCTATCTGCCCTTTCAGACAATTCTGAACGCAACGCTGATAAGTTGCTTGAGCACTCTTTAGTCCAAAAGGCATAGACACATAGCAAAAAGCACCAAAAGGGGTTATGAAAGCTATCTTCTCTTGGTCTTTAACTGCCATCTTGATCTGGTGATATCCTGAATATGCATCCAAAAAGCTTAGCCGCTCACATCCCGCTGTGGCATCGATGATTTGATCAATGCGAGGGAGAGCAAAAGGATCAGTTGGGCAAGCTTTGTTGAGGTCTGTGTAGTCGACACACATTCTCCACTTCCCATTCTTCTTTAACACCAGCACCGGATTAGCCAACCACTCCGGATGAAAAACTTCCACTATGAACCCTGCGGCCAAAAGCCTGGCCACTTCTTCTCCTATAGCCTTGCGCCTCTCTTCGTTGAAGCGGCGCAAGTATTGTTTAACCGGTTTATATTTCGGATCAATGTTAAGGCTGTGCTCAGCGAGTTCCCTCGGTATACCTGGCATGTCAGAAGGTTTCCATGCAAAGATATCCCGGTTCTCACGGATGAACTCGATGAGCGCGCTTTCCTATTTGGGATCAAGGTTAGCGCTGATAGTGAACTGCTTAGACGAATCTCCAGGCACAAAATCAACTTGCTTGGTCTCCTTTGCTGATTTAAATTTTAAAGCTGGATCATGCTCTGTAGTTGGCTTCTTCAGCGGAGTCATATCTGCCAGATCAACATTATCTTTATAATACTTCAACTCTTCCGTGGCACATACTGCTTCTGCATAGGCTGCATCTCCCTCTTCACATTCCACTGCTATCTTGCGACTTCCATGAATCGTGATCATGCCCTTATGACCCGGCATTTTAAGCTGCAGATAAACATAACATGGCCTAGCCATAAACTTAGCATAAACCGTCCTTCCAAACAGAGCGTGATAAGGGCTTTTGATCTTGACGACTTCGAAAGTTATCATCTCCGACTGGAATCATGCTCATCTTCAAAAGTAACTTCCAAGTCAATCTTTCCAACCGGATAAGCCGACTTACCTGGGACCACTCCATGAAACACTGTGTTTGATTGCCTTAACTTCTTATCCGTCAGACCCATACGACGAAAAGTCTCATAGTACAAGATATTGATACTGCTACCACCGTCCATGAGAACCTTAGTGAACTTGTAACCTCCCACCTGGGGTGCCACCACCAAGGCTAAATGACCCGGATTATCCACCTGCATCGGGTGGTCTTCTCTAGTCCATACAATGGGCTGCTCTGACCAGCGCAGAAATTGCGGTGTTGCCGGTTCAACTGCGTTAACAGCCCGCTTCAAAACTTTCTGATCTCGCTTACACAGACTTGTGGTGAAGACATGATATTGCCCACTGCTCAATTCCTTTGGATTACTTTGATACCCGGATTGCGGCTGCTATTGCTGATGCTGTTGATTCCCCTGATTATTGTAATTCCCTCGGCCCTGCTGTTGATTGCTTTGGTTATTGTAACCACCTTGGCCATGTTGCTGATTGCTTTGGTTATTGTAACCACCTTGATGATGCGACTGATTGCCCTGGTTATTATAACTTCCTTGATTATTTTGATTACCGGCCCGGTTTTGATAACCATTATTATTGCTCCTATATCCTGATCCGGAGCTGCTCCCCTGATGACCCGGACCATAAAACCCAGGACCTGAACCGCCATTTGGAGGCCTGTCATGAGGATTAAAGCGGCTCGCCATTGCTTTCATAAGGGGCCTGCACTCTCTTATGGTGTGCTTTGCCGGTCGATTTCTCGTGCCATGCTTCGGACAAGGCTGATCTAACTCTTGGTCCCAGCTAAGAGTCCCTCCACCGGTTTGTGGAGGTGGGTTTCCCATGCCATGTTGAAAGTCCCCTTGAACTTGAGTGTTGGCCACGAAGTCAGAGTCTCCTTCTGCTTTCCGTTTGCCCAAAAAACTCGTAGTAGCCGGATTAACCTGCGCCGGTTTACCAGACTTGCTAACCTTCCCCGCCTTGTCTCCTTCAGCTTCTGGGTACTTGGTATTATCAGAGTCCCCATATTTTACCAAGGCACTCATGAGAGTTCCCATATCATTACAATCCCTTTTAAGCCGTCCGAGCTTTAACTTTAAAGATTCAAACCGGCAATTGTTTTCCAAAGTCACTATCGCCGTACTGGGATTGATACTATTTGAAGAGTGCAAGATCTCCGCTACTCTCCGCACCCAAGCAGCTGTAGACTCCTGCTCTCCTTGCACACAAGCTACTAGATCCACCACTGACATCGGCTGCTTGCATGTATCTTTGAAGTTTTTGATGAACTGGCTGCGTAGTTCCCCCCATGATCCCGATAGAGTTTGGGGGTAAACCCTTCAACCAGGTCCGGGCTGTACCCTCAAGCATCATAGTAAAATACTTTGCACAAGCCGATTCATCTACGTCCAGCATCTCCATGGCCATCTCATAACTTTCAACCCAAGCTTCCGGAGCCAAATCCGCTGTGTAATTAGGTACCTTGCGGGGCCCTTTAAAATCCTTAGGCAACTTAACACTTCGTAAAGCGGGGATAAGACACTGCACCCCAAAAGAACTCGTCGTAACTCCTGTTTCTGCTGTGGCTGTGTGAACCGGCGTCGTCTGACGAACCTCCTCCCGGGCTCCTGACCTAACCCGATTTGCATCCGGAGCTGGTGCCGCCGCGCCGGCCGAATTATCCTGTCTGCGCTGATGCCGCCTGCGTTCACTGCTAGATACTTCTGGTTCCTCCCAGTGCCTAGTGTAACTCCGGCTGGGACGTGGTGTTGAATGTAGCCTTTCCCTGCTATGAGAGTATGCTTGCTGCTGTATTAACGCCGTATTAAGCAGCTCCTTGACCCTGCGCGCCTCCAATGCCACCGGAGACGTCTCCTCCACGGGTAAAGCGGCCAAACGTGCAGCAGCTGCAGCGATGTTATCCAAAGGGTTTGAATAATGACCTGGAGGGGTGGGAACATAAGGTGCCGACGCGATCCGACGATCCTGCTCTGCGGTGGGCTGCTGAACCGGCTCCTCCCTGGCTGGGGGTGCCCTCCGGTTTGAAGCCGGATTATTACTAGTCCCAGCCCCAGGTGTCCTGAACAGATTTGTTGCTTCATAAACTGGCGGCAGACGAGATTGGTACTTTTGTCCCCTTACTCCTTCCATAGAAGCTTGCTCCATCCTTAGGTGAAAAGCTTGATCATTCAGTTGTGCTTGTCTCACCGCTATCATTGCCCTCTCTGCCTTCAGATCCTCCTTTAATTGATCAATCCGGCCTTTCAACTGAAGGAGCTCTGCATCATGATGCGCCTTGTCTGCTGGAGCTACTGTTTCCACCGCTTTAGCTGTGAACTCCTCGATCAAGGTGGATAGAACTTCAGTAGGTGAGAGGGCCGGGCCGCTCCCTCCTACACCAGCTTCTGCTGTTGTTCCATTCACTTGGGGCTGTGAACCGGCCATAAAGACAGCCACCCGGTTTGGCGGGCCGAAGGGGTCCGGAATACTGTTTCCATCGAACTCGCCCTCAGACCGGCCATCCTGTAACTGATACAGAGACTCAGTTTCTCCGGATGAAGATTCATCGTCGGAGTAGACAACTGTTGCACCATCGGATTCCGATCCGTCCTCGGTTCGAACTCCGTGGATTGCTCCAACGAACACGTGCTTCATGGCGGGCTGAATCCGGGCCGATCTCGCACGCTGAGCCGGCTCGACGATGTTGGGGAAGATGTCCGGCTCAGGTCCCGGTTCGCCGATTTTGCCAATGAAGACTTGGATGCCACCGAAGGGAACCCGGTACCCGTATTCGATTGAATCGGCCTCCGGTCCCCAACCTGCATCATCGATGTAGATCCGGCCGCGGCGACTCTTGGTCATCCGGCCGACCGCGTAACCCTTGAGCCCTTCAAAGCTGCCCTTCAAGAACTCGAAACCATCGTGCAGAGGCCCCACGGTGGGCGCCAACTGTCGTGGAATTAGCACAGCAGATGTCCGGTTTAGCGGACTTGATGATGGAACCGTCGCACGGGTTAGCTTGAAGGGGTTCATAGCACACAAAGGACACAGAGAGTTTATACTAGTTCGGCCCCTTCGATGAAGGTAAAAGCCTACGTCTAGTTGGTTTGGTATTTCTTGGGCGTCTGTTTACAGGGAGCGGATTGCTTGCCTGTAGTCTCGACGGGTTGATTCTTGCTTGTCCCTGAACCGTCGCCGGGTCGTCCCTTTATATAGAGGTGACGCCTGGTCCAGTTTACAGAGTCCCGAGGCCGGCTCATACTTGTGTCCGCCTCAGTCTCTATATTTTCTTCCTTATCTCTCAAGTTACATCGCTTGGCGGTTTACAAATCATAATTCTATACATGGGCCCCTAGGTCTTATGGGCCATAGATTTTACTGAATATTACAACCAAGTATAATATAACTAAGCCGGTTTACACTAGCCGGTTCATACCTGCTAGTCATATCCCTGACACATGGCGTCTCCCTCCTTCCTCTACGGCTCATGTTCATCCAGCCTCCACCACCCCTCCACTGGCTACTGTTCAACCAGCCCTCCATAGGGTCCTGTTCATCCACCCCAACCGGCTCGATCGGGGTCCTGTTCATCCAGCGGCAATGGCCTCTAGCTACTACCACGGGGTCCTGTTCATCCAACCCCCGGCCAGCAATGCTCACTATTCATCAAGAGGCGGCAGGATCGATCGACTTCAGTTAGCAGCAGTAGCAAAGGAATCGCCCGATCGGGTTCAGTTAACAGCCAGATCCATCGATCGCTCGGGTTCAGTAATGCGTTGCCTGTAGTGCAATTGCTCGGGTTCAGTAGGCAAACGCCTCGCTCGGGTTCAGTTAGAGCCCAACGCCTCGCACGCATGCGCGTACGTGTACGAGAGAAATGCGCAATCCCTATGTGCATCGCTCTGCCTCGACCACCCACCGTAACCGGGAACTCCCCAATATTTTCCTCGCCCTCGCTTCTACCATGATTTTCCCGTCATGGACGGCCCAAAGAATGTCATGCAGCTGCGTCTTCGGCCCGCCGAGGAAGAAAAGCCCATTTTTGGTCATGATTTTCTGTCATAGAAGTAGGAGCCCACCACATCTATCATAATAAGGCTTCAATCCCTTGTCGCCCTTGGACATCCTTCCTCTACCTCTCCAAGAACGCGCAAACATGGATGCTAGTGCAAGAGCAAGTTATCTCAAGAAGGTGCATGAGGAAACACGGTCCATGATTGAGCGTCAAATCCAACGTCTCAACACCAACAAGACACCAATGGTGTTCCAACCGGGTGATCTTGTTTGGATGCACCTACACATAGACCGCTGCCCCAAGGAGAGCAAATCCAAGCTTCTTCCACACGCCGATGGGCCATTCAAGGTGCTAGCACGCTACAATGACAATGCTTACGAGATTGACATCCCCCGCGCCAAGTACAACGTAAGCGACATCTTCAACGTCAAAGACTTGTCACGCCTCCATGGTGATGAAGATCATGATCCGCTCCCGGATCTCCCCCAAGGGGGGGAGATGATGTGGAGCATCCCTCCATCATCCCAATGGACACTCCGTCACTGCCACTAGCACCAACGGGATCAATGACAAGGGCACGTGCACGCGCCATCGAGAGCGAGGTGAATTCTTTCCTCTTCGAGTTTCGTTCGGATTAACATGAAAATTGGGTTCTACCTCATAAGGACATGTTATGCATTCTTAGTAACTAAGGAGATGACCGTGAGAAGGAGAAGATGGAGACTCGAGCACCCAAGAAGCAAGAGAAGGAAGAGGAGGACGAGAATAATGAAAGAGGAGGAGCCCTGGCCACTCCACGTGCCTGGCCTCCCCAGACCCCGGGTGCCCGGCCGGCCGGTTGGGAGCAGCCCTTGAGCACCCCGGGTGCCGGGCCTGGAAGGCCCCGAGTGCCCGGCCCCTCCCTGGAGCTGGACAAGGCCGCCCGGGTGCCCGGCCAGTCGCTGGTGGCCGCTCGGCCCAGCCCGGGTGCCAAGTCCACCAACCCTGGGTGCCCGACCCCCCTTCAGCCACCCTGCCTAGCCGCCCGGGTGCCCGGCTGATCGGCCCTGGGTGCCTACCCCCCTCGCCTGGACCCAGCCTCCACCCCGGGTCCCCGGGCAATCAACCCCCGGGTGCCCGGCCCCCTCCAGTGCGCCAACCCCTGGCCGGTCCGGGTGCCCATACCCCTTTGCCCCGGGTGCCCGGACCCCTCCTAGATTGTTTGCGTTTTCAGGGTCATTTTGGATCTTTGTATCCCTCTCTCCCCCAATTTCGTCCCTGGCCTTTATATACTCTTTCTCTATCTTATTTGTGAGGTTAGCAAAGTATTTGATAGAACATTGAGAGCTTTTCTCCTTGTATCCCCTCCTATTGGAGATCAAGACCCCTCTTGGGAAGAATCCTTGTGGATTACAAGATCTCGCAAGGGAGTAGATCATAATCAAGACCTCATGTCCTCTAGGAGTGGGAAGAACTTTACCTTGTGCTTGTTTCCTTGGATTGATCTTGTATGCTTGTGGATCTCATGTGTGCTACTCTAGTGGATGTGTGATTGTGGTTTGTTTGAGTGATTTCTCTTGTGTTCTTCTGTTCTTGTCCCTTTCCCCCCTCCAAGTGTGAAAAGATCTCCCCTAGGGTTTCACCCTACAACAAAATGTATTTAAAAGGTCAAATGACCCTTGAAATTTTCCAAATTTTCACATGACAGTTGTATTAGTGCACGTTAAATGTATAAAAAATTTGAAGGCTATAAGAGGAAGTTATCTCCTGTTCATCATCAAACATGCATTGTTCCCTCTCGGAACCATGAGCCTGTTAGTGAGTTGCTCCGGTTTGTGAGGGGTGTGTGTCCAAACTTTCGCCAAATAGGCCATTATTTTACCACACCATCTTGGTGGCATGACATTACATCAAGCAAGGTTTCATGTTTTTCTGGTCATTTTTTAATATTTTGGAATTAAAATGCCATGGCACACCATGCATGTACATGTGTCCATGCCATGAGACCAATATGTTTGAAAATTCCTTCTAATTTACTACACGTGGAATTAACTCACTCACAAGTACAAAAATATGATTTTTCAACCCATTATGGTTAGCCGTTGCATGTAGATATAGTTCAATTTTGAATTACGGTCATTAAATGGCTAGAAAATCACTTAAATGTCTTTAAAAAGTCAAATGACCCCTGAAATTTTCCAAATTTCCACATGACAGTTGTATTAGTGCACGTTAAACGTAGAAAAAAATTGAAGGCCGTGAGAGGAAGCTATCTCCTGTTCGTCATCAAACATGCAATGTTCCCTCTTGTAAGCACAAGCCTTCTAGTGAGTTGTTTCGATTTGTGAGGGGTGTGTGTCCAAACTTTCGTCAAATAGGACAATTTTTTTACCACATAATCTTGGTGGCATGACATTACATCAAGCAAGGTTTCATGTTTTTCTGATCATTTTTTAAAATTTTGGAATTAAAATGCCATGGCAGTCCATGCATGTACATGTGTCCATGCCATGATACCAATATGTTTGAAAATTCCTTCTAATTTACTGCATATAGAATTAACTCGCACACAAGTACACAAATATGATTTTCCAAATCATTATGGTTAGCCCTTGCATGTAGATGTAGTTCAAATTTAAATTACGGTCATTAAATGGTTATAAAATCACTTAAATGTCTTTAAAAGGTCAAATGACCGCTGAAATTTTCCAAATTTTCACATGACAGTTGTATTAGTGGACGTTAAACGTAAAAAAATTGAACGACGTAAGGGGAAGCTATCTCCCGTTCGTCATCAAACATGCATTGTTCCCTCTCGGAACCACGAGCCTTCTAGTGAGTTGCTTCGGTTTGTGAGGGGTGTGTGTCCAAACTTTCATCAAACATGCCAAATTTTTTACGACATCATCTTGGTGGCATGACATTACATCAAGCAAGGTTTCATGTTTTTCAGATCATTTTTAATTTTTTTGGAATCTAAATGCCATGGCACTCCATGCTTAATTTTGTCATAGCCGTTAGACCAATATGTTTGAAAATTCCTTCCAATTTACTGCACATGGAATTAAACCACACACAGGTACACAAAATATGACCATTCAAACCATTATGGTTAGCTGTTTCATGTACATGTAGTTCAAATTTGGATTACGGTTATTAAATGGCTAGAAAATCACTTAAATGACTTAAAAGGTCAAATGGCCCCTGAAATTTTCCAAAATTTGACATGACAATTGTATTAGTACTACAAATTTTCTCGTACAGTTAAAACACCATCTGTTGCCACTTTACTCCAAATTCGTCTTTCACGGCTAACAGAAAATATCCACAACATCACACACAGTTTTTTTAGGAACTGTTTGCGATGGAAATTTCTGGGTCTATTTAAGTCTTCCTTCTTAAGCTTTGCCTGCTCGTCTTCTCCACTGCCGCAACCCCCGAATCCACGAATCTCGATCCCCATTCCCGCACCCCCTTCTTGCAAATATGACGCCATGGAAACGCTTCGTTAAGGCCTGTACGATGGTCGCGTCCTCCCCGAGCACCGCCGCCTGCGCTGAGTGCGCGACCGCCTACATCGAGAGTGCCATCGCATCCGCCAAGAGGGCGTCTACGGCAGCCGACGGGGCAGCTGTGGCAGCCTAGACGGCTGCAGCAGCTGCCGTGACAGCGTCTGCAAACACCGAGAGCGCTCGAGCTGCCGTCCGTGCCGCCGATGACGCCCTGGCATGGGTCGAGGCCATCCACGCCAAGATCGAGGACGCAAATGTCAAGATATTCCAGGGCACCTCGGAATCCAGCATGCAACCCACGTCCGAAAGGCGGCGGTGGCCATGGAGCACCTGCTTCCTCGTGAGATCGCCAAGAGGGAGCTGGAGATGCAGGAGGCGGCGGAGATTGAGGAGCACCGGGAGGAGGAGTTGCGTGTGGCCAAGGTCTAGGTATAGAAGAGTCTTTCCGTCGAGGAATCGATGGTGGAGTACCAAGGCAAGCTCTGGCGCAGCCACTACAATGAGTACTATAACCTTGAGGGCTGATACGTCTCCAACGTATCTATAATTTTTGATAGTTCCCTGCTGTTATATTACCATTCTAGGATGTTTTACAATCATTTTATAGTCATTTTGTATCATTTTTTGGTACTAACCTATTGAAATGGTGCCAAGTGCCAGTTGTTTTCTGCATGTTTTTTACATCGCAGGAAATAAATATCAAATGGAGCCCAAACACCGTGAAACTTTTCGGAGAATTTTTATGGGCCAGAAGACACCTGATGGGCCAGAGCTGCACCTGGGGGCGCCCGAGGGGGGCACAACCCACCAGGGCGTGCCAGGCCCCCCTGGCGCGCCCAGGTGGGTTGTGCCCACCTCGGTGGCCTCCTGCACCACCTCTTTGCTCTATAAATACTCAGATATTCCAAAAACCCTAGGGGAGTCGACGAAATATTCATCCAGCCGCCGCAGAGTCCAGAAACACCAGATCCAATCTAGACATGATCTCGGATGGGGTTCACCACCTCCATTGGTGCCTCTCCAATGATGGGTGAGTAGTTCTTTGTAGACCTACGGGTCCGTAGTTAGTAGCTAGATGGCTTCCTCTCTCTCTCTTGATTATCAATACAATGGTCTCTTGGAGATCCATATGATGTAACTCTTTTCGCGGTGTGTTTGTTGGGATCCGATGAACTTTGTGTTTATGATCAGATCTATCTTTTTATATCCAAGAAAGTATTTGAGTTTCTTTGATCTCTTTTATGCATGATTGCTTATAGCCTTGTATTTATTCTCCAATATTTGGGTTTTGTTTGGCCAACTTGATCTATTTATCTTGCAATGGGAAGAGGTGCTTTGTAGTGGGATCGATCTTACGGTGCTTGATCCCAGTGACAGAAGGGGAACCGACACGTATGTATCGTTGCTACTAAGGATAAAACAACGAGATCCATATCTAACGCCATACATAAACGGATATTGTCTACATCATTTCATCGTTCTTAATGCAATACTCTGTTTTTTCATGAACTTAATACATTAGATGCATGCTGGACAGCGGTCGATGTGTGGAGTAATAGTATTAGATGCAGGCAGGAGTCGGTCTACTAATCTTGGACGTGGTGCCTATATAATGATCATTACATGGATATCGTTATAATTATTTGAAGTTCTATCAATTGCCCAACAATAATTGTTTTCCCACCATTTGCTATTTTTCTCGAGATAAGCCACTTGTGAAATCTACGGCCCCCGGGTTTTCTTCCTCATATATGTGCCTTTACGATCTATTTTTCTTTGCTTTTATTTTCAGATCTATTTGTCGGGGGAAACTGTCCTCCCACGAGCACCTATGGGACCGGAGCCCCTTCTACGTTGCGGTAAGGGAGCGGAGGGAGCACGGAGAGCAGATCGAGGGGCACACGCGGGCAGTTTACCCAGGTTCGGGCCGCGATGACGCGTAAAACCCTACTCCTGCCTTGGTTGTATTTAGTTTTCGGAGCTCGGGAGCTTGAAGATCTACAGTACCAGCTACACCGAGCGTGAAGTGAACAAGTTTCTGGAGTCGAACCCCCTCTACGTTGTGCATGGGCCTCCTTTTATAGCTCAAAGGGGTCACTGACAGGTGTCAACGTAGAGGAGGGTAAAAATGTAAAAATGGTGGTGGTTGTAACAGTGCATGAACAGTGTATAAATAGTGGTCTTTACCTAACCTTGACGGTGGGGGACAAGGGCATTTAATGCCCGTCGCCGTCGACCCCAAAAGCGTCCGTCCATGCGTCTCTGTTCGCCACGGCGGTAGCCTCGTCACCGCGGCTCGCCAGTGTGTCCCTCAGGCTGCACAGCCATCTGCCACGCGCCCCTGGAAGGGCCCCAGGGCAACGCGTGGCCGAGTGAGCTGGGGCGCAGGCACACAGTGTGAGCTTCCCCCGGCAAGCACCTTGCCGGGGGCCGCTATCTTGCCGGGCCCGGGAGCTTGCCGCTTCCAGGGCCCTGCCGGGGCGCACGATGCGCCGCGATGTATCTTTTGTCGTGTTTATCCTTTGGCCTTCCTGGCAAGCGCCTCTTGCCAGGGTCTTGTGCTGGAAAGATGTCCTTGAGCCTGGTGCGGCCTTCCCGTCAAGCTCCTCTTGCCGGGGTCTTGTCTTCTAACTTAAATACTTTGTTCTTGAATGGCTTGAAGGGATCTGGAGCGGGCCTCGGCAAGCGCGTGGTAAGCCCTGCCGCGGGAAGCTGCTACTGCCCGTGCACAAGTTGGGGTACTAGGGCACTCTTACCTTAGTACACCGACAGGAGCCCCCGGGCCTGGGCCACACACGGTGCCGAGCGCTGTTGGGCCAGGCCCAAGACAATGCACGGGCACAAGCGGCCCACGGCAAGCCGTATCCCTCTCCGTATCCGCCGCATCCCTCCCTAACGGCACGCGTCGATTGCGGTGTCGTGGGAGAGATCGTGGCCTATTCTTTAATGGGAAATGCGGAACGTCCCCCACTTCCCCCTTAAAAGCAGAGGAAGCAGGGGCAGTC
Source organism: Secale cereale (assembly GCA_902687465.1). Taxonomy (NCBI): domain Eukaryota; kingdom Viridiplantae; phylum Streptophyta; class Magnoliopsida; order Poales; family Poaceae; genus Secale; species Secale cereale. The sequence goes on along the minus strand of LR738713.1, from coordinate 387,389,151 downwards.
CCCCCCCCATCGTCTTCATTGCGCCTTGAGTTCTCAGAAACCCCCGCCGCTCCCTACTTCCGCCCTTCCTCCACCGTCCTCCCCACCCGCCGTGCCGCCGTTCTTCCTCGCCGCCCCCGCCATGGCCCCTAAGAGCGACCAGGCGAAGAGCGACAAGGCGAAGAGCGACAAGGCGAAGAAGGAGAAGTCTGAGCAGGCGGCGAAGGTGGCGGCCATGAGGAGGAAGAGTGTGGTCTTCCCGCCAAGGCTCGGCCCAAGGGAGCTGCGGGACAAGTACTATCTGTTCTGGGCGAGGGAGACGAAGGATCATCCCCGCACCCAAGTCCTCCCCGTCGTGGCCGTCGACATGTTCCTGGGAGGTTACTACTTCTTTGCTGCATTCTTCTACTGCGGTCTTTGCCCTCCGTTCTCGGAGTTCTTCTGCGATGTAATGAATACATATGGCTTCCGTGTGTTAGATTTCACCCCCAACGCCGTCCTCACCCTTGCCGTTTTCGCACATCTGTGCGAAAACTACGTAGGAGTCCACCCAAATGTAGCTCTCTTCCGCCATTTCTTCACGCCTAGAGTAGAGTCCGGATCCCCCCTCTCCGGCGGCATCTCTTGGATCTTCAGGCTGAACAAGAAGGAGGCGTACTTGAAGGGAGAGCTCCGCGGCAAGTGGGAGGAGTGGAGGGCAGATTGGTGTTGGATCCTGGAGAAAGATCCCGAGCAGTTCACCTTGCCGCGCCAGACTGCCATAGTGCGCGGCAAGGATTGGAGTGACTTGGCCTCGGAGGATGACAAGTTGCAGATCGCTTTAACTAGTATTCTTCGTCTCCGGGCTGCCAGTCTGACAGTGGGTGAAGTTGGAGCTGATTTCCTCCGCCGCCGCATCGCCCCTCTGCAGGAAAGGAAGAGGCCTGCTTGGGAGTTCGGTAATGCGGCAGACCGCATGAGGCTGCGCCCCGGGTTGAACTACAACTTCACCGTCTTGGAGTTGAAGGGGATGGTCCGGGAACTGTTCAAACACGACCCCAAGCACCCGGAGTGGTTCAAACGGTCGACCGGAGTGGTCCCTTTGTGCAACAACACGACCCTCAGTGATATCCGCGCGGCAATGTCAGAGTGCGACTCCCACGGGGTCGTCCCCACTTGGCTGGAGCCCTCGGCGGAGACCGTGCAAGCCTTCTTTGATAACTTGGTTGAAAGACCACGCAATGCTGATGAGAAGAAGGGGCTCACCCGGGAGACCACCGCGCGGGATATAGCGTACATTGCCTCCAGAATGGAGGAGGCCGCCGCGGCAGCAGCGGCAGGTGAGTTTGGATACACCGTTGACGAAGCGGAGGCGGCGGACGCGGTGAGCCAGGCCGAGGAGGAGGAAATCCTCAAGCTACTGCAGATCACGCCCGAGGAGTTTGTCGGGGAGCCTACCGGGGAGCCTGCCGGAATTGGCGAGGCTGCCGGGCAGGGAACCGAGTCCAGCGGGCCTGTCGAGGAGGAGGAGGAGGGGGAGGCCGAGTCCGGTGATTCCGATGAAGACTCCGGCGGATCCTTGAATCTTGATGACGACGCCTCCTCGTCCTCGGAGAACTCTCCGCCACCACCAAGCCCAAGTCCTCCGCCGCAACCGAAGAAACGCCTCCGCAAGGCCGTCGAGACGGCGAGGCCGCCGCCGCCCCGGCAACGACCGCAGCGCCGGGCGACGCGCGCCACTACGACGAGCAAGGTCGCTAAGGAGGTGCCCCGTGATCGAGCGACAAGCGGAGGGGGGTCTTCCCGGAGTGACTCCGGGGTACCTTCTGCTCCTCGGTCCTCGGCGACGACCGGTGCTGGGTCTTCACAGCCCGCAGCTCCGGAGCCCGCCAAGCGCCCGAGGGAGCCCTCTCCTCCGGCTCCTCGCGCTGGAGCAGCCGAGGCGGGATTTGACTTCTCCGCTCTCAGCTCCGACGAAGAGGAGGAGGAAGAGTAAGTACTCGTAAATTTCATTTTCTTTGATTTTGTCTTGATTTCTCTTGCTTGGTTCTGATCTTGATCTTGTTTTGGCTTCCAGGACCTTGTCCCAGCGGATGGCGAAGAGGGCCAAGGTCCCTGTGGTCGAGATCGAAGACGACGAGCCCGCCGCAGCGACAGGAGACGCGCCAGCGGCAGACTTGCCGGATCAGCCTGCTGCTTCGAGGAGCAGCCCCCAGCGCAGCCCCCAGCGTAAGTCTGGTATTCGTTTTTATGCTTGACGGGCGCGCTCGAGGTTGTTGCTCGTACTGATGTTTTGTTGTTTCGTGCAGAGGTGGAGCCGCAGCCGCAGGAGCACCAGGAGGTTGCCCCCGACGAGCCACTTGCTCCACCCTCCCCGCCAAGGAGGAGCTCCCCGGCAAGGGACGGTGCTCCGCCAAGGATGGGTACTCCGCCAAGGGTGAGTACCCCGCCAAGGGAGAGCACCCCGACAAGGGAGGGCGCAAGCGGCCCTCCGCCAGCAAGGTCTACTACTCCGCCGCCAAGGGAGAATTCCCCGGCGAGGGACCCCGTCGTCGAGGAAGTCCGCGAAGGTAAACCTTGTAGCTTCTTCTTCTCGAATTCTTATTTTTGGATATTTGCTTGACGATGTTTCTTTTTTCTTCTACTAGATCCTCCCGCCCCGGAGCTGATGGAGACGGAGGCTACCGCCGAGGAGGGTGTGCATGGCGACGGCGGCAACGCCACTACTGCTGAGGGAATGGCTGGAGCCGACGAGCCAGCCGTCGAAGAGACCGCCCCGACCGCCGACGCCGCGGCTGGGGAAGGGACCGGCGACCACATTGCTGGCCCGGAGGCTGCAGGAGCGTCGGACGCTGCACCGGTCGCCGACCCCTCCGCCTCCACGGAGCGGCCGGGTGTCTACCTGGAGGCCGCCAACGGGGTCTTTATTCAAGTCCCGTGGGCGTCCTCGTCTAGGGTGCCCGCGGAGGGAGAGACCTTCGACGGAGAGGTTCTCGCCTCCGCCGGGCTGAAGGTTGTGGATGCGCGCGGCAGCAGCGACGAGCCCGAAGAAGAGCGGCTCCTTCGCCGGCTCCTGGCCTTGTACCGGGCCAGGCAGGCGAAACTGGAGTCTCGGGAGGCCCTGGCTGCCAAGGCTGGTGCTGACCGGGAGAAGCGTGCCGCAGAGCTCCGTGTCGCCAACCAGGCGGCCCTCCGAAACTTGGCGGAGGAGCGCGAGGAGCTTGCCGGGGCGCAGCAAGCATTCGTCCTCGAAAAGGCCGAGGTCGAGGAGCAGCAGCGTCTGGCCGCCGAAGAGCTGTCTCGGCGGGAAGGGGCGCTCAACCAGCGGAAGGTCGACCTCGACAGCCACAAGGACGACCTCACCGCCCGGGAGCAGGCTATTGGCGGGGCTCTGCGGGAGGCGAGGGATGCTCCCGCTGACGCAGAGACCGCCAAGAAGGAGCTGGAGGCCAGAGTAGCGCAGTTGGAGCTGTTCTTGAAGGCCAGTGAAGACAGGGTCACCACGCTCAACGTGGAGCGGGAGAAGGATGCCCACACCAACTCGGAGTTGCAAATCCGCCTCTCCGATAAGGGTAAAGAGCTCACTGATGCCAAGGACTCCATTGCGGATCTAGAGCTGAAGGTCTCCACCCTGACTGACTCGCTTGACGCTGCCCGGGACCGCGAGACCAAGCTGAAGGACGATCTCCGCGCTGAGAGGGCCCTGCTGGAAAGCACCGCCGTCTCGCAGACCCAATTCCAGCAGAATGTGGAGCGATGGACCGAGGACCTCGTCACCTCCGCCGCCAACATAGACATGGAGATGATGGTGCTGAGGGCGGAGCATCTCGTGTACTCCCCCGACGAGAACCTCCCCCACAGTGCCAAACTGAGTCTGTTCTTCAGGGGAGTGGCGCCGGCGCTTGCGCGGCTGCAGGAGAAGATCCCCGAGCAGCTGGCCGACGAGGCACGCTGGCTCTGCATGGGCACCATGGAGCGGGTGCTGTCGAAGATTGTTTACCGCAACCCCGGCATCAACCTCGTCAACGTCCTCCACACCTTGCCGCCCGAGGCTGACCATGAGGCGTTGAAGGCCCAAGTCGCCCACATCGTAGCCAAGGTGGGCAAGATCCAGAGGGTCGAGGGAGACCGTAGGAATTAGGCTTCTTGCTTCCTTTGCCGCTGCCAATTAAGTCATAGGCAGTAGTTGATTAGAACAGCGGCAAGCTATCTTTGTAATATATACTTTTATTTTGGGTAATCAATGCAGTGTTATCTCCCTTGCTTTTGGTCCTTCACTTTGTATGCTTTTTACCCTACTCTTTTAGGGAACTTGCCGGCAAGGGGCCCTTGCCGCGAGCGCTGAGTGCGGGACTCTTAGCAGCCTGCTAGCAAGGACCTTGTCGGCAAGTAACCTTGCCGCAGCCAGTCGCAGCGCACTTACATTGCTGAGCGAACTCGAAAACGAAGTAAGGGCGCGACACTTGTCGCAGCTCACTTAAGCCATTGAGCGTGCTCGAAACAAAGTAAGGGGGCGGCTAGCTTCGGGTAGGTTCCTTCGCGCACAGGTTTTCCATACAAAGTGTGGTTGTTCAAGGAAGATAACTAAAATTTAAAAATTTGAATGCTCAAACTTTGATAACTTAGCTTTCATTGGGTTGTTTACTTCCCGACGAGACTTTTCTTTCTTGAACAGTACTTGGTCCATACTGCTATCTCCTTCCCCCCCGGCAAACTTGTGCGCGAGGAGACACTCCTTCTGTTCCAGAGAAAAAGGCAAAGGAGGAGAAAATACAAGTATGGAGCCTTGCGGCTTGTTACTGCTTACCGGGAGTTTTTGCTGCACGAGATGTCAGATGATATATGCAAATACAAGGAAAAGCACGAAATGACAAATGGTGCGAAGCACAAAAGTTTTACTGATGCACGGGGTCTGCGCCCGGCTTTGTACATAGGTTTACATGCAACAGCGGCAATACTTGTACAAAAGGTGGTTGCCGGAGCGGATCACGGCAACCGCGCCTTATGGGTGAAAATTGCGAAGATGCTCTATGTTCCAGGAGTTGCTCACTGGTAAGCCTTCTTCGGTCTCAAGGCGGACAGCGCCGGGCCTTGTGACTTGTCTCACCCGATAAGGGCCTTCCCACTTCGGCGTCAACTTGTTGGAATTCTTGGCGGAATGAACACGCCGAAGAACAAGGTCGCCTTCCTCGAGACTCCTGGCCTTGACCTTGCAGCTATGATAGCGACGCAAGGCTTGCTGGTATCGAGCAGCTCGTACAGCAGCCTGGAGACGTTCCTCCTCGAGGAGCAATGCATCATCTTGCCGCAGTTGCTCTTGCTCGAGCTCGTCGTAAGCGAGTACTCGAGGAGATCCGTATACGAGTTCCGTGGGGAGAACTGCCTCTGCTCCATAGACAAGAGCAAAGGGTGTCTGTCCGGTGGCTCGATTCGGTGTCGTCCTGATTGACCAAAGAGCCGTCGGCAACTCCTCTATCCAGTTTCTTCCACACTTGTGCAGCCTGTCAAAGGTTCTTGTCTTTAGTCCGCGCAGCACTTCAGCATTGGCCCTCTCTGCTTGACCGTTGCTCCTCGGGTGAGCAACAGAAGCAAAGCAGACCTTGGCGCCAAGGTCTTGGACGTACTGCATGAAGGTGCGGCTTGTGAACTGTGTGCCGTTGTCGGTGATAATCCTGTTAGGGATTCCGAAACGGCAAACTATTGATCTGAAGAACCTGACTGCTGACTGTGCTATCACCTTTCTCACTGGTTCCACTTCTGGCCATTTTATGAACTTGTCGATCGCGACGTACAAGTACCCAAAACCCCCGACGGCGCGGGGAAAGGGGCCGAGGATATCGAGCCCCCAGACCGAGAAGGGCCAGGATAAAGGGATCGTCTGGAGAGCTTGAGCTGGCTGGTGAATTTTCTTGGCATGGAACTGGCACGCTTCACACTTGGTTACTTGTGCAGTTGCATCTTGGAGGGCTTCTGGCCAGAAGAAACCTTGCCGGAATGCCTTCCCGGCAAGTGCTCTTGTGCCTATGTGGTGACCACATATGCCTCCGTGTATCTCTGCCAACAGCTTCTGTCCATCTTCCCGGGAAATGCATTTCAACCTGACACCGTTGAGTCTTCTTCTGTACAGTTTGTTGTCGACGAACTGGTACATACTTGACTGTCTGGTTATCTTTTCTATCTCTTCTGGTTCTTCGGGAAGTTCTCCTACCTGGCGCGCCAAAGATGTCGGGGGAAACTGTCCTCCCACGAGCACCTATGGGACCGGAGCCCCTTCTACGTTGCGGTAAGGGAGCGGAGGGAGCACGGAGAGCAGATCGAGGGGCACACGCGGGCAATTTACCCAGGTTCGGGCCGCGATGACGCGTAAAACCCTACTCCTGCCTTGGTTGTATTTAGTTTTCGGAGCTCGGGAGCTTGAAGATCTACAGTACCAGCTACACCGAGCGTGAAGTGAGCAAGTTTCTGGAGTCGAACCCCCTCTACGTTGTGCATGGGCCTCCTTTTATAGCTCAAAGGGGTCACCGACATGTGTCAACGTAGAGGAGGGTAAAAATGTAAAAATGGTGGTGGTTGTAATAGTGCATGAACAGTGTATAAATAGTGGTCTTTACCTAACCTTGACGGTGGGGGACAAGGGCATTTAATGCCCGTCGCCGTCGACCCCAAAAGCGTCCGTCCATGCGTCTCCGTTCGCCACGGCGGTAGCCTCGTCACCGCGGCTCGCCAGCGTGTCCCTCAGGCTGCACAGCCATCTGCCACGCGCCCCTGGAAGGGCCCCAGGGCGACGCGTGGCCGAGTGAGCTGGGGCGCAGGCACACAGTGTGAGCTTCCCCCGGCAAGCACCTTGCCGGGGGCCGCTATCTTGCCGGGCCCGGGAGCTTGCCGCTTCCAGGGCCCTGCCGGGGCGCACGATGCGCCGTGATGTATCTTTTGTGGTGTTTATCCTTTGGCCTTCCTGGCAAGCGCCTCTTGCCAGGGTCTTGTGCTGGAAAGATGTCCTTGAGCCTGGTGCGGCCTTCCCGGCAAGCTCCTCTTGCCGGGGTCTTGTCTTCTAACTTAAATACTTTGTTCTTGAATGGCTTGAAGGGATCTAGAGCGGGCCTCGGCAAGCGCGTAGTAAGCCCTGCCGCGGAAGCTGCTACTGCCCGTGCACAAGTTGGGGTACTAGGGCACCCCTACCTTAGTACACCGACACTATTAAACCAAAAAACCAAAAAATACCTTGCTGCAATTTATCTCTCAACCAATCTACCGATATTTATATCTCTCTCACGTCCATTACCCGAAAGGGATTGACAACCCCTTTTACACATTGGGTTGCGTGAGGTTGTTATTTGTGTGCATGTGTTATTTACGTTGTGTTGCTTGGTTCTCCTACTGGTTCGATTACCTTGGTTTCACATCTAAGGGAAATACCTACCGCTGTTGTGTTGCATCATCCCTCCCTTTTGGGGGAAATACCGACGTAGCTTTAAGCGACATCAAAAGGAATTTCTGGCATTGTTGCCGGGGAGCACCTTCAACATATACCAGGTTCCTAATCACAAATCGCATCTCCTCGCAATTACATTATTTGCTATTTGCCTCTCATTTTTGTAGCGATCACGATCAGAAGGGACCGAAGTCTCTGTGTTTCAGTGTCATCCATGGATCGGTAATGCTGACACACACAGTACTTGAAGGATTTATAACAGAGTGGCAATCACACACTTATTACATCGAATGTCTCCAAAGAGAACTTATTACAAAAGTCTATGGCTTAAGGCCATCTAACAAAATAACAACGGAAGGCTTGGAAGATAAGTGAGTCCATCAACTCCAACGGCATAGCTGAGTGCATGCAAACGACCTAGAACGTCTTACTCCTCGTCTGAAAAGTCTGCAACGTAATATGTTCCAGCTCGAAAACGGGTCAGCACATGGAATATGCTGGCAAGATAACACAGAAGATGCAAGTAACAGAATAAAGGCTATATTATATGCATATTTGGCTGGTGGAGGCTCTAAGGTTAAAGTTTTTGCGTAAAGCCAATTTTTTCCTACAACAAAGGAATAAATTTTATTTTAACTATCATGGTGGTTGAAACATCATTGAGAAGGTACCTCCATCTCAATCTCAATTAAAAGTTATCTTTAACCCAACAAATTAACTTTAGAGTGATGAGATCAACCAATAATTCAAGTACCAGATACTCAAGATTGTCCATAACCGGGGACACGGCTAATCATGATCAGTTTGTACACTCTGCAGAAGTTTGTGCACTTTTCCCACAAGACTCGCTCGCCTCCGTTTGGTTTCCCGCACTGCATGGTGTTTGAGAAATGGATGACCGAGACACAGTCTTTCCGAAGAGGTCCCCTTAACCAGATAGATAGGCCGGTACACCTACAATCCCTCTACATCTGCTAGCCCATCATGGAAAGGTTTCCCACAACTTACTCAACTATGCCAGAGCCCATAATGGCATTGTGGCTGCACACGGAAGTTTCTAGCAGGAATAGTTTTATGACCCCTTTGAGCCTGGGTGGCATTCCATAGGAAAAATCACACGGAACCCCGGGATTTTCTAGGACAACACTGGATTCCCCAGGTGCCCTGCAACCAATCCACCCAGATGTGTATTCAAGTAGCCACCTTAAGTTGAATCCTTAATTAACAACTCACATCTGTCATGGATTTCACTCAAACCCAAACCACGTCTATGAGCATAGCATGGCAACCTAAGCATAACATAGAAGTAACTCCCAAGGGTTTGAAAATAATGTAGGTAATAGGTTCTACCTCAATCTACTTCCCAGTCCCACAAGTTAAGAGATCCTACTCATGCAATGTGTCAGGGTTTGATCTAATGCATAAAACTGGGTAATAAAGAGTATGATCAAAGTGTTACTTGCCTTGGTGACGATTCGTAAAACCTAGGGACTCGTAGTAGCGCGATTTACAGTCCGGGTATTCTATCGCAAGCAAACACTAGCATACATAAGCAATCAAGCAATGATGCAAAAACAAAACTCCAAAAGATAAGATCTAACCAGAAATTTCAACTTAAGAACTCCGGTTTGCAAAAAGAATCAAATCAAAAGAAGCAACAAAACTCAAACTGCGAAAGAAACGAGATTCGTTTACTAATTTGATCTAAAGTCAAATTTACAATAGCCAAAACCTTGTTCAATTTGGTTAAACGGAAAGAGGGCGTCGAGACGAAGATCTGGGATTTTGAATCACCTGATTACGACTCTCGAGCGAAAAGAAAAACGAAAAACAAGATCAGGGCAGAAATCGCGATCGGAATAATCGCGGATAAATACCCCGAAAAAGAAAACTGATGAACAGGCTAACGAACGAACGTTCGCTGTCTAGGATTTTAAAACGAACGTACGGACGAACGTCCGCTAAATAACTAAACCGGAGAAAAAAACCGATCTGACCCAAAAAACGATCTAGGGTTTTCTAAAAAAACGATCGATTAAAAAGAAAAACCGGCGGCGGCGGAAAGATGACGGCTACCTCGGGAACGGCGGTCGGCGGCGAGGTGGCGGCGGTTCCTGCGGCGGGGTCCGGCGGCTCCGGCGTGGGCGGCGGCCGCGGCGCAGCGGCGGCGGCGGGCTGCGAGGCAGCGGCAGCGCGGCGGCGAGACGGCGGCGCAGCTCGCTAGGGTTTCGGCGGGGCGGCGGGCTGCGCATGTTGGGGGCGGCTAGCGGGCCGGTGCGGCACTATACAAAGGCCCCATGCCAGGGAGTCCTGGCCGGGTACGGCCCGAAGGCCGTTTCCTTTTTTTTAAAGAGTCCTGACATAGTAAAACAGACGAAAAAAATACTAAACCGAGTGCAAAAATTCCGAAATAAATTTTGACCGTCCTCTAATAATATTTAGGACAAAGTGAACATTTTTTCCGGACCTAAATGCAATTTTGAAAAACGCGTATTTTTCCTATGCAAATAAAATCGCAAATAAATCCCAAAAAAAATACCAAAAGTGATTTTAATATTCTTCCTCCAATATTTATGTTATTTTGGAGAAGTCATATTATCTCCGCTCATATATTTTATTTAGAAATATTTTTAGGAGAGAAAAATAACTAAAACCAACACTATCCTCGTACCGGTATTCGAGTGAACTCAAATACAAAACGGTAGAATTCCCAACTCTCTCTATAGGTCCTTGAGTTGCTTAGAATTTCGAGGATCGCCACAAACAAAAATATAAAGAAATATGCAATGCAATATGATCTATGTATAACATTCCAAATTGAAAATTTGGGATGTTACAAACTTACCCCCCCTTAGAATGAATCTCGCCCTCGAGATTCGACTTAGCTAGAGAACAGGTGTGGGCGGTCCTTGCGTAGATCATCTTCTTGTTCCCAGGTGGCTTCTTCCTCGGTGTGGTGACTCCATTGAACTTTGCAAAACTTGATAACCTTACTGCGGGTGACTCTGCTCGAAAATTCGAGAATCTTAACAGGCTTCTCCTTGTAGGTCAGATCACTATCCAACTGAATTGCTTCCAGGGGTACTGTGTCTCTAAGCGGGATACCGGCCATCTCCGCATGGCACTTCTTAAGCTGCGAAACGTGAAACATGTCGTGCACTCCTGACAATCCTTCGGGCAATTCCAACTTATAGGCAACCTCTCCCATGCGTTCCAAAACACGGTAGGGTCCCACAAATCCCGGGGCTAGCTTTCCCTTAACTCCGAAACATTTAACTCCTCGCAGAGGCGATACCCTCAAGTACGCTCTGTCTCCGATTTCGTAAGCTAAATCCTTGCGCTTCGAGTCTGCATAACTCTTCTGCCTGGACTGAGCTACCTTCAATCTATCTGGAATCAACTTAACCTTCTCCTCAGACTCTTTGATCAAGTCCGGTCCAAACAACTGTCGGTCTCCAACTTCATCCCACATTAATGGTGTTCGGCATCTCCTTCCGTACAATGCCTCGAACGGTGCCATCTTCAAACTGGCCAGGTAACTGTTGTTGTACGAGAACTCCGCGTAGGGCAAATTATCATCCCAACTAGATCCATAATATAGCGCACAAGCTCTCAACATGTCCTCCAGAGTCTGGTTGACTCTCTCGGTCTGTCCATCTGTCTGTGGGTGAAATGATGTACTAAATTCCAGCCTCGTTCCCAAAATCTGGTGTAGTTGATGCCAAAACTTTGAGGTGAACTGTGTTCCTCTATCTGATACAATGGTCCTCGAAACTCCGTGCAGACATACGATCCTGGTCATGTATATCTTGGCCAATTTCGCACGGGTGTAAGTGGTTTTCACAGGGATAAAGTGGGCTACTTTGGTCAAACGGTCCACTACTACCCATATTGAGTCATATCCTGATTTGGTCCTGGGCAATCCGGTGATAAAGTCCATGCCAGGCTTCTCCCACTTCCATTCGGGTATCGGCATAGGATGTAGCAATCCTGCTGGCTTCTGATGCTCTGCCTTTACTCTCTGACATACATCACATACGGCTACAGACTCGGCAATATCCTTCTTCATTCCCGTCCACCAGAAACGTTCCTTCAAATCTAAATACATCTTGGTGTTTCCGGGGTGTATCGAGTATGGCGAATCATGTGCTTACTGTAGTATCAACTTCCTGATCTCCGGGTTGTTGGGCACATAGATTCGATCCTCAAACCACAAGGTGTCGTGCTCATCCTCACAAAATCCCTTGGCTTTTCCTTCACTCAATCTTTTCCTTATCTCGGCAATTTCCTTATCATCCTTTTGGGCTTCACGTATCTTTCCCAACAATGTTGACTGAACCTCCAACGTTGCAACGAAACCTCTAGGAACTATCTCCAAACGAAGCTCCCTGAGATGTTCTGCTAACTCCTGTGGCAATCCCCCTTTTACTAGGGTATTTGCATAACTCTTCCAGCTCAAAGCGTCTGCCACGATGTTGGCCTTCCCTGGGTGATAGTGCAGCTTCATATCATAATCCTTTATAAGCTCCAACCATCTCCTCTGTTTGAGGTTCAGCTCCTTCTGTGTGAAAATGTACTTCAAACTCTTGTGATCCGTGTACACATCGCAACGATTTCCAATTAGGAAATGTCTCCAGGTTTTCAGTGCGTGCACTACAGCTGCTAACTCCAGATCGTGCGTCGCATAATTCAACTCATGTGGTCGCAGTTGACGGGATGCATAGGAAACAACTCTTCCGTCCTGCATAAGTACTCCTCCAAGTCCTAAGCGTGAAGCATCGCAGTACACTTGGAAATCCTTACGTATATCTGGCAATATCAGCACTGGGGCTGTCGTCAACCGTTTCTTCAACTCCTGGAAACTTTCTTCGCACTCTTCAGTCTAATCAAACTTTGTCTCCTTCTTCAACAACGTGGTCATTGGCTTAGCAATCTTGGAGAAATTTTCTATGAACCTCCGGTAGTATCTCGCGAGTCCAAGAAAACTGCGGATCTCTCCAACTGAAGTGGGTGCCAACCATTCAGTGACTGCCTGCACTTTGACGGGGTCCACTGCTATACCTTCTCCCGATATAACATGCCCTAGGAATCCAACTTCCTTCAACCAAAACTCGCATTTGCTAAACTTGGCATACAACTGATGTTCTCTGAGCTTCTCCAATACCAAACGCAAATGCTCTGCATGTTCCTCTTCATTCTTTGAGTACACCAAAATATCATCAATGAATACCACGACAAACTTATCCAAGAACTCCATGAACACCTTGTTCATCATACTCATGAAATAGGCAGGGGCGTTGGTCAATCCAAATGACATAACCGTATACTCATATAGCCCATACCTTGTGGTGAAGGCTGTCTTAGGTATATCCCTCTCTTGGATCTTCAATTGGTGGTATCCAGACCGTAGGTCGATCTTGGAGTATATTTTCGCTCCTTGGAGTTGGTCGAACAAATCATTGATCACCGGCAACGGGTACTTATTCTTAATAGTCACTTCATTCAGTGCACGATAATCAATGACTATTCTTAAAGATCCATCCTTCTTCTCGACCAAAAGCACTGGGGCTCCCCAAGGTGATGAACTTCGGCGAATAAATACTTTCTCCAATAACTCCTTAATCTGCTTCTTGATGTCCTCCAGATCATTCGCTGGCATCCGATACAGTCTCTTAGATATTGGTCCGGTGCCAGGCAACAACTCAATCAAAAACTCAATATCTCTATCCGGTGGCATGCCAGGTAACTCCTCTGTAAACACATCTGGGTAATCCTTTAGTACCGGCACTTCCTCCTGAACAACTCCCGTGAGAGAATGTACTTGTGTCCTTATAGGTGAATGCCTTGATACATAGTTAATCCTTTTTCCTACTGGGGTGGTAAAAAAAATAGACTTGCTGGCACAATCGATGTTGCCTCCATACTTCGATAGCCAATCCATTCCTAATATCACATCCAATCCTTGTGATTCTAGAACTATTAGGTCTGAGGGGAAAGTATGGCGTCCTATGATCAATGGCGTCTGAAAACATCCTTGGTGTGCCATATACTCTGCTCCTGGTGAACTTACTAACATGGGGGTCTTAAGAACTTGGGTGGCCATCCTATGTCTATTCACGAATCCCCTTGAAACGTATGAATGTGATGCACCAGTATCAAAAAGAACTATTGCGGTAAATGTCTTAACCAAAAACTTACCGACAACAGCATCTGGTTGCTCTTCTACCTCCTCCACAGTCACGTGGTTCACTTGTCCTTTGTTGCACGGGTTGGGCTTCTTCCCGGCGCTTCCATTGCCGTTCCCACTCTTAGCTTCAGGGCACTCATTGGCATAATGTCCATTCTTCCCGCACTTGAAACAGGTGACGTGGCTTAAATCCTTCTTGGCGGGTGAGGACGGGGTAGAGCGACTCTGATTATTGCTTTCTCCATTCCCATTTCCATTCTTAGGGCCATTGTGGTTGTGGGAACTTCCTCCCGTGTGGTTGTGGCTTCCATGGTTATGGGTGTATCCTCTCGTATTCGGAGTGAATCGGGGCTTCTGCTGGGCTCCAGAATTATTCCTTCCTTGTCCATACTTCCTCTTGCGGCTCTCAATCTGTTGTTGCTTCCCTTCAATCATAAGAGCTTTATCTACCAACTCCTGGTAGTTGTTGAAAGTTGCCACCATCAACTGTATGCTCATCTCATCATTTAGCTCTTCCATAAATCTCTCCTGCTTAGCGGCATCTGTGGCCACATCGTCTGGGGCATAACGAGATAGGGTACTAAACTCATCTACGTACTGAGCCACAGTACGATTTCCTTGGCGCAAGTTGCGAAACTCCCGCTTCTTCATGCTCATAGCTCCAGTCGAGACATGGGCAGTATGGAAAGCTTCCTGAAACTGCTCCCAGGTGACATTGGCTATAGGGGAAGGTGGCTGTGTAATTCTCCCACCATGCTGCGGTTGGTCCAGACAACTGGTGTGCGGAAAATCGCACCTTCTCAGCATCCGAGCAATTGGCGGTGGTCAAATCCCTTCCAATCTTGCGCAGGCAGTCATCAGCCACTATTGGTTCAATGCTGCTAGCAAACACCGGTGGTTGCAACCTTAGAAAACGTGTCAGGTTGTCCACGGGTGGTGGTGGTGGAGGGTTGTTGTTGTTGTTGTTGTTCTGGTTGTTCTGAGTGTTCTGGACAAGAAGTTGCATCAAGGTGTTCTGCTGCTGGATCAACTGAGTGAGCTCAGGGGGAAACTCAAATCCGGGGTCACGTCTTGGAGGCATGTGATGGGTGTAGAGGGAAGAGATTATAATAGAACTGAGGTCTAAGGGAAAATCACTACCCATATGCACATGAGACAAACACAATCATGTCACACCAATCAATTTCAAACAAGGTCTTACAAATCTAACTAATGTTACAAAGTGCTCTAAATACTACTTTGTGGGGGGAAACTACTAGTCATTGGGTGGTCATCTAAAAATTTTGATCGGCGGAAGATTCCATGATGTCTGCTCCAGCTTCATCTTCATAGTCTTCGTCTTCACTATCATCGGGGTCTCAATCTGTGTCGTCAATGATGATGTAATCTTCAAAACGAATCTCCTTGGGTTCTTCTTCCTCTTCTTCACCTCCTGGTGCTGGATCTCCCATGAATACTCCTAGCTTCCTTGTCAAATCATCATTCTTCTCCACTAGTATCAACATCTCCTCCTCGTATCCGTCACGAGTAGACTTGAGTTCTTCTTCTAGCTCCAAATTCCTGTTTAGTGCCTTCTTCAAATCTATCATCCCAGTGCACATCTGGTGCTCCTGTCGTCGAATGTGTTGGTTTAACTCCTGGATGAACGCTGCAATGGACCTATCCTTCCGGGTGCTGATCATGTCCCAGCGCTCATCTCGGCGTTCACAAATCTGGTAGATAGTGTCCTTCAGCTCCTGCTTGTAGACTTCTCTGATCCTTCCCATAGTGATGTGGGCTGCCATACTCTTGCCTAAGCTCCAGGTTGGTGCATCAAAGGAAAACTCTATTGGCTCAGTGGATGGTGCGAAGGTTCTCCCGGCAATTTGAACTTGAATGCTCCATCGCTCCTCTTCTGGTAAAGTGGCGGTGTAGGTCCCGGTAAAGCTTGGTATTCCTATGTTCAGGTACCTAGTGACTTCCTTCAAGTGTCGTCCAAAAGGTGTGTCTTCATCCGGTTGAGTGAACTTGTTCCTTGGGTCCACCATCCTAAAGAAGTAGAAAATGCAGAGGAGTCAGAAATGAGTAGAGAAGAGTGACCTAGGGTTTGTCTTAGTGGTCGTGTCCTACATTCAGCGTGTGCTCTGATACCATCTTGTAGCGACCACGATCTGAAGGGACCGAAGTCTCTGTGTTTCAGTGTCATCCCTGGATCGGTAATGCTGACAAACACAGTACTTGAAGGATTTATAACAGAGTGGCAATCACACACTTATTACATCGAATGTCTCCAAAGAGAACTTATTACAAAAGTCTATGGCTTAAGGCCATCTAACAAAATAACAGCGGAAGGCTTGGAAGATAAGTGAGTCCATCAACTCCGACCGCATAGCTGAGTGCATGCAAACGACCTAGAATGTCTTACTCCTCATCTGAAAAGTCTGCAACGTAATATGTTGCAGCCCGAAAATGGGTCAGCACATGGAATATGCTGGCAAGATAACACAGAAGATGCAAGTAACAGAATAAAGGCTATACTATATGCATATTTGGCTGGTGGAGGCTCTAAGGTTAAAGTTTTTGCATAAAGCCAATTTTTCCCTACAACAAAGGAATACATTTTATTTTAACTATCATGGTGGTTGAAACATCATTGAGAAGGTACCTCCAACTCAATCCCAATTAAAAGTTATCTTTAACCCAACAAATTAACTTAGAGTGATGAGATCAACCAATAATTCAAGTACCAGATACTCAAGATTGTCTATAACCGGGGACACAGCTAATCATGATCAGTTTGTACACTCTGTAGAGGCTTGTGCACTTTTCCCACAAGACTCGATCGCCTCCATTTGGTTTCCTGCACTGTATGGTGTTTGAGAAACGGATGACCGAGACACAGTCTTTCCGAAGAGGTCCCCTTAACCAGATAGATAGGCCGGTACACCTACAATCCCTCTACATCTGCTAGCCCATCATGGAAAGGTTTCCCACAACTTACTCGACTATGCCAGAGCCCATAATAGCATTGTGGCTACACACGGAAGTTTCTAGCATGAATATTTTTATGATCCCTTTGAGCCTGGGTAGCATTCCATAGGAAAAATCACACGGAACCCCGGGATTTCCTAGGACAACACTGGATTCCCCAGGTGCCCTGCAACCAATCCACCCAGATGTGGATTCAAGTAGCCACCTTAAGTTGAATCCTTAATTAACAACTCACATCTGTCATGGATTTCACTCAAACCCAAACCACGTCTATGAGCATAGCATGGCAACCTAAGCATAACGTAGAAGTAACTCCCAAGGGTTTGAAAATAATGCAGGTAATAGGTTCTACCTCAATCTAATTCCCAGTCCCACAAGTTAAGAGATCCTACTCATGCAATGTGTCAGGGTTTGATCTAATGCATAAAACTGGGTAATAAAGAGTATGATCAAAGTGTTACTTGCCTTGCTGACGATTCGCAAAACCTAGAGACTCGTAGTAGCACGCTTCACAGTCCGGGTATTCTATCGCAAGCAAACAATAGCATACATAAGCAATCAAGCAATGATGCACAAACAAAACTCCAAAAGATAAGATCTAACCAGAAAGTTCAACTTAAGAACTCCGGTTTGCAAAAGGAATCAAATAGAAAGAAGCAACGAAACTCAAACTGCGAAAGAAACGAGATTCGTTTATTAATTTGATCTAAAGTCAAATTTTACAGTAGCCAAAACCTTGTTCAAGTTGGTTAAACGGAAAGAGGGCATCGAGACGACGATTTGGGATTTTGAATGACCTGATTCTGACTCTCGAGCGAAAAGAAACACGAAAAACAAGATCAGGGCAAAAATCACGATCGGAATAATCGCGGATAAATACCCCGAAAAAGAAAACTGACGAAGAGGCTAACGAATGAACGTTCGCTGTCTGCGGATAGCGGACAAACAACGTTGGTTAAAACGAACGTACGGACGAACGTCCGCTAAATAACTAAACCGGAGAAAAAAAACGATCTAACCCAAAAAAACGGATCTAGGGTTTTCTCAAAAAAAAAAACAGATCGATTAAAAAGAAAAACCAGCGGCGGCGGAACGGCGTCGGCTACCTCGGGAACGGTGGCGGCGGGCTCCGGCGGTCGGCGGCGAGGCGGCGGTGGTTCCGGCGGCGGGGTTCGGCGGCTCGGGCGGGCGGCGGC
>LR738713.1:387349079-387369834 GCA_902687465.1 Secale cereale | reverse complement strand
AACGGATCTAGGGTTTTCTCAAAAAAAAAAACAGATCGATTAAAAAGAAAAACCAGCGGCGGCGGAACGGCGTCGGCTACCTCGGGAACGGTGGCGGCGGGCTCCGGCGGTCGGCGGCGAGGCGGCGGTGGTTCCGGCGGCGGGGTTCGGCGGCTCGGGCGGGCGGCGGCGGCGGCGGGCTGCGAGGGCGGCGGCGAGACGGCGGCAGCGCGGCTCGCTAGGGTTTCGGCGGGGCGGCGGGCTGCGCGGGCTGGGAGCGGCTAGAGGGCCGGAGCGGCGCTATATAAAGGCCCCAGGCCAGGGAGTCCTGGCCGGGTACGGCCCGGAGATGGTTTCCTTTTTTTTAAAAAAAAAGAGTCCTAACGTAGTAAAACGGACGAAAAAATTACTAAACCGAGTCCAAACATTCCGAAATAAATTTTCTCCGTCCTCTAATAATATTTAGGACAAAGTGAACATTTTGCCCGGACCTAAATGCAATTTTGAATAACGCGTATTTTTCCTATGCAAATAAAATCACAAATAAATCCAATTTTTTTTACCAAAAGTGATTTTAATATTTTTCCTCCAATATTTCTGTTATTTTTGAGAAGTCATATTATCTCTGCTCATATATTTTATTTACAAATATTTTTAGGAGAGAAAAATAATTAAAACCAACACTATCCTCGTACCGGTATTCGAGTGAACTCAAATACAAAACGGTAGAATTCTCAACTCTCTCCGTAGGTCCTTGAGTTGCTTAGAATTTCGAGGATCGCCACAAACAAAAATGCAAAGAAATATGCAATGCAATATGATCTATGTATAACATTCCAAATTGAAAATTTTGGATGTTACAGTTTTCCTCTCCCCCACTTCACAAAAAATTGCCATTTTATTCGCCCTCTTTTTCGTTTATAGTTTTCTCGTCAGATCTGTTTTCATTTGCCCTTATGTCTTACTTGGTTACTTTGCTTGGTTGTTTGGTATAGTTGGGTATTTTATTGGAAATTGTAAGGAAAGTGTTTATGGATCCTCATCCACTTGCCAATCTTTTTAAAAGATCCGATTATGTTGAACCAATTGCTAGTGAATTGAGCACACTAGATTATCTTTATGAAGTTTTGCTTGAGATTCATGAATCTGTTAATTGTGATGAAGTGATAAAATAAGAAATTTATGAAGTGATTCATGATAGCTCCTTGTATGAAAATTATGATTGCAATGGTGTTATAATAAATTCTATTAATGTAAATTATGCTAGTAATATGCAAAACCCCAAGCTTGGGGATGCTAATTTTGATATGTCCTCTACTTATTGCAATGATCATGATTGGGGTGATTCTTGTTACGATCTTAAAAATTTATTTAAGCCACATGATGAATATGTTTGCGATAATATTGAAAGTGGGTTTGGAGAGGTCATGACTTTAATTGATGTTAGTCCCTCTATCTTGGAAGATTATAAGACTTTTACACATGTGGATCATGAAATGAAAATTTTATATGATTGTTATATTGTTAAATTTGAGTATGATCCTACATGTAATTATTATGAGAGAGGAAAATATGGTTCTATAAATTTTCATGTTACTAAATCACCTCTCGTTATGTTGAGATTTTCAATGTTTTATTCCTCTCCTTTGCATATGCTAGACATTTCTTGTCATGATAATTTATTTGTTTATAAAATTCCCATGCATAGGAAGTATATTATACTTAAATGTGTTTGTCACATATTTTATGATGCTCTATTTGTGCTTCAATTCTTCTCTTTCATGTGAGCATCATTGAAATTCCAAGCCTATCTTAATTGTTATAAAGAATGAGCTTGTTGGGACGCAACCCAATGAATATAATAAATTTTTGCTTTTTATTTTCTGTTCTTGTGAAAGAACCTTTAATATCTCTATTGAGATGTGTTTTTGTGGTTTGAATAAAGGTTTATGCCAAGCAAAGCCTTAGGAACACATTGGGTGTTAATAGATTTGATCTTGCTGAAAAAACAGAAACTTTTGCGCTCACGAGAAAAATTCTCATTTTAACAGAAAAGTGTTTTTAGTTGATTCTTTTTGAAGAAGATTAATATACAAATTTACCACGTAACCCTACTTTTTCAAGATTTTTAGAGTTCCAGAAGTTTTCGAAACTTCCAGATTACTACAGACTGTTCTGTTTTTGACAGAATCTGTTTTCTTTGTGTTGTGTGCTTATTTTGATGGCTCTATGGTTTTCTTTGATGAGTTTTTGCCATAGAAAAGTTGGAATACATTAGATATAAATACAAAAACAAAATATGAATTGGTTTGATACAGTACTTATAGTAGTGATTTGCTTTCTCACACTAACGGGTCTCACGAAGGTTTTGTTGAGTTTTGTGTGATTGAAGTTTTCAGGTTTCGGGTTATCTTACGATGAATGAAGGAAGGATGGAAGAGCCTAAGCTTGGGGATGCCCCGGCATCCCAAGATATTATCCAAAGCAACCAACTAATCTTGGGGATGCCCCCGAGTGGCATCCCCGCTTTCTTCCAACAACTATCGGTATTTCACTCGAAACTATATTTTTACTCATCACATGATATGTGTTTTTCTTGGAGTATCTTGTATGATATGATTCCTTGCTTGTTTTATTTTTCTTTTTGAGTCATCAATCCTTGCTGTACACACCTATTTTAGAGAGCCAAAATTATCCCATGACTTGTTAGAATAGTTCTCTATGCTTCACTTAAATTTTTATGAGCTAAGGACTTGCTCTAGTGCTTCACTTATATCTTTTTGAGCACGGTGTGCTTAGTATTTTTGAAGAAATTCTCTCTCGCTTCACTTATATTATTTTGAGAGAATGAAGAAAGATTATGCTCATGATCTTCACTTATATTTGTTTGAGCTTATCAAAAGAAACACATGAAAATTAGTCCCAAAGTGATAGATATCCAGAAGGATATAATAAAAACTTTCATGAAGATCATTGGACAAAATAAACTTGATTCCTTGTAATAGTTTTGAGACATGATGATATGATATGTGAGTTATGTTAGTGAGTAGTTATTCTTTAGTAAGAATATTCATGTTAAGGTTTTTGATTCCCTA
This sequence comes from Secale cereale, assembly GCA_902687465.1. Taxonomy (NCBI): domain Eukaryota; kingdom Viridiplantae; phylum Streptophyta; class Magnoliopsida; order Poales; family Poaceae; genus Secale; species Secale cereale. The sequence goes on along the minus strand of LR738713.1, from coordinate 387,366,760 downwards.
TGCAAGCACGAAAGTCAATAATTATGCAATGAAATTATATCCTACTTGTGGTGCATTATTCGGTGTTATTTATGCTCAATGCTCACTTATGAGATTATTCGTTTCATGGTTGGTCGCTTCCCAGTCTTTTGCTAGCCTTCATTTTGCACTAATTATGATCTCTACTTGTGCATCCAAAATCCTTTATCCCGATTTTGCCACATGAGTCCACCCGACCTACCTATATGCGGTATTCCCTTACCGTTCTAAGCAAATTTGTATGTGCCATCTCTAATTTTCAAAGTAAATTTTCCTTTTTTGTTCCCGTACCGCTCATGATGCGGTGAGGGCTGGCCAATATTTTCCATGCTAGATGTTTTATTCTCATGATGAGTGTGTATTCACTTGTCATTGCATGAGAGTAAGGCAAAGGTATTAGGGATGCCCAGTCCCGAAATGAAAAACAAATTTACTTTATGTTGTCAAATAATAAATTCCTTGGAAAGTGTTGGTATGGAAGGCAACCGTGGATTCGGCTAGCCATGGCTTGTGAAAGTTTGGTGCAAAAGGAATAAACTTTATTTTCTGTTTGGGAATCACCTATGATTTATCTAGCATGTAAAGTGTTGGGAACCTCAAGTCGTTCTCGTTGATGGGAAAAGTAGACCTCCCGAAAAAATATCTCTCAATTTAAGCTTTGAGCTCTGGCACCTCTACAAATCCCTACTTCCCTCTGCGAAGGGCCTTTATTTTACTTATGCAATTTTTATTTTTAAATTTGAGTCTCCATCTTCTCTTACAAGCACCAACTAGGAAATACTATGATCATACTTGAGCATTGGGTGTAACTAATATGCGAGTGTGTTTCAGGAATGGATCAATGGTTGAGCATAATGGGCTAGGGATAGCTTATTTTAGCATTGATATTTTGAAAGACATGTTTGCTTATTGATATGCTTGAGTATCTAAAGTATTATGTCAAAACTAGACTATTGCTTTGAACCATATAAAAGTCCAAATGTCCATGCTATAAAGAAAAGAATATGATATGACATGATAGGCAGCATTCCACATCAAAAATTCTGTTTTTATCACTTACCTACTCGAGGACGAGCAGGAGTTAAGCTTGGGGATGCTGATACGTCTCCAACGTATCTATAATTTTTTATTATTCCATGATGTTATATTATCATTCTTGGATGTTTTACAATCATTTTATAGTCATTTTATATCATTTTTTGGTACTAACCTATTGACATGGTGCCAAGTGTCAGTTGTTGTTTTCTGAATGTTTTTTACATCGCAGGAAATCAATATCAAACGGAGCCCAAACACCGCAAAACTTTTTGGAGAATTTTTATGGGCCAGAAGACATCTGATGGGCCAGAGCTGCACCTAGGGGTGCCCCGAGGGGGCCACAACCCACCAGGGCGCGCCAGCCCCCCTGGCGCGCCCAGGTGGGTTGTGCCCACCTCGGTGGCCTCCCGCACCGCCTCTCTGCTCTATAAATACTCAGATATTCCAGAAATGCTAGGGGAGTCGATGAAATATTCATCCAACCGCTGCAGAGTACATAAACACCAGATCTAATCTAGACACCATCTCGGATGGGGTTCACCACCTCCATTGGTGCCTCTTCGATGATGTGTGAGTAGTTCTTTGTAGACCTACGGGTCCGTAGTTAGTAGCTAGATGGCTTCCTCTCTCTCTCTTGATTATCAATACAATGGTCTCTTGGAGATCCATATGATGTAACTCTTTTTGCGGTGTGTTTGTTGGGATCCGATGAACTTTGAGTTTATGATCAGATCTATCTTTTTATATCCATGAACGTATTTGAGTTTCTTTGATCTCTTTTATGCATGATTGCTTATAGCCTCATATTTCTTCTCTCATATTGGGGTTGTGTTTTTCCAACTTGATATATTTATCTTGCAATGGGAAGAGGTGCTTTGTAGTGGGTTCGATCTTACGGTGCTTGATCCTAGTGACAGAAGGGGAACCGACACGTATGTATCATTGCTACTAAGCATAAAAATGACGAGATCCATATCCAATGCCATAGATAAACGGATCTTGTCTACATCATGTCATCGTTCTTAATGCATTACTCCGTTTTTCCATGAACTTAATACACTAGATGCATATTGGATAGCGGTCGATGTGTGGAGTAATAGTAGTAGATGCAGGCAGGAGTCAGTCTAATAATTTTGGATGTGATGCCTATACAATGATCATTGCCTGGATATCGTCATAATTATTTGAAGTTCTATCAATTGCCCAACCGTAATTGTTTTCCCACCGTTTGCTATTTTTCTCGAGAAAAGCCACTAGTGAAATCTACGACCCCCGTGTCTTCTTCCTCATATATTTGCCTTTACGATGTAATTTTCCTTTGCTTTTATTTTCAGATCTATTAAACCAAAAACCCCAAAATACCTTACAACAATTTATCTTTCAACCAATCTACCAATATTTATATCTCTCTCACGTCCGTTACCCGAAAGAGATTGACAACCCCTTTTACACGCCGGGTTGCGAGAAGTTGTTATTTGTGTGTATGTGCTATTTACATTGTGTTGCTTGGTTCTCCTACTGGTTTGATAACCTTGGTTTCACATCTGAGGGAAATACCTACCGCCATTGTGCTGCATCATCCCTTCCTCTTTGGGGAAATATCGACGTAGCTTTAAGCGACATCAAGGGCGACGCTGAGGACGAGGACGAGGACGCGGTCGACTTCAGCAGGGGGACACGGAGTCCACCAACGGCGGCATGTCGCCAGGACAAGTCATCGACATCTCATCTTACACCAGTGATGCATAGGCCAGAGCGGCGGTGGATTTGTTAAAATTATGCGTACTTAGGCTTTGTTCTTAATGTTGGTCCTTTGTTAGAGTAATGTTTAGGTCAACTTGCTATGTTTAATTACTAAAACTGTTCGATTCAGTAAGTGTGGTCTGTGTACTGTACGCTCTTTTTTGTGCCCAAATTAGCAAGCGATGTTAAATTATGCAATGACGTACCCAGGGAAATTTCCACCAAAATTTGAATTATCAGACTCATCGCATGCGCGCAAAGTAGAAGATTTGTTTGCGCTGCACACAATCGTTCAAAGTGAATGGTATCCGGCGACACCCCGCGCAAAGTTTCCCTCCACATTTCAATTTTTTTGGCCTATCGCCGAAATATCTACCCCCCCCCCTTCCCCACCCCCTTTTCTCCCTGACCACAAGTCACATTTCCCCTCCTTCCTGTTGGGGAACGTAGTATTTTAAAATTTTCCTACGATCACGCAAGATCTATCTACCAGATGCATAGCAACGAGAGGGGAGAGTGTGTCTACGTACCCTCGTAGACCGGGAGCGGAAGCGTCAAGTGACGCGGTTGATGTTGTCGAACTTCTTCGCGATCCAACCGATCAAGCACCGAACGTACGACACCTCCGCGTTCAGCACACGTTCAGCTTGATGACGTCCCACGAGCTCTTGATCCAGTTGAGTTTCACGGGAGAGTTTCGTCAGCACGACGGCGTGGTGACGGATATGATGTGTTCACCGGCGCAGAGCTTCGCCTAAGCTCCGCAACGGTACGACCGAGGTGTGATTCTGTGGAGGGGGGCACCGCACACGGCTAAAACAATTCAACTTGTGTGTCTTTGGGTGCCCCCCTGCCCCCGTATATAAAGGAGCAAGGGAGGAGGGGCCGGCCAACTCCTATGGTGCGGCTAGGGAGGGGACTCCTACTAGGAATAGGATTGCAATCCTATTCCTAGTAGGATTCAACGAAAGGAAGAAGGGGGAAAGGATTAGGAGAGGTGGCGCCCCCCCCCCCCAATCCTAGTCCAACTAGGATTCCTAGGTGGGGCGCCGGCCAGCCCTATGGGCTGCCTCTCTCTCACCCTTTAGGCCCACTATGGACCATCCCCTCTCGTAGGGGGTTCCGGTAACCCCCTCTGGCATTCCCGATAAATCCGAAACTTTTCCGGTATACTTCCGGTGTCCGAATATAGCCGTCCAATATATCAATCTTTATGTCTCGGACATTCCGAGACTCCTCGTCATGTCCGTGATCTCATCCGGGACTCCGAACTACCTTCGGTACATCAATACTCAAAAACTCATAATACCGATCGTCATCAAACGTTAAGCGTGCGGACCCTACGGGTTCGAGAACTATGTAGACATGACCGAGACTCATCTCTGGTCAATAACCAATAGCGGAACCTGGATGTTCATATTGGCTCCTACATATTCTACGAAGATCTTTTATCGGTCAGAACCGCATAACAACATACGTTGTTCCTTTTGTCAAACGGTATGTTACTTGCCCGAGATTCGATCGTCGGTATCTTTATACCTAGTTCAATCTCGTTTCCGGCAAGTCTCTTTACTCGTTCCGTAACACATCATCTCGTGACTAACTCATTAGTCCTTTTGCTTGCAAGGCTTATTATGATGTGTGTTACCGAGAGGGCCCAGAGATACCTCTCCGACACTCGGAGTGACAAATCCTAATCTTGATCTATGCCAACACCATGAATACTTTCGGAGACACCTGTAGAGCATCTTTATGATCACCCAGTTACGTTGTGACGTTTGATAGCACACAAGGTGTTCCTACGGTATTCGGGAGTTGCATAATCTCATAGTCATAGGAACATGTATAAGTCATGAAGAAAGCAATAGCAGTTAAACTAAACGATCATAGTGCTATGCTAACGGATGGGTCTTGTCCATCACATCATTCTCCTAATGATGTGATCCCGTTGATCAAATGACAACTCATGTCTATGGCTAGGAAACATAACCATCTTTGATCAATGAGCTAGTCTAGTAGAGGCATACTAGGGACATACTGTTTTGTCTATGTATCCACACATGTACTAAGTTTCCGGTTAATACAATTCTAGCATGAATAAAAGACATTTATCATGATATAAGGAAATACAAATAACATCTTTATTATTGCCTCTAGGGCATATTTCCTTCATTCTCCCACTTGAACTAGAGTCAATAATCTAGATTACAAAGTGATGATCCTCACACCCATGGAGTCTTGGTGCTGATCATGTTTTGCCCGTGGAAGAGGCTTAGTCAACGGGTCTGCAACATTCAGATCCGTATGTATTTTGCAAATCTCTATGTCTCCCTCCTTGACTAGATCGCGGATGGAATTGAAGCGTCTTTTGATGTGCTTTGTTCTCTTGTGAAACCTGGATTCCTTCGCCAAGGCTATGGCTCCAGTGTTGTCACAAAAGATTTTCATTGGACCCGATGCACTAGGTACTACACCTAGATCGGATATGAACTCCTTCATCCAGACTCCTTCATTTGTTGCTTCTGAAGCAGCTATGTATTCCGCTTCACACGTAGATCCCGCCACGACGCTCTGCTTGGAACTGCACCAGCTGACAGCTCCACCGTTCAATAAAAATACATATCCGGTTTGTGACTTTGAGTCATCCGGATCAGTGTCAAAGCTAGAATCGACGTAACCGTTTACGACGAGCTCTTTGTCACCTCCATATACGAGAAACATATCCTTTGTTCTTTTCAGATACTTTAGGATGTTTTTGACCGCTGTCCAGTGATCCACTCCTGGATTACTTTGGTACCTCCCTGCTAGACTTATAGCAAGGCACACATCTGGTCTGGTACACAGCATTGCATACATGATAGATCCTATGGCTGAGGCATAGGGAATGACTTTCATTTTCTCTCTATCTTCTGCAGTGGTCGGGCATTGAGTCTTACTCAACTTCATACCTTGTAAAACAGGCAAGAATCCTTTCTTTGACTGATCCATTTTGAACCTTTTCAAAATCTTATCAAGGTATGTGCTTTGTGAAAGTCCAATTAAGCGTCTTGATCTATCTCTATAGATCTTGATGCCTAATATGTAAGCAGCTTCTCCGAGGTCTTTCATTGAAAAACTTTTATTCAAGTATCCTTTTATGCTATCCAGAAATTCTATATCATTTCCAATTAACAATAAGTCATCTACATATAATATTAGAAATGCTACAGAGCTCCCACTCACTTTCTTGTAAATACAGGCTTCTCCAAAAGTCTGTATAAAACCATATGCTTTGATCACCTCATCAAAGCGTATATTCCAACTCCGAGATGCTTGCACCAGTCCATAGATGGATCGCTGGAGTTTGCATACTTTGTTAGCACCTTTTGGATCGACAAAACCTTCCGGTTGCATCATATACAATTCTTCTTTGAGATATCCATTCAGGAATGCAGTTTTGACATCCATTTGCCAGATTTCATAATCATAAAATGCGGCAATTGCTAACATGATTCGGACAGACTTAAGCATCGCTACAGGTGAGAAAGTCTCATCGTAGTCAACTCCTTGAACTTGTCGAAAACCTTTCGCAACAAGTCGAGCTTTGTAAACAGTAATATTACCGTCTGCGTCGGTCTTCCTCTTGAAGATCCATTTATTTTCGATGGCCTGCCGATCATCGGGCAAGTCAACCAAAGTCCATACTTTGTTCTCATACATGGATCCCATCTCAGATTTCATGGCTTCAAGCCATTTTGCGGAATCTGGGCTCATCATCGCTTCCTCATAGTTCGTAGGTTCATCATGGTCTAGTAACATGATTTCCAGAACTGGGTTGCCGTACCACTCTGGTGCGGAACGTACTCTGGTTGATCTACGACGTTCAATAGAAACTTGATCCGAAGTTTCATGATCATTATCATCAACTTCCTCACTAATTGGTGTAGGAATCACTGGAACAATTTCCTGTGATGTACTACTTTCCAATATGGGAGAAGGTACAATTACCTCATCAAGTTCTACTTTCCTCCCACTCACTTCTTTCGAGAGAAACTCTTTTTCAAGAAAGGATCCGTTCTTAGCAAGAAATATTTTGCCTTCGGATCTGTGATAGAAGGTGTACCCAACAGTCTCTTTTGGGTATCCTATGAAGACACATTTTTCCGACTTGGGATCGAGTTTATCAGGTTGAAGTGTTTTCACATAAGCATCGCAGCCCCAAATTTTAAGAAACGACAATTTTGGTTTCTTGCCAAACCATAGTTCATAAGGCGTCGTATCAACGGATTTAGATGGTGCCCTATTTAACGTGAATGCAGCTGTCTCTAAAGCATAACCCCAAAACGATAGTGGTAAATCGGTAAGAGACATCATAGATCGCACCATATCTAATAAAGTACGGTTACGAAGTTCGGACACACCATTACGTTGTGGTGTTCCAGGTGGCGTGAGTTGTGAAACTATTCCACATTGTTTCAAATGAAGACCAAACTCGTAACTCAAATATTCTCCTCCACGATCAGATCGTAGGAACTTTATTTTCTTGTTACGATGATTCTCTACTTCACTCTAAAATTCTTTGAACTTTTCAAATGTTTCAGACTTGTGTTTCATTAAGTAGATATACCCATATCTGCTCAAATCATCAGGGAAGGTCAGAAAATAACGATACCCGCCGCGAGCATCAACACTCATTGGTCCACATACATCAGTATGTATGATTTCCAACAAATCTGTTGCTCGCTCCATAGTTCCGGAGAACAGAGTTTTAGTCATCTTGCCCATGAGGCATGGTTCGCAAGCACCAAGTGATTCATAATCAAGTGATTCCAAAAGTCCATCTTTATGGAGTTTCTTCATGCGTTTTACACCAATATGACCTAAACGGCAGTGCCACAAATAAGTTGCACTATCATTATTAACCTTGCATCTTTTGGTTTCAATATTATGAATATGTGTATCACTACAATCAAGATCAAGTAAGAATAGACCACTCTTTAAGGGTGCATGACCATAAAAGATATTATTCATCAAAATGGAACAACCATTATTCTCTGATTTAAATGAATAACCGTCTCGCAATAAACAAGATCCAGATATAATGTTCATGCTCAACGCTGGCACCAAATAACAATTATTTAGGTCTAAAACTAATCCCGAAGGTAGATGTAGAGGTAGCGTGCCGACGGCGATCACATCGACTTTGGAACCGTTTCCCACGCGCATCGTCACCTCGTCCTTAGCTAATCTTCGTTTAATCCGTAGTCCCTGTTTCGAGTTACAAATATTAGCAACCGAACCGGTATCAAATACCCAGGTACTACTACGAGCATTAGTAAGGTACACATCAATAACATGTATATCACATATACCTTTGTTCATCTTGCCATCCTTCTTATCCGCCAAATACTTGGGGCAGTTCCGCTTCCAGTGTCCAGTCCCCTTGTAGTAGAAGCACTCAGTTTCAGGCTTGGCTCCAGATTTGGGTTTCTTCGTTGAAGTAGCAACTGACTTGCTATTCTTTTTGAAGTTCCCTTTCTTTCCCTTGACCTTTTTCTTGAAACTACTGGTCTTGTTAACCATCAACACTTGATGCTCCTTTTTGATTTCTACCTCCGCAGCTTTGAGCATAGCGAAGAGCTCGGGAATTGTCTTTTGCATCCCTTGCATGTTATAGTTCATCACGAAGCCTTTATAGCTTGGTGGCAGTGATTGAAGAACTCTATCAATAATACTATCCTCGTCAACATTGCAACCAAGTTGAGTCATATGATTGTAGTACCCAGACATTCTGAGCAAGTGTTCACTGATAGAACTATTCTCCTCCATTTTGCGGCTGTAGAACTTATTGGAAATCTCATATTTCTCAATTCGGGCATTTGCTTGAAATATTAACTTCAACTCCTGGAACATTTCATATGCTCCATGACGTTCAAAACGTCGTTGAAGTCCCGGTTCTAAGCCGTAAAGCATGGCACACTGAACTATCGTGTAGTCATCAGACCGTGACTGCCAGACGTTCAAAGCGTCTGCATCAGCGGAAGGGGGCTTGTCACCTAGCGGTGCTTCAAGGACATAATTCTTCTGTGCAGCAATGAGGATAATCCTCAGGTTACGGACCCAGTCCGTGTAATTGCTACCATCATCTTTCAACTTAGCTTTCTCTAGGAATGCATTAAAATTCAAAGGAACGGTAGCACGGGCCATTGATCTACAACGACATAGATATGCAAAAACTATCAGGACTAAGTTCATGATAAATTAAAGTTTAGTTTAATCATATTAATTTAAAGAACTCCCACTTAGATAGACATCCCTCTGGTCATCTAAATGATCACGTGATCCAAATCAACTAAACCATGTCCGATCATCACGGGAGATGGAGTAGTTTTCAATGGTGAACATATTATGTTGATCATATCTACTATATGATTCACGCTCGACCTTTTGGTCTCCAGTGTTCCGAGGCCATATCTGTATATGCTAGGCTCGTCAAGTTTAACCCGAGTATTCTGCGTGTGCAAAACTGGCTTACACCCGTTGTATTTGAACGTAGAGCTTATCACACCCGATCATCACGTGGTGTCTCGGCACGACGAACTTTCGCAACGGTGCATACTCAGGGAGAACACTTATACCTTGAAATTTAGTAAGGGATCATCTTATAATGCTACCGTCGTTCTAAGCAAAATAAGAAGCATAATAAGATAAACATCATATGCAATCAAAATATGTGACATGATATGGCCATCATCATCTTGTGCTTTTGATCTCCATCTTCAAAGCACCGTCATGATCACCTTCGTCACCGGCTTGACACCTTGATCTTCATCGTAGTATCGTTGTCGTCTCGCCAACTATTGCTTCCACGACTATCGCTACCGTTTAGTGATAAAGTAAAGCAATTACATGGCGATTGCATTTCATACAATTAAGCGACAACCATATGGCTCCTGCCAGTTGCCGATAACTTTACAAAACATGATCATCTCATACAAAATCGTATAACTCATGTCTTGACCATATCACATCACAACATGCCCTGCAAAAACAAGTTAGACGTCCTCTACTTTGTTTGTTGCAAGTTTTATGTGGCTGCTACGGGCTTAGCAAGAACCGTTCTTACCTACGCATACAAAACCACAACGATGTTTCGTCAAGTATGTGCTGTTTTAACCTTCACAAGGACCGGGCGTAGCCACACTTGATTCAGCTAAAGTGAGAGAGACAGACACCCGCCAGTCACCTTTAAGCAACGAGTGCTCGTAACGGTGAAACCAGTCTCGCGTAAGCGTATGCGTAATGTCGGTCCGGGCCGCTTCATCTCACAATACCGCCGAAGCAAAGTATGACATGCTGGTAAGCAGTATGACTAGTATCGTCCACAATCTCATTGTGTTCTACTCGTGCATATCATCTACGCATAGACCTGGCTCTGATGCCACTGTTGGGGAACGTAGTATTTTAAAATTTTCCTACGATCACGCAAGATCTATCTACCAGATGCATAGCAACGAGAGGGGAGAGTGTGTCTACGTACCCTCGTAGACCGGGAGCGGAAGCGTCAAGTGACGCGGTTGATGTTGTCGAACTTCTTCGCGATCCAACCGATCAAGCACCGAACGTACGGCACCTCCGCGTTCAGCACACGTTCAGCTTGATGACGTCCCACGAGCTCTTGATCCAGTTGAGCTTCACGGGAGAGTTTCGTCAGCACGACGGCATGGTGACGGATATGATGTGTTCACCGGCGCAGGGCTTCGCCTAAGCTCCGCAACGGTACGACCGAGGTGTGATTCTGTGGAGGGGGGCACCGCACACGGCTAAAACAATTCAACTTGTGTGTCTTTGGGTGCCCCCCTGCCCCCGTATATAAAGGAGCAAGGGAGGAGGGGCCGGCCAACTCCTATGGTGCGGCTAGGGAGGGGACTCCTACTAGGAATAGGATTGCAATCCTATTCCTAGTAGGATTCACCGAAAGGAAGAAGGGGGAAAGGATTAGGAGAGGTGGCGCCCCCCCCCCAATCCTAGTCCAACTAGGATTCCTAGGTGGGGCGCTGGCCAGCCCTATGGGCTGCCTCTCTCTCACCCTTTAGGCCCACTATGGACCATCCCCTCTCGTAGGGGGTTCCGGTAACCCCCTCCGGCATTCCCGATAAATCAGAAACTTTTCCGGTATACTTTCGGTGTCCGAATATAGCCGTCCAATATATCAATCTTTATGTCTCGGACATTCCGAGACTCCTCGTCATGTCCGTGATCTCATCCGGGACTCCGAACTACCTTCGGTACATCAATACTCAAAAACTCATAATACCGATCGTCCTCAAACGTTAAGCGTGCGGACCCTACGGGTTCGAGAACTATGTAGACATGACCGAGACTCATCTCTGGTCAATAACCAATAGCGGAACCTGGATGTTCATATTGGCTCCTACATATTCTACGAAGATCTTTTATCGGTCAGAACCGCATAACAACATACGTTGTTCCTTTTGTCAAACGGTATGTTACTTGCCCGAGATTCGATCGTCGGTATCTTTATACCTAGTTCAATCTCGTTGCCGGCAAGTCTCTTTACTCGTTCCGTAACACATCATCTCGTTACTAACTCATTAGTCCTTTTGCTTGCAAGGCTTATTATGATGTGTGTTACCGAGAGGGCCCAGAGATACCTCTCCGACACTCGGAGTGACAAATCCTAATCTTGATCTATGCCAACACCACGAATACTTTCGGAGACACCTGTAGAGCATCTTTATGATCACCCAGTTACGTTGTGACGTTTGATAGCACACAAGGTGTTCCTACGGTATTCGGGAGTTGGATAATCTCATAGTCATAGGAACATGTATAAGTCATGAAGAAAGCAATAGCAGTTAAACTAAACGATCATAGTGCTATGCTAACGGATGGGTCTTGTCCATCACATCATTCTCCTAATGATGTGATCCCGTTGATCAAATGACAACTCATGTCTATGGCTAGGAAACATAACCATCTTTGATCAATGAGCTAGTCTAGTAGAGGCATACTAGGGACATACTGTTTTGTCTATGTATCCACACATGTACTAAGTTTCCGGTTAATACAATTCTAGCATGAATAAAAGACATTTATCATGATATAAGGAAATACAAATAACATCTTTATTATTGCCTCTAGGGCATATTTCCTTCACTTCCTTCCTTCCTAAGCTATAGCTGCTTCCTCGCTTGCTTCCTCGATCTCGTCGTCTCGCATCCTACCGCCGGGGTCGCCATGGTCTTCTTCAAAGACCTCTCCAACGGTTCCTCCGACGACGATGACTCCTTCACCACCCGGGTATGCCTCTCTTATCTCTCTCGGTCTATGACTTGGAATGAAGGATTTTTATCCGGTGGTCGATTTCAGTCATTTCTTCCTCTTGTAGCTCCCTAGGACCATCAGTTGCAACGAATGGAGCGGGGTGGCTGAAGATCTGTCTGCTTGTTGTCACCATCAATCTCCATGCTTGAAGCTAGTTGCATTTGAATATGTGGACAGTGGGAGGAAGTTTATGGTATGTGTAGAGAAGGTTAGACCATCTTTCGTTGTTACAAATATTTTGTTAGATTTTATTCAGACACTGTCATGATCCCAACCCACTCATACCACACCTTCAACCAAACGCATACTAAGATAGTTTCACAGTTTGTACCTAGTATCTAAAAACGTTGCCATCTCATCAGCGGTGACATTAGAAAATTATTTAGCACCGCTTCAGCAGATTGTGCAGCCAACTTTGGTCCACACATCCGAGCAGCCAAGTAGTAAAATACTAAATCTGTATGGCACGAAGGAACTGGGCATCAGAGCAACTAGGTGCTCTGGAGTCCGGGTCCTTGATTTTTTTCCGCTGCATCGGCTCGCCAGTGCAGGGCACCGGTGCGAGATGTAGCAACAGTTGTCTTTACACCGGTTTTGGCGTACATAGTGGACGGCCTTAGTGCTATTAGTTATATGTTACTAAATTTGTGCATGTACACGCATGTTAGTATCAATTTGTTGTCATCCAAACACTGTCGCTATGTTGTTGCAGTAATATTTACCTTCCTCGTAAAATGTTCAATTTGTTATTTATAGTACATCAGTAAGAACTTGTAGCATTGTTGTAGTTAATTATAGCTTCTGATGTTTCAGAATTTGGTTGTTGTCTCAGTAGCAATTAATTCATTTGCACATTGATATTTGTGAGAAGATATGTCATAATTAACATGTTTCTTCAGTTTTTCAAAATAAGTATTGGTGATTTTCTATGTTTCTATAAACCCATTTCCCCTACAATTGTTACTGATCTAGTTTTAAATATTATAGGATGAGCGGAAGTGTTCTTACTTGGAGTGGGTTGATCAAGAGTAGCCACAGTCTTTGAAGATGTGCCTAGCAAAGCTCTGGAGCAGGTATGAGGAAGAGAATAGAGGTAGGCTTAGAGAAAGTGTTGTCAACACTGAACAGTATTTGAAGATGCGGGATAAAAAGAGGAAGGTGGAGAATGAGCTCGAATTTTTTAAATTAGACTTTGCTACGATGGTGTTGGCGAAGGAGGAGGCACTTTCCCAGTTGGCCAGTGCAAAACAGGTGCTTACTTAGCTGAAAGCAGAGGTGGATAAGACGGGCCTGGATGATCTCGATTAGAGAAATGAATATATTGTTCTAATACTGTTGTTATGAAGTTGAAGTAGCTATATGATGTAATGTGCTGTTTTCAGGTACCTATCGTATTGTGATGTTAAAATATATTTATGTGCCTGATATGAAATTGGGAAGCAACTATTCGATGTGAAATGTGAATTTGCGTAATACTGGAATTATCAACTCTAAACTAATAAACCTACTAAATGTGCCATGGAACTTTGCAAACGGTTCTAGCAGTAAAAGCGCTTGTGATGGATAGCCCAATGCCACACATTTTTCTTCATCAAATCGTGTGTGATGTAGTTGATAAAAGCAAACGGTTAACCAAACCTGTGCGTGATAGTTACACCCATCACACATGAGCCTATACATAAACCTGTGTGGGATGTACATACGAACATAAACATTTTCCCTGGGTTTACCATGTGGGATGTACATACAAACGGAAACGTTTTCCCTGGATTGACTGTGTGGGATGTACATACGAACAGAAACGTTTTCCCTGGATTGACTGTGTGGGATGTACATACGAATGGAAACGTTTTCCCTGGATTTACTGTGTGGGACGTACATAAGAACGGAAACGTATTCCTTGGATTGACTTTGTGTGATATACATACGAACGGAAATGATTTTCTAGGATTCACCATGTGGGATGTACAAACGAACGGAAACGATTGGGTTTCGATGCCTCGCCCGATCGCACACGAGCTCATTTTGCCTCAGCCCGTTGATATGTCTCCAATGTATCTATAATTTTTGATTTTTTGATGTTGTTATATTATCATTCTTGGATGTTTTACAATCATTTTATATCATTTTTGGGTACTAATCTATTGACATAGTGCCAAGTGCCAGTTTCTGTTTTCTGCTTGTTTTTTACATCACATGAAATCAATACCAAACGGAGTCCAAATGCAGTGAAACTTTTTGTGGATTTTTTTGGACTAGAAGACACCTGTTGGGCTAGAGAAGCACCTAGGGGTGCCCCAAGGGGGGGGGGGGTGGGTTGTGCCCACCTTGGTGGCCTCCCGCACTGCCTCTTCACTCTATAAATACTCCAATATTCCAGAAACCCTAGGGGGAGTCGAAGAAAATCAATTCCAGTAGCCGCAAGTTCTAGAACCACCATATCCAATCTAGACACCATCACGAAGGGTTTCATCAAGTCAATTGGTGCCTCTCCGATGATGCGTGAGCAGTTCTTTGTAGACCTACGGGTCCGTAGTTAGTAGCTAGATGGCTTTCTCTCTCTCTCTCTTGATTACCAATACAATAGTCTCTCGGAGATCCATATGATGTAACTCTTTTTGCGGTGTGTTTGTTGGGATCCGATGAACTTTGAGTTTATGATCAGATCTATATTTTTATATCCACGAAAGTTATTTGAGTCTTCTTTGATCTCTTATATGCATGATTGCTTATAGCCTCGTATTTCTTCTCCGATATTTGGGTTTTGTTTGGCCAACTTGATCTATTTATCTTGCAATGGGAAGAGGTGATTTGTGATGGGTTCGATCTTACGGTGCTCGATCCCAGTGACAGAAGGGGAACCGACGCGTATGTATCGTTGCTATTAAGGAGAACAAGATGGGGTCTATTTCTACATAAATAGATATTGTCTACATCATGTCATCGTTCTTATTATATTACTCCGTTTTTTCATAAACTTAATACACTAGATGCATTCTGGATAGAGGTCGATGTATGGAGTAATAGTACATGCATGTAGGAGTCGGTCTACTAATCTTGGACGTGATGCCTATATAATGATCATTGCCTGGATATCGTCATGATTATTTGAATTTCTATCAATTGCCCAACAGTAATTCGTTTACCCATCGTTTGCTATTTTTTCTCGAGAGAAACCACTAGTGAAACATACGGCCCCCGGGTCTCTTCTTTAATATATTTGCCTTCGCAATCTATTTTATTTGCTTTTATTTTTAGATCTATTAAACCAAAAATACCTTGCTACACTTTATTTTATTTGGCGTTCAATCTATCAATTTATTACAACTTTCTCACGTCCGCTTGCCAATATTTGGCGCCGTTGTCTGAAAGGGATTGACAACCCCTTCATTACGTCGGGTTGCGAGTATTTGTTATTTATGTGCAGGTGCCATTCATGTAGTGTTGCGTGGTTATCCTACTGCTTCGATAACCCTGGTCTCATCACTGAGGAAAATACCTACCGTTGTTGTGCTGCATCATCCCTTCCTCTTTGGGGAAAACCAGCGTAGTTCAAGCAAGCATCAAAAGGTATTTCTGGCGCCGTTCTCGGGGAGACATCATCAACATCTACTAGGTTCCTAATCAAAAATCCTATCTCCTTGCAATTTACATTATTTTCCATTTGTCTCTCATTTTCATCTCCCCCACTTCACAAACATGTGTCGTTTTTATTCGTCTTCTTTTTCGTTCGCCGTTTTCTTGCTTGATCTATTAGCGTTCGTGTTTTTGACTCATCATGGCTAGTCCTACCCTCATCATTTGCACCCGCGGGAACAAAGTTCTCAATTTTAAGCAAAGAGGAGGAGAAATCCTAAAAGATGCTTGGTATAGGATTTGCAATGATAATAACAGATCTATTCATAAGCAATATATTATTGTTCTTCTTCGAAATTTTTATGTGGGGATCACCACCTGGTTTAGACTCGTTCTTAATACCATTACCGGAGGAAATTTCTTAAGTTGTCCTCGTCTTGATGCTTTGAATGCTACGGGAAGTTTAGTGGGTTCCCCTTCTATTATTATCAATGAAACAACTCTGACTCTTGAGCATGTTATGCAAAGATTAGATGCTACTGAAAAGGGAATGCTCACTAAAGAACATATTGAAAATTTAGATAAAAAGATGCATGATCTTGCTAATAAATTTGGGTCGAAAGTTGGTGATGTTTTTAAATTTCTAAAAGAGAAGTGATGTGGATCATCCCACGATCATCCCCATGTTCACTTCGACAAGACCTCAAGTACCCACCATTGGACACAAGGTTGACTCGCTCCTCTCCAAACCTTCACTTTCCACATGTGAGACATGGCTACTACCTCAAACATATGTACTATGCATGGCCAGGAACCAAGAGGAAGACCATGGAGCAGCTAAGGAGCAAGTACGATCAAAGGAGAGAAGCATACGCGAAGACGGAGAAGAATCGGAGCAAGACTGGACTTGCCTGCATCATCCAGACCCCCAACAGGACGATCCGGACCAAGCCCGGAGGATCCGGACCGCCACCCGGATGATCCGGGTAATATGCCCCGAGGCACCCGAAGCTTGCCCACGAAGCCAGACAATCCGGACGGTCGTCCGGATCATCCGGACCCCACACACCCGGATCATTCGGGCCACCATCCGGATCATCCGGACCCCCACCTGCGTGTGCGTGTTGGGCCGAGGCCCATGTACCCCTTCGCTCCCCTAGCCTATATATATGACTCCTCCTCCTTTCTAGGGTTAGCTTTGTGATAGGTCATTTGATACCTAGAGATTTACACATCTAGTGGTTCTACTGCTAGGAGTGACTGCGGCCCCTCTACGGAGAAGATCCACACCGGATACAAGACCTCTTCGGAAAAGATCCTACGGGATTCAAGGCCCCTCACGGGAAGATCCTACGGGATATCATCAAGACCTCCTCTTAGAGATGAACTAGCTACCGTGTATCCCCCTTTGTTGGATTTGGACTGTGCATCTCGTTGTGTTGAGGATCTAGCACATGTGTGATTGTTTCTTGTTGATTTGAGTGTTTCCTCTTGTTCCCCTTGTGTTTTCCCTCATGTTCTTCGTGTTCATCCTCGGGATTCCCTCCATTTCGTGAAAGATCGGCCTAGATCGGGTTAGCCCCGCATCATATGGTACCATGAGCTTTGGTTCATCACGAATTTGGAGCCTCCCCACCGTTTTCTAGCCTTGTTTTGTTGTGTTCTTCCCCAAATTTGAAAATTCCCCACCAAAAATAGCACCAATTTTTTTGTGATCTGTTGGTTTGATGATGTTTTGTTGATTTTGATCCATGGATTAGCTGTGTAGCAAGTGGATCTAGCTTCCCCACAAGTTTCCCCACTTTCCATCCACAAAATATCCGTATTTTTTCCCCAAAATCACCCTTTTCCCACCCAAAAATCGTCCCCGAGCGGAAAATCCCGAGCAGTTTGACCTTCCCTGATCATCCAGGACCTCACCCGGATCATCCAGATCCAGCCGGATCAGCTGGACCATCTCCCGGATGTCTGGATACCCC
>LR738713.1:387169684-387348912 GCA_902687465.1 Secale cereale | reverse complement strand
AAACAGAACCAGAACTGACGAACCCGGATCATCCGGAAGAACACCCGTATCACCCGGACTAAGCCCGGATCATCCGGTCCTCCTCCCGGATGTCTGGCTTCCCCTGAAACTGACACAGACAGATTCTTGTTTAGGCCATAACTAATTCATCCGGAGTCCGATTTGGATGTTATTTAGCTCGTTTTGAAGCTCTTGACATCCCCCATACCACAAAAATACTTCCATCATCATTTGACTCCATAACATTTTGTCAAATTTGGCAAGTTTGCCTAGGCCTTCCACCATATCATCCGCATAGCCACCATAGCCTTCCGCAACCTAACCCTTTTTGTCCATCATAGAATTTGTGGTTGCTTGAGTAGTGATTGAGTCTCCTAAGGTGTTTAGGCTACTTAGGGACGATTGCTTCTGCATCAACCACCACCACCACTTCCGCATAATATTGCCCACCATACTTTTCCACCACCCAAACCTAACCCAATTTTGTTTGAGCTTGTTTGAGTTGTGGCTTGTGTCTCCTAAGGTGTTTCGGCTACTTAGGTACGGTCACGATAACGCCGACACGCATAACCCATCATTCCACTTCCGCTTTGCCAAGTGCATAACCACCACCGCTTTCCCACTACCAGTATTTGACATTTGTCCTTGAGATTTGAGTTGTGGTTTTTTCGTTTTCTAAGGTGTTTCGTCTAATTAGGAACGGGTCTACATCAAGGACACCGCCTCTCATCATCGACTCGGACGGTAACCTTGACGACATCATTGTATATTCCCCTTGCAATTGCATTGTTAACCCCTATCCCATTTTGCGTCACTTGCCTATCGAGACTTGCCTTTGAGTATTGCCGGCAACGTTACTTGTGCACATTAGTGATCATCGATCCACCCTTCCATTGCATACATACCATATCATCTTGGTATCATCATATCATCTCTTGTGTCACAAGATTGTTCCCGCATATACGCAATTGCTATCTTAGTCTATGCATCGTGGCCATATATATAAAGCTTTTAAGCAAAAAGAGAAAAGCAAAGAAGCTTATAAGCAAGAGCCCTAGCATCATACCACATTGCATATAAGGTTGCCATATCCGATCATCTTGGATCATCTTGTGCTAAAAGCACCGGAACATCATACACATAGCATACTTGTGATACCAAGTCGCTACATTTTGTCTCATATAGGTAGTGCACAAGTTCGTATCTGCCTATTGAGCAATCAGCTAGCGTCTCTCTAGTGTTGTGCGACAAGAGCATTTTCTGTGGATTCCACATTTTCCGCTCAACCCTTGGTTGCACAACCACATTTATCTATCCGTGCATGTGTTTCCATGTGCCATTCTTTGCTATTGGTCTACTTGTTTCACTTGCGAATTTGTGAATCTCATTCAACATTATTGACTCTCGCTAACATTTTCCATCCAATGTTTGTGCCACTATCTCACCAAGCTCCACCAAAAGCTTTACTTGTGTAGGTGTGAGAATTGACGAGAATCGGTACCAATTGTGCTATTTCCTTGATACATGAGTGATCATTGATCCATTCTCAACATCGGGTAAGGTACATTGGTCTAGTTCTTCTCTTTCTCCCACTCACCACTACTTGAGTATTGTGATGGATAGGCAAAGCATTTCATCTCCGGTCTTCGACACCGACGGCGCAAACAACGACATCCACGTGAAAACTATCGGACTACAAAGAGAAATGCAAGAGCTCTTGGGCAACATCGCCATCGAACTACGACACTCCGAGACAAGGAGAATGGCCTCCTTCAACAAACAAATGGCGGAGCTCAAACACTTGGTGGTCGACTACAAGTCTTCTTCCCCTTCGTCATCCTCTCAACGGCGATGTTCAAGTCACAAGTCTTTGGAGCGCAGACATGATGCAAGCGCAAGTTGCCCACGAGCTCAAGCATGACAACGACATCATCCTCATGAAGATGCTCGACAAGCGCATACCTACAAGTCCGATCAAGCTCTACTTCACGCCAAAGACGAGCTTCAAGAGCAGGAGAGAAGACCGCGAGACAACTACCATCATGAAGGAGCTACGGCTACAACCCCCACTTCGGCATCTTCGCAAAGTGCTATCAAGGCATGTTCGCCTTTGGACGTACGGCATCTTCGCCTACTTCCCATGAGTTCGCCTACATCGATTTCTTCATCATCAAGGCGATCATCTACGAGCGATGGCGACAAGACGGTCGAGCATGGGCCATCCCCTTCGACCAAGTTGGCGAGCATAAACCTCTTCGACACCATGAAGACGGCGCCCATATTGGACTCCTACTCCGGGTCAAGCTACGCGAGCAAGCATGAGACCTTCTCTTTGACCTCGGAGGAGCGTGATGATTTGCCACATCCCACGGCATTCATCTTTGGAGGCATGACGGATTAGGAAGTTGAGCATGGAGACTATTGCACCTACACCTCTTTGACATCCACATATGATGAGATGCCCCAATTCCCACGTGAGGATAGCCACCACCACATGAGTGATACGAGTGACTCCACCATATGTGACATTGAGTGCATTTCCTTTGAGAGGATGAGAGTGACCACTACTAGCCCCACACATGAGAGCATGCCACATCTCCTATGTGAGGTTGCGAGCCATTTGAGTGACTCCACCATCCATACGAGTGAGAGCATCCAAGAGGGAGTGAGTGAGCCACAACACTTAGTGAGTGAGGTAGTTGATAGGGCATGTGAGGCCACTATGATTTCTAATGACTTAACCTCTACTCCGAGTGTGTTTTCTTCGGTGCTAGGTCTCCTACATGAGGACATGCCTACCCTCGACGAGTCCATCCCTCCAATGGACAAACCGATGGCCATGGTGGAAGAAGACGCACCACCCACATGGTTCCATCAAGATGAAGATGAGAACGATTGGATCTTCAACGCCTCACCTACAACACATGAGCGACGCTCCAAAGGTAACATAGGTGATGGTGCTTCTTTTGTCCCACTAGTGGACTATCTCACTAATGATTGCTTGCATGATGTTGACACACCTATTCCCATGCTTCATGCTAGTGCGACTTCATCATGTCTTGACTTACCTATTTATGATGAATATGATGATGAGGATGTTGAGTTGCCTAGTTGTGAAATTATGCTCCATAGGATATCATGTGAAAATTCTTTTGGTCACATCATGTTCGACAACCCTTTAAACTTGTCATATGCTATGAGTGAGATCTCCCATATTGCATCATTTCAATCTCAACATAGTAACTATGCATGCCAAATTAAAGTAAATCACATTTGCACTTGTGGCATAGATGACAAGATGACGGTCATTGGCTTGTGTTTCTCTTGCGATGATATTGCCATGCTTCCTTTACATGATGTGCGCAATTCATCTATTATGCCATGCCATGAACACATTATTTCGGATATGCATTGTTTTGGATGTTGTAAATATTCTCCATGTTATTTCCCACTAATTCTCATGAGGAGACGCCCATAGTTTCCTCATACATACTAGGAGATCTTGATCCATTCCATACCTTGCATGATTATCATGATTGTGTGCACCATATGCATTCCATGAATAACAATGCTCTACATATTTCTTGTGATGCATTACACAATTCGAGTCTCCATTATGCCATACATAACAACAAACCTCTCATGATGGATGACATGTTTCTATATCATGCATCTCATTTATTTGGGCATTGGCTATTATGTGCTAACCAACACATGCACGTGCGCATCATGATGGATGATGTGTACATATACCACGCACACACAATTTTCCTCTTGTATTTGTTTTGTGCAGGTACTTACGCAAACTTGTCAACCTCACAATCCCATGAGTTGACGAAACGAGCTCTTGAGAGCGACGATGATTTGGGCATGGATTGTCCCTACCACCATTCTCTTCGCGCCACTACGCACATCTCTTTTACTTGGCTCTCACACGACTATGGGCTATCTACCACTTGTCACCTTATGCCCATTCTATCGTGTTCACTTTGCATGTTATGCCTCTTGCTATGACTTTTCCATGCAATTGTGACCCTTGCTTGCATTTACCCATGATTCACCATTCTACTACTATGTGTATTTGCATGCTTGGTGGAGATACTTGTAGCTATTGCCATGATTTATTTGTGCCCCATGCTATTGATGCTTATTGTGTTGGGAGAATCATGATGTTCCATTGCAATTTACATATGTCCTCTCGCCAATACATTGATCCTATTTTGCTCCTATCTTGCTTTCATGCTTGTGATATGCCATGTGCATTATTCATGCCTACTATTTGCACACATGCCATGATTGCCATGATTACCTCTAGCATGTTGCATCTTTGCACTACTGGCTTGTTTGACTTGATAACTATGATTGCTTGCTATGTTGCATCACCCATGTTCCACTCTTACTCGCTTTCTTGGGTTGATGACATATATGTTCATGCATTTTGCATGATTTACATCGATCATTGTCACTCGTCTCCAATAGTTGCATCTCTCCTTATAGTGAGTGCAACCGTGTTATGCTTGTTGATCTCGGAGACTTTGGCACCCTTCTTGTGATGCATACTTGCTTGATTGAGCCTATTACACTTGGTTGTTCTCGCATCTTATGCCTACATATCATGCACCACACCCTTGTACTTTCTTATGATAAGAATGATGCAAGCACTTGTTGGGTATTTTCCCACATGAATGCTAGGTTTTGCATTACGGCTAACCTCATTTGTTTTTCCGAGTGTTTGTCATGTTCTATCATTTTGGAGGATTCACAAGATGGTACCATCACGAGGCATCTTGGGCATGTGAAGGCATACACGTTGCGAGACACAAACACCTTCGAGAACATACATAAGGTGAATTCCTTCTTTGTGAGCCATCCTCACGTGGATGGGCCATATTTTCATCATTGTTTCCTTCTTGTTGTCTACATGATACATCTACCGTATGGAGGACCGACATTGAAGATGGACCCTATGGATACACCACCGGTCTACCACTCTTGTCACGACATTGCGCAATGGTACACCATTACTCATGACAAATTTGCATCTTATGCATGGATTGACTCACATTATGATTGCCTTGTTGCATCGTGTATTCCCATGCCATCCATGATATATGAGCTTATGCATTTCCTTAGCAAATTTGTTGTGATCTTTCTTGATGGCATATTCATACATAATGATCACTTTGCCCATCATCAATTGCATGATCACATAGTCATACTGCGCATCAATTACCATGTTCATGCTTTTGATACATCGTCCCATTATGACATCATTTTGCACAATGGTTGCATTGATCAATCTCACAACACCTCTGTGTGCACCACAAATGAATTTGCTCACATGTATGCTTTACATATCATTCTGCATCTTTTGGATAAACATCTTGTGCCTTGTCTTGCACAATATTTTTGGTCCGACTCATGCTCACTTGATGGACACCTTGTGTGCGCTAACCTTTGTATTTCCGAGTGTCATTCGTGTTTGATCTTCTTGCATGTATACCACTCCAGAGACACCTTGGAGTACTTGGATTGCACCATGTCTTCAAATTTGTCCAACTACAAGTCCGCCCACGACTACCGTTTACATGGTGATGAGGTTTTCGATCCGAGGTCGGATCTTTACCAAGGGGGGGGGATATGATGCGGAGCATCCCACGATCATCCCCATGTTCACTTCGACAAGACCTCAAGTACCCACCATTGGACACAAGGTTGACTCGCTCCTCTGTAAACCTTCACTTTCCACATGTGAGACATGGCTACTACCTCAAACATATGTGTTATGCATGGCCAGGAACTAAGAGGACGACCATGAAGCAGCTAAGGAGCAAGTACGATCGAAGGAGAGAAGCATACGCGAAGACAAAGAAGAATCTGAGCAATACTAGATTTGCCCGGATCATCCGGACCCCCTGCCGAATGATCCGGACCAAGCCCGGAGGATCCGGACCGCCACCCGGATGATCCGAGTAATATGCCCCGTGGCACCCGAAGTTTGCCCACGAAGCCGAACGATCCGGACGGTCGCCCGGATCATCCGGACCCCGCACACCCGGATCATCCGGGCCACCTTCCGGATCATCCAGACCCCCATATGCGTGTGCGTGTTGGGCCGAGGCCCATGTACCCCTTCGCCCCCTAGCCTATATATATGACTCCTCTGCCTCCTTTTTAGGGTTAGCTTTGTGATAGCTCATTTGATACCTAGAGCTTTGCTCATCTAGTGTTTCTACTCCTAGGAGTGACTGCGGCCCCTCTACGGAGAAGATCCACACCAGATACAAGACCTCTTTGGAGAAGATCCTACAGGATTCAAGGCCCCTCACGGGAAGATCCTACGGGATATCATCAAGACCTCCTCTTGGATATGAACTAGCTACCATGTATCCCCCTTTGTTGGATTTGGACCGAGTATCTCGTTGTGTTGAGGATCTAGCACATGTGTGATTGTTTCTTGTTGATTTGAGTGTTTCCTCTTGTTCCCCTTGTGTTTTCCCTCGTATTCTTCGTGTTCATCCTCGGGATTCCCTCCCTTTCGTGAAAGATCGGCCTAGATTGGGTTAGCCCCGCATCAAGAAGGAACATGTAGTCAATGAAAGAATTGAAGAAAGTCCTTCACGGATTCATAAATTGGAAGAAATTTTTAGTTGGGCACCGCTTTTTCTTCCATCAATACTATCGAAAAAACACCTGGAAAAAACGCAAGAACAAAGGGGCTACTTCTAGTAACAACAATGGGGATCATAAAATGATTAGTATGCATCCTAACTTTATTGAAGTACTAAAAGGCCCCCTTTACAAAAGCAAGTTCCTTGATCTTGTCCCTAGGAGTGTTATTGTTGAGGAATTATATGCCAAATCTTTGAAGAAGTGTGTGATTTAGGAATTGGAAAACAAGGATGACAACACTTGAGATCGTGGTATTATGCCTAGCTAAGGGCGTAAGACGATAGCGCTCGTTGGGAGGCAACCCAACTTGTATCGTTCTGCTTTTTGGTTTTCTTGCTGTTTTCAATAAAATATCCAATAATACCTCTGTTTTGATGTGTTTCTGTGGTTTGAATAAATGTTTGTGCCAAGCAAAGCCTTTGGGATGATTGGGTTGATGGTTGATGTGATCGCGTTGAAAGATTCAGAAACTTTTGTGTCCAGAGTTTTTTTTGATGTTATCAATATACAAAATTTCCATGTTATCCTAATTTTTCAGAATTTTTAGAGTTGCAGAAGTATGGTCAGAATTCGCATCTTTACAGCTGTTCTGTTTTTGACAGATTCTGTTTTCATTGTGTTATGTGCTTGTTTTGATGATTCTATGGTTTCCTTTGATGAGTTTTTTCCATAGAAAAGTTATAATAAAGTAGATATAATACAATTACAAAATAAGAATTGTTTTGCTACAATACTTAGAGTAAAGATTGGTTTTGTTATACTAACGGATCTCACAAAGTTTTGTCGAGTTTTGTGTGATTGAAGTTTTCAAGTTTTGGGTGAGATCATGATGGATGAAAGAATGAGGAGTAGCAAAAGGCTAAGCTTGGGGATGCCCCTGAGTGGCATCCCCTCTTTCTTCTAACGACCATTGGTATTTTACTCGAAGCTATATTTGTATTCATCACATATTATGAGTTTTGCTTGGAGCGTCTTGTATGA
This sequence comes from Secale cereale, assembly GCA_902687465.1. NCBI lineage: Eukaryota > Viridiplantae > Streptophyta > Magnoliopsida > Poales > Poaceae > Secale > Secale cereale. Next base: position 387,341,259 of record LR738713.1, on the reverse strand, counting down.
TATGAGTCTTTGCTTGTTTCCTTTTAATAAGTATCCTTGCTGTACACACCCATTTGAGAGAGCCAAAATTATGCCATGACTTGTTAGAATTGCTCTCTATGTTTCACTTAAATCTTTATGAGCTATGGAATTTCTCTAGTGCTTCACTTATATCTTTTTGAGCATGGTGTGCTTTAGTATTTTTGAATAAATTCTCTCTTGCTTCACTTAGATTTATTTGAGAGTTAGTATTTTTTAGAAATTCTCTCTTGCTTCACTTAGATTAATTTGAGAGAAAGAATTATGATGCTCGTGATCTTCACTTATATTTGTTTGAGCTTATCAAAAGCAACACATGAAATTAGTTCCAAAGTGATAGATATCCAAGGAGGATATAATAAAAACTTTCATGAAGATCATGGGATAAAATAAACTTGATTCCTTGTAATAGTTTTGAGATATGATGATAGTAATATGTGAGCCATGTTAATGAGTAATTATGTCTTAGTAATAATATTGATGTTAAGGTTCGTGATTCCCTATGCAAGCACGAAAGTCAATAGTGATGCAATAAAATTATATCCTGCTTGTGTTGCATTATTCGGTGTTGGTTATGTTTAATGTTCCCTTATGATGGTTTTTGTTCCTTGGTTGGTCGCTTCTCAATCTCTTGCTAGCCTCCACTTTGTACTAAGTAGAAATACTACTTGTGCATCCAAATCCTAAAACCCAAAGCTATGCCAAATTAGTCCACCATACCTACCTATATGTGGTATTTCCAAGCTGTTCTAAGCAAATTTGTATGTGCCAACTCTAATTTTCAAAATAAATTTCTCTTTTGTGTGCCCGTATCGCTCACGAAGCGGCGAGGGGTGGCTAATATTTTTCATGCTAGATGTGTTATTCTCAAGATGAGTGTTTATTCACTTGTCATTGCATGAGAGTATGGCGGTAATAGGGATTCCCAGTCCCGAAATGAAAAAGGAAATTACTTTATGTTGTGAAATAATAAATTCCTTGGAAAGTGATGGTATGGAGGGAAACCGTGGATACGGCTAGCCATGGCTTGTGAAAGTTTGCTGGAAAAAGGATTAAACTTTATTTTATGTTTGGGAACCGTCTATGATATATCTTACATGGAAAGTGTTGGGAACTCTAAGTCGTTCTCGTTGGTGAGAAAAGCATGCCACCCAAAATGAATTTTCTCTCAATTTAAGCTTTGAGCTCTGGCACCTCTACAAATCCCTACTCCCCTCTACGAAGGGCTTATCTTTTACTTTAAGCAATTTATTTTTATTTGAGTCTACATCTTCTCTTACATAGCACCAACTACGGAACACTATTATCATACTTGGGCATTGGATGAAATAAACATTTGGATGTGTGGCATGAATGGATCAATGATTAAGCATCATGGGCTAGGGATAACTTGCTTTAGTATTGATATTTTGAAGGACATGGTTGTCTGTTGATATGCTTGAATATTGAAGTCCTCATATCAAAACTAGACTATTGCCTTGAACCACATAAAAGTCCAATTGTCCATGCTATAAAGGAAAGAATATGTGATGAACATGATAGGCGGCATTCCACATCAAAAATTCCATTTTTATCATTTACCTACTCGAGGACGAGCAAGAATTAAGCTTGGGGATGCTGATACATCTCCAACATATCTATAATTTTTAATTGTTCCATGCTGTTATATTATCATTCTTGGATGTTTTACAATCATTTTATATCATTTTTTGGTACTAACCTATTGACATAGTGCCAAGTGCCAGTTGTTGTTTTCTGCTTGTTTTTTACATTCTAGGAAATCAATACCAAACGGAGTCCAAATGCAGCGAAACTTTTTGTGAATTTGTTTTTGGACCAGAAGACACCTATTGGGCCAGAGAGGCACCTAGGGGGTGCCCCGAGTGAGGACCAACCCACCAGGGCGCGCCTGGGCCCCCAGGCGCGCCCAGGTGGGTTGTGCCCACCTCGGTGGCCTCCCGCACCACCTCTTCGCTCTATAAATACACCAAATATTCTAGAAACCCTAGGGGAGTCGACGAAAATCAATTCCAGCCACTGCAAGTTCCAGAACCACCAGATCCAAATTAGACACCATCACGGAGGGGTTCATCAGTCCATTGGTGCCTCTCTGATGATGCGTGAGCGGTTCTTTGTAGACCTACGGGTTCGTAGTTAGTAGCTAGATGCCTTCCTCTCTCTCTTTTGATTATCAATATAATGGTCTCTCGGAGATCCATATGATGTAACTCTTTTTGCGGTGTGTTTGTTGGGACCCGATGAACTTTGAGTTTATGATCAGATCTATATTTTTATATCCATGAAAGTTATTTGAGTCTTCTTTGATCTCTTATATGCATGATTGCTTATATCCTCGTATTTCTTCTTCGATATTTGGGTTTTGTTTGTCCAACTTGATCTATTTATCTTGTAATGGAAGAGGTGCTTTGAGATGGGTTCGATCTTACATTGCTCGATCCCAGTGACAGAAGGGGAACCGACACGTATGTATCGTTGCTATTAAGGATAACCAGATGGGGTCTATTTTTACATAAATAGATCTTGTCTACATCATGTCATCGTTCTTATTACATTACTCCATTTTTCCATGAACTGAATACACTAGATGCATGCTGGATAGCGGTCGATGTGTGGAGTAATAGTAGTAGATGCATGCAGGATTCGGTCTACTAATCTTGGATGTGATGCCTATATAATGATTATCACCTGGATATCATCATGATTATTTGAAGTTCTATCAATTTCCCAACAGTAATTAGTTTACCCACTGTTTGTTATTTTCTCTCGAGCGAAGCAACTAGTGAAACCTACGGCCCCCGGGTCTCTTCTTTAATATATTTGCCTTTGCAATCTATTTTATTTGCTTTTATTTTCAGATCTATTAAACCAAAAATACAAAAATACCTTGCTGCACCTTATTTTATTTGGTGTTCGATCTATCAATTTATTACAATTTTCTCACGCCCGTTTGCCAATTTTTGGCGCCGTTGCCCGAAAGGGATTGACAACCCCTTTAATACGCCGGGTTTCGAGTATTTTTTATTTGTGTGCAGGTGCCGTTCACGTAATGTTGCGTGTTTATCCTACTGGTTCGATAACCTTGGTCTCATCACTGAGGGAAATACCTACCATTGATGTGCTGCATCATCCCTTCCTCTTTGGGGAAAAACCGATGTAGTTCAAGCAAGCATCACCTATGTGCGAGGAGGGCCTATCCCCGACGGTTTCTGGGTTGTGTGGGAAGGACCCCCCCTATCGCACACACTCACTTGTCGACGGTTCCAAATGCCATCGTGGAAAGGGGTTAAAACCTTGTGTATAGCATCGACGCTTACCAGTGTTAAACGGTGTTGGTGATCAACAATGGGTTTAGCATCAGGTTCCATATTAATCTTGTGCTGCCATAGAGTGGGACTAATGCCCTTAAGATCATCAAGAGTATATCGAATTGCAGCTCGGTGCTTCCTCAGAATTTTCAATAATCTTTCTTCCTCATGTTCTGAATGGTTAGCACTAATAATAACATGATATATCTTTTTCTCATCAAGATAAGCATATTGCAAAGTGTCAGGCAATTGCTTTAATTCAAACACTGGATCACCTTTAGGTGGTGGAGGACCTCCTATCGTTTCAATAGGTAAGTTGTGCTTAAGCAGAGGTTGTTGTTAAAAAAAGTTCTATCTATTTCGTTTCTTTCATACATATACAAGTCATTTTCATGGTCTAGCAAATATTGCTCTAAGGGATCAGTAGGAGGCACGACAATAGAAGCAAGACCAACTATTTCATCTTTACTAGGCAGTTCTTTTTTATGAGGTTTTCTACTAAACTTGGAAATATTAAACTCATGAGACTCATCACCGAAGCTAACACCGACAGTTTGTATGGTACGGTCTATAGTAGCATTGATGGTGTTCAAGAAATGTCTACCAAATATTATGGGACAAAAGTCCTCTTGTGGGGAACCAAGGACTAGAAAATCAGTAGGATATTTTGTTTTCCCACACAGGACCTCAACATCTCTAACAATCCAAAGTGGAGTGATGGTGTCTCTATTGGCAATTTTAATAGTAACATATATGTCTTCTATTTCAGCGGGTGCTATGTAATTCATAATTTCTTGATAGAGAGTAAAAAGAACAACACTTATGCTAGCACCTATATCACATAAACCATGATAACAATGATCTCCTATTTTAACTGAGACAACAGGCATGGCTACAACAGGTCTATGTTTGTCTTTTGTATCGGGTTTATCAATTCTTGCTGCTTCACCAATGAAGTAAATAGCATGCCCATCAACATTATCGACCAAGAGGTCCTTAACCATAGCAACACTAGGTTCTACTTTGATTTGCTCAAGGTTTTTTCGTGCTTCAATATTACTTCTACGGACCACAATTGAAACCTTAGCATGCTCCTTTATCTTAACTGGAAAAGGTGGTTTCTCAATATAAGCAGTAGGAACAACTGGATCAACATTGTAAATGATTGTTTATTCTTTAGCAACTACGGGTTCTTTGATTTCTTCTTTAATAGGGGGATGATACTTAAGCCACTTCTCTTTAGGGAGATCAACATGAGTAGCAAAGGATTTACAAAAAGAGGCTACTATCTCAGAGTCAAGTCCATACTTAGTGCTAAACTTTTCAAAATCACTGGTATTTATAAAAGATTTAACACAACCAAACTTAAGCTTAATACTTGACTCTTTACCTTCGCCGAGTTCCCAATCTTCATAGTTGCATTTAATTCTTTCTAAGAGATCCCACCTGAACTCAATAATTTTCTTCATAAAAGAACCGGCACAAGAAGTACCAAGCATGGGTTGATCATTACGAGAAAGCCGAGCATAGAAGTTCTGAATAATAATTTCTCTTGAGAGCTCATGATTGGGGCATCAATATAACATTGGCTTAAGCCTCCCCCAAGCTAGAGCGATACTTTCTCCTTCATGAGGCCAAAAATTATATATAATTCCGATCACGATGAACTAGATGCATAGGGTGATTTTTTTTGGTGGATTCCAATTTCAAGCGATTCCAATTCCAAGGTCCAATATCATTGCATAGCCTATACCATGCCAATGCATTTCCCTTCAAAGATAAAGGGAGAACCTTCTTCTTAGCTTCATCTCTGGGTAAACCTGCAAGCTTAAATAATCCACAAATTTCATCCACATATATCAAATGCATATCAGGATGTTCGGTTCCATCTCCTACATAAGGATTAGCTAGCAGTTGTTCTATCATACCTGAAGGAATTTCATATTTAACATTTTCAGTAGGTGCAACAAGTTGAGGGGCAACTAATTGTTCTTCCGCTCGGGGTGAAGATACCCCAAACAAACCCCTCAAAGGATTGTTCTCCATAGCGACAAGTGAGAACAAATTTCAGCATGTAGTAATAATTTTTCCTTACCAAGAGTGCTTCACTCCCCGGCAAAGGCGCCAGAAAAGAGTCTTGATGACCCACAAGTATAGGGGAACAATTGTAGTCCTTTCGATAAGTAAGAGTGTCGAACCCAACGAGGAGTAGAAGGAAACGACAAGTGGTTTTCAGCAAGGCAATGTGTGCAAGCACTGAAATTGTCAGTAACAAGTAGTTTGATAGCAAGATAATTCATAATGAGCAAGTAACATTAACGGTAAATAGTGTGCAGCAAGGTAGCCCAATCCTTTTGTGGCAAAGAACAGGCCAAAACGGTTTCTTATAATAAGCAAAGTGTTCTTGAGGGCACACGGGAATTTTATCTAGTCACTTTCAACATATTGGCTTGATTTGTGTTTGTTACTTCGGTAATTTGATATGTGGGTGGACCGGTGCTTAGGTGTTGTTCTTACTTGAACGAACCTCCTACTTATGGTTAACCCCCTCGCAAGCGTCCGCAACTACGAGAAAAGTATTAAGATAAAAATCTAACCATAGCATTAAACATTTGGGTCCAAATCGGTCCCTTACGGAGTAGCGCATAAACTAGGGTTTAAGATTCTGTCACTCCAGCAACCCATCATCTAATAAATACTCCACAATGCATTCCCTTAGGACCAAATGTGGTGAAGTGTCATGAAGTCGACGTTCACATGACACCACTAAAGGAATCACAACATACATATCATCGGAATATCGAACACATATCAAGTTCATATGATTACTTGCAACATGATTTCTTCCGTGACCTCAAGAACTAAAGTAACTACTCACAAGTGATAAATATACTCAAGATTAGAGGGTATTAAATAGCATAATGGATCTGAACATGTAATCTTCTTCCACCAAATAAACCATATAGTAATCAACTACAAGATGTAATCAACACTACTAGTCACCCACTGGTACCAATTTGAGGTTCCGGTACAAAGATTGAACACAAGAGATTGATACGTCCCAAACGTATCTATAATTTCTGCTTGTTCCATGCATGTTTTGGGTGATATTGCTATGCTTTTGATACACTTTCATACACTTTTGATCATATTTGGACTAACCTATTAACTCAGTGCACCCTAGTGCCAGTTTCAGTTTTCTGCTGTTTTGTATTTCAGGTTTTCCCATTAATTAAATTGCCAGAAAAATTCCGGGAAAAATATAAAAAAAATCAGCGCTCCAGAAGCTTCCATGTGCCAGAAGTGGGGCCAGAGGGGGCCAGAGGGTCCCAGGCGCCCTGATGGCGCGGCCCCACCCCTGGCCGCGCCGGGGGGGCGCCTGGGGGGGCTCCCACCTCCTCTGGTGCCCTACTTGGCCTCCTATTTATTCTCCCGTCGTGGAAACCCTGATTCCAGAACCCTTTTCTCCAGAAGCAATTCCGATCTCCGCCGCCATCGCCACCAAGTTTCGGGGGACCAGAATTCCTATGTCGGCATCCTGCCGGGACGGGGAAGTGCCCCCGGATTCATCTCCATCGACGTTGCTTCCTCCCTCCATGATGCGGGAGTAGTTCCTCCTCGGGGCTGAGGTTTCTACCAGTAGCTATGTGGTCAATTCTCTCTCCCATGATGTGATCTTCGTTGTGATCATAGGCTATGTTAATCTAGGGTGATCCCATGATATTTCCCCTTCCTCTATGTATTGGATTGATGTACTCACTTGTCTTTATCTAGTATAATCCCCGAGACCAAGGTGACAGCGGTCTATTGGACATGGATTAGAAGAATATTTTCATGAGTGATTTCCTCTTTTGTGTGTTGATTGAAGATTGAGAGTCTCTTGGTGCTTGTCTTTGACTATCCTTGAGATATGTTGCGGTGATTGTGGTACTCTCTTTGGATGGCCGCGGTGACATTGGGAAATCCATAGATTGCGAACTACGAACTTTGAGGTGTGCTTTTGTAGCCCTACATAATTCTCGTCCTCTCTTGACCACAAATGAATGACCTCCGGGTGCGTCTCCATTGCATGTTTATGGGAAATATCATGTGATTAGACTATGTTAATGTTGTTGGGAGTTGCCACTAGTGAAAGTATGAAGCCTAGGCCTTGTTTCCACCATTGCAATACCATTTGTGCTCACGTTTACCACTTTTTTGCTTGCTGCACTTTTTATTACAGATTTATATTACTTTGCTTTGCTACTCCTATCATCCATATTTTACCATCTCTTCGCCGAACTAGTGCACCTATACAACTCCTAGTTGTATTAGGTGTGTTGGGGACACAAGAGACTTCTTGTATCTTAGTTGCAGGGTTGCTTGAGAGAGACCATCTTCAACCTCTACTTCCCTGAGTTCGATAAACCTTAGGTCATCCACTTGAGGGAAATTGCTGCTGTCCTACAAACCTCTGCGCTTGGAGGCCCAACATAGTCTACAAGAATAGAAGCGTGTGTAGACATCACGCTATTTCTGGCGCCGTTGCCGGGGAAGTAAGTGTTTGAAGGTATATCTTTAGATCTTGCAATTAAATCTTTTCGTTTCTTGTTTTTAGTTTCACTAGTTATGTTTATGGAAAACCGCACTCTTAGTTCGCTGCTTGGGGAAGGCCGCTTTACCACACCCGTGGTAGAGAAGTCTCCTCCACCTACTGAATGTATCCCGTTCCAAATACCACTTGGGATAATTGAAATAATTAGGAATGATTGTTATGATGGGACAGTCAATCCTAGTATTCATTTGTTGAAACTTACAGAACTTTGTGAGTTGTTTAAGATTTCAGGTTTGACAAGAGATGGAGTCATGAGGAAATTATTTGCCTTGTCACTGAAAGGAAAAACATTGGAATGGTATAGGCTACTAGATGACTCTCACCTGCTGGATTGGGAAGAGATCAAGTCTCTCTTTTACTCCAAGTTTTATCCTCTTCATGAAGTCCATGAGAATAGGAATTATGTTTATAATTTCTATCCTCATGACGGAGAGAGCATAGCTCAAGCTTGGGGGAGACTGAAAACGTTAATGCTAAAATGTCCTAACCATGGGCTCCCCAAAGATATGATTATTAATAATTTCAATGCGAGGCTCTCTCGACAGGATAAAGATTTGCTCGATGCTTCCTCTATGTTTTTTTTTCACAAACGAAAAGATTGATGCTAAATGGGAACTCCTTGAAAGAATTCAACGCAACACTGAAGATTGGGAGATCGACAAAGGTAAAGAGCCAGGTATAATTTATGAGTATGATTGCATTAAGTCCTTTGTTGAAACTACAAGTTTTAATAAGTTTAGTGCTAAGTTTGGGCTTGATTCTCAACTCCTTGTTGATTTCCTCAAAACTTTTGCTTCACATCTTAATATGCCTAAGGAGGATTGGATCAAGCATCATGAACCTTTTAAAGAGATTTGCAAAGAAAATGAAATTGTTCATGATGATTGCAACATGCATGATCCAATTCCTAAAAATGAAGTTTTATATAAGCATGTTAATTTTTGTGGAGTGGATAGACCTTGTGAAAGGCCTATGATTGAAGAAGAGAAGTATTGTAAGCAACATAAGCATGAAAGAACAATCACTTGGGTCAAAGATTTAAATGAAATTGCTAGAGAATTGTGTGACCTTTATCCTTTTACTTGTGAACTTTGCTATATAGAGGGTCACTTTAATTTTCAATGCATGCACTTTCAAAACATAACTGTTAACCAGTTGTGTGATAACATGATCACCCCTGATCTTTATGATGAGCTTATGTTATTTTTGATGTGTGAAGAGTTATCAGAAAAGACTTCTTGGCTAGATGTTAATGCCATAGGAATAAAAAACACTTTGCAAAATTTCCGTCTCTATTGTGTTGTTAATTGCCATAAAAATGATTACATAAGTAAGATTAGAAAGGAGGGAACTTTACCAAAGTATAAAAATGTCTCTTATATTTCTGCTAATAAAAAGGAGAGTTTCTCCCAAGTTTCCCCTATTGTTTCTAATGATAAACCAGGATATGTGGAGAAGCTTCATCTCCAACCACTCCCTCCTAAGGTGAAGAAGAAGAAAAAGAAGAGGAGGAGGAAGAGGAGCAAGAAGGAAGAAGAATGGGTATCAACCTGGCCTGAGCATATTCCTCCCATCAACTTTTATCCTAACGGTTGTAAGTTTAAAGAAGAAGGTGAATTTTATTGCCTTAATTATCATCTTGATGATACGTCCGTAGGTACTATTGAAGATGATTTTGATTATGATATGCATGTTACTTATTGTGATTGGGAAAATGATGATAATGCTACTTATGATCTTGAAAATCTTTTTGGTACCAACTCTGAAAGTGATGATATGGAAAGCTCTAAGCTTGGGGATGATAGGATTGCAAATACTTTACCCACTAGTGATGTGATAATTGATAATTCTTTTGCTAGTAAGAATAAAGACAACATGATTACAAATATAGTTTCTAGCAATGAAAATGCTCTTCTCTACTATGATGATGTTATAACTCCAATCTATAGTGATTATAAAGGTACCTATGACATAAGGAGAAATTATCCTTATGAAACTTGTCATAATCATGGAGGGAATTACTCCCTTGTTGAACACCATCTTCCTAATACACAATTAATCTATAGTGTTCAAGTTGTTTATGATAGTCCTACTCCCACTATTACCAATGAGAAAGATTATGCTTATGTGGAGAGTAAGAGTACCTTTTTGCATGTGGATCATGGTAACAATGCTTTATGTGATGCTTATATTGTTGAGTTTATTCGTGATCCCACTGAAAATTATTATGAGAAGGGAACATATGCTTATAGATATTTCAATAATATCAAGTTCCCTCTCTTTATGTTGAAGGTTTTGAAGCTGCACTTGTTTTGTCTTCCTATGCTTATTGCTTTGTGCTTCAATGAATTATTCTATTGCAATATTCCTATGCATAGGAAGCATGTTAGGCTTAAAGGTGTTTGGTATTTGCTTCTTGATGCTCTCTTTTGTTCTTCAACTCTTATTCCTACGAGAGCATCATTAAAGTCTTAAGCCTATCTTTATGGCTATAAAGAAAGAGCTCTAGGGAGACAACCCTTGTTATCTTTGCTTTCAGTTTGCTCTTTCAGTTTTTAGTGGTCTTGATGTTTGTTACTACTGTAGCAACATCATTGTATCTTTATTTTTCATCTTTGTGCCAATTTTAGCCTCTGATTGCAAGAAAGTTCAAAAGTTGTGACATGCTGTCCAGAAAACAGATTCTGTCCTTGGAAAGAAAAATTCGAATAAAATCACCAGATCATCTTTTTGATCTGAATTTTTTTGACAGCATGCTCTATACAATTGGCTTTCGAGCGTCCGTTCTGAGTTTTTTGATTTGAGTTGCAGAAGTACCCCAAAAAAAATTATTTACTACCTGCTGGTCTGTTTTTCACAGATTCTGCCCTGTTTTGCCTTTTCTTCGTTTTGCAGACCTTAAGCTTGCTTTTTCTTTGCAAAAACTTTTTGGCGATCTTGAGAAATAGTAGACCTTCAAGAATATCTTTGTTTCCAGTAGAGAAAAATTATTTTATTGTGGGTACTAACCTCTCTAATCATATTATGATGAGTTATGTATGAAGGGAGTTTTCAAGTGTGCGAGGGAAGATGATAAAAGAAGATTCAGGAGTGTCAAACGCTCAAGCTTGGGGATGCCCCCATGCACCCCCAAGAAATATCCAAGGAGACTCAAGCATCTAAGCTTGGGGATGCCCCCGTTCATCCCCTTCTCCATCAACAATTATCAGTTCGTCCTTCGTTCCACTATATTTTTATCACTTCATGCGTTATGTGCTATGCTTGGAGCGTCTTACTCTTTTCTTTTTAGTTTATTTAGTTTTACTTGTTGTTCTTAACAAGTTGGATCCTAGCCTTCATTGTTTGGGAGAGAAACACGCTCCACTCCACTGTAGAACACAACATAGGCTTGCATGTGTATCTTCTTGTGTGTGTTCTTTATCTTTTCATAGCTGCTGTCATGCTTAGCTCTTAGTTTTCATGCTTATCTTTTTAAGAGCTTTTGTTTAGGTTGTTGCTTCTGGAACTCTCTTGAGTTATCATGCTTTTCTTGTTAAGAGAGTTGGCTTCTGTGGCACCGGTTGATATGTCTATGATAAAAATGCTATGTGCATAATGGTGTTTAGTAGTTCATGTTTTCTTATGGTTAGTCTCAAATAGCTGGGGGTTCTTAATGTGTTATTGAAGTACCAGCATGATTTGTTTGCCTATGATGTGGTATGGTTTAGTGATATCTTCCTCCAAGAATTTATTTTGATTGACTTGGCATATGCTCACGCATATTTAAGACTGTAAAGAAAGTCTATCAAGCCTTGATGATCTTTAATTTCTGAGTAGTGATATAACTTCCATGCCCGATTCAATGTTGCTTTGTCGCTCTGCATGATTATGGTCGTCATTGCTCTCTTAGTTGGTCGCTCCCAGTCTTTTGCTAGCCTTCACCTGTACTAAGCGGACTGACTGCTTGTGCATCCAAAATCCTTGAAACCAGTTATGCCATATGAGTCCACCATACCTTCCTATATATGGTATTTACTTGCCATTCCTAACGAAGACTTTCTTGTACCATCTCAAAATTATTCAAAAGCATTTCTCTTTTGTGCCTCTGTTTTAGCTCATGAGGAAGTGGTAGGTAATTCATGATCTTCTTATGTTGGACAAATTTTACCCCGGGATTGCATGTCTAATCTGCAAACCCCTAATACGAGGAGGGACTGGCATGAGTGCGCCCAGCTCACAAAAGATAATAGCAACAAACAAACCCTCCTTCACGCTTTGTTCATGAGAAATCAGAAAACTCTGGCAGTAATAAACAAAGGAGATTAAGGGGATGTGATCGTCCCTGCGTGGGAGCCGTTCCTCGAAACTTGTCCAGCATAAGAAGTAATTGGGCTATCTACTAGCATTCGTTGACGAATTATGCACCACCCAAAAGTTGTTTATCTCTGTTTTTAAAACCACGAGCTCTGGTACTTGTTTAGTCTTTGCTTCCAGCCACGGGTTTTCAACCTTGCCATCAAAATCCACGGTTCGAGAGTCTCCACCTTCTTTCTTCAAAGCACCAACTATTGAGAGCATGATTGTCATTCTGAGTGTAATGTGCATTGTCCCAAAGTACCATTGTCTTCTGCATGATTGTGATATCGCTTATTCTGAAATCATTGTATCTAGTCGTCACTTACACTTCGGAGGTGCTCCTGCATTTATGTTTTGCTTGACTAAAGGGGGCAAGCGAGGTATCACTTTGTCATGTTTGCACACCATGCTCACTACAAATCTATTGGGTGTTTCAGTATCATATTGTAAACTTTCAGTTCTTTGTGATATTCTCATGAGGCAACTTAATTACTAAAGATTCATTATCTCAATACGCATTTGTCATGTGATTGTGAAAGACTCTTTGGTAGCATGTCACCACAGAAATTGTGCTTGTTATCATTTACCTACTCGAGGACGAGCAGGAATTAAGCTTGGGGATGTTGATACGTCCCAAACGTATCTATAATTTCTGCTTGCTCCATGCATGTTTTGGGTGATATTGCTATGCTTTTGATACACTTTCATACACTTTTGATCATATTTGGACTAACCTATTAACTCAGTGCACCCCAGTGCCAGTTTCTGTTTTCTCCTGTTTTGTATTTCAGGTTTTCCCATTACTTAAATTGCCAGAAAAATTTCGGGAAAAATATATAAAAAATCAGCGCTCCAGAAGCTTCCATGTGCCAGAAGTGGGGCCAGAGGGGGGCCAGAGGGGCCCCAGGCGCCCTGATGGCGCGGCCCCACCCCTGGCCGCGCCGGGGGGCCGCCTGGGGGGCTCCCACCTCCTCTGGTGCCCTACTTGGCCTCCTATTTATTCTCCCGTCACGGAAACCCTGATTCCAGAACCCTTTTCTCCAGAAGCAATTCCGATCTCCGCCGCCATCGCCACCAAGTTTCGGGGGACCAGAATTCCTGTGCCGGCATCCTGCCGGGACGGGGAAGTGCCCCCGGATTCATCTCCATCGACGTTGCTTCCTCCCTCCATGATGCGGGAGTAGTTCCTCCTCGGGGTTGAGGTTTCTACCAGTAGCTATGTGGTCAATTCTCTCTCCCATGATGTGATCTTCGTTGTGATCATAGGCTATGTTACTCTAGGGTGATCCCATGATATTTCCCCTTCCTCTATGTATTGGATTGATGTACTCACTTGTCTTTATCTAGTATAATCCCCGAGACCAAGGTGACAGCGGTCTATTGGACATGGATTAGAAGAATATTTTCATGAGTGATTTCCTCTTTTGTGTGTTGATTGAAGATTGAGAGTCTATTGGTGCTTGTCTGTAATGCCCCGGATGTAATACTTTCCCTTTTGGGTATATAATATATCTCCGGCTTCATCTATTTCCATTCCGGGTTCTTTGTCTTTCGGGCTTTCATCGTTTTGTTGTGTGAGTGTGTGGCATTCATTCATATCATGTAGACATGTGCATTGCATTTGTGTTGTGGGTTGCATCCGGTTCGTCGTGTTTCTTCCCGTTGTCCGTTTCGCGTTCCGGAGCTCCCTCACGTGTCCGTGACGTCCCGTAGGCCTACTTTGTTGTTCGGGCGTTTTACGTTACCGGTGTGCCGCGAGGTTGTTGTCTGTGTTGTTGTTTTGTTGTGTGCAACCCGCCTCTCAAATCTCGTCTCGTTTGGACTCTGTTGACTTTCTCATCCGTTGTTCGTGTGGGCCCGAAGTGCCTTCACTTCGTGTCCCGGAAACATCCCTACTGCATTCTTTTATCTCCGTCTAGGCCTTTTAAATCAACCCCCGCGATCGGATCCGTCGGATCGCGATCGGAGGGCTCCTAGCGCCCCTAAAACTCCTCCTAACCCTAAAAACTGCTACATATAGACCCCCCTAGTCTATTTTGGGCATCCCCTTCTTCTTCCCCCTTCCCCTCTATTTTTTTTCCCTATCTTTCAGATCTCAGATCCCCAAAAAGAAAAGTCCTCTGGTTCCCGAGGGAACCAGATCCTTCGATCCAGTCGCCGCCGACGAATCCTCGAGCGCTTCGCCCGGGGTCAACGCGCGTCGACCGTGCCGATCGATCGACCGACCGGGCCGTCTCCACTTGGCGCCAGGCATCGACCGCTCGGCCTGGCCAGGGGGGACCAGTTCCCCATCGGCCCAGCTCCCTTCGCCGAACGCCCCTAGGCTCCTTCCCTCGCCTCAGCCCAGGGACCACTTCCCCCGCGCTGATTCTTCCTCGCCAACAGCCGCGCCGACCGGGCCGGCTTCGCCCTCCGCGCCGCCGTGGGCCTCCGCCCCAGAGCGGGCCCATCCGCGAGCCGCCGCTCGCCTTCCCCGTCGTCCCGCCAGGCGCCAGGCGCCGCGACTGGGCCGCGCCCTCTGCGGGCCACCGCATCGCCGCCGCCCCGCGGGCCTCCCTCCGGGCCTCCGCAAGCCAGCCTCCGCGGGCCGCCGGATCCCGAGCCGCCGCCGCCAGTGGGCCAGATTCCGCCGCGCCGGCCCGTTACTGTTCCTCAGATCTGGATCTGAGAGGTTGTTTTTTTCACCTAAGTCCCTGATATCTAATCTGTTATGCTAACTTTGACCTGCTGTAACTTTGTGCCTGTTGCTCCATTTTGCGCGTGTAGTATGTCCAGATGTTCGTGGAGATGTCCTCTACGTTTTACCTGTTGTTGTCATGCATGTTAGAGATCATCTAGGTGCTTGTTTTGCTGTTGCAAGAGTGCATCATGATATAAACTGCTGTTATGTGTTATTTTTGTGCCACCTTTGACATGTGATATCTTTTAGCTCGTTTGTCCAAACGACGCAAATGACATGTCCACGTGTTCGTCTTGCCACGAACTACGTGTTGTGTGTGATAGGTTTCATGGTAGATTTATTGTTGCCTTGTTATCATCTTTGCAAAGTGCCATGTTCACATGTTGTGTTTTCACTTGTTATGAAATGCCATCTTGTTGAGCTCGTTGCAATCGTTGTGTTCACCTCTATGAAGCATGCTTGTGTGTTTCGGGATCACCTTCATATGCACTTTGATGAGGTGCTTACCCTTTGCCATGTTTAGTTTGAGGTGACTTAAACATGCTCTTTTGTGTGCTATGATGGTATTGCTGTTTTAGGACTTAGTGATTTTTCACTAAGTCTGAAATCTGTAACGTTCCGATGCCATGTTCGTGTGATGTTCTAGGAAAAAGCATGATAGTTTTGGGGTGGATTTTGATTGTTCCTTGTAGTATATATTGTTGTCTTTCCATTCATGTCCTCACATGTCCATTTGAGTGGCTGTAGCATGTTTATCTTTTGCTCTAAAGTTTCAATAAAATTCTGCTGCCAGAATTTTATTGCAAAGTTCAATATGTCCAAGATCATTGCTATTGATCCGTGACTCCGTTGGGGGTGCACTTTGGACCTAGTTGCTGTACTATATGTCTAGTTTGTGTTCATGTCCTTTGCCATGCTTTTTGTGTGCTGTAGCTTAATTATTTTGAGCTCCCAAGTTGCTATGTTGCTGTAATTTTCAGCTTTCGCTCAAATCTTGTTTCGGGCATAACTTTTAGCCCGTAACTCCGATTTCAGCGAATCTTATATCAAACTTGGGTGATTTTCTGTGTATATTAATAATATCAGATTGTTATCTTGTTTTGAGGTGTTTTGCTTGAGTGATGTTTTACGTGCTCCATGTGCATCCTTAGTGCATCCATCATGCATTCATGTTTTTCGAGTGCGCATTGCATCTTGTTGATTGGTGCTTGGTGTGATTGTTTTGTTTAGAGCCGGAAGCTGAGACCGGGTACGAAGTTGAGCACGAGGTTTCCAACGAGGTTGAGCACGAGGACCCTTCTTACGATCCGAACGACTTCTCTTCAGGCAAGATGACCGAACCCCGATAACATTACTATCTTTGCCTATTGCTAGTAGTCTCGATCTATAGCTTTGCCTCGATGCCCATGTTCTTCTTGTCAGCCTCCTACTTGTAACCAATTGCCATGTGTAACCACCCTACCTATGCAAACCGTTGTTTGGCTAAGTACGCTTCGCTCAGCCCTTCTTATAGCGTTGCTAGTTGCAGGTGAAGATCGAAGATGCTTGCTTCATGTTGAAGTTTGGTTGGGTTATATCACACTATATAAATGCTTTAATTGAAATCATCTATATATTGGCAAGGGTGGAAGGCTAAGCCTTTTGCTTGGTGATTTGTTCCACTCATGCCTTATGTTCCTTGATTATGCGTTCCTAACACGGTTGGGGTGTATGGGACCCCCTCGATAAACCGCTAAGTGCTAAGTCTTTTCCAGCAAGTCCCAACATTGGTACTATTTGCCTAATAACAAACTAAACATGCATAGGTAGTAATTAACCCTCTTTCTTAACCAACAACCCCGGGCCAGTGCTCCACATGAGTGTTGGTCCGAAACGGGCAACCTGCGGGGCCACCTCGAGGAAACTCAAGGTCTGGTAAAAACCCGTAGCTTGTCCCATCCGGTCGTGGCCTGAGACGAGATACGCGCGGCTACTATCAGGGTGTCGGCACGCCGGGAGGATTTGCTGGATTAGCCTTACCTTAGCTCGGTATATCTTGAGCACGGGATTCCGAGGATACTCGGGTCTTCCCACTTTGGAGTTGCGACTCCGCGGATCGTGGGCTTGTAATGGGTCAAGTTGGAACACCCCTGCAGGGTTTGAACTTTCGAAAGCCGTGCCCGCGGTTATGTGGCAGATGGGAGCTTGTTAATTCCGGTTGTAGATAACTTGACACAATGCTACTAATACACTACCAGCGTGTGTTCCGTGACTGTCAATTTCCGAATAGGGATCCGGGAGTTGAACACGGTGGGGTTATGTTTGTGAGCTTGTAGCTAGGATCACTTCGTGATCACTCCTCGCCGATGCCTTCTCTTCTCGCTCTCACTTGCGTAAGCTAGATGCTAGTTGCTGCTGCAGACTTGTTCTTTTCTTCAGCCTCTCCCTCACCTACAAGGCTTAAATAGTTCTGTTACCCGGGAACGGGATTGCTGAGTCCTCTGTGGCTCACAGTTACTTCACACACCAGATGCAGGTCCAGCTGTAAGCTATCCAGGTGATGGCACCGAGCTGGATTGGGAGTACGACGAGGAGCGTAGTCGGTACTACGTGCGCTACCCGGACGATCAGTAGTGGAGACTCTTACTAGGATTCGATCCGCCTGTGGTTTATTTATCTGAGTTTGGTACTTTGACATTTGGCTTTTGCCCTTAGAGGGTTGTAGTGCTCTTAATGTATGATGTTTGAGACTTGTACTGTAATTCTGTGACGTGGCGAGTGTAAGCCAACTATTTTCAGTTTACTATCCCCTCTTTTACATGAGTTGTGCAAAGATTACCAAACTTGAGATCATTCTAGGATGGACTTATGCCTTTAAGTCGTGCCTCGACACGTAGGAGGTATCACTCCATCCTGGGTATTACAAGTTGGTATTCAGAGCCTTCTCCGACCTAGGAGCCCCCACTATTTGATCGAACCGTTGACGGTTGAGTCTAGGCACACACTGAAAACTTTTTGAGTCCTATATTATATCGGAGAGTAGGATTTCTTTGCTTCTCATCCCCTTTCTCTCTGGTGAGGACTCCTGACGTCTACTCTTGTCTCTCCTATCTTCAAAGTTTGCACAAATTTTTTTTTAGGAATCCCGCGAGTATTCTGGGATTGTTTCGATGTTCTTGTGACAAGGATATTGTTCCCGATGCCTCCTGTTACCGAGGAGTTGAGCTTCGGGGTATCATTGTAGCAAGCATATCGCGGCAGTACTAAATACTTAAGACGGCCGACATCGAAAATCTCCCCTATACGGCCAGTGGCAAGATAACCCCGACATCACCCAGTACTGGGGAGGTAGTTCGGGAGTATTGCCATAGCTTGTTATAGTGGATGCTTTTCGAAGGTCCGAGGTACACAGTTTCCGAGAAAGACTTGTTATGTGTTGAAGGATGGATACACCTGGATGTAGGTTAGAGTTGATTACGCGGTGCTTCCCGTGTATCCCCAACACCTGATTGCATAACTGGAATCTTTCGGAAAACTATAGGTGGGTTTTATCCAGTAGATCGTAGGCATTCTTCCAACGAATGCAGGTTAGTGAGTTCGGGGTTCGACATTGAGTGAAGGGATTATATGACCGATGTTACTATCAGGAGTTGCATCTTAAAGGGTCCTTGGCTATGCTGATCCGGGGATTGCAAAACCTTTTCGTAACGCGTTCATATGCTTTCAGCACAAAGATGTTAGAACGAAACTCCTCTCTTGTGTTTGTTCCTTTCCGTACCTTGTTGCTTTTTTTTCTTATTTTATCCTTTTGTCCCCTATGTGGCTTCTCGTGAAGACTGATGTTATCAATTTACTGAGAATATCATTCGTTCCTCTTGTTCGGATGATTTCATTCGTTCTTATTGTTCGAATGATTATTGTGAAGACTTGTTGCACTTCATTCCATTGATTCAGCTTATTCCTTTTGTCAATCAATTGCTGATTCGTGGTCATCTCTTACAGGATGGCTCCGAAAAGGGTTCCGAACGCCAACCCAGAGGTGGAAGAGGTTCCAGAGCATCCTCCTTCACCTCCTCCTCCGCCTGAGGCTTGGAGAGCAATTATGCAGACTACTGCCCAGAACACTCAGTTGATGATGCAGATGATGCAGCAAATGCAAGCTATGCAAGCTAATCAGGGCGTTCCAGTGAACCAAGGCAACTTCTTCCAGCAGCACCATGCTACCCTCAACCAGTTCTTGGCCAACAATCCTAAAGCTTTCAGTTACTGTGTCGACCCTCTTGATGCTGAGGATTGGCTGACCGATATCAAGAAGCATTTTGAGTGCAGTAACGTGAAAGAAGATGACTATGTGAAGTTTGCAGCCTTCCAACTGAAAGATCAAGCAGCCGACTGGTGGCAGCAGTACAAAGACTCAAGGCCGGGTCAAGTGATCTCTTGGGAGAATTTCTGCAAGGATTTCCGCTCGCATCACATTCCTACAAGTGTTATCGAGGGTATGCGTGAGCAATTCCGCAACCTCAAGCAGGGCTCCATGACAGTCTATCAGTATAATGTCAAGTTCCAAAACCTCGCTCGCTATGCAAAGCAAGACATTCCTGATGCAAAGAGTAAAATCTATCAGTTCCGTGGAGGTCTCAAAGATGAACTTCAGCTTGCTCTCACTTTGTTCGAGCCAGACGAATTCGATAAGTTCTATAACATGGCTTTGAAACAAGAAGCAGCTCAGCTTAAGATGGAGGCTTCTAAGAAGAGAATTCGAGATGCTGTTCACTCTTCCTCATCGTCTCAGTTGGCTGCGAAACAACAGAAATTCTGGCTTCCTCCTCCTCCAGTGATTCGAGCTCCATACAACAACTCTAGCAACTTCAACAACTCCAACAACAAGAACTCTAGTGGTCGTGGTTTATCCCACCCACCCAACCCAAGCAACCAGTCGAAGAAGCAGTTTCAGTCTCAAGGCTCCAAGTCCAGTGGCTCTCAGTTCCGTCCTCTCTCAGAAGTGACTTGCAACAAATGCACTCAGAAAGGTCACTATGCCAACAGATGTCCGAATCCGAAGCGTCTTCCACCTCCTCCACCTGTGAGTTCAGCTATTGTCAGGCATGATCCAAAGGCTGCAAGGGTCAATCTGATGAATGCAGCACAAGCAGAGGCTTCTTCTGATGTCATTCTGGGTAACCTTCCAGTGAACTCTATCCCAGCTAAAGTGTTATTTGATTCGGGTGCTTCTTGCTCTTTTATGTCATATCCATTTGCATCCAAGAATAATGTTCACTCTGAAGCCTTGCCAAGACCTTTGAGTGTCATATCACCTGGCAAGAGATTGAGTTCTAGTATGGTGGCTCCGAATGTTTCTATTCGCATGGGTGATTATCGATTTTTGGCTTCTCCGGTGATTCTCGGCAATTCTGACATCGACCTCATCCTCGGAATGGATTGGCTTTCTCAGCACGATGCTCACATTGATTGTGCCCAGAAGGAAGTCAAGATGACTCATTCTGATGATGATGTGATTATCTTCGCCTCCAGGGATAATACTATTCGGCTTTTCTCTCTTAATGATAAGGGCGAAATTAATGCCATAGAGCAAATTCCAGTGGTGAACGAATATCAAGACGTCTTTCCAGAAGATCTTCCAGGCATGCCTCCACACCGTCAGGTGGAGTTTGTCATTGAACTCGAGCCGGGCACCGAACCTGCTTGCCGGCGTCCATACAAGCTCTCTCCGGATGAATTGAAGGAATTGAAGAAGCAGCTTGATAAGCAGGAGAGTATGGGTCTCATCAGACCGAGTACATCTCCGTGGGGCTGTGGTGTCTTATTTGTCAAGAAGAAAGATGGCACGGAGCGACTCTGTGTTGACTACCGGCCATTGAACAAGAAGACGATTAAGAACAAGTATCCGCTCCCCAACATCAACGAACTCTTTGAGTAGCTCAAAGGAGCTAAAGTGTTCTCTAAGCTTGACCTCCGAATGGGCTATCATCAAATTCGCATTCGCGAGGAAGACATTCCCAAGACGGCCTTCAGAACGAGCTACGGTTCATACGAGTATACCGTCATGTCCTTCGGCCTCGCCAATGCTCCTCCTACCTTTTCAAGGATGATGCATTACATCTTCAACCCCTATACTGGCGAGTTTGTGCTCGTGTATCTGGATGATATTCTGGTGTTTTCCAAGAATGAAGAAGATCACGAAAAGCACTTGCGTCTGGTTCTTGATCGACTTCGAGAGCATAAATTCTATGCCAAGTTCTCCAAGTGCGAGTTTTGGCTCGATAAGGTTTTGTACCTGGGCCACATCATCTCAGCTGACGGTATTGCGGTTAATCCCGAGAAAGTTGAAGCAATTGTCAACTGGGAAGCTCTTCAGAACGTCAAGCAGCTCCGCAGTTTTCTGGGTCTTGCCAGCTATTGCAGAAGATTTGTTGAAAACTTCTCCAAGATTGCCAAGCCTCTTTCCAACCTGCTTCAGAAGAATGTCAAATACTTTTGGTCTCCCGAGTGTGAAGTGGCTTTCAAAACCCTCAAAGAGAAGCTTGTCTCTGCTCCAGTTCTGACTCCTCCGGATGAAACCAAGCCCTATGAAGTGTTCTGTGATGCTTCTCTTCAAGGCCTTGGTGGTGTGCTTATGCAAGATAAGAAAATTGTCGCATATACTTCTCGGCAGCTCAAGCCCAGTGAGAAGAACTATCCCACACATGATCTCAAGCTAGCAGCTGTGGTACATGCTCTGATTACGTGGAGACATCTGTTGTTGGGCAGAAAGGTCGACATCTTCACTGATCACAAGAGCTTGAAGTACATCTTCACACAGCCGCATCTGAACCTCCGCCAGACTCGTTGGGTTGAAATGATCCAGGAGTACAACCCCAGCATTGAATACACTCCAGGCAAGGCGAATGTGATTCCAGATGCTTTGAGCAGAAAGGCATATTGCAACAGCCTTCTTATCAAGCCGTACCAGCCTGAGCTTTGTGAAGCTTTCAGGAAGCTCAACCTCCAAGTTGTTCCGCAGGGTTTTCTTGCAAATCTCCAGATTGCTCCTACCTTGGAAGATCAAGTCCGTGAGGCCCAGCTCAGTGATACCATGGTGAAGAAGGTGAAACATGGGATTGCAAAGGGCACTCCAAAATATAAGTGCTTCCGTGTTGATGAGAGAGATACCTTGTTCTTCGAGGACAGACTCGTTGTTCCCAAAGGTGATCTCAGGAAGCTCATAATGGAAGAAGCTCATGATTCTCTCCTTTCCATTCATCCTGGCAGTTCCAAGATGTATCAAGATCTCAAGCAGTCTTACTGGTGGACACGCATGAAAAGGGAAATTGCCCAATTCGTGAATGAATGTGATGTATGCAGAAGAGTGAAAGCAGAACATCAACGTCCAGCCGGTCTTCTCCAACCTCTTCCTATTCCCGAGTGGAAGTTCGACCACATTGAAATGGACTTCGTCACTGGCTTTCCTAAATCCAAGCGAGGCAATGATGCTATCTTTGTCGTGATTGACAAGCTTACCAAAGTTGCTCACTTTCTTCCAGTCAAAGAATCAATCAATGCAGCTCAACTTGCAGAGCTGTACACTTCCAGAATTGTGTCCCTACATGGCATTCCTCAAGTGATATCCTCAGACCGTGGCAGCTTGTTCACATCAAGGTTCTGGGACTCCTTCCAGTCCGCCATGGGCACGAAGATCAGGTTCAGCACTGCCTTTCACCCTCAGACTAGTGGTCAAGTCGAGCGTGTGAATCAGATCCTAGAAGATATGCTCAGAGCCTGTGTCATCTCCTTCGGCATGAAATGGGAAGACTGCCTTCCATTTGCCGAGTTCTCTTACAACAACAGCTTTCAAGCAAGTGCAGGCAAAGCACCATTTGAAATTCTCTATGGCAGAAAGTGCCGTACCCCTCTCAACTGGTCTGAAACAGGCGAACGTCAACTTCTTGGCAATGACTTGATCTCTGAAGCCGAAGAAATGTGCAAAGTCATACGTGAGAATCTCAAGGCCGCTCAATCGCGTCAGAAGAGCTACTATGACGGAAAGCATCGTGATTTGGCTTTCGACATCGGTGATCATGTCTATCTCCGAGTTTCTCCGATGAAAGGAACCCAAAGATTCGGTATCAAAGGAAAACTTGCTCCTAGATACGTCGGGCCTTTCAAGATTCTTGGCAAAAGAGGCGATCTAGCCTATCAGCTCGAGCTCCCTTCCAACTTTGCAAATGTTCATGATGTCTTCCATGTGTCTCAACTTCGCAAATGCTTCAAGGCACCTGAGCGCATGATTCCGTTTGAGGAGATTGATCTTCAACAAGACCTTTCCTACCGAGAGCATCCAGTTGCAATTCTCGAAGAAACCGAACGCAAGACTCGCAACAAGTCCATCAAGTTTCTGAAAGTCAAGTGGTCACATCACACAGACCGAGAAGCTACCTGGGAACGAGAAGATCATCTTCGTTCCGAGTACCCTTCCTTTTTCCAGTCCTAGATCTCGGGACGAGATCTTTTTGTAGTAGAGGAGAGTTTGTAATGCCCCGGATGTAATACTTTCCCTTTTGGGTATATAATATATCTCCGGCTTCATCTATTTCCATTCCGGGTTCTTTGTCTTTCGGGCTTTCGTCGTTTTGTTGTGTGAGTGTGTGGCATTCATTCATATCATGTAGACATGTGCATTGCATTTGTGTTGTGGGTTGCATCCGGTTCGTCGTGTTTCTTCCCGTTGTCCGTTTCGCGTTCCGGAGCTCCCTCACGTGTCCGTGACGTCCCGTAGGCCTACTTTGTTGTTCGGGCGTTTTACGTTACCGGTGTGCCGCGAGGTTGTTGTCTGTGTTGTTGTTTTGTTGTGTGCAACCCGCCTCTCAAATCTCGTCTCGTTTGGACTCCGTTGACTTTCTCATCCGTTGTTCGTGTGGGCCCGAAGTGCCTTCACTTCGTGTCCCGGAAACATCCCTACTGCATTCTTTTATCTCCGTCTAGGCCTTTTAAATCAACCCCCGCGATCGGATCCGTCGGATCGCGATCGGAGGGCTCCTAGCGCCCCTAAAACTCCTCCTAACCCTAAAAACTGCTACATATAGACCCCCCCTAGTCTATTTTGGGCATCCCCTTCTTCTTCCCCCTTCCCCTCTATTTTTTTTCCCTATCTTTCAGATCTCAGATCCCCAAAAAGAAAAGTCCTCTGGTTCCCGAGGGAACCAGATCCTTCGATCCAGTCGCCGCCGACGAATCCTCGAGCGCTTCGCCCGGGGTCAACGCGCGTCGACCGCGCCGATCGATCGACCGACCGGGCCGTCTCCACTTGGCGCCAGGCATCGACCGCTCGGCCTGGCCAGGGGGGGACCAGTTCCCCGTCGGCCCAGCTCCCTTCGCCGAACGCCCCTGGGCTCCTTCCCTCGCCTCAGCCCAGGGACCACTTCCCCCGCGCTGATTCTTCCTCGCCAACAGCCGCGCCGACCGGGCCGGCTTCGCCCTCCGCGCCGCCGTGGGCCTCCGCCCCAGAGCGGGCCCATCCGCGAGCCGCC
Source organism: Secale cereale (assembly GCA_902687465.1). NCBI lineage: Eukaryota > Viridiplantae > Streptophyta > Magnoliopsida > Poales > Poaceae > Secale > Secale cereale. Next base: position 387,316,803 of record LR738713.1, on the reverse strand, counting down.
GCTCGCCTTCCCCGTCGTCCCGCCAGGCGCCAGGCGCCGCGACTGGGCCGCGCCCTCTGCGGGCCACCGCATCGCCGCCGCCCCGCGGGCCTCCCTCCGGGCCTCCGCAAGCCAGCCTCCGCGGGCCGCCGGATCCCGAGCCGCCGCCGACAGTGGGCCAGATTCCGCCGCGCCGGCCCGTTACTGTTCCTCAGATCTGGATCTGAGAGGTTGTTTTTTTCACCTAAGTCCCTGATCTCTAATCTGTTATGCTAACTTTGACCTGCTGTAACTTTGTGCCTGTTGCTCCGTTTTGCGCGTGTAGTATGTCCAGATGTTCGTGGAGATGTCCTCTACGTTTTACCTGTTGTTGTCATGCATGTTAGAGATCATCTAGGTGCTTGTTTTGCTGTTGCAAGAGTGCATCATGATATAAACTGCTGTTATGTGTTATTTTTGTGCCACCTTTGACATGTGATATCTTTTAGCTCGTTTGTCCAAACGATGCAAATGACATGTCCACGTGTTCGTCTTGCCACGAACTACGTGTTGTGTGTGATAGGTTGCATGGTAGATTTATTGTTGCCTTGTTATCATCTTTGCAAAGTGCCATGTTCACATGTTGTGTTTTCACTTGTTATGAAATGCCATCTTGTTGAGCTCGTTGCAATCGTTGTGTTCACCTCTATGAAGCATGCTTGTGTGTTTCGGGATCACCTTCATATGCACTTTGATGAGGTGCTTACCCTTTGCCATGTTTAGTTTGAGGTGACTTAAACATGCTCTTTTGTGTGCTATGATGATATTGCTGTTTTAGGACTTAGTGATTTTTCACTAAGTCTGAAATCTGTAACGTTCCGATGCCATGTTCGTGTGATGTTCTAGGAAAAAGCATGATAGTTTTGGGGTGGATTTTGATTGTTCCTTGTAGTATATATTGTTGTCTTTACATTCATGTCCTCACATGTCCATTTGAGTGGCTGTAGCATGTTTATCTTTTGCTCTAAAGTTTCAATAAAATTCTGCTACCAGAATTTTATTGCAAAGTTCAATATGTCCAAGATCATTGCTATTGATCCGTGACTCCGTTGGGGGTGCACTTTGGACCTAGTTGCTGTACTATATGTCTAGTTTGTGTTCATGTCCTTTGCCATGCTTTTTGGGTGCTGTAGCTTAATTATTTTGAGCTCCCAAGTTGCTATGTTGCTGTAATTTTCAGCTTTCGCTCAAATCTTGTTTCGGGCATAACTTTTAGCCCGTAACTCCGATTTCAGCGAATCTTATATCAAACTTGGGTGATTTTCTGTGTAGATTAATAATATCAGATTGTTATCTTGTTTTGAGGTGTTTTGCTTGAGTGATGTTTTACGTGCTCCATGTGCATCCTTAGTGCATCCATCATGCATTCATGTTTTTCGAGTGCGCATTGCATCTTGTTGATTGGTGCTTGGTGTGATTGTTTTGTTTAGAGCCGGAAGCTGAGACCGGGTACGAAGTTGAGCACGAGGTTTCCAACGAGGTTGAGCACGAGGACCCTTCTTACGATCCGAACGACTTCTCTTCAGGCAAGATGACCGAACCCCGATAACATTACTATCTTTGCCTATTGCTAGTAGTCTCGATCTATAGCTTTGCCTCGATGCCCATGTTCTTCTTGTCAGCCTCCTACTTGTAACCAATTGCCATGTGTAACCACCCTACCTATGCAAACCGTTGTTTGGCTAAGTACGCTTCGCTCAGCCCTTCTTATAGCGTTGCTAGTTGCAGGTGAAGATCGAAGATGCTTGCTTCATGTTGAAGTTTGGTTGGGTTATATCACACTATATAAATGCTTTAATTGAAATCATCTATATATTGGCAAGGGTGGAAGGCTAAGCCTTTTGCTTGGTGATTTGTTCCACTCATGCCGTTAGGATCCGTATAAGCCGGTATTATGTTCCTTGATTATGCGTTCCTAACACGGTTGGGGTGTATGGGACCCCCTCGATAAACCGCTAAGTGCTAAGTCTTTTCCAGCAAGTCCCAACATTGGTACTATTTGCCTAATAACAAACTAAACATGCATAGGGAGTAATTAACCCTCTTTCTTAACCAACAACCCCGGGCCAGTGCTCCACATGAGTGTTGGTCCGAAACGGGCAACCGTCGGGGCCACCTCGAGGAAACTCAAGGTCTGGTAAAAACCCGTAGCTTGTCCCATCCGGTCGTGGCCTGAGACGAGATACGCGCGGCTACTATCAGGGTGTCGGCACGCCGGGAGGATTTGCTGGATTAGCCTTACCTTAGCTCGGTATATCTTGAGCACGGGATTCCGAGGATACTCGGGTCTTCCCACTTTGGAGTTGCGACTCCGCGGATCGTGGGCTTGTAATGGGTCAAGTTGGAACACCCCTGCAGGGTTTGAACTTTCGAAAGCCGTGCCCGCGGTTATGTGGCAGATGGGAGCTTGTTAATTCCGGTTGTAGATAACTTGACACAATGCTACTAATACACTACCAGCGTGTGTTCCGTGACTGTCAATTTCCGAATAGGGATCCGGGAGTTGAACACGGAGGGGTTATGTTTGTGAGCTTGTAGCTAGGATCACTTCGTGATCACTCCTCGCCGATGCCTTCTCTTCTCGCTCTCACTTGCGTAAGCTAGATGCTAGTTGCTGCTGCAGACTTGTTCTTTTCTTCAGCCTTTCCCTCACCTACAAGGCTTAAATAGTTCTGTTACCCGGGAACGGGATTGCTGAGTCCTCTGTGGCTCACAGTTACTTCACACACCAGATGCAGGTCCAGTTGTAAGCTATCCAGGTGATGGCACCGAGCTGGATTGGGAGTACGACGAGGAGCGTAGTCGGTACTACGTGCGCTACCCGGACGATCAGTAGTGGAGACTCTTACTAGGATTCTATCCGCCTGTGGTTTATTTATCTGAGTTTGGTACTTTGACATTTGGCTTTTGCCCTTAGAGGGTTGTAGTGCTCTTAATGTATGATGTTTGAGACTTGTACTGTAATTCTGTGACATGGCGAGTGTAAGCCAACTATTTTCAGTTTACTATCCCCTCTTTTACATGAGTTGTGCAAAGATTACCAAACTTGAGATCATTCTAGGATGGACTTATGCCTTTAAGTCGTGCCTCGACACGTAGGAGGTATAACTCCATCCTGGGTATTACATTGTCTTTGACTATCCTTGAGATATGTTGTGGTGATTGTGGTACTCTCTTTGGATGGCCGCGGTAACATTGGGAAATCCATAGATTGCGAACTACGAACTTTGAGGTGTGCTTTTGTAGCCCTACATAATTCTCGTCCTCTCTTGACCACAAAGGAATGACCTCCGGGTGCGTCTCCATTGCATGTTTATGGGAAATATCATGTGATTAGACTATGTTAATGTTGTTGGGAGTTGCCACTAGTGAAAGTATGAAGCCTAGGCCTTGTTTCCACCATTGCAATACCATTTGTGCTCACGTTTACCACTTGTTTGCTTGCTGCACTTTTTATTACAGATTTATATTACTTTGCTTTGCTACTCCTATCATCCATATTTTACCATCTCTTCGCCGAACTAGTGCACCTATACAACTCCTAGTTGTATTAGGTGTGTTGGGGACACAAGAGACTTCTTGTATCTTAGTTGCAGGGTTGCTTGAGAGAGACCATCTTCAACCTCTACTTCCCTGAGTTCGATAAACCTTAGGTCATCCACTTGAGGGAAATTGCTGCTGTCCTACAAACCTCTGCGCTTGGAGGCCCAACATAGTCTACAAGAATAGAAGCGTGTGTAGACATCAGAGATAAACTATGGTTTGATGTTGAAGATGTTGATGAAGATTGGCCTCCCAAAGATGAGAGTATTGTTGGTGATGACGATAGTTTCGGTTTCCCCACCGGGAGGGAAGTTCCCCCCGGCGGAATCGCTCCACCGGAGGGTAAAAGTGCTCCTGCCCAAGTTCCGCCTCGAGACGGGGGCACTCCGTCCCGAAAGTCCTATGTTTAATTATTTTATGTCAAAATGACTTATATACCAGAAGATGGGCACCAGAGGTGGGCCGGGGAGGGCACAACCCACCAGGGCACGCCTGGGGGCCCTATCGTGCCCAGATGGGTTGTGCCCACCTGGTAGGCCCCCTCTAGTACTTATTTTCTCCAATAATTCTTAAATGTTCCATAAAAATTCTCCGTGAAGTTTCACCTCATTTGGAGTTGTGCAGAATAAGTGGCCTGATGTTGCTTTTTCAGGTCCAGAATTCCAGCTGTCGGCATTCTCCCTCTTGATGTAAACCTTGCATATTATGAGAGAAAAGGCATTAGAATTACTACAAAAAGCATTATTAATAATAAAACATTATAAATAACAGTAGGAAAACATGATGCAAAATGGACATATCACTTGTCAAACTCATTCTCATGCACCTCTACCTCTTCATGTTCACCCACGCAATCCAACAAAGAAGGATTGGTAGTGATGGAGGTTTTGATGTTTGAGGTTACCTTGTTGATGCCTTTAGCCATAAGGCACTTGGGGATGAAGTTCTTGTTGGGGGCATCGAAGAGTGACACCTTGGTTGGGGAAGAGGTGGCAATGGACAGAGTGTCATCGCCATTCCTTCACCACTTGCATCATTATCTTCAACATGGGAGATGTACTCTTCTTGTGCCACCAACCCCTTTTATGGCACCTTCTTGGTGAAGTTTTTCTTGTTGGTGAAGGGCTTGGCCTTGTCTTTGCGGATAAGATTGCCACCATTGTCTTCCCTCTTCTCATAGGGGAAATCCACCACAAAGTGACTTACATTGCCACAATTGTAGCAAATTCTCACATGTTTCTTGCCCTTCGAGCCACTTGAGTTGTTCTTGGAGAAGTTGGGCTTAGTGTTTCTCTTCTGGCCCCAAAATTTCATTGGCGCAAGAGCCATGTGCTTGTGGTAAGCATACTTGGTGTATTTGGACAACCCTCCTCTTCTTCCTCTTCTTTGTCTTCTTCCGGAATGGCCTTGTCCTTCAAAGCAAGGTTGTGCAAGGCTTTTTTTATCGTTGCACACGAGCAAGAGCATTGTCGGAAATCTTGTTCATGATGTTCATGGCAATAAATTCATCCAACACATCGCTAGAAGACAAGGTGTGGAAATCCGGTCTTTGACGGATCACGGAGGACATGGCCTTGTTGAATGGCGTGATGACCTTTAGGAACTTGCGCTTGATCATATTGTCATCTGTATCCTTGCTCCCATGATCTTGGAGAGCGATCGTGAGAGTTTTCAATCTCCGGTAGAGGTCACGAGGCTCCTCATCTTCATTCATCACAAACTCATCGGCCTCATCAAGAACCACCTCAATGTTGGATCGTTGAATGCTTGAGCTTCCCTTGTATAATGAGACAATATGCTCCCAACAATATTTTGCACGAGTGAAGGGGCACAAGTGGGAGAGGTCTTCGGGACACACCATGGCTTGAAGTATGAACAAGGCGGAGTCATTGTATTGATTGTCCACCTCTTCTCTTGGAGTGAGGTTGTATGGATAATGTGGGTAGTAGCCTTGTTCAATGATCCTCATAAGGTGAATTGAGTTGTGATTCAAATGAGATTTGATACGAAAAAACTAATTAGCAAAATCATTCTTTACAAGCTTAGGAGGAGGACCAAGGTTATTAATATGAGGTGAGGGGACCGATCCTCCATAGACCTGGGAGGAGCAACCACGACATGTGTGTCCATCCCATTCTTACCTTGAGGGGATGCATTTTGAGTAGCTTTAGGTACCTCCTTAGCGGAATTGGCCTCGAACTCCGATGTGGTGGGATTAGCCACTTGCAACGGACCGATATAAGGTTTGAACACCTCAGTGAGTTCTTTAAGCATGAATTTGACTTCGGCCATCATAGATGTCTTAAGTGAAGCCATAGCTTCATTTAAGTCTTCTTGGGTGACCGAATTCAAATCCATGGCCGCGGGTACCTCCTCAACCCTTTTCGCCGTCGTCAACCATACTCTTCGGGTGGTGAAACCCTTAATAAAGAGACGAGGCTCTAGTATTAGAAAGAATCGATATGGTTGACTAGAGGGGGTGCATAGGCCACTACTATTTTTTAGCTTTTCTTAGAAAATTAGGCTTAGCAACAAATAGGTTGCCTAGATATGCAACTAGGTGAGCAACCTATATGATGCTAACAACAGTAACAACACAAGCAAACAAGAGATTAAACACAAGTAAAGCTTGCACAAAGTAAAGGTAAGAAGTAACCACAAGTGGAGCCGGTGAAGACGAGGATATGTTACCAAAGTTCCTTCCCTTTGAAGGGAAATACGTCTCCATTGGAGCGGTGTGGAGGCAAAATGCTACCCAAGAAGCTGTTAGGGCCACCGTATTCTCCTCACGCCCTCACAAATGCAATATGTCATGATTCCACTAGGGGTGCCCTTGAAGGCGACGCCCAAACCTTTACAACCAAGGTTGGGGCAATCTCCACAACTGAATTGGAGGGCCCCAACACCACCGTGAAGCTTCACCACAATGGATTGTGGCTCCGAGGTGAACTCAACCGTCTAGGGTGCTCAAACACCAAAGAGTAGCACGATCTGCAAGGGTTTAGTGGGGGAATCAAATTTCTCTTGGTGGATGTGTAGATTGGGGCCTTTCCAACCAATCCCTATAAAATCAACAACTTGATTGGCTAGGGAGAGAGATTGAGCAAAAATAAGCTTTTGGAGCAACAATGGATTTTGGGGAGGAAGAGGTGGTCTTCTTGCGGAAGAACCCCTTTATATAGTGGGGAGACAAATCCAACCGTTACCCAGTTTTCAGCCTGCAACAAGCGGTAATACTGCAGTACTGCTCATGGGAGCGGTACTACCGCCCATGCGTTAGTGCACGTAGTGCAGTGCAACGGTGCACAACCACAAGTCAGTAGTGCCGCCGAGGCGGTACTACCGTTGGGGTTGCAGCATAGGATGCTAAAGAAGCAGGGAAGAACAGGTGGGGAGAGGCAGTGTCGCACCAGCGGTAGTACCGCTAGGGGAAGCGGTACTACAGCCTACAGGAGGTACTGTAGCTCACCATTGCCGCCCTACTACCGCCGAGGAGACAAGGAGGTCTGGCAGAGCAAAGCTGTGAGTGGAAGTGGCATCGGTGGTAGGCACGGTATGTGATACCCTGACTTATTAGGGATGATAGACTACTCATAAATAAGGAATTCCTTCTTTTTCGAGAGCCCATTCAGACAGAACTCCAAAGTTAAGCGTGCTCAGCTTGGAGTAATTATAGGATGGGTGACCGACCGGGAAGTTGCTCCTCGGTGCACACGAGTGAGGACAAAGTGCGCAGAAAAGACTAGTATTGATATGTGGGGCCAGTCTAGATCCCGCTAGGAGTAACGACCACCGGTGGGTGTGTCCGGGACGTTACAAGTTGGTATTAGAGCCGACCCTCGTGGTTACACGGATGTTTGCGGACAGGTGTGCGGTCATGTTGTTCATGACGTTTGTGACCCGTCGTGGCACACGGCATGGCACATGTGGTGGACTGGAAGCACAGACGTATGTGCCAAGAGGGAACGTTCATGTGGCCTGACGAGGACGTCGGTTCCTCTGAGTGAGGGTGTATGCGATAGCCAGGCTTATTAGGGATGATAGACTACTCATATCTATAAGGAATTCCTTCTTTTCCAGGAGCCCATTCAGACAGAACTCTAAAGTTAAGCGTGCTCAGCTTGGAGTAATTTCTAGATGGGTGACCGACCGGGAAGTTGCTCCCGGGTGCGCACGAGTGAGGACAAAGTGCGCAGAAAAGACTAGTATTGATATGTGGGGTCAGTCTAGATCCCGCCAGGAGTAACGACCACTGGCGGGTGTGTACGGGGTGTTACAAGTACTTGTCACACCCAAGATGCGATTCTATCCCGATCACGTGACGAACTCGTGATTGGGGTAAAATTTGGGCGCTTAGCAAGATGGATATCATTACATCGTACCATTACATACATAGATGGGGATACATATAAGTCGTACAATTTTCACATGAATACATCAACATATCATACACAAGTCATCCGACGACGGATGAAAACAAGAAAAGCACAACGACTCCATCCTGCTATCCCAGGCTGCCGACCAGAACCTAACCCAAGACTGACGAAGAAGAAGAAGAAGAATAAGAAGAAGAACTCCAACACATGTAAACAACGCGCACACGCCAACTCATCAGAAACCTGCACCTGCAACTATTGTTGTAGTATCTGTGAGCCACAAGGACTCAGCAATCCCATAACCATGGGTATCAAGACTAGGAAAGCTTAATGGGTAAGGAGAGGTTAAGTGGCGAGGTTGCAGCAGCGGCTAAGCATATGTATGGTGGCTAACTTACGAGTATATATAAGAATAAGATGAGCATCTACGCAATCGGTCGCAACTAGTAATGATCGCTAAGTGATCCTGAACTACCTACGAGTCAAACATAACCCCATCGTGTTCTCTTCTCAAATTGAAAAGAGACGGTCACGGTTACTCACGTGGTTCGTGTGTTTTATTTTGGATCCTCTGTCAAGTTTTCTACAACCGGACATTAACATATTCCAATCTGCCACATAACCGCGGGCACGGCTTTCGAAAGATCATAACCCTGCAGGGGTGTCCCAACTTAGCCCATCACAAGCTCTCACGATCAGCAGAGGTAAAAACCCCTTATCTTAGGGACAACCCGATCAGACTCGGAATCCCGGTGCACAAGACATTTCGACAATGGTAAAACAACTCCAGCAAGACCTCTCGGCATGCCGACACCCTGATAGTAGCCGCACATATCTCGTCTCAGGCCACGTCAGGATAGGTCAGCCTACAGGTATACCAGATACCTCGAGTTTCCCCGAGGCGGCCCTGCAGTCCGCCCGTTTGGGACCAACACCATCGGCACTAACCCCTCCCTGTAATGTAGAATTAAGAACCCGGGGACGCGACCCCCTATGCAAATTTATTAATTAAGTTTTTTATTATGTTGCAAATTAAAAACCAAAGTTGGGCCTTGCTGGAGGAGTTTTATTCAAAGCGAACTGTCAAGGGGTCCCCATATACCCAACCGCGTTAGGAATACAAAATCAAGGAACATAACGCCGGTTTATCGGTTCTTAAGGCGGCATGAGTGGAACAAAACATCGAGCAAAAGGCCAAGCCTTCCACCCATTGCCAAGTATATAGGTGTGTTAATTATAGTAATAGATATTGTGCTATTCCCAAAAACAAGTTCCAACATGGAGCAATCTTCATCTTCACCTGCAACTAACAACGCTATAAGAGGGGCTAAGCAAGCGGTAACATAGCCATACAACGGTTTGCTGGGATGGTGTCAAAGGTTAGAGGTTTCGTGGCCACAAGGAGAGGCTGACAACAAATAGATAGGTAGCATGACATATAGCGATAGCATCGAGACAGCTAGCATGGCAATGATAGTAATGAGATCCAAGGTGACGATCATCTTGCTTGAGATCCCTCTATGAAGAAGAACGAGTCCATGAAGAAGACGAAGCCACGGAGACGAACCAAGCGTAGTCGAACGAATCCTCACGATCGCAACGAAACAGGAACTATCGAGAAGAAGCACAACCGGAAAGAAGCAAACAACATAGTAAACAACCATCACATAAACATGGCATGATGCACAACCAAGTATGATGCAGGACAAGGCTACATGATGCAAATCATGGTAAGAGATGAAGCATACAAGAACAATACAACCAAGCAAGTTTAAATGAGGCCGGAAACAACATACAACAATTCCGGTAAGTCCTCATATGCAAATTTCGAAATTGGTCCAGATCTGAACAAACCTTAAGTTAAAGTAGTTAAACAGCAAGTTAACATGCACCATGATGATCTACACAAAATTCTAGTCAAGTTACATATCAAGTTCATTTAATTCGGAGCTACGACCTAGAAGATATGAGCAAAACAAGTTAAGCATGTCAAAGATGCAAGATGCATTCAAACAACAAGCAAACACACTCCAAACATGTATACAACGTGATATTATGCATCTACATGCAAAAACACGCAAGTTTCATATATGACACGCTCAAAACGGAGCAATGGTTCAACACATACACATGAAACAAGATATACCAATAATCTGTCCCAAAACAGCAACTAGGCACTTTGCAATCATCAAAACAACATGCTACAGGAACATTTCATGGCATCAAACGGCATGGCAAGCATGTACATGCCAAGCACTACAAGTATGATCACTGAGCTACTACCAGAAACCACTAGAACATGCTCAAAACATCATGGCAAGATTGCAAAAGATAACAGTTTCACAGACTTAGTGAAATAAACTGAACATGGCAGCAACAACAACAACAAGTAGGCATATTTGCAAGCTTGTGCAACTCATCTCAAAGCATATCATGGCATGTGAATATAACCAACAACAAGAAGACATGTTTATGAAGCTACTCATGGCAAGAACATGGTCATAGGATGCGTAGAACACTAGCTATTCACATGGCAAAACTAAACTTACTGATAACAGGCTGACAGAAACATCTTATAGCAACTTGAGAGCATGAAAACAACAAGCTACAGTAGGTCATAAATGCAAAACATGCCATGGATAGATAGAGCATAACATGGATATCAAGACATGATCATTGGACATACTAAAACATGCATGGATATGAGTGTAGCATCAAGGAAACATGGCATCACAATATAACAGTTTCAGACTTAGCAGTTTTCAACAAGTCTCATGAAACAACAAACAGCGAGTAGGTCCCTTTACAAGCTTGTTCCACTCACCACAAGGCATATTATTAAAAGTGGATTGCACCACAGCAAAGATGACATGATTGTGCTTTTAAAACATATTGACATGTAGCTCAAACAAAAATCACACATAAAGATATGAAAAAGACAAATCAGCATCTTATGACAGTTTTCAGCACTTAGCAGCAATATGCACTCTTGCAACAGAGATAAACATGTTCATATGCATCCTAACATGAATGCAATAGCCACCAACATGTAGAACACATCACAACGAATATTTTGACATATCATACACACAAATCAGAGCAACATGCACAAACTTATGTCATCTCAAACATGCTAACATGATGCAAAATTTTTGGGACTTAGGAAAAAAAACAAGTGAGCGCAGTATAGCAATAAAACGCATGGGCGGGGTTTTAGTGGCTCACCACTGGGCCAAGGCCCAGGACCGAGGGGCGGTATGGCAGGCCGTCGGGCGAGGCTGGTGTTGGGCCGCGTGCGGGACGCGGAAGCTGGGCCGGCTTGGGCCACGACCCACGTAGCCGGTGCGAGCATCGTCCTCCTCTGCTCGAACGAGGGGAGGCGGAACGCGGCGGCGGGATCCGAACGACGGCGGCACCTTAGGGGCTCCGGCGACGGAACAGAGCGGGAAGGTCGGGGATGGAGTGGTCCAGCGCGGCAGAACCTGGATCCGGCGAGGGCAGGGTTCAAGGCCGTCGGGTGAGCAGATCACGGCGGCTGCGATCTTGGGGCGAGGGTGGCCATGGTGCCACGGGGATGGGGCGTCGGTGTTTGGGGACGGGGCGGAGACGGCGGGGAGACGAGTCGGCGGGGAGGGTCACCGGCGACGGACGGCTACGGTGAGGAGGTTGACCAGCGGCGGCGGTGAGGAGTCCCTCGATCCAGATCCGGATCGAGCGGAGCCTCGGAGGCATCGGGCAGTGGACGAGCGGGCGCCTCGGTCGGGCCGAGATCCGGCCCGGGCGGGCCTAGCGCAGGCCCGCAGGGCCACGGCGGCGGGGAGCTGAGGAAGGAGGCAGGGGGCGTGTGGCACGCTCCCATTGGCCCGGGGCGGCGGCTACAGCGGCGCTGGCGATTCGGGCGGCGACAAGTGGCGGGGTTGTGGTGGCTGGCGCGGATTTTGAGGCAGATGCGGCGGCTAGAGGTGGAATGAGGGCTAGGGGTAGGTGAATGCTAGGAAATGCCAAAAATGGCAAGGGGGATGCTTATGTAGGGAAAGGGCTAGGGTTAGGGGAGTTTTAGGGGTGTTTTGAGCCCTCTGATCTCGATCGGACGACACCGGTAGAGAGAGGGGGGTAGGTTGGGCCTAGGAGAGGTAGTGGGCTGTGTAGATGGGGTTGGGCTGAGAGGAGAGGAGAGAAGGAGAGGCCCGACGGGGTTTTCGGAGACCGAAAACGTCCAACGTTTTGTCCGGTGATAGTGCCAGTATAGTTATCCGTTGGGCTATCAAATGAGCTCCGGATGCGACGAAATTTGGCAGGCGATCTATCTACACTATAACAAGACCACACGCCAAGTTTCATCCCATTCCGAGAACTTTTTCCGGCCACTTATAAAATAACTATTCGGAGGTGCCTTGGGCGCGTGCGAGTGTGTCTAGGCTTAGAACGGACAACGGAAAGAACGGGCGGCCTCAGCCCGATGCAAGTTTTGAAAACTATGCAAATGCAACACATGATGACATGACAAAGTGCAGCACGCAATCAGATGACATGGCAACACTGGTGAATAACTGGCTGACACCTGGTGCATCGGTCTCGATGTGTCACACGGTACTACCTCTTACCAGCAGTACTACCGCTCCTACTATCGCTGCTACTTCCGCTTGCCCAGCTGGGTCAAAAGGGGCGCAACGATAGTGAGCTAGTGGGACCACCGCTAGACTACCGCTGAGTCCGACACGAAAAGTCGAGACCCGATCCGGAGTGGTAGTAGGCGTGGAATTGGGAGCGGTACTACCGCTGCCCATCGCGGTACTACCGTTGGCAGCATTCCAAGTCCCCCTTCTAAGTAACAGAAGGAAAGACTCCAAAGAAGCGGAAATATACGGGCGATGCAAATGAAAGCGTGTATGTGCTGATTCCACCCAAACCTTTTCGATGTGGGCTCCCTCTTAATAGTACGATTCTCCTATGACTCAGAATCACTGAAAATGAAATGAAGGAAAATAATCGTCTTCTCTTAGAACTTCGAGGGGCTCGAATCATCTAGTGCAATATGATCACTTATCTGCAATGCACACGATTAGTCTGCAGAAGCATTGTCATCAATCACCAAAACCACTAAGGAATAAATATGCCCTAACTGTAGCTCGAAACTAATTATGGGGGTTTCATAATAGGTTTAGGTTTCGACATGCCCAGATTCTTACCATGTTCCGGAGGAGGTTTTGGGTTAGCACAACCCGCTGGAGTCATATAGCCTTATAGGAACACACTCCAGAACACTGCCTGGATTCCGGACCCACTTGGATTCCGAGCAAGGTTCCGGCTTAGCTTAGATGCACTAGAGTGCGTGCAACCTTGCCGGAACACACTCTGGAACATCGCCTAGATTTCGGATTGCCCGAAACATCATTTAGAAGTTTTCGAAAGATATTCGGCTAGCATAAAAATGCCTCATGAAGTGGAATTTCAAGAGTGTTTCTTTGTGGATTTGCTGGAGAACACAGAGAATGAACAATTTGGCTATCTTGATGGAAATGGGATGTGGATAGGAATATACCAAGATGAGTTCCACCGTAGATCCAAGGAGATACCTCTCTTAATAGTGTGACTTTCCTACAGCTCAAATAAAACTGAAAAACCTTCGAGTGTCTGGACAATCGACATATTTTCCCGTTTCAAATTAAGGGGCATCCATGTCCATCCATAAAACACCGAGAAACCAATGCCCTAAGCTAAACTTGATAACTGACATTAGTCCTTCCTAGCCCCATTGTCATCAACCAAAATATCATTTGGGGAACAATGCACTTTTCACATATGTACTTGTGTGTACATGTGTTTTTTTCTTTTGCGAAAATGATCCAAATCTATTATGAAAGTTCACTAGAAGTACAAAGCACGTCAAACATTCTAAAAATTACATTGAGATTCTGAGACCATCGAAGGACCAGTACCGTCGCCGGAACAAGCTACTGACACGCCATTGTCGTTGTTTCCCTACCGGGGTCGTCTTGACCTCGTCATGACAAGCGGAAAATCTTCGTGCACATGCCCATAAGGACCAGTGTCCCTAGAGTCGCAGTTATCACAGTTGAACCCTTGAAAAGATCTGAAACACGCACATGACACCAAATCTCGCTACATGACGAGAAACCGTAACCTCACTACCCCAAGGAGACGACAGAAATCTATGCCGGAGCTCCGCTGACTACGTCCGAAGGACGAACTCGACGAGGATCGGTGCCTAGACGACAGACTCAAAGAAGAAGCGTCGCCATCTGCCTGAGCGCCGCACCTGCGAGGACTGAAATACCCTAACCTAAACTACTAACCGGAGCGGAGGCACCGGGATTCTCCTCCCCACCAACGGCCGCTGGGATGACAGGCAAAGAGGATGTGAATCCACGGGCTCGTCGACAAAGCCTGTAGGGGAGAGTTTGCCCAAGCCGCCAAAGGATAGGTGAGGAGTTGTGTACATGTGTAAATTAATGCATTTCTTCTTGAGAAAATAGTTCTCTTCGATGCAAGAATTGTCTCCTTCATATCAAACATAATGCATAAGAGAATCCAAAAAGAACTGTACAGTTTCGGGAACAAAATATCAGATTACATTATCAAAAAATGTTCCATCTTCATACAAAAGTGGATTTGTCTTAAAGAAAAGTTCTAGAAGTTGATAATGGTAATCAAGGGAAGTGTTTAAGCAAAAAAAAAGAACATAATTTCATATTTTAATGCATAGAGTTATGTAGGAAGCGATATAGTATTTTGTTTTCCATTTTAGAATAAAACTAAATTACATTGTAAACGCAAATTCGAGGTTTCTTCGTCTCTTGACGCCAAATCAACCTCCGGAGACAAGGGTAACCAGCTAAAAACGGCTAAAGGAGGGAGTTTCGGCGGCTAGATCTCGGCGGAAAGTTAGCAAGAAAAACCTGCTTCCCTAGAAGACACAAAATATGCATATTTTTGCAAATTAAGATCAGCAAGTGTATTGTTTCCCAGCAAAAAAAAAAAACAGCAATTGTATTACCTGTATTACTGGGCTGACTTGGGTTGGGCTGGGCGGGCATGGTTGAGATGGTTCTTCTGCATTATTGACCTCGAGAGAAACCAAGAGCATCACCCCAGTAACAATGGCGTCGGCGCTCCGCCTGCTGCCGTCGACGGCGACGCGCCTCCGCTTTCGTCCCCGCCTCCCTCTCTCCACCGCTGCGTCACTCTTCTCACCGCCCTCCAAGGCCGTCCTCTACGACCAACACGGCCCGCCCGACCAAGTCCTCAGGTATCGATCTCTCTTCCGCACTGGCTAGATCAACCATACGCCGACCATCAATCCTCCAATTTAACGCCACAATCTTGTCAAGGGTGGAGGATGTGCCGCCGGTGGAGCTCGGGGAGCGCGGCGTCTGCGTGAAGATGCTAGCCGCACCCATCAACCCCTCCGACATCAACCGCGTCCAGGGAGTCTACCCCGTCAGGCCTCCCCTCCCCGCCGCCGTCGCTGGGTACGAGGGCATCGGCCAGGTCCACGCCGTTGGCCCCGCCGTCACCCGCCCCCTCTCCCCCGGCGACTGGGTCATCCCTTCCCCACCCTCCTTCGGTCTCCTTCTCTCCCTGTCCTGCCTCAATTCGCTTTTCCTCGTGCTCGCTCCCTCCCTGAATTGGATGGAATTCGTTGGTTGCGGTGCAGGAACATGGCAGACCTACATTGTGAAGCCGGAAGATGTGTGGCACAAGGTTCGTGACGATGTTCCGGTGGAATACGCTGCCACTGTCACGGTCAACCCCTTGACAGCGCTCAGGATGCTGCAGGACTTTGTGAAACTCAAACCTGGTGAGCGTGTTTCACTCTTGTCATCCATTTTTGCCACCTTGCTTGCTTCCCTTAGCATGCCCTCTCATGCCATGGCATCCATTCTTTGCTATATTAGGTGATGCTATTGTCCAGAATGGCTCGACCAGCATCGTTGGTCAGTGTGTTATTCAGCTCGCCAAAGTGCAGGGAGTTCGCACCATCAACATCATAAGGGACAGGTACAAACCAACTTGGGAACAAAAAAGATACTCCCTCCGTTCACTTTTATAAGACCTTTTAGACATTTAAGACAGCACCTAATACAGTTCAATTTCAGCTGTCCTAAAGGACTTACAAAAGTTTACAGAGGGAGTAGTTAAATATTGATGCTGTCAGCATTTGCTGCATGATCATGATAATTTACTTAGTGCTCTACTTTCAAGTTGTTTCATAGTATTTCTTATCCATATTACTTGCTTCATTCATCTGTAACTGAATTGTTGTAGGCCTGGATCAGAAGAAGCAAAAGAGAAACTTAAACAGCTTGGTGCAGATGAGGTCTTCACCGAAAGTCAGCTAGATGTAAAGAATGTCAAGAGCTTGCTGGTACTGCTCTGTAGCCTGCATTTCTCACCTCATCATCTGTGAAAATCTTTTGTTTCAAATCATAGTGTTTTTCTGACCTAGGAAGGTAAAACAACCAGTTGCTGTTAAAGCAAAATTATTAGCCATAGTAAAGTGTAATAAGCCCTATAGAACTCAAATCGTGTGTTTGAATGGAAATTACTGTTTATGCTGAGATGCAACCATCCAGTTTCCAGTTTGTTTATCTATAGGAGGACTTCGACCATTTCCTTATGCTGGTGCAATTTTGGTTTCTGTCATGTTAGGGTGCTTTACCAGAACCTGCATTAGGATTTAACTGCGTTGGAGGAAATGCTGCATCTTTGATACTGAAGTTATTAAGGTGATGCTGTTAAATTTGATGAACATCCAATTTGAAATTTGTCATTTTGCATAACTAGCTATAACCCTCCTCTTTAGGCAAGGAGGCACCATGGTGACATATGGCGGAATGTCCAAAAAACCTGTGACTGTTTCTACTTCGTCTTTCATATTTAAGGTCAGCCTATCCTATCCTACTTATGACTGTACATATAATATGTTTGGCGGCTCTAAACATTTATACCTTTTGAGAATAGTTTGTGCAGTAGAATTATTAGTCTGGAATACCTCATAAAGTGCTGGATTATCATCTAACAATCGTACATCAAAGTTTGAAGAAATACGCTGCTATGTGTCAGAGTTGTTTCTCCTGTCAATTATTTGACAAGATCCGATGCCGTGACAGGATCTTTCCCTCAGAGGGTTCTGGCTACAGAAGTGGATGAATTCGGACAAGTCAGAGGAATGCAGAACAATGATAGACTACCTGTTGGGCCTTGTTCAGGAAGGCAAACTTAAATATGAGTATGTATCTTGAACTAAAGAAACACTTCCTACTGAGAAATGAATGAATGCTTTGAAACATTTTTGGCTGCAGGATGGAGTTGACTCCCTTCAGCGAGTTCGACCTAGCTCTTGATAAGGCTCTTGGAAAACACGGAAGCCAACCAAAGCAGGTTCTTAGGTTCTGATGAAACGAAGATGATGATGAGGTAGCTAGTATTGTGTTGGCCCTGGTGCAAATATTTGTATGGTCGTATCACTTGTGTGCATGCGTGTGTGTAGTTACTAGTTGGTGGTTGAGAGTTTTTTGGTTAGCTATGAACTATGGTTATCCTGGGCAATATAAATATAAATTGTATACCACAATGTATATGCTTGTTTTCAAGTTTGAAAGAAGTAAACCTGGACCGAAGAAGTTCAGTTCTTTCTATGTTTATGACCCAAGAGTCAACTTTAATTGAGAAAAGGGATATGATTGTCTTATAGATAGGGAAGTTCTTATGTTAGTGACAACTAGTGCATCATTTTGTGCCAGCAGCAGGTTTTTAGAGGTATTGGTTTGCTTGAACAATCAGAAAAATAATTGTAAACAAATGGAATCACATGCTTATCTTCCAAGAGAGGGATATTTGGAGTTTTGGCACCATTTCCCCCTCTGCCACGTTTATATGTACCTTTTAAATTCATGGGAAGTCAAGCCCAAATGATTGGATGCAGTGTCTGGCTATGTGTTCGCCTGCTTATGAATTAGGGCATCTCCAACTACAACCCGCAAAAAACCTTCCGCATTCATCCACAAATAGGGGACCAGTCCGCGGACACGAATGCGGAAGGAGCCATCCAACGCTAGCCGCATACATTTCAAAGCGCATTTTAGCTAACCGGCCGATATTCATCAAATTCGGATAGGAAATAGCACAAATCATCCACACATAGCATGCAAATTAAGTCTAGTACAACAAGGTCTCAAATTCGACTAGATCCCAGATGTCCAATAAGTTTTTCAGGAACGGTCATGCCCTCCCACACATACTTCCCCTTCGGTTTCATCCAACAGTGTGTGCACGTAAATGGCCGTCCCTTTAACCTGTGGTACATCACAGCGGCGCGTGCGGGCTACATATAATGTGTAGGCCAACATTGAGTGAATGAATCAATCAACAAGTTTAGCAAGAGTAAGTAAAACTTAACATCTCCTTCATGCCCGCGTGCAATGGACACCTTGCCTCGAGCGTGCAATGGCAACCTTGCCTCGAGCTGACTGACCAAATTGCAGAACTTGATAACTCTGACATGGATAGCATGCTAGCGATACGACAACGACTTTGCGTTGCGTGGTCGCATGATGTACACGTCGTAGGGCGCAATGTGCTTTCCTGGGTGAAACTTTTCATGCACTTGCTCCCAGAAGGGCGGCCCTCTGGTCCTGCCTTTGAAATCCACGGATACAGCTAGCCACGCATCGTACAACAACTCATCCTCCCTGGACGAATATCTCACCATCCTTCGTACTTTAAAAAATGACATAGCATTTGAAATAATCTCAATGGCATTTGACCGAACACCTTGTAGGATCGAAAGTATGTCTAAAGGGGGGGGGTGTGATTAGACTACTTGACCAAATAAAACCTAACATTTTCCCAGTTTTAGTTGTGGGCAGATTTTAGCAAGTTAACCAACACCCTGCACATGCAATTCTAAGAGTATATCAACGGAAAGTAGGACATTGCACATGTAAGTAAATGAGGGGTTTGGAGAAGGCAAGCGCAATGGGGACACGGTGATTTTTGGCGTGGTTCCGATAGGTGGTGCTATCGTACGTCCACGTTGACGGAGACTTCAACCCACGAAGGGTAACGGCTGCGCGAGTCCATGGAGGGCTCCACCGACGACGGGTCCACGGAGAAGCAACCTTGTCTATCCCACCATGGCCATCGTCCACGAAGGACTTGCCTCACTCAGGTAGATCTTCACAAAATAGGCGATCTCCTTGCCTTTACAAACTTCTTGCTTTAACTCCACGTCATGTCGGAGGCTCCCAAGCGACACTAACCAATCTAGGAGACATCACTCTCCAAAAGGTAATGGACGGTGTGATGATGATGAACTATTTGCTCTTGTGCACCAAATGATAGTCTCTCCTATAGTCAACTCTTTGTCACAGATTTGGCTATGGTGGAAGAAGGATTTGAGTGGAAAGCAGTTTGGGAAGGCTAGAAATCAAGGTTCAAATGGTAGGAATGGAATTTCTTGATCTCAACACATGAGTAGGAGGTTCTCTCTCAGAAAATGATTAGTGGAAGTGTAGGCACGATCTGATGGCTCTCTTACTGTGTAAGAGGGGGTGGAGGGGTATATATAGCCTCCACACGAAATCCAATAGTTACACACTTTGGACTCAATTCGGTGGCAGCGATCAAAATTCTAAGTGGCACCGACGTGTGTAAAAGATATGAACATTCAAGGTCTCGGTGGGACCGACTTGAAACATCTCGGATGGACCGATGTGCAATGGTAGGGCAAACCTCCTTTCGGTGGCACCGATTGCATCCACTCCGTAGGACCAAAGTGAAGCAACAAGGCAACCGGTCATTGGCAAGCCATCTCGGTAGGACCGAAATAATTGCAACAGATGCTACCGAAATAATTGGAACATATGATAGAGTTGGCAAGGCCATCTTGGTGAGACCGAGATCCATATCGGTGGATTTGATGTTAGGGTTTGGCTGTGGCAGTGTCCAGATGAACTCGGTGGGCCCGGATAGGTAGGTTTCGGTGTGACCGAGTTGTATTGTAGGGTTTAGGACATATTTTGATAGAGAAAGTGGTTGAGGGTTTCGGAGCAATATCACTAAGCACTTGAGCAACCAAATCATCATCAAAAGCTCATCCCCTTTTAATAGTATTGGCTTTCATATGGACTCAATGTGATCTTGGATCACTTAACCAAAAATGTAGAGTCTTGAGCTTTTACCAATCCATGTCGTTAGCATTTTGACGGGTCCACAATCACTGGTCCTTGACATGCCAATCATTGAACTTCCTGAAATATTTAACTTGAATGGATATTAGTTCAATGAGATATATGTTGTTATGAATTACCAAAGCCACCCGAGGATTAGTTGCACTTTCAATCTCCTACTTTTGGGTAATTGATGACAACATATAGATCAAAGCTTCGACAAATGATTAAATGATTGAAATACATCGTCGCTTTGAGAAGTATGTGATAAGAAAGAGCCCCCCCCTAAATTTGTGCATTACTAAATATTTGCGATAGAATGCAAATGCACAATCGATTAGGATCATGGGTCACTCTTCCATGTCACATACAACTTGGTGAAGCGCACAAAATGATATGATTGAAATAGTAAGCATGATTCACTAAAAGCACAAGTGTATGATCATACAAAGATAATGATAATGATAGGCATTGTGCATAACATGAAGCATAATATGATGAAACATACACAACCAACATAGTATCTCACAAGCATAATGAACAAAGTAACATAAACCAAGTAGCATAAAAAACTCAAAGAAATCAAATGAGAAAAAGCAAGACACACACACACACACACACACACACACACACTCTCTCTCTCTCTCTCTCTCTCTCTCTCTCTCTCTCTCTCTCGAAGCCTAATGATCTATACAAGTCGATTGGATGCATGACAAGCGGTGTTGATGGCTTCGGCCCAAAAGTTATACGGAGACTTGAACTCCGCCATCATGGTCCTTGCCGCGTCCATCAATGTCTGATTCTTCCTCTCTGCCACACCATTTTGTTGAGGGGTATAGGGTGCGGCATATTGATTCTTGATCCCCTCATCACTAAGAAACTTATCCAAGGTGAGTTCTTGAACTAGATGCCGTTGTCACTTCTTATCATCAAAATCTTTGCGTCATGTTGACGTTGAGCTTCATTTGCAAAGTTGATGACGGTTTGTTGGGTCTCACTCTTCCTCTTGAAAAAGTATACCCAACTATATCTTGAATAATCATCCACAATCACCAAGCAATACTTTCTACCCCCAAGACTATCAAAGGATGGAGGCCCAAAAAGATCCATGTGGAGGAGCTCCAAAGGTCTCGTCGAGTAGATGATAGTAGTGGGAGGGTGAGCCTTCTCATGTAGCTTTCCTTCGATACAAGAACCGCAAGCACGACCTTAGGCAAAAATAACATTTGTTAGTCCACGGACATGGTACCCCTTGAGAAGACTTTGCAAAGATCTCATATTGACGTGGGCTAAACGGCGATGCCACAACCGTCTTAGTGGGTCGCTCCGAAAAGTTAACCACATAGAGACCGTTCTCAACATGCCCAACAAAGGCTACTTTAAGAGTCTTGCTCCACAAGAGGGCCATGGAATCAATATCAAATAAATTACCAAAGCCCATGAGCGCAAGTTAACGAATGGAAAGTAAATTGTATGCAATGGACTCAACAAGCATGACTTTCTCGATCGCGATATCATGAGAAACAATAACCTTGCCGAGAACCAATACCTTAGAAGATGATGCATCACCCCACTCGACATTGGTGGGCATAGATGAGACTTTGCGCACGTCCACCACCAAGTCTTTGCTTCCGGTCATATGTTTTGTGGCTCCGCTATCGAGCAACCATGATCCCCCACCGGAAGCAAACTCCTACAAGAGATCGATGCTTGGTTTTAGGTACCCATTTTGTAATGCGTCCTTTGATGTTAGCAACAAGGGTATTAGGGACCCAAATAGACCATTCAATGTACTCATAAGAATAACCAACAAATTTGGCATAAACATGCCCATCACTAGCACGGCACACAACACATAAGACGGGTTAAAATCGCCGGCTTTGTTGGAAGGAGTGTGATTTCCCTTCTTGGCACCACCACCCTTTGCCATGTTCTTCTCCTCCTTAGAAGTACCCTCTCCCTCCTTCACAATAGTATGCTTGAGAGGAAGAGGTTGCTTAGTCTTGTCATTCTTCTTCTTCTTGGTCTTGGGTGCAAACCCAATTCCCTCCTTGGCCACAACTTCCTTTTGATTGCTCAAAAGGTCGTTGAGGTTCTTCTCACGTTGTATGCAAGACACAATACCTTTCTCAAGTTGTACCTTCAACTTGACATTCTCCTCCATAAGATGCACATGCTCACAACACGGGTTAGTAGCATTTGCATTATAAATTAAAACCATATGAGGAAAAGTGGCTTTCTCCTTGGTTAGCGAAACTTGGAGTTGATCATGAGACTCCTTGAGTCTAGCATGAACACTCTTCAAGACCTTGTGAGCCTTGTCAAGTAGATGAAATTCCTCCTTGAGTCTAGCATGGTCAACCCCAAGTTTGTCCTTCTCGGAATTGAGCACACAGGAGACATCAAGAGCATAATCTAGATCTTTCTTTAATTTAGCATGATCATCATTGTATGACTCCTCAAGAGCCAAACGATGGCCACGCTGTTCCTCAAGCGCATTAGAGAGATCCGATATCTCATCGGCATAGTCACGACTATGTCCTTCCATCTTAGAGATGGTCTCTTCGTGAGCCTCGATCATGTCATTGGCTTCACCAAGTTGTTCCAAGAGAGCAACGAAGTGCTTCTTGGATTTACGTTTGAGTTTACTCATAAAAGACTCAAATTCATTTTCCTCCTCCATCGCTTCCTCGCTTTCATCAATGCAATCCGTTAATGAAGGATTAGTAGTGAGGGTAGTTTTGATGTTGGGGGTTACCTTGTTGGTGGCTTTAGCCATAAGTAACTTGGCGGTGATGTTCTCGTTGGGCGAATCGAAGAGAGACACCCGGAGAGTTATCGCAATAGCAATGGAGGCCATGGCCATCGACTCATCATCTTCACTATCATCGTCATTCTCATCGTACTCTTCTTGTGCCACCAACCCTTTGGGAGGAGTCTTCTTGGTGAAGTTGTTCTTGCTTGGGAAAGACTCGGCCTTGTCTTTTCAGATAAGCTTGCCACCATTGTCTTCCCTCTCTCGTATGGGCAATCCACAAAGTGACTCACATTGCCACAATTGTAGTAGGTCCTCACACGTTGCTTGCCCTTGGAGCCACTTGAGTTGTTCTTGTTGAAGTTGGGCCTTGAGTTCTTCTTGTTGCCCCAAAATTGTCGTGAATCAAGAGCCATGTGCTCGTGATAGGCATATTTGGTATCTTTCGTATCTTCGGGACAACACTCCTCTTCTTCCCCTTCACCCTCTTCTTCCGCACAAGTGATACGTCTCAAACGTATCTACTTTTCCAAACACTTTTGATATTGTTTTGACCTCATTCTTGCATGATTTGAACTAAACTAACCCGGACTGACGCTGTTTTCAGCAGAGCTGCCTGTATGGTTTTATTGTGTGCAGGAAAACGGATTTTTAGGTATCTCAGAAAAATCCACGAAAAAATCACAGAAAATCCACGCACCCGAAGGAACCCGGAGCCAGAAGTGGGGCCAGAGGGGGGCCAGGGGGTGCCCAGGCGCCCTGGTGGCGCGGCCCAGCCCCTGGCTGCGCTGGGGGGTCGCCTGGGTGGGCCCCACCTCCCCTGGTGCCCTACTTTGACTCGTATTTTAGCTCGCGACGGAAAAATCCCAGATCAGAAGTTCTTTTCGCAGTTTTCGTCGCGGAGCCGTCGCCACCCTCTGTTCTTCTTCGGGAGGGCTAATCTGGAGGCTGAATTGGCCTCCGGAGAGGGGAGATCGTCGCCATCGTCATCATCATCACCACTCCATCATCCCTCCATGACTTCTCCTTCCATGTGTGAGTAATCCCCTGCTATAGGCGAAGGGGGTGGTAGGGATTGGATGAGTTAGATCATGTAATAGTTTGTCAGATCGTTGGGGGCATGTTGCCTATCATCTACTATGGTGTTTATCATCTTTGCTTCAACTTGTTATTCTTAATGCTTGACACTTAGGGCCCGAGTGCCATGATTTCAGATCTGAACCATATGTGTTTGCATGAATATATTTGTGTTCTTGATCCTATCTATGAGTTGTTTGCACCTGTTACGGTTCGGAGCCGGCGATCCCAAAAGTGACAGCTTGGGACACCAAAGGGGATGGTCCGTAGTTTGAGTATTACGTGTATCCATTGAGTTCATTGCTTTGTCCCGATGCTCTTTGACAGGAGAACCTTAATCTCCATAAGTTCCTTTTGGCCCCGTTCGTAGCGGGATGGTAGGACAAAAGATGTTGTGCAAGTTCTTATTGCAAGCACGCACAACTACCTACGGGATACATGCCTAATGTTTGATATTTGCCTAGATGATCATTACTTTTCTGTGTGCCGTGCCCCAAGTTAGAATCATGATATATCTCATCCATGCAGCGCCCAACCATCCATCTCCCTAGCCTACAATGTTTTAAATCCTGCTTATCACTAGTTGCTACTTTTGCCATTTACCTTTACTATTTACTTTTGCTGTTTACTTTTACTATCACTATCATCACTATCATATCACTGTTACCATTTATCTTTTGTTGCAAGTAAGTATATTTCAGGTGCGGTTGAATTGACAACTCAACTGTCAAAGCTTATAAATACTCTTTGGCTCCCCGTGTGTCGAATCAATAAATTGGGTTATTCTTACCCGCGAAGACTATCTCGATCCCTTACGGTTGAGGGTTATCAAGTACCGTTTTCTGGCGCCGTTGCCGGGGAGCATAGCAATATTTACAAGTCTACTTGAAGTATCCTACCTGCTGCACTTCATCCGCTATGGGTAAGAAAGGAGACCCCAAGGTTCCGATCTTACTATCCACTACAAGAAGAGGTACTGTTCTGAGAACTAGTGCTACACTTGATTCACCTTCCGTTATGAGTAAGTTTGCCTCACCACCACCACATGATGCTCCTACTGAATCTGTTACTATGTCCGATACTCTTGATGATGCTTCTACTACTGTTGATGATATTAATTCACTTGGTTATGCTCTTGAGAAACAGATCGCTGCTGCTGCTAAAAAATCTGGAATTGAAATTCCTGTTACTCGCTACCCTATTGGTGAAACTTATGATTATCCTGATTTGAGTAAACTCAAGGAGAGACTCCTTGATGATGATTACTATATGCTTGATGAAGATTTATGCAGGGAACTGACAGAGTTTTCTGGCTCTGACCCTGAAGTTATTAAGAAACTGTTTGAGAAACACTCTTTGAAGAACAAAACCGTTCCTGATCCTGAATTTGCTACATCTCATATATGCATTGATGATCCTGAGTATGATTTCTCTGTTGATCTTTCACTTATACCTATGGTTGAAGCTGACCCCTTTTATGGCAGAGAAAATGATGATGCTATTGCACACCTAACAAAACTCGGTGAGTTGGGTGGCCTGTTTACCACAGATGAGAAGATACGATACTTTTATGTGACCAAGCTTATTCCTTTCTCCTTGAAGTAAGGTGCTAAAGCATGGTATGATTCACTCCCATGTGGTTCCATTAAGAGTCCTCAAGACTTAGCTCACTCTTTTGTTGATAAGTACTTTCCTGCTCACATGCAACATGCTGCTTTACAAAGAATTTATAACTTTAAACAGTTGCAGGATGAGTCTCTTGCTGTAGGATCGAAGAAGGTGAGAGTGTCTAGAGGGGGGGGGTGATTAGACTACTCGACAAGATAAAATTTCTGTCTTTTATCAAGAACAGATTTTGACAGTTTTTGCAAAGCACACAAGTCAAGTAACATACTACACATGCAATTCTAGAGTATGGGCAGCGGAAAGTAAATTGCATATATAGTAAAGGAAAGTGGAGAAGATCAAACGCAGTTTGGTGACACGGAGATTTTTGTCGTGGTTCCGATAGGTGGTGCTATCGTACATCCACGTTGATGGAGACTTCAACCCACGGAGGGTAACGGCTGCGCGAGTCCACGGAGGGCTCCACCCACGAAGGGTCCACGAAGAAGCAACCTTGTCTATTCCATCACGGCCTACGCCCACGGAGGACTAGCCTTACTCGGGGTAGATCTTCACGAAGTAGGCGATCTCCTTGCCCTTACAAACTTCTTGGTTCAACTCCACATCACGACGGAGGCTCCCAAGCGACACCTAACCAATCTAGGAGGCACCACCCCCAAAAGGTAATAGACGGTGTTGATGATGATGAACTCCTTGCTCTTGTGCTTCAAGTGATAAACTCCCCAACACTCAACTCTCCTCACTGATATGGCTGTGGTGGAAGAAAGATTTGAGTGGAAAGCAACTTGGGAAGGCTAGAGATCAAGTTTCATATGGTAGGAATGGAATGGCTTGATCTCAACACAAGGGTAGGTGGTTCACTTCTCAGAAAGTGTATGGTAGGAATGGTGGTACTTTCTGATGGCTCTCCTCACGAATGAGGAGGGGGTGGAGGGGTATATATAGCCTCCACACAAAATCCAACCGTTACACACACATTTGACCAATCTCGGTGAGACCGAAGTGAAAACTCGGTCAGACCGAAAGTTCAAATATAGTGAACGTTGGGATTTTCGGTGGGACCGAAAATACCATCTCGGTGGGACCGAAAGTGTATCTGATATGAACGTTGGAGATTTCGGTGAGACCGATAAAGAAAACTCGGTTGGACCGATTTGAGAAAGAGCAGGAACATGCCAGAATCGGTTAGACCGAAAATTGATTATCGGTGAGACCGATTTGAGCCAAGACAGAAGCTTGTCCATTTCGGTGAGACCGATAATACAAACTCGGTTATTCCGAAATGATGTGAAGTGGTTACAGAAGGTTGGCAGTTCAGTTTCGGTGAGACCGATCTCAAACTCGGTAAGACCGATTTTTTTAGGGTTTGGAAAATGGCAGAAGTGGTTCATCTCGGTGGGACTGAGTTGAAAGAATCGGTGTGACCGAGATGTTAGGGTTTGCAGAGATAACTTCATCTCGGTGAGATAGAGTTGGTTTGACCGAGATTACTTATGGGTGTGTGTTAAGTAGTGAATAGTGCTGATAGTTGAAGGAGCTAAATCACTAAGCACTTGAGCAACCAGATCATCAACACAACCTCATCCCCTTTTAATAGTATTGGCTTTCCTATGGACTCAATGTGATCTTTGATCACTAAACCAAAAATGGAGTCTTGAGTTTTTGCCAATGCTTGTCTTAGCATTTGAGGGGTCCACTTCTTCAATCATCTTGCCATACCAATGTGATTGGGTTTCCTGAAACATACTTGATAAAAGCATTAGTCCAACCACAAAGTATGTTGTCATTAATTACCAAAACCACCCAGGGAGCAAATGTGCTTTCAATCTCCCCCTTTTTGGTAATTGATGGCAACACACTGAAATTATATTGAACGAGACATCAAAGCTTATTGAAAGAAAGACAGGATTATCACGAAAGCTTTGACAAGCATGTAGTACACAGGCTCCCCCTACAAGTGTGCAAGATTTTCATAGATTATGGTTTTGGACTACCACAAGCACACAAGAGAGATAAGCAAGATGTGCTACATGCAGCTTGGCTATATGCATCAGAGCAGAAGAGGAAGTGAGTGATAATGCATATGTGCATGGTGATTTCTTGCAAACAAGTATTTACAAGCAAGTCACCATCATGCACATTCTGCAAGATGCATATACTTACCTTGAGGTTCCTTGGCACTTGTACCTGAAAGGATAAACTTGAGAAAACAAGGTTAGATAACACAAGAGTATTCCTTCAACCAACTGCAAGAACATCAAGAGTACCAAGCCAGGGAGGACATGTATAAAGAGTGTCTCATATTGAGCACAGGCTTGAATCAGCAAACATGTCTCCGAAGCTAAAAGATTTTCAATGAACTCTGAGAGATTTTGCTTTTCATAGGATATCAATTGTGAAGATTCCTCTAAGTCTTCTCCCCTTAAGCTAAAAGATTTCATGAGATACCAATTGTGAATAAGATACCAATAGTGATAACAAGGGGTGTGATGGAAAAAGCAAAATCAAAAGAAAGATGCCAATTGTAATGTCCAATGTAAAACACGACAAAGCTTTGATGTGATTCTCTCCCCCTTAAGATAAGATTGCTTTTCTTCTTCCCTTAAGTCTTATCTTCTCCCCTACTCCCCTTACTCCCCCTAAGTTCTCTCCCCCTTTGACATCAAGTGCCGAAAAGGACAGCAAACTAGGTAGGACAGGAAAGATGGAAAGAGAGAAAGAAAGAAGTGGGATCCTTAAGAATCACAACAGGACTTATTTGCCCTTTGAAATGAAATTTGAGTCCTCTCCTTCTTAGAATTTAAAATTGAGTGGAGCTGCAGAAGTAGATGTCCTGGAAGATAAATCGGTGACACCGAGTTTAACTCCAAGAAAATATTGAAATAATTCAGCTCACTTTGCAAGGAGAGTTTCAAAAGATTTTCAATGAATTTGTAAAAGATTTTCGGGGAATTGATCAGAGCCATAAAAAGATTTCCAGAAGGATATTCACAAAGAAACATAAGAAAAGAAATAAAAGAAATTCTAGATGAAGTTTTTTTTTTAAAGAAAACTCAATGAGAGAACATAGAAAAACTCCAAAAGCATATGTACTTCATCTAGATAAAGGTCGGCGACAAAGTCACCTATGTTTGAGTATATTGACTTAGGAGTCAAATGAGGACATTTGATCATAGGTCATACTCATCGTTTAAGCTCAAAATGGGGTTGCCATTTTTCGATTAAGCATTTGATGTGATCACATCTTATGAAGCTGCTTGTACTCATGACTTTGAGTAAAGCTCCTCGAAGATGTGAAGAACATACCTTGGGCTTGTTGTTGCTTTACTCATGTAGGTAGGCTTGATGTGGGTGCTCATTGAATGTGAAGTTGGAGCGCCTTTTCTACTTGTGTAGTTCATCTTCCTACATGGGTTAGGCAAGCAAGGAAATACTCAAGAATATCCAAGATGACAAGAGTGAAATACTAGATGTATAAGGTGTCAAAAAGGATATGTGGAATTTTGTTCCTTGAACTCAACATCCCAAAGGGCTAGATACTTGGTCAATGACAAGATTACTCATGATTTGAGTGTGTGGTAATCTTGTGGAATGTAGATCATCCAAGTACCTGCAAGGAGTTAGATGCAATACAAGGAGGCAAATGTGTCCAAGACATATGATCATCATCATAAGAGAAATATCAAGGATTAGTCAAGAGGCTCATGCCTTGCATGCGTCAATGGAGTTATCACTCCAAGTTTGAAGCATCAATGATGTTCAACTCACTCCTTAAGCGACAAAACACTTTCTCATCAAGAGGTTTTGTAAAGATGTCAGCAAGTTGTTTGTCAGTACGAACATGCTTAAGATTAATATCACCTTTGGCAATATGATCACGAATAAAATGGTGACGAACTTCAATATGCTTTGTTCGAGAGTGTTGCACAGGATTGTGTCCAATCTTGATTGCACTCTCATTGTCACAAAGCAAGGGAACACGTCTCACATGTATCCCATAATCTTTAAGCGTTTGTGTCATCCATAGCAATTGAGCACAACACGAACCAGCAGCAATGTATTCTGCTTCGGCAGTAGATAATGATACCGAATTTTGTTTCTTGGAGGACCAAGATACAAGGGATCGACCAAGGAATTGACACGTACCCGAAGTTGACTTTCTATCAACCTTGTCACCGGCATAGTCCGAGTCGGAATAGCCAACAAGATCGAAAGAAGCTCTCTTAGGATACCAAATGCCAAAGTTTGGTGTGTGTATCAAGTATCTCACTATCCTTTTAACAGCTTTAAGATGACATTCTTTAGGGGCTGCTTGATATCGCGCACACATGCATACACTCAACATTATGTCAGGACGAGAAGCACAAAGATATAGTAGAGAACCAATCATAGAACGGTAAACCTTTTGATCAACGGGTTCTCCATCTTTTGTCAAGTCATTATGTCCACTAGTAGGCATGGGGGTACTCATACCTTTGCTTTCTTGCATGTTGAACTTCTTGAAGAGATCCTTAGTGTACTTTGTTTGTGAGACAAAGGTACCCTCCTTAGATTGCTTGATTTGCAACCCAAGGAAAAATTTGAGTTCACACATCATGGACATTTCATACTTCTCCGACATGAGCTGTCCAAACTTCTTGCTAAAATGGGGGTTAGTTGAACCAAAGATAATATCATCAACATATATTTGGCACACAAATAGTTCACCATTAACCCTTTTTGTGAACAGCGTTGAGTCTATCTTTCCAATCTCAAAGCCTTTTTCAAGAAGAAAGCTAGTTAAGCATTTGTACCAAGCTCTAGGTGCTTGTTTAAGACCATAAAGAGCTTTATGCAGCTTGTAAACATGATTAGGCTTTTTGGGATTCACAAAACCGGGAGGTTGTTTTACAAATACTTCCTCCTCAATTTCACCATTTAGGAAAGCACTTTTGATGTCCATTTGATAGAGAGTAATATCATGGTGATTGGCATAAGCAAGAAGAATGCGAATGGACTCAAGTCTAGCAACGGGGGCATAGGTCTCACCATAGTCCATACCTTCGACTTGTGTGTAACCTTGAGCTACGAGACGAGCCTTGTTGCGGATGACTTGTCCATCTTCATCCTGCTTGTTCCGAAACACCCATTTGGTTCCAATGATGTTTTGATCATCGTTGGGCTTCTCTACCAAAGTCCATACTTTGTTCCTCTCGAAGTTGTGTAGTTCTTCGTGCATGGCGTTCACCCAATCCGGGTCTTTAAGTGCTTCTTCTACCTTCATAGGTTCAATACTAGAGATAAATGAGTAATGCTCACAAAAGTTAGCTAAGCGAGTTTTAGAGCGAGTAATTCTCCCGGAGTTGATGTCGTTCATCATTTGTTCCACGGGATGATTTTTCTTGACTCTTGCTCGGACTCGGGATAGCTTTTGTTGATGTTGTGGCTCAGCTTCCTCATCATCTTCATCTTCTTCTTCTTCTTCATTGTTGTTGGCGTTGTCTTGAGGTGGTGGAGAAGGAGATTGCGGTGGATCTTCTTGTTGCATTTCCTCATCTTGGTGAGTTCCACTTGTGGAGGCCTCCATGTTGCCTTGAGGTTCATCTCTCTGTGAGGTAGGTGGCTCCACATATGTAGATGAGGTACTCTCCTTCACCTCCATGGGACGAATCTTTCCAATAGATAAATCTTGGATTGCTTCCGATGGGTCCTTGTCTCCTACATCAATAGGCATTTGCTCTACTTGCGAGCCATTAGATTCATCAAACTTCACATCTACCGTCTCTTCAACCTTTCGGGTGAAATTATTGTAGACACGGTAGGTGTGGGAGTTTGATCCATAACCAAGAAGAAAGCCTTCATGAGATTTAGGAGCAAATTTAGACCGACGATGCTTATCAAGGATATAGCATTTTGAACCAAAGACACGAAAGTATCCCACTTGGGGTTTGTTACCGGTGAGAAGCTCGTATGA
Source organism: Secale cereale (assembly GCA_902687465.1). Classification (NCBI taxonomy): domain Eukaryota; kingdom Viridiplantae; phylum Streptophyta; class Magnoliopsida; order Poales; family Poaceae; genus Secale; species Secale cereale. The sequence goes on along the minus strand of LR738713.1, from coordinate 387,285,261 downwards.
TGTCTTGCCGAGAAGCTTATGAAGATAAAGCCTGTTGATAGCATGACAAGCTGTCTCGACTGCTTCTCCCCAAAAGTGCTTCGGTGTCTTGTATTCATCAAGCATCGTTCTTGCCATCTCTATGAGCGTTCGGTTCTTCCTCTCAACAACTCCATTTTGTTGAGGAGTGTACGTAGCCGAGAACTCATGTAGAATTCCTTCCTCATCGAGAAAAGAGTCTACATTGGCGTTCTTGAACTCCGTTCCATTGTCACTCCAAACTTTCTTGATCTTCACCTCAAATTGATTTTGGGCCTTTTTGGCAAAGGTCTTGAAGATCCTCTGAACCTGCGATTTATCATCAAGGAAAAATACCCACGTAAATCTGGAATAATCATCAACTATAACTAGACCAAAGGAGTTACCACCAAGGCTTTTGTAAGCATTGGGACCGAAGAGATCCATATGAAGAAGCTCAAGCGGTCTCCTAGTGGTCATGATGTTTTTCACGGGATGACTTCCACCAACTTGTTTTCCTGCTTGACAAGCACTACAAAGTCTATCTTTGTCAAAGAAAACATCTTTAACACCAAGAATATGATCACCTTTGATTAGCTTGTCTAGGTTACGCATACCAACATGTCCTAGCCTTCTATGCCACAACCAACCTTTAGAGGATTTAGCAATGAAACAAGCTCTAGGTTGGGCTTTCTTAGTGAAATCAACAATATATAGATCACCTCTACGAATACCAGTAAAAGCCATGTTTTGATTATCACGACGAAAGACTCGGCAATCTACTTTGGTGAATAGCACGTTGAATCCAAAGTCAGCTAATCTAGACACGGAAAGTAAATTGTATCCAAGAGATTCTACAAGCATGACATTTTGAATAGAGCTATCATGAGATATGGCCACCTTACCAAGGCCAAGTACCTTACCCTTGGAGTTGTCTCCAAAAGTCACATACTTGCGTGGACCATCATTCTTTGCAAGCTCTCGAAACATGTCTTTGTCTCCGGTCATGTGATCGGTACATCCACTATCAAGAATCCACTCTTTTCCACCGGACATGTAGTCTCTCATATTTGCCATGAGATTGAGACTCTTCATGACTTTGTCTAGCTCGGTGTCCGAATCGGAATAATCATCGTCTTGCTCATGCTCATCATCATATTGACCCATAGATTGTTCATCATCAACACCTAGGTCAATTTGATAAGTATTTGCATTAGTTTGGTCAATGGAACAATAATCTTCGGAATGCAATGCAAGAGCATTTCTAATTCTAATATTGATAAGACCGGGATCACCCTTCTTTTTCATAAGATCACGAAGCTCAAAGAAGCATTTATCAAAGTTAGGATCATTGGGGTGCAACCTATCAAATTCAATAGTCTTGTGTAGAATTTCATCAAGACCTCTCATAGAGTAGTCCGGATAAAGTTCTTCCAAGAACTTCCACATAGCATAGGCACACTCAAAATTTGTAACAAGATTAAGCAAGTCATCAGGTAACCCTCTAATGATAAGATTCACAGTTCTAAGGTTACGAAGCAAATCAAGCTCTTCATCCATGGTAGGGTGCAAGGGATCAACAGGAGGCACATAGGGGGTCTTAACATATTTGCACAAATTGTACACCTTAAAGATACTAAGCATTTCAGACCTCCAAGAGTTATAAAACCTTCCATCAAGAACAGGCACTCTATGGCTAACACTCCCATCCGTAGACACGTCCATCTTCCTCCAATGGTGTGTAAACCAAAGCAATGGAGACCAAAGCTCTGATACCAATTGTAGGATCGAAGAAGTAGGTCTAGAGGGGGGGGTGATTAGACTACTTGACAAGATAAAATTTCTGTCTTTTATCAAGGACAGATTTTGGCAGTTTTGCAAATAAGATCAAGTCAAGTAACATACTACACATGCAATTCTAGAGTATGGGCAGCGGAAAGTAAATTGCATATATAGTAAATGGAAGTGGAGAAGATCAAACGCAGTTTGGTGACACGGAGATTTTTGTCGTGGTTCCGATAGGTGGTGCTATCGTACATCCACGTTGATGGAGACTTCAACCCACGGAGGGTAACGGCTGCGCGAGTCCACGGAGGGCTCCACCCACGAAGGGTCCACGAAGAAGCAACCTTGTCTATTCCATCACGGCCTACGCCCACGGAGGACTAGCCTTACTCGGGGTAGATCTTCACGAAGTAGGCGATCTCCTTGCCCTTACAAACTTCTTGGTTCAACTCCACATCACGACGGAGGCTCCCAAGCGACACCTAACCAATCTAGGAGGCACCACCCCCCAAAAGGTAATAGACGGTGTTGATGATGATGAACTCCTTGCTCTTGTGCTTCAAATGATAATCTCCCCAACACTCAACTCTCCTCACTGATATGGCTGTGGTGGAAGAAAGATTTGAGTGGAAGGCAACTTGGGAAGGCTAGAAATCAAGTTTCATATGGTAGGAATGGAATGGCTTGATCTCAACACAAGGGTAGGTGGTTCACTTCTCAGAAAGTGTATGGTAGAAGTGGTGGTACTTTCTGATGGCTCTCCTCACGAATGAGGAGGGGGTGGAGGGGTATATATAGCCTCCACACAAAATCCAACCGTTACACACACATTTGACCAATCTCGGTGAGACCGAAGTGAAAACTCGGTCAGACCGAAAGTTCAAATATAGTGAACGTTGGGATTTTCGGTGGGACCGAAAATACCATCTCGGTGGGACCGAAAGTGTATCTGATATGAACGTTGGAGATTTCGGTGAGACCGATAAAGAAAACTCGGTTGGACCGATTTGAGAAAGAGCAGGAACATGCCAGAATCGGTTAGACCGAAAATTGATTATCGGTGAGACCGATTTGAGCCAAGACAGAAGCTTGTCCATTTCGGTGAGACCGATAATACAAACTCGGTTATTCCGAAATGATGTGAAGTGGTTACAGAAGGTTGGCAGTTCAGTTTCGGTGAGACCGATCTCAAACTCGGTAAGACCGATTTTTTTAGGGTTTGGAAAATGGCAGAAGTGGTTCATCTCGGTGGGACTGAGTTGAAAGAATCGGTGTGACCGAGATGTTAGGGTTTGCAGAGATAACTTCATCTCGGTGAGATAGAGTTGGTTTGACCGAGATTACTTATGGGTGTGTGTTAAGTAGTGAATAGTGCTGATAGTTGAAGGAGCTAAATCACTAAGCACTTGAGCAACCAGATCATCAACACAACCTCATCCCCTTTTAATAGTATTGGCTTTCCTATGGACTCAATGTGATCTTTGATCACTAAACCAAAAATGGAGTCTTGAGTTTTTGCCAATGCTTGTCTTAGCATTTGAGGGGTCCACTTCTTCAATCATCTTGCCATACCAATGTGATTGGGTTTCCTGAAACATACTTGATAAAAGCATTAGTCCAACCACAAAGTATGTTGTCATTAATTACCAAAACCACCCAGGGAGCAAATGTGCTTTCACTTGCTAAAGCTTGGGGGAGGTACTGCGGTCTGATTCGGGCTAGACCAGGACATGAAGTCCCTAAGAACGAATTAATCGATATATTCTATGCTGGTCTAACTGATGAATCCAGGTCCTATTTGGACAGTTGTGCTGGTTGTGTTTTCAGGAAAAGGACACTGGACGATGCAGAAGATTTGATGGGCAGGATTGCCAAAAATCATGAAGATTGGTCCGTCCCTGAACCACCTCCACCACCAAAGAAGAGGGGCATGTTTGTTCTAAGCCCCGAAGATATGCGAGAAGCAAAGAAGTCTATTAAAGAGAAAGGTATTAAAGCTGAAGACGTGAAGAATCTACCCCCTATTGAGAAGCTGTGTGAGCCTACCACTCACCCTCCTATGGTAGAGGTACACTCTCTTTTAGATTTCAACGCAAGTGACATCCCTCATGGTAAGCCTCCTGATCAATGTTTAGATGAGTTTGATAATTTTATTATGAAACAAAATCATTTTAATGAGAGGATACAAAGTCAGTTGCATGATAATTCCCTTGCTATCAAAAGTTTGCTTGATGTTCTAGGTAGAACAGTTAATGATGTTCAATGTCCGGTGAAGCATTTTCATATGGTTAAAACTCAGCTTGACCAAATTTCTAATGTGCAAAAAGATTTGCTTGCTAACAATGCCAAACAAGATAATTTGCAGGCTTTCGGGATTAAGACCCGAGGAGGAACTAGCACTCAAGATCCTCTCTATCCAGAGGGGCATCCGAGGAGAATCGAGCAAGATTCTCAAATGCAGGAAGAAGAAATTGTTGGCTCTCCAAAGAAGAAGAAGAAACATAAGGAGGCTGACAATTCTAATGATCCTATTGCAGATGAAGAGCCAGCTGTTGATCCAAACAGTGTATCTATCTCCGATGCTGAGACTGAAGACGATGCTGAACCTGAAGGTAAGGATAATGAGAAGAATGATCCGCCTGAAGTTCGAGAAGAAGAAGCACCTGACAAACGTAAGAGGTACACTAAAGAAGACTTCATCGCAAGAAAACATGGGAAGGAAAGAGAACCATGGGTGCAGAAACCCATGCCCTTTCCAGGTAAGTCCATCAAATCCAAAGAAGAAGAGCATTACAATAAGTTTTGTGAGTGGATTAAACCTCTTTTTCTTCAAATTCCTTTGACTGAAGCTATTAAGTTACCTCCTTATTCAAAATATATGAAAGATATTGTAACTAATAAAAGAGAAGTTCCTAACGAAGCAATATCTACTATGCTTGCTAACTACTCTTTCAGTGGCAAGATTCCTGAGAAGCTCGGTGATCCAGGTATACCCACCATTCCTTGCTCCATAAAGAATAATTATGTCAAAACTGCTTTATGTGATCTTGGAGCAGGAGTGAGTGTTATGCCTCTCTCTCTTTACGAGAGGCTTTGTTTAGAGAAACTAATTCCTACAGATATCTCCCTTCAGATGGCTGACAAGTCAACCGCCGTCCCGATAGGTATTTGTGAGGATGTTCCCGTAGAAGTTGCTAATTGTTTGATTCTTACTGATTTTGTTGTGCTTGACATGCCCGAGGATTGGAGCATGTCCATTATTCTTGGTAGACCTTTTCTTAACACCGTAGGTGCTATTATTGATTGCAATAAAGGGAAGGTTACCTTCCATGTGAATGATAAAGAACACACGGTATATTTTCCAAAGAAGATCGACAGGAGGCATGGCCTCAACTCTATAGAAAATATCGAGACCGTGAAGATTGGAGAATGGGATTGTCCACTACATGTGCCTCACAAATACAAAACTATCATGGTGGGGACAATGTCCATCAAGGTAAAGGTTCAGTGATTACTTCGTAAGAGGTGAGACTTTTTGCTCTATATATCGCCTGTTTGTTGGTAAGACTTGATCAACCTTACTAGTAAACATGTTTTATATAGATAAAAAGTCGAGCTTGTTATGTTTTCATTCATCTTTGCTTTTGTTCTACTTGCTGTACCAAGTATTTATGTTTTGAAGCTTCACAATACTACTCACTGCTTCAAGTTTTCAGAGAGTTTCACAGCTTTTTGAACTTCGAAAAAATTTCAACAATGAAGTTTTCAGAAAAATTCCAGAAAAATTAAAATAAAAATTTCCACGTCGGGAGTGACCCAGAGGGACCTGGGGCCAGCCAGGGGGACCCACCAGTGGCCCAGGCGGCCAGCTGGCGCGGCCCAGCCCCTGGCCGCGCCCACAGGGCGCCTGGGGCCCACATGGCCCCCCCTCCAAGTATGTCTTCTTCCTCCCTCTCTCTTTTTCTCCAAAAACGCGAGTTCTGCACTTGTTCTTGTGTTCTTGCTGTTCTTGGAGGCGATTCTTCGATCTCTCTCTACAGCCCACCATTTGAGCTGAGATTTTGAACAAATACTCCCTGGTATGTGACTCCTCCACCCCTCCAATTAGATTTCTGATTGGTGGCTTCATTTGTGAGTATTTAGTAGTTCTTGGTGCTGTATAGATGAGCTTGCATGCATGTGTAGAAAGTTATTTTCCAAGTTTTGATGCAAGTTTATGCCTTGGGCAATTGAGTTGAGTAGTTTGCCTTAACTCACCTTGTTTTAATCCTCGTTTTTGTAAATTGCCAAAAATTTCAGAAATGAGTTTGTTAGGAAGAGCAAAAGGGTGGCTTGAGAAGAGGAGGCCCGCACACTCCGATCGAGTTACTAGAGCCGCAGCTTCACCCTCGACTGCTAGGGTAAGCTATAATGAAGATCATGTGCCCCTGGAGTTGTTGGAAGACACAAGCCCAACACGTGCGATGACGTTTCCATGTGATGAATTCCTTGAAGCTGCGGGAATCAAGGATGAGTTTTATAATCTTTGTGCTAATGCAGGTTTGACACGGCTCGTCACGTGCCGTGTTACTCAATATAAAAAACTCACCTCCAGTTTCATTAACAGTTTTAGATATAATCCTGATTCAGGTGCTATTGAGTTTAAAATTTACAATGATATTATCACCATGACTTTGGGAAGGTTTTGTGAAATACTAGGTGTGCCAAACGTTGGGAGGACGGCTAGGATGGCCACTCAGCCCTCCGAGCTGAAAACCGTCATCAACTCTCTCTGCAGCATGGGTACGAGGGATATTCATCGGTCGAAGATCTCCAGCATCTTATTTCCTCACCTCAGGTATTTTGCATATTATGTTGCTAGAGGGGTGTTAGCTCGTGACAACACGAGCAGCATTTCTGCTCCGGATATTGCTATCCTGGCAGCAGCCCTCTCAAGGAGGTCTGATTATAATCTGGGTGCCTTAATTGCTCGACGCCTTGCTATGAACGATAACAAGGGGGACTTATATGGTGGCATTTATGCCACACTTATCTTAGAACATCTTGGAGGCACCCCACACCCTGATGATAATCCTTTTACTTATTTAAGCTTTGATCTTGCTGCTATGAAAAGGCATAAGTTTGTTACCATGGCTTCTGAGCTGGATAATCTTGTTTATATCTTGCGTTTCGGAACTACCACGGAACGCGAGATCCGTCTACCTGCACCTCTTTTGTTTGATTTTTCTCGCAGGAACGGATGGTCCTTTGATGTTGTCCAGTTCGATGAGTTCATGGTCCAGCATCGATTTCATAACCCCATGGAGGGGGTTGTGCCCGACGAGGAGGAGCACGGTGAGTTACCACCTTTTCAGGAAGAAACCGCCACCGAGTTTGGTGAAGGGTCTTCCTCTGCTTGGCGTACGGACCCTTCCTCGTGGGAGACTCCGAGGAGTTCGGTATACGCGCCAGCATCCTTCTACGACCCTTGGTCTCACCACCATACCCTCGGAGCAGGAGGCTCCTGGGGGCAGTAGCTGCTACCAACTTAGGCCAAAAGCCTAAGCTTGGGGGAGTACGTGCCCCTCTCACTTTTCCATTGTATTATCCGTTTTATTCGCCTTGATCTTTTCGAAGTTTTTGCCCGTTCTTCTTTATTTCTCTCTTTGCAAAAACAACAAAAAGATTTTCTCTTTCTTTTGCTTTCGTTCAACCTTTGAAATAATCCAAAAAGATTTCCTTTTCTCTTTAGTTTGCTTTGTTTTCAGAGTTCAGCTCGAGTCCGTGATGGCATTTAATTATATTTCCTACGTTCGATCGTGCAAGTGACAAGCAGTAATGACGAAGATCGACTGAAAGGAAGCAACAAGGAAGACCGGTATGAACTCTTCTTGTTTCTACTTTTGTACATATGCCTGTACTTATGATCTAGAGACCAGCTTGTAGCGACATAGTGCTATGTTTACAATGCTCTTCCAGTGGTTCATGCTTTCCTTGTGGCTAGTCTCGAATAACTAGAGTATATAATGTGTTATTGAAATGATCTACATGCATTGCACTGTTCATAGTTCGGTATACTAAGGTGGTATTTCCCTTTAGAGAATTTTTGGATTGACTTGGCACATGCTTACACATGTTTGAGACTAAAAAGTCTGCTCTGCCTTGATGATCTTTGAGTTTTAGAATAGTTATATCACTTTCATGCCCGATTCAATGTTGCTTTGTCGCTCTGCATGATTATGGCCGTTATTGCTCTCTAGTTGGTCGCTTCCCAGTCTTTTGCTAACCTCCACCTGTACTAAGCGGACGGACTGCTTGTGCATCCAAAATCCTTAAAAACCTGTTATGCCATATGAGTCCACCATACCTTCCTATACATGGTATTTACCTGCCATTCCTAACGAAGACTTTCGTGTACCATCTCGAAATTAATCAAAAGCATTTCTCTTTTTGTGCCTCTATTTTAGCTCATGAGGAAGTATAGTTAATTCCTGATCTTTTTAAGTTGGACAAGTTTCACCCCTGGATTGCATGTCTAATGTGCAAACCCCTAATACGATAAGGAACTGGCATAGAGTGCGCCCAGCTCATAAAAGATAATACAACAAACAAACCCTCCTTCACGCTTTGTTCATGAGAAATCAGAAAACTTTGGCAGTGATAAACAAAGGAGATTAAGAGGATGTGATCGTCCTCATGCGGGAGCCGTTCCTCGAGACTTGTCCAGCTCAAGAAGTGATTGAGTTATCTGCTAGCATTCGTTGACAAAATATGCACCTCTCAAAAACGTTTTTACCTCTGTTTTTAAAACCAAGAGCTCTGGTACATGTTTAGTTTTTGTTTCCGACCACGGGTTTTCAACCTTGCCAACAAAAGCCACGGTTCGAGAGTCTCCACCTTCTTTCTTCAAAGCACCAACTAGGAGAGCATAATTGTCATTCTGAGTGTAATGTGCATTGTCCCAAAGTATTACATTGTCTTCTGCATGCTTGTGATATGATTTATTCTGAAATTCTTAGTTCTAGTCTCCTTTAAAACTCTAGAGGAGTTTCTGGATTTATGTTTTGCTTCACTCATGGAGGCTAGCGAGATACCACCCTAATATGCTCAAGCTATGAGCAATGTGATCTTGTCTTGATTTTCAGTAATATATTATTTACTTTTAGGTGTTTGTGATTGGTCACTTGAAAGAAGGATTGCTCCGTGCATTGTCCTCATAGTACTGTTTCAATACTTGCTAGACTCTTTTCGTAGTACATGCTTATATACATCTAATGAAGCAAAAGAGTTTGTCAAAGTTATCTTTGTCGCGTCCAGTTCGTTGAACTGAATTGCTTGAGGACAAGCAATATGCTAAGCTTGGGGGAGTTGATACGTCTCAAACGTATCTACTTTTCCAAACACTTTTGATATTGTTTTGACCTCATTCTTGCATGATTTGAACTAAACTAACCCGGACTGACGCTGTTTTCAGCAGAGCTGCCTGTATGGTTTTATTGTGTGCAGGAAAACGGATTTTTAGGTATCTCAGAAAAATCCACGAAAAATCACAGAAAATCCACGCACCCGAAGGAACCCGGAGCCAGAAGTGGGGCCAGAGGGGGGCCAGGGAGTGCCCAGGCGCCCTGGTGCCGCGGCCCAGCCCCTGGCCGCGCCGGGGGGTCGCCTGGGTGGGCCCCACCTCCCCTGGTGCCCTACTTTGACTCGTATTTTAGCTCGCGACGAAAAAATCCCAGATCAGAAGTTCTTTTCGCAGTTTTCATCGCGGAGCCGCCGCCACCCTCTATTCTTCTTCGGGAGGGCTAATCTGGAGGCTGAATTGGCCTCCGGAGAGGGGAGATCGTCGCCATCGCCATCATCATCACCACTCCATCATCCCTCCATGACTTCTCCTTCCATGTGTGAGTAATCCCCTGCTGTAGGCGAAGGGGGTGGTAGGGATTGGATGAGTTAGATCATGTAATAGTTTGTCAGATCGTTGGGGGCATGTTGCCTATCATCTACTATGGTGTTTATCATCTTTGCTTCAACTTGTTATTCTTAATGCTTGACACTTAGGGCCCGAGTGCCATGATTTCAGATCTGAACCATATGTGTTTGCATGAATATATTTGTGTTCTTGATCCTATCTATGAGTTGTTTGCACCTGTTACGGTTCGGAACCGGCGATCCCAAAAGTGACAGCTTGGGACACCAAAGGGGATGGTCCGTAGTTTAAGGATTACGTGTATCCATTGAGTTCATTGCTTTGTTCCGGTGCTCTTTGACAGGAGCACCTTAATCTCCATAAGTTCCTTTTGGCCCCGTTCGTAGCGGGATGGTAGGACAAAAGATGTTGTGCAAGTTCTTATTGCAAGCACGCACAACTACCTACGGGATACATGCGTAATGTGTGATATTTGCCTAGATGATCATTACTTTTCCGTGTGCCGTGCCCCAAGTTAGAATCGTGATATATCTCATCCATGCAGCGCCCAACCATCCATCTCCCTAGCCTACAGTGTTTTAAATCCTGCTTATCACTAGTTGCTACTTTTGCCATTTACCTTTACTATTTACTTTTGCTGTTTACTTTTACTATCACTATCATCACTATCATATCACTGTTACCATTTATCTTTTGTTGCAAGTAAGTATATTTCAGGTGTGGTTGAATTGACAACTCAACTGTCAAAGCTTATAAATACTCTTTGGCTCCCCGTGTGTCGAATCAATAAATTGGGTTATTCTTAACCGCGAAGACTATCTCGATCCCTTACGGTTGAGGGTTATCAACAAGCCTTGGACTTCAAAGCAAGGTTGGGATTGTTTGATCGTTGAGACCGCAACACCGCATTGTCGGCGGTCTTGTCCAAGATCCTCATAGCGACAAACTCATCCAGCACTTCACTTGAGGACAAGGTGTGGAAGTCCGGCCTTTGACGGATGACGGAGGACATGGCCTTGTGGTAAGGCATCATGGCCTTGAGAAACTTGCGCTTGATCCAATTGTCATCCATGTCCTTGCTCCCATGATCTCGGAGTGAGACCGCGAGAGTGGTTAATCTTCGATAAAGTTCACGAGGTTCTTCATCTTCGATCATGGCAAACTCATCGGCCCCATGTTGCACCACTTCATAGTTTGAGCGTTGAATGCTTGTGCTTCCCTTGTACAATGAAACCACATGATCCCATGCTTCCTTGGCCACAGAGAAGGGTCAGAGATGAGCAATATCTTCGGGAGGAATTGCTTCTTAGAGAATGAAGAGAATGGACTTGTTGAATTGATGATCCATGGCTTCTCTAGGAGTGAGGTTGCTTGGATCATCTGGGTAGAAACCTTGCTCAATAATTCTCCAAAGATTAGTAGAACTATGATTTAAATGATGTTTAAAGCGATAAACCCAAGTGGCAAAATCAACATTTTTCACAAACTTCGGTGGCGGGCCAATGTGTGGAGGGAACGGGTCCTCCATAAATAATGGGAGGTGCAAGATGAGCAAAGATGCCACTCCCATTCTTAGGCACGGGAACTTGATCACTACTAGCTTCTCCCTTATCGGATAGAGCATCCGTCACCTTGTTTGTGGGAGGAGCCACTTCCAATGGTGCAGTGAATAATTTAATCCCATCAAGAAATTCTTTGAACATGCCTTTGACCTCGGTTGTCATAGAGGTTTTCAATGTGTCCAAAGCCGCATTGAACTCCTGACGAGAGACCGAGGATCCTCCATCGGCCGTAGACGAGGACGGGTTCACACTGGAGTGCTCCTCCGCCTCGACTATGGTGTCACCCATACTCTTTGGACGGTAAAGTCCTTAATAAAGAGACGAAGCTCTGATACCAATTGAAAGGATCGATATGATTGACTAGAGGGGGGGGCTGAATAGGCAACAAACAATTTTTAGCTTTTCTTAACTAACTTAAACTTAGCAACAAAGTAGGTTGTCTAGATATGCAACTAGCTGAGCAACCTATATGATGCAACAACTACAAGAGCACAAGCAAGCAAAGGATACACCACAATATAAGCCTGCACAAGTAAAGGTAAGAAATAATCAAGAGTGGAACCGGTGGAGACGAGGATGTGTTACCGAAGTTCCTTCCCTTTGAGGTGAAGTACGTCTCCGTTAGAGCGGTGTGGAGGCACAATGCTCCCCAAAAAGCCACTAGGGCCATCGTATTCTCCTCACGCCCTCACACAATGCGAGATGTTGTGATTCCACTATTGGTGCCCTTGAAGGCGGCGAACGAACCTTTACAAACAAGGTTGGGGCTATCTCCACAACTGAATTGGAGGCTCCTAATGACACCATGAATCTTCACCACAATGGAATATGGCTCCGAGGTGACCTCAACCGTCTAGGGTGCTCAAACACCCAAGAGTAACAAGATCCGCAAGGGATTAGTGGGGGAATAAAATTTCTCTTGGTGGAAGTGTAGATCGGGGCCTTCTCAACCAATCCCTAAATAATCAACAAGTTTGATTGGCTAGGGAGAGAGATCGGGCGAAAATGGAGCTTCGAGGAACAATGGAGTTTAGGGAGGGAAGATGTTAGTCTTCTTGGAGAAGAAGACCTCCTTTTATAGTGGGAGAGCAAAACTAACAATTACCCCCACTTCAGCCCGCACAGAGCGGTAACCGCTGGGTGGGGCGGTACTACCGCTGGTAGCAGCGGTACTACCACGACCCCCAGCGGTACTACTGCGCAGGCAAAGAGCAGAGGCAGTAGTGGGAGAAAGGAAGAGAGAGAAGGGGTGGAGCGGTACTAGCCGCGGTGGTGGCAGTTGTACTACCGCTTGTAAGCGGTATTACCGCTGCTACTACCGCACAACCCGACACGAGAAAATACCCCCTCGAGTCGAGGCGGTAGCTAGCCGGACCGGGGCGGTACTTCCGCTTGACAACCATAAGCGGTACTACCGCTCCGGCGGTGGTACTACTGCTACCACCTCACAACCTTCACTTCCGATGAAACGGTAAACTCCAAGGAGAGGAAAGGATCTCGGGGGGTGCAAAAAAGAAGTGTACGTGTTGATTCCACCCTAGCCTTTCCAATGCGGACCCGCTCTTTATAGTACGATGTCTCCTACGACTCAACTCCACCAAAACTAAAAACAAAGGAGATGACACGTCTTCACTTAAAGCTCCGAGGGGAAGGAACCGTCTCGTGCCAAAGGATGAATCTCTGAAATACTTAGCACACACGATTAGTCCGGAAAGCATTGTCATCAATCACCAAAACGACTTAGGAAGGAACATGCCCTTACAATCTCCCCCTTTTTGGTGGATTGATGACAATACGTGATTTGCACAAGAATTAACAGCAGAGTAAGCAAACCCCCAATGACTACAAAATATAGATGGGCTCCCCCTAGATATGTGCACTTAAAAAGAGGTGCCTTTGGAATGCAAAGTACACACATTAGGATCAACACTCCCCCTATATTTTATAGTCAGACAATATTTATCATATATGATCTAGGCAACAAACGAGTAGAAGTGAGCAGGATATATAGGCAGGAGATAAGCATGCAACTCACATAGTACCAAAGTACTTGACATATAGATAAAATAGGATAGAGTAGCATGTGTCTCACACAAAAGAAAATTAACTAATTCTCACGAGCATAAACCAAACCAAAGCAACAGACAAGAAGAGAGTTTGCTAGAGAAAAAAAACAAGGCAAATAGGACAGACACACACTCGCAACTCGACAAATCCCTACTCTCCCCCTTTGGCATCAAGACACCTAAAAGGGGAAAAGAGTGCAGCTACGGCCACAGGTGATAGCAACTTAGACGTTCTCCATCATCACATCCCCGCGAGATTGTTCGTACCTTCGTCATCGGCACGGGGCTGCTCGGGGTCAGAGTTAGTCCATGGGCAGTGCTACTGAACCCACTCCTCCTCATTTGTGATCCGGCCCTCAGAACCGCTGACAACAGTCGCACCAACCTGACGCATGAGCTCCTTATGGCGGCTCCTGTCCTTCTTCTTAGACACATGAGCCAAGTACTGACCATGAGACTCCATGCAGAAGAGCTTCTTCGTCTTGCGCTTGAGCTTCTTGGCCCATGAGGGCTCCACTCCAAAGGGCACATAATCCTTATCGTCGTCAGCCTCTGCCTCTGCCTCAACATCGTCAGCACCTAACAGAATACCATACTGTGAAAAAGGAGTGCCCAGAGCTCCTTCTTTCGTAGACGCTTAATCTCGTGAGAGACCAACTCGCCAGTCTCCAGCACAATACCAGGATAAGTGCGCCCCCAAGCCTTCTCAATCAGTAACATAAGAAAGGGACCATAAATAGGACACTTGCGCTCACATATGGCGGATACGAGCTCAGACCACATGACATGAAAAATATCCAGGGATTCTCCAGTGTGTTCTTCCTTCTCATGTTGACAGAAAAGTGGCATGTCCACAAGAAACGAGTGAACCATATCCAGGTTCCCAATGAGAGGGAAAAGAGTCTCCCTGAAGATGTGATGAAGAATATCCAGATAGGCAGGTGGCTCATAGGTCTCCTTCTTCGTCTCGGGGTTAACCATCATAGTGCAGTAAGGACAGAGAGATTGCTTGTGAGTAGCAGCTGCATTGCGGTGAGGACGAAAGCCAACCGTATTCTCAAGCCCTTGGTATTCAATCCCAAGTAATTCCATGAAAGCCTTCCATTTGACAGAGAGAAGTTTGCCATTTGTCATCCAAGTCAGAGATCTTTCCTCATCAGTGCCGAGATGAACCGTGGCATAAAACTGACCACCAAGTCTGCATCAAAATCCTTGTTGAACTCCATGATGCCGAGAATGTTCAATTGAGTACACATCTCTAGAGCTTCGCCAAAGTAGTTAGGATCCTTCTTCATATAAGCAATGTCAATGGAGCGGACATCAACAAAGAGATTCCTCTTGGCCTTGATCACATCAAAATATATTGCCCACTGAAAATGGGTTCAGAAGGGACGGTTGACCAAATTGGGCTCCTGATCACGCTCATAAGGATTGCGCCAACTCTTCTCCCAAAACTCCTTGGCGTTCATCTCAGTGAAGGTCTTGGGCTTCGTCTTGGGCTTCTTCGCAATACTCTTGGATGTCTGCTGGGATTGAGTGGGCGGAACACTTGAAGAGGTACCCACTGCCTCAGAGGTGCGATAGCGCTTAGAGACAGAGCGCACTGGGTTGATACGACGGGCATGATGCTCCGAAGGGCCATCACCTGGAACCAAACACACGAACACAAGAAACAACACAAACGAACGAGCATAAGCGACAAGAAAAAGTAACTAAGACCAATATTTGGTAACAAAATGATAGAACTTGGCATCCGGTGGTAGTACCACTTCTGGATGGCGGCAGTACCGCTGATAGCCCACAAGTGTAGGGGATTGCAACAATTTTCGAGGGTAAAGTATTCAACCCAAATTTGTTGATTCGACACAAGGGGAGCCAAAGAATACTCTTAAGTATTAGCAGCTGAGTTGTCAATTCAACCACACCTGGAAAATTAGTATCTGCAGCAAGATAGTTTAGTAGCAAAGTAATATGATAGTGGCGGTAGCAGCAATAAAAGTAACGATAGTGTTTTTGTAGTTTTTGTGATAGTAGCAACGGAAAAGTAAATAAGCAACAAGCAATATAGGAAAAGCTCGTAGGCATTGGATCGGTGATGGGAAATTATGTTGGATGCAATTCATCATGTAGAAGTTATAACCTAGGGTGACACGGAACTAGCTCCAGTTCATCAATGCAATGTAGGCATGTATTCCGAATATAGTCATACGTGCTTATGGAAAAGAACTTGCATGACATCTTTTGTCCTACCCTCCCGTGGCAGCGGGGTCCTATTGGAAACTAAGGGATATTAAGGCCTCCTTTTAATAGAGTACCAGACCAAAGCATTAAACATAGTGAATACATGAACTCCTCAAACTATGGTCATCACCGGGAGTGGTCCCGATTATTGTCACTTTGGGGTTGCCGGATCATAACACATAGTAGGTGACTATAGACTTGCAAGATAGGATCAAGAACACACATATATTCATGAAAACATAATGGGTTCAGATCTAAAATCATGGCACTCGGGCCCTAGTGACAAGCATTAAGCATAGCAAAGTCATAGCAACATCAATCTCAAAACATAGTCGATAGTAGGGATCAAACCCTAACAAAACTAACTCGATTACATGATAGATCCCATCCAACCCATCACCGTCCAGCAAGCCTACGATGGAATTACTCACGCACGACGGTGAGCATCATGGAATTGGTGATGGCGGAAGGTTGACGATGACGATGGCAACGATCTCCACTCTCCGGAGCCCCGAACGGACTCCAGATCAGCCCTCCCGAGAGAGATTAGGGCTTGACGGCGGCTCCGTCTCATGAAATGCGATAATTCCTTCTCCCTGATTTTTTTCTCCCCAAAAGTGAAGATATATGATCTGGGGGTACGTCGGTAAGTCACCAAGGGGCCCACGAGGCAGGGGGCGCGCCCCCCACCCTCGTGGACAGGCCCTGGCCCCCCTGGTGTGGATCTTCTTGCAGATATTTTTTTATATTTTCCGAAATAATTCTTCGTTGATTTTCAGGCGATTTTGAGAACTTTTTATTCTGCACAAAAACAACACCATGGCAATTCTGCTGAAAACAACGTCAGTCCGGGTTAGTTCCATTCAAATCATGCAAGTTAGAGTCTAAAACAAGGGCAAAAGGGTTTGGAAAAGTAGATACGTTGGAGACGTATCAACTCCCCCAAGCTTAAACCTTTGTTTGTCCTCAAGAAATTCAATTGATAAACTGAAAGTGATAAATAAAAACTTTGACAAACTCTGTTTGCTCTTGTTGTTGTAAATATGTAAGCTAGCATTCAGGTTTTCAACAAGATCATGAACTAACCATATTCACAATAACTTTCAGGTCTCAAGACTACTCACATCAATGGCATAATTAACTAGCAAGCAATAATAATAAACCTCGGATGACAACACTTTCTCAGAACAATCATGATATGATATAACAAGATGGTATCTCGCTAGCCCTTTTTGAGACCGCAAAACATAAATGCAGAGCACCTTTAAGCATCAAGTACTGACTAGACATTGTAATTCATGGTAAAAGAGATCCAGTCATGATTATACTCAATGCAAATTAATAGTAATACATGCAACAACAGAGGAGCTCTCCTACTGGTGCTCTTTAATAAGAGGATGATGAATCTGCATAAAAGTAAATAGATAGGCCCTTCGCAGATGGAAGCAGGGATTTGTAGAGGTGCGAGAGCTCGACTTTTAAATAGGGATGAATAACATTTTGAGCGGTCTACTTTCGTTGTCAACATAACAACCAAGAATCTCGATATCTCTCATGCTACGCACATTATAGGCGGTTCCCAAACAGAATGGTAAAGTTTATACTCCCCCAACCACCAACAAGCACACTCCACGGCTAGCCCGAAACAACGGGTACCGTCCAAACCAGCAACAGCCCTGGGGGAGTTTTGTTTAATTATTATGATTTTGAGCATGGGACTGGGCATCCCGATTACCAGCCATTTTCTCATGAATGATGAGCGAAGTCCACTCATCGTGAGAATAACCCACCTAGCATGGAAGATATAGACAACCCTAGTTGATACATGAGCTGTTCGAGCATACAAAACAGAATTTCATTTGAAGGTTTGGAGTTTGGCACATACAAATTTACTTAGGAACGACAGGTAAATACCGCATATAGGAAGGTATGGTGGACTCATATGGAACAACTTTGGGGTTTATGGAAGTGGATGCACAAGCAGTATTCCTTCTTAGTACAGGTGAAGGCTAGAAAGAGACTGGGAAGCAACCAGCTAGAGAGCAACAATGGTCATGAACATGCATTAAAATTAATCAACAATGAATGCACGCATGAGTAGGATATAAATCACCATGAGCATAAATATCGTGAAGGCTATGTTGATTTGTTTCAACTACATGCGTGAACATGTGCCAAGTTAGATCACTTGAATCGTTCAAAGGAGGATACCACCCCATCATACCAGATCACAACCATTTTAATATCATGTTGGCACGCAAGATAGACCATTATAAACTCTCAGCTAATTAAGCATGGCATAAGCAGCTATGATCTCTAATTGTCATTGCAAGCATGTTTCATTCATAACAAGCTGAATCAGGAACGATGAGCCATCATATTTACAAAAACAAGAGAGGTCGAGTTCATACCAGCTTTTCTCATCTCAATTAGTTCATCATATATCATCCTTATTGCCTTTCACTCGCACGACCGAATGGTGTGTATAATAATAATAGTGCACGTGCATTGGACTAAGTTGGAATCTGCAGATATTTAATACAAGAAAGAAGACAAGGTAATATGGCTCAAGGGTAGATATACAACAAACCATATGAGAGCCACTAAGCAATTCTATCATGGTCTTCTACTCTTAACCCCCAAGGAAAAGAAAAGAAACTATTTACACGGGAAAGCTCCCAACAAGCAAAAGAAGAACGGGAAATCTTTTTGGGTTTTCATTTTAATTACTACTACTACAAGCAAAGAGAGTAAACTAGCTAGAAGCTACAACTAATATATTTTTGTTTTTCTAGGTTTTTCTAGCACACAAGAAAAAGACTAAGAAAAAGAAATTGAAACTAAGCATGGATGGTACAGTGAAAGAGTGTGAGCACTAACAACTAGAATAAGTGTGTGAACATGAATGTAAGTCGGTGAGAAACACGTACTCCCCAAGCTTACGCTTTTGGCCTAAGTTGGTCTATGGCCATGGATCAAAGCCACTCCCTCCAGTGTACTGAGATGCATCCTCTGGGTGCCACTGGTTGGCGAGCTCATCCAGCTCCCACCCATAAACAGATTGACGAGAAGGATCAAGTTGTGGCTCCGACTCAGGCTCTGAAGCTTGTGCCTGGCCTTGGTACTTGTAGAAGGCATCTGATGTAATGAGATACTTGCCTGTGGACAGATCAAACAAAGATGGTGCAGGCAAGGTAACAACTTCACAGTATATTTCATCAAATCTTAATTTATAATTAAGCTGCATATTCTTGTGTTTAACAATAAAATCATGAGCTACCATACTCTTGTAGTCTAGATAAACAGGGGCAAGCAATTTTTCTTCCTTCTCATGATGCCTAATAGGTATATTAAAATATTCAGCAAGGCGAGAAGCAAAGATGCCTCCAAAGACGGCCCCCTTTGAGCGGTTTAGACTCAATCGTTTGGAAACACGGCGCCCAAGCTAAAAGTTGTGTCTTGAAACAAAGCATGGCGTAAAATGATAATATCAGGGGCACTGAGATTCCCACTGTTCCCGCGACCAATTAAACATCTACTAGCAAATAAAGCAAAGTAGCGCAGAATAGGGAAGTGTATACTAGTGATTCTTGCCCTTGAAACTTGTCTCGTTTCTCCTACGGCTATCATGTCAATGAACCTTTCTATGTCTTCACGACGTGGTTCATCAAGTCTACCTCCAAAGGGTACTTTGCATATTTCGCAAAAGTCTAAGAGTGATATCTCCTTAATCACATCATATAAACGAAACTCCACCATAGGTGGTGTTTTCCTAGAATGAAAATGAAAGCTTTGCGTGAAAATATTGGTGAGTAAGAGATACTGCTCTTTCTGATCGTTTAGGAAGTCGGTGAGGCATGCATTATTTACCAACCAATAAAAGTCTTCGTAAATATCGGCGGACATCATGAAATCATTACAAGGCCATTCGCACGGTCGAACTTCTGCCATGTGAGGAAGATTATATTTGGGTTTCTTATTTTCTTCTTTATTGTTCCCCTTTGAGCTCTTGCTGGAGGAGCCCCTCAACAATCTCTTTAACATTTTCCTTTCTGGAAATTTCTGAAATTTTTAGTGACTTCAAAATAAAAGTTTACCAAACTCAATAAGATTGATAGCAACAACTCCTACTAGTGCCTAAAGGCTATATCATGCATTAGAACTACTTGGGACCAAGAAAAGTTGACATGCAAGCTCAAGAACAAGGTCACCACAGCAGCATAAATTTGCAACAAATAAAGCACTAAAACAAAAACTAATTGGACCAATGGAGGAGTCACATACCAAGGAACAATCTCCCAAACAGTTTGGTGAATGGTGCTTTGAGCAAGGAGATCAAAAATGGCAGCAAGATGAGCTAGAACTCGGGTCTGAGCTGGTTGGGGATTTTTTTGGGTGGAAGATGAAGAGCATGGGTGCAGGAATAAGTGGAGGGGGGCACGTGGGGCCCACGAGGCAGGGGGGCGCGCCCTGGGCAGGGGGCGCGCCCTGGACCCTCGTGGCCACGTGTTGGCTCCCCTCGCTGTGTGTTCAGTGCCATATTTCCTCAAATATTCTAGAAAAAATCATATTTCATTTTCATGGCATTTGGAGAACTTTTATTTTCGAGATATTTTTTATTGCCCGGATAAGTCTGGAAACAGACAGGAAAAACTATTACTGCTTTATTTATCCTAATTAACAGAAAGTAAAAAGAGGGTACAGAAGGTTGTGCTATCTAGATTCACCTATCCCATGCTCATTAAAAGGAATCCATTAACAAGGTTGATCAGGTCTTGTTAATAAACTCTTTCCGAGTAACATGAAACCGGAGAATTTTCGAACAACACTAGGTTACCTCAATGGGGATATGTATGTCCCCAACAATAAGAATGTCATAAGTCTTTTTGATAGTAGGAAGAGGAAACTCCAAACCTCCAATAGTAATAGTTGAAATTTTTCCAATATAATTGATACTGTGGACCTGAGGCTGTTTCCTCGGAAAGTGTACCGTATGCTCATTACCATTGACATGAAAAGTGACATTGCCTTTGTTGCAATCAATAACAGCCCCTGCAGTATTCAAAAAGGGTCTTCCAAGAATAATAGACATAATATCGTCCTCGGGAATATCAAGTATAACAAAGTCCATTAGAATAGTAACATTTGCAACTACAACGGGCATGTCAGGCCCAAGATGCGATTCTATCCCGATCGGGCACGACCGCATTTCGGGCGCTTAGCAAGATGGATATCATTACATCGTACCATTACAAACATACATGGGGGATACAACAAATCATACAAGTCACATGAATACAACATCATCAATACAAGGCATCCGACTACGGATGAAAACATGAAAAGCACAACGACATCCATCTGCTATCCCAGGCTGCCGACCAGGAACCGAACCCAAGACTGAAGAAGAAGAAGAAGAAAGAGCTCCAACACAAAAGACAAAGCTCTCACGTCAAGTCATCGGAAACCTGCACCTGCAACTGTTGTTGTAGTAACTGTGAGCCACGAGGACTCAACAATCCCATAACCATAGGTAACAAGACTAGCAAAGCTTAATGGGTAGGAAGAGGTAAAGTGGTGAGGTTGCAGCAGTGACTAAGCAATATATGGTGGCTAACTTACGAGTACAAGAATAAGAAGAGCATCTACACAAACGGTCGCAAACTAGTAATGATCACTAAAGATCCTGAACTACCTACGAGTCAAACATAACCCCACCGTGTCCTCTTCTCAAAGTGAAAAGAGACAGTCACGGTTACTCACACAGTTGTGTGTTTTACTTCGGATCCTCTGTCAAGTTTTCTACAACCGAACATTAACAAATTCCTATCTGCCACATAACCATGGGCACGGCTTTCGAAAGATCATAACCCTGTAGGGGTGTCCCAACTTAGCCCATCACAAGCTCTCACGATCAGCAGAAGTAATAATAATATTACGCCTTATCTTAGGGACAATGAGATCAGGCTTGGAATCCCGGTGACAAGACATTTCGACAATGGTAAAACAAGTCCAGCAAGACCTCCCGGTGTGTCGACACCCTGATAGTAGCCGCGTGTATCTCGTCTCAGGCCACGACCGGATGGGCGATTATACGAGTAAAACCAACCCTCGGGTTTCCCCAAGGTGGCCCCGCATAACCCCCGTTTGGGACCAACACCATCAGCACTGGCCCCCCTACTATGTAGAAAAGAATCCTCGAGGGCGCGCCCCCTTATGAAAATTTATTTATTTAATTAAGTTGTTATTATGAGGCAAATTAAAACCAATGTTGGGCCTTGCTGGAGGAGTTTTATTCAAAGACGAACTGTCAAGGGGTCCCCATATACCCAACCGTGTAAGGAACACAAAATTAAGGAACATAATGCCGGTTTATCGGCTCCTAAGGTGGCATGAGTGGAACAAAACACCGAGCAAAAGGCCAAGCCTTCACCCATGCCCAGTATATAGGTGTGTTAATAATAATACTAGATATTGTGATATTCCAACAACAAGTTCCGACATGGAACAATCTTCATCTTCACCTGCAACTAACAACGCCAAAAGAGGGGCTGAGCAAGTGGGTAACATAGCCAAACAACGGTTTGCTAGGAAGGTGTCAAAAGGTTAGAGGTTTCATGGCAACAAGGAGAGGGGCTGACAATAAAAGATGGGTAGCGCGACATGTAACGATAGCATCGAGACAGCTAGCATGGCAATGATAGTAAAGGTATCCAAGGTGATGGTCATCTTGCTTGAGATCCCGCAAGGAAGAAGAACGAATCCATGAGGAAGACAAAGAAGAAGCCATGAAGACGAAGCACGTGTAGACGAACGAATCCTCACGATCGCAACGGAAAAGAACTAGCGAGAAGAAAGCACACAAGATGGTAAAGACACAACACAAGAACACGACAAGATGCTCAAACGAGTATGAAGCAGGACAAGTCTATATGATGCAATTCATGTCAAGGGATGAAGCACACAAGACCAACACAAACCAACAAGTTTAAATGAGGCCGGAATCAACATATAACATTTCCGGTAAGTCCTCATATGCACACTTTGAATTTGGTCCAGATCTGAACAAACCTTAAGTTAAAGTTGTTATACAGCAAGTTTACATGCACCATGATGACCTACTCGAAATTCTAATCAAGTTACAAATAAAGTTTGTTTAATTCAGAGCTACGGCATAGAAGATATGAGCAAAACAAGGCAAGCATGTCAACGGTGCAAGATGCACCCAAACATCAAGCAAACACACTCCAAACATGTAAACAACATGATAGTATGCTTCTACATGTAAAATCACACAAGTTTCATATAGGGCACACTCAAAACGGAGCAACGGGCTAGAAGTTAAGAGCAAAACAAGTTACAATGCAAAGCTGAAGTTAACAGCCACATAGCAACTTTGGAGCAAGGTAAATATATGCTACAACACCCAAACATGATAACAAGAAGCATGGATGTGAAATAGACATGATACTTAACAAGCATGAACTTAGAACACACCCAAAAGCTTGCTGGAACACAATTAAACAAGCATGGCAAGTTGCAATAAATTTATCCAGACTTAGTCAAAATCTGGGAAGGCAAAAACATCATCACGATGCTGCCTTTGGAGGCACAAAAAAACAAGCATATCAACTCTACTAGGCATATAAAGATCATGGACATGTAATAGACATATCATACATCAAACAACTCCATTGGAGCATCTCCATAGGAGGCATGGATCAATAACAACAAGCTTGACCAAATTGATCATGCTGATAAAAGTCCGACAGGTAAATTTATAGCAACTTGAGAGTAAGAAATAAATAAGCTAAAGCAGGCCATATATGCAAGTAAGGGCATGAATGGATAGAGCATAACATGGACAACAAGACATGATCATTGGACATACTAAAACAAGCATGGATTTGAGTGGGGCATCAAGCAAACATAGCATCAGGTTAACAGATTCCAGACTTAGCAGTTTTTTCACTAAGTATAAAATAGCAACATAGGCATGGCATGTTTACAAGCTTGTTTAAGTCACCTCAAGGCATATCATGGAAAGAGGATTGCACCATAGCAAAGACCATATGATTGTGCTTCTAAAACATATAGACATGTGGCATGAAGACAAACACACCAATAGCAATGAGGAAGTCAAATCAGCATCTCATAACAAGTTTCAACACTTAACAGCCACATGCACTTTTGCAACAGAGATTAACATGGCAATATGGTACCTAACATGAATGCTACAACAACCATCATGTAGAGCATTTCACAATGAACATTTTGACATATCATATGCCCCATTTGGATAAACATGCACAAAGTTACAAGCATCACAAGCATGCAACAAATTTACAACTAACAGCAGTTTTAAACAAGTAGCACTCTTGCAACGATGATTAGAGCATCAAGATGAAGTCAAACAAGCATGGCACAATGGATCAAACTAAAGAGCATATCACCACAATCATTTTGACATATCATTCACTCAATTTGGATCACCACACAAAAAGTTACAGCCATGCAAAGTATGCAACATATTATGCAATTTCTGGGACTTAGGCATTTTTTAAAACGAAAACTAAGTGCAACATAGCAACTTTGCGCACGGTCGGGAGATAGGTGGGCTCACCCATGGGCTCGGCCCAGTTGGTGGAGAGGTGGAGCAGGCCGGGCCTGTAGCTGGGGAAGTGGGCCGGATGCCCTGGGCCTCCAGATCCGGGCCTGGCTGGCCTGGCGCTGGGGAGGTGGATCGGCCTCGCGGGCGCTGGGCCTCAGGCTGCAGGGCCCAAGCGGAGAGGCAGGTCGTCCTCCTCCTCGGTCCAAAGGGATCGAGGGAGGCAGGACCAGCGGCTCGGCTGCCGGCATGGTGTAGCGACGAGGACGGCCACGGAACAAGGCGCGGGGCGGATCCGGCCGGCATCTTGCCGGATCTGTCACCGGCTGGACGGGAGCCTGGGCGGCGCGGAGGTGCGTGAAGGCGGCGGCGGTGCACGACTATGCATGCGGAGGACGGGGCTCGACGAGGAACTCCAGGCGGCGGCGCTTGTCGTCGGAGGTGCAGCAGGGCATGGCGGGGCGGAGGAAGGACCCGGTGGTGGCGGAGCATGCTCCAGCGACGGAGGCGGCGACGGAGGCGCGCCGGCGGCGGGGATCAGCGAGGGCGCTGGCCGGCTGGCGGCGGCGACGACTCAGGCCCGCGCGGGCCCAGATGGGCTTCGCGGGCCGCGGCGGCGGGGAGGCTGCGGGCAGGCGATGTGGCGAGCCACGATTCGCCCGGGGTGGCGGCGACGCTGACGTGGCGAACTCCTATTGGCCGGGCGACGTGGCTAGGCGGGGCGGACACGTCCGGCTGCGTCGCAGACATGTCCGGCGCGCGGAGGAGCTGTGGAGGGGCGCGGAAATCGAGGAAAATGGACTAGGGTTTCCAGATTTGGACGGGAGGGACATTTTTATAGCTAGAGGGAGCTAGGAGGGTCCAAATGAGGAGCGGTTTTGGGCCACGCGATCACGATCCAACAACCAAGAGCATGGAGGGGGTTAGGATGGGCTTGGTGGGCTGCTGGAAAAGGGTGTTGGGCCAAGAGAGAAAAGGCTTCCGGCGGTTAACACGGTTAACCGTTGGGCTATCAAACGAATTCCAAATGCGACGAAATTTGACAGGCGGTCTACCTATGCTATAATATGACCACACGCCAAGTTTCAACCCATTCCGAGAACATTTTCCGGCCACTCATAAAATAAATATCCGGAGGTGCCGCAGGCACGTGCAAGTGTGTCTCGGCTCAGAACGAACAATAGAGAGGACGGGCGGACTCGGACGGATGCAAGTTTTGAAAACATGCTGATGCAATGCACACAATGACAAGGCAAAGATGCAACACGCAAGCAGATGACATGGCAACAATGACGAATAACTGACTGACACCTGGCACATTGGTCTCGGGGTGTCACAACACTCCCCTACTAACAAGAGATCTCGTCCCGAGATCTTAGGAACGAGACGGAAGAGGAAAAGGAAGAACAAAGTTCTTCGAGGACAAAAGAGTGAAACCAAAGAACCTTGGAAGTTTGAACAATTCGAAAGAAAGAACACGACGGAGAAGGACAAAGTTGCAAACACTTTGTTAAACAAGAGGAACAAGGAATACGACGAGAATCAAGGAGGTTGAAAGGCAAGAAACAAGAGCTGAAGGAACAAGAAGGAATTCAAAACCACTCCGGTTAATAGGGGATAGAAAGGAATCTCCACGAAGGAATTCGGGCAGCACTCCGGCTGAAACTGATAGAAATAACACACCGGTTGAACATGAATGGAATGGAACAAGAACTTGAGAGAATGGAATAATACTTGACGAGAGAAACAACACAAAGCCTCCGGAAGAATTAGAATAGAGGAATTAAAAGAACGGAGAAGAAGATGACAACTTGAGCACAAGTGACATGAACGAGAATTTATAAGAGAAAGACTTGAACGGAGTTGTTGAGATGATCAACAACAAAAGAATAAGGTTGTTGTGGACCTATGGAAATCAGCCCAAAACTTGAGGTGAATTATGCTGCAACCAAAAGATGGATTAGCTGAGAATGAAAAAAATGCAAGACTCCACTTTAAGATAATACGGAGAATTATTTGCATCTCGAGACAGAAAAGAATAATGCTTGAGCTGCTCAACAAGAATTATGATGAATATTTTGAAGAATGAATTTAATCGTGATGAACCATCAGGAAGAACTCCGGTAACAAAAAGATGAAAGCACTTGGAACTAGAATTTATTCATCAAGAATAAACTCCGAAGGAAGGAATAAATCAACTTGATGGAAAAGAATAAGAATTATGTTATGCTTCTCCTCCATCAAATAAATTGATGAACAATGGATTCACATACTACTTATTCTCATTCAAATGATTAGAGGAATATATCGCGAACTTGCGAAACTCTTCATGAAACACCGGTAGGATTGGAATAAAAAAATGAATGGATTGATATGATAACACCGGAAAGGACTCTTGAGCGAACCACCGTAAGAATTGAAGCCGAGTGAAGAAAAGGAATGAGCCACCGGAAAGAAATTGAAATCGAATGATGAAAGAGAACGACCATCGGAAAAATTAAAAATCGAGTGAATACAAAATAATTAATCACCGGGAAGAATAAAGTATTTGAGGAAATTTGAATGACGAGCGTGAAGAGATCGTGAACTGATTAAAGAATACTTGAACGAAGCACCGGACGAATGTGAGACGAACGAAGGGGCATAATGAAGAATATTTGGAGGGCGAAGTTGAAAACTGAGGACGAAGAAATCTTCTGAAATGATGGCCTTCGGAGAAACACATTGAAAAAAATTCATGAAATGCTCCGGACGGATGAGGAAAGAATTTATGAAAAACAAAATAATTCGAGAGGATATCATTAAGCTAGAAGCACGAATCTCTGAGAAGACGGAGAAGATTTAGGGGAAAACACTTCTTCGGTCTTCAAATGTCGACGAGAAACACAACCAAAATTATTGAGATACTCCGGAAGAATGAAAAGAGGAGACGTTAAACCAACACATGAAAAGAATTAGAAAACGAACTTCGGAAGGCACATGACTGATGGAATCCATTCTTGTGTCACACATTGAAAGAATTTGTGAACACTCCGGGAAAATAGAAGAGTCAGGTAAGATCCTGGGAAAAGATCTGTGGGTTATGAGCCCACCGAAAATAAAACACCGGTGAAATGGATTGGAAAGGAGATGATGCACCGGAACGATTGAAAGACTCAAATGAGGTGACAACTTCGAATTAATTAGAGGACAGACGAATCTCTTGAGATGTCTTTGGAACTCCGGAATAATTAAATGGCGAGAGGCAAATGAGCAAGGAGAAATACTTGAGCCGAGGAAAAGAATATGATGAACACCGAATACAATTTGAATCCACCGGAAAAGAAAGAGATGAAGAAGGATGAACGAGACAGAAATCACCAGTTGAAATAATTGAGGAAAGAGTTCAAAGACTTCGGACGAGTAGGATGGATACTTGATTAAGGACTCCGGTCCGAGAAGAAAAAGGGTGGGCGGGTCCGAAAAAGAAAGACAATTTTGGAAGGGGAAACAACATCGGTTGAAAAGAACTGAGGTTGAACTTGCAAAGAAGAAGAGGGTCGAATCCACTTGATGAGAGATGCACCAGATGAAAGAACTAACAACGCAACGAACAAAAACTAACCACGTGATCCTAAAAAAATTGAAAGGGAAGAGGAGTAATTCAAAACACCTACGTCAAGAATCTTCACCAGAGCGACGAAGGGACTGCGGAGTAAAAAGAATTCCTACTCTCCGATATAACTATACTCCAAATTTTTTTTGCTAGACTCGACAACGGCCAGACTACGATCAATCAAGGGGGCTCCTATGGTCGGTCGAGGCTCTGACACCAACTTTTCAGGACCAAGATGCGATTCTATCCCGATCACGTGACACTTACGTGATTGGGGCACAACCGCATTTCGAGCACTTAGCAAGATGGACATCATTACATCGTACCATTACAAACATACATGGGGGATACAAAAAATCATACAAGTCACATGAATACAACATCATCAATACAAGGCATCCGACTATGGATGCAAACATGAAAAGCACAACGACATCCATCTGCTATCCGAGGCTGCCGACCAGGAACCTAACCCAAGACTGAAGAAGAAGAAGAAGAAGAAAGAGCTCCAACACAAAAGACAACGCTCTCACGTCAAGTCATCGGAAACCTGCACCTGCAACTCTTGTTGTAGAAACTGTGAGCCACGTGGACTCAGCAATCCCAGAACCATGGGTAACAAGACTAGCAAAGCTTAATGGGTAGGAAGAGGTAAAGTGGTGAGGCTGCAGCAGCAACTAAGCAATATATGGTGGCTAACTTACGAGTACAAGAATAAGAAGAGCATCTACGCAAAAGGTCGCAAACTAGTAATGATCGCTAAAGATCCTCAACAACCTATGAGTCAAACATAACCCCACCGTGTGCTCTTCTCAAAGTGAAAAGAGACAGTCACGGTTACTCACACAGTTGTGTGTTTTACTTTGGATCCTCTGTCAAGTTTTCTACAACTGGACATTAACAAATTCCAATCTACCACATAACCGCGGACACGACTTTCGAAAGATCATAACCCTGCAGGGGTGTCCCATCTTAGCCCATCACAAGCTCTCACGATCAGCAGAAGTAATAATAATATTACCCCTTATCTTAGGGACAGTCCGATCAGGCTCGGAATCCCGGTGCACAAGACATTTCGACAATGGTAAAGCAAATCCAGCAAGACCTCCCGGTGTGTCGACACCCTGATAGTAGCCACGCGTATCTCGTCTCAGGCCACGGCCGGATGGGCGATTATACGAGTAAAACCAACCCTCGGGTTTCCCCAAGGTGGCCCCGCATAACCCCCATTTGGGACCAACACATCAGCACTGGCCCCCGTGCTATGTAGAAAAGAATCCTCGAGGGCGCGACCCCCTATACAAATTTAATTATTTAATTAAGTTGTTATTATGAGGCAAATTAAAACCAATGTTGGGCCTTGCTGGAGGAGTTTTATTCAAAGAGGAACTGTCAAGGGGTCCCCATATACCCAACCGTGTAAGGAACGCAAAATCAAGGAACATAATGCCGGTTTATCGGCTCCTAAGGTGGCATGAGTGGAACAAAACACCGACCAGAAGGCCAAGCCTTCCACCCATGCCCAGTATATAGGTGTGTTAATAATAATACTAGATATTGTGATATTCCAACAACAAGTTCCGACATGGAACGATCTTCATCTTCACCTGCAACTAACAACGCTAAAAGAGGGGCTGAGCAAGCGGGTAACATAGCCTAACAACAGTTTGCTAGGAAGGTGTCAAAAGGTTAGAGGTTTCCTGGCAACAAGGAGAGGGGCTGACAATAAAAGATGGGTAGCGCGACATGTAACGATAGCATCGAGACAGCTAGCATGGCAATGATAGTAAAGGTATCCAAGGTGATGGTCATCTTGCCTGAGATCCCGCAAGGAAGAAGAACGAATCCATGAGGAAGACAAAGAAGAAGCCTTGAAGACGAAGCACGTGTAGACGAACGAATCCTCACGATCGCAACGGAAAAGAACTAGCGAGAAGAAAGCACACAACATGGTAAACACACAACACAAGAACACGACAAGATGCTCAAACAAGTATGAAGCAGGACAAGTCTATATGATGCAATTCATGTCAAGGGATGAAGCACACAAGACCAACACAAACCAACAAGTTTAAATGAGGCCGGAATCAACATATAACGTTTCCGGTAAGTCCTCATATGCAAACTTTGAATTTGGTCCAGATCTGAACAAACCTTAAGTTAAAGTTGTTATACAGCAAGTTTACATGCACCATGATGACCTACTCGAAATTCTAATCAAGTTACAAATAAAGTTTGTTTAATTCGGAGCTACGGCCTAGAAGATATGAGCAAAACAAGGCAATCATGTCAACGGTGCAAGATGCACCCAAACATCAAGCAAACACACTCCAAACATGTAAACAACATGATATTATGCTTCTACATGTAAAATCACACAAGTTTCATATAGGGCACACTCAAAACGGAGCAACGGGCTAGAAGTTAAGAGCAAAACAAGTTACAATGCAAAGCTGAAGTTAACAGCCACATAGCAACTTTGGAGCAAGGTAAATATATGCTACAGCACCCAAACATGATAACAAGAAGCATGGATCAGAAATAGACATAATACTTAACAATCATGAACTTAGAACACACCCAAAAGCTTGCTGGAACACAATTAAACAAGCATGGCAAGTTGCAATAAATTTATCCAGACTTAGTCAAAATCTGGGAAGACAAAAACATCATCACCATGCTGCCTTCGGAGGCACAAAACAACAAGCATATCAACTCTACTAGGCATATAAAGATCAGGGACATGTAATAGACATATAATACATCAAACAACTCCATTGGAGCATCTCCATAGGAGGCATGGATCAATAACAGCAAGCTTCACCAAATTGATCATGCTGATAAAAGTCTGATAGGTAAATTTATAGCAACTTGAGAGCAAGAAATAAATAAGCTACAACAGGCCATATATGCAAGTAAGGGCATGAATAGATAGAGCATAACATGGACAACAAGACATGATCATTGGACATACTAAAACAAGCATGGATTTGAGTGGGGCATTAAGCAAACATAGCATCAGGTTAACAGATTCCTGACTTAGCAGTTTTTTCACTAAGTATAAAACAACAACATGGGCATGGCATGTTTACAAGCTTGTTTAAGTCACCTCAAGGTATATCATGTAAAGAGGATTGCACCACAGCAAAGACCATATGATTGTGCTTCTAAAACATATAGACATGTGGCATGAAGACAAACACACCAATAGCAATGAGCAAATCAAATCAGCATCTCATAACAAGTTTCAGCACTTAACATCCACATGCAGTTTTGCAACAGAGATTAACATGGCAATATGGTACCTAACATGAATTCTACAGCAACCATCATGTAGAGCATTTCACAATGAACATTTTCACATATCATATGCCCCATTTGGATAAACATGCACAAAGTTACAAGCATCACAAGCATGCAACAAATTTACAACTAACAGCAGTTTTAAACAAGTAGCACTCTTGCAACGATGATTAGAGCATCAAGATGAAGTCAAACAAGCATGGCACAATGGAACAAAGTGAAGAGCATATCACCACGATCATTTTGACATATCATTCACTTAATTTGGATCACCACATAAAGTTACAGCCATGCAAAGTATGCAACATATTATGCAATTTCTGGGACTTAGGCATTTTTTAAAACAAAAACTAAGCGCAACATAGCAACTTTGCGCACGGGCGGGACATAGGTGGGCTCACCCATGGGCTCGGCCCAGTTGGTGGAGAGGTGAAGCAGGCCGGGCCTGTAGCTGGGGAAGTGGGCTGGATGCCGTGGGCCTCCAGATCCGGGCCTGGCTGGCCTGGCGCTGGGGAGGTGCATCGGCCTCGCGGGGCGCTGGGCCTCAGGCTGCAGGGCACAAGCGGAGAGGCAGGTCGTCCTCCTCCTCGGTCCAAAGGGATCGAGGGAGGCAGGACCAGCGGCTCAGCTACCGGCGTGGTGTAGCGACGAGGACAGCCAGGGAACGGGATGCGGGGCGGATCCGGCCGGCGTCTCGCCGGATCTGTCACTGGCGGGGTGGGAGCCTGGGCGGCGCAGAGGTGCGTGAAGGCGGCGGCAGCGCACGACTGTGCAGGCGGAGGACGGGGCTCGACGGGGAACTCCAAGCGGTGGCGCTGGTCGCCGGAGGTGCGGTAGGGCATGGCGGGGCGGAGGAATGAGCCGGCGCTGGCGGAGCACGCTCCAGCGGTGGAGGCGGCGACGGAGGCGCGCCGGCGGCGGGGATCGGCGAGGGCGCTGGCCGGCTAGCGGTGGCGACGACTCGGGCCCACACGTTCCTTGGATGGGCTCCGCGGGCCGCGGCGGCGGGGAGGCTGCGGGCAGGCGACGTGGCGAGCCACGATTCACCCGGGGTGGCGGCGGCGCTGACGTGGCGAGCTCCTATTGGTCGGGCGATGTGGCTAGGCAGGGCGGACACGTCCGGCTGCATCGCGGACATGTCCGGCGCGCGGAGGAGCTGTGGAGGGGCGCGGAAATCGAGGAAAATGGACTAGGGTTTCTAGATTTGGACGGGAGGGACGTTTTTATAGCTAGAGGGAGCTAGGAGGGTCCAAATGAGGAGCGCTTTTCGGCCATGCGATCACGATCCAACGACCGAGAGCATGGAGGGGGTTAGGATGGGCTTGGTGGGCTGTTGGAAAAGGGTGTTGGGCCAAGAGAGAAAAGGCTTTCGGCGGTTAACACGGTTAACCGTTGGGCGATCAAACGAACTCCGAACGCGACGAAACTTGACAGGCGGTCTACCTATGCTATAATAAGACCACACGCCAAGTTTCAACCCATTCCGAGAACATTTTCTGGCCACTCATAAAATAAATATCCGGAGGTGCCGCAGGCACGTGTAAGTGTGTCTGGGCTCAGAACGAATAACGGAGAGGACGGGCAGACTCGGACGGACGCAAGTTTTGAAAACATGTTGATGCAATGCACACGATGACAAGGCAAAGATGCAACACACAAGCATATGACATGGCAACGACGACGAATAACTGACTGACACCTGGCGCATCGGTCTCGGGGTGTCATAGGGCACATCCTCACAAATACCGATAGGTATAGCAGTTGATTTATCAGCCATTTGCAAAGATATTTCAGTAGGTGTCAACTTACTCAAGTCAAGTCTACGATATAAAGAGAGAGGCATAACACTAACACCAACTCCAAGATCACACAAAGCAGTTTTAACATAGTTTCTCTTAATGGAGCAAGGTATAATAGGTACTCCTGGATCTCCTAATTTCTTAGGCATTCCACCCTCAAAAGTGTAATTGGCAAGCATGGTGGAAATTTCTACTTCAGGTATCTTTCTTTTGTTGGTAATAATATCTTTCATATACTTAGCATAAGGATTTGTTTTAAGCACATCAGTCAAACACATACGCAAAAAGATAGGTCTAATCATTTCAGCAAAGCGCTCAAAATCCTCATCATCCTTCTTCTTGGATGGTTTCGGAGGAAAAGGCATGGGTTTCTGTACCCATGGTTCTCTTTCCCTATCGTGCTTCCTAGCAACAAAGTCTCTCTTATCATAACGTTGATTCTTTGATTATGGGTTATCAAGATCAACAACAGGTTCAATCTCTACATCATTATCGTTGCTGGGTTGAGCATCATCATGAACATCATCATTAACATTATCACTAGGTTCATGTTCATTGCCAGATTGTGTCTCAGCATCGGAAACAGATATATCATTGGGATTCTCAGGTGTGTTAGCTATAGGTTCACTAGGAGCATGCAAAGTTCTATCATTTTTCTTTTTCTTCTTCTTAGAAGAACTAGGTGCATCTAAATTAGCTCTCTGAGAATCTTGCTCAATTCTCTTAGGGTGGCCTTTAGGATACAGAGGTTCCTGAGTCAATTTACCACCTTTAGTAGCAACTCTAACAACATAGTCATTATTCTTACTATTTAATTCATTGAGCAAATCATTCTGAGCCTTAAGTACTTGTTCTACTTGAGTGGTGACCATAGAAGCATGTATACTAATGAGTTTCAGTTCACCCTTAGCTCTAGACAGATAATAACTCAACCGTTCAATCATATAAGCATTGTGTTGTAATTGTCTACCAACATAAGCATTGAAGTTATCTTGTTTCACAATAAAATTGTCAAACTCATCTAAGCATTGGCTAGCAGACTTATAACGAGGAATATCACCTTCATGAAATCTATAAAGAGAATTTACCTTTACTACCTGTGTCGGGTTATCAGGACCATGTATTTCTTCAATAGGCGGTAAATTCTTAACATCTCCAGCTTTAATACCTTTTTCTTTCATAGATTTCTTTGCCTCTTGCATATTTCAGGACTGAGAAATAGAACGCCTCTTTTCTTCGGAGTTGGCTTAGGGGCTGGTTCAGGAAGTGTCCAATTATTTTCATTGGCCAGCATATTATTCAATAGAAATTCAGCCTGTTCAATTGTTCTTTCCCTGAAAACACAACCAGCACAACTATCCACGTGGTTTCTGGAAGCATCGGTTAGTCCATTATAAAAGACATCAAGTATATCATGCATCTTAAGAGGATGATCAGGCAAAGCATTAATTAATTGGAGAAGCCTCCCCCAAGCTTGTGGGAGACTCTCTTCTTCAATTTGCACAAAGTTATATATTTCCCATAAGGCAGCTTATTTCTTATGAGCGGGAAAATATTTAGCAGAGAAGTAATACATCATATCCTGGGGACTACGCACACAACCAGGATCAAGAGAATTAAACCAAGTCTTAGCATAACCCTTTAACGAGAACAGGAATAGCTTAAGGATATAGTAGTAATGAATCTTTTCATTGTTGGTAAACAGGGTGGCTATGTCATTCAACTTAGTAAGATGTGCCACAATAGTTTCAGACTCATAGCCATGGAAAGGATCAGATTCAACCAAAGTAATTAACTCAGGATCAACAGAGAATTCATAATCCTTATCAGTGACACAGATAGGTGAAGTAGCAAAAGCAGGGTCATGTTTCATTCTAGCATTCAAGGACTTTTCTTTCAGCTTAGCTAATAATTTCTTAAGATCATATCTATCATTGAAAGCAAGAAAGTCTCTAGCAGTTTCTTCATCCATAACATAACCCTCAGAACAACAGGCAATTCATATCTATTGGGAGTAGTTTCATCATCACTTTCATAAATATCATCAGTTTCAACATTTGCACTCTCCCTAACCTTAGCAATTTGTTCATCTAGAAATTCACCTAGTGGCACAGTATCAGGCATAGAGATAGTTTCATCATAGATAGCAGAAGTAGCATTATCAAGAACATACGACATATCAGAGTCAATAGCAGGAGTAGGTGTCGCAAGTTTACTCATAACAGAAGGAGAATCAAGTGCAGAGCTAGATGGCAGTTCCTTACCTCCCCTCGTAGTTGAGGGTCAGATCTTGTTTTTTGAGTCCTTCAAATTCTTCATAGTGATCAACAGATATAAATCCCAAGTGACTTCAAGAGTAGAGCTATGCTCCCCGGCAACGGCGCCAGAAAATTGTCTTGATAACCCACAAGTGTAGGGGATCACAACAGTTTTCGAGGGTAAAGTATTCAACCCAAATTTGTTGATTCGACACAAGGGGAGCCAAAGAATACTCTTAAGTATTAGTAGTTGAGTTGTCAATTCAACCACACCTGGAAACTTAGTATCTGTAGCAGGGTAGTTTAGTAGCAAAGTAATATGATAGTGGCGGTAGCAGCAATAAAAGTAACAATAGTGTTTTTGTAGTTTTTGTGATAGTAGCAATGGAAAAGTAAATAAGCAACAAGCAATATAGGAAAAGCTCGTAGGCATTGGATCGGTGATGGGAAATTATGTCGGATGCAATTCATCATGTAGAAGTTATAACCTAGGGTGACACAGAACTAGTTCCAGTTCATCAATGTAATGTAGGCATGTATTCCGAATATAGTCATACATGCTTATGGAAAAGAACTTGCATGACATCTTTTGTCCTACCCTCTCGTGGCAGCGGGGTCCTACTGGAAACTAAGGGATATTAAGGCCTCCTTTTAATAGAGTACCGGACCAAATAATTAACACATAGTGAATACATGAACTCCTCAAACTATGGTCATCACCGGGAGTGGTCCCGATTATTGTCACTTCGGGGTTGCCGGATCATAACACATAGTAGGTGACTATAGACTTGCAAGATAGGATCAAGAACACACATATATTTATGAAGACATAATGGGTTCATATCTGAAATCATGGCACTCGGGCCCTAGTGACAAGCATTAAGCATAGCAAAGTCATAGCAACATCAATCTCAGAACATAGTGGATACTAGGGATCAAACCCTAACAAAACTAACTCGATTACATGATAGATCCCATCCAACCCATCACCGTCCAGCAAGCCTACGATGGAATTACTCACGCACGGCGGTGAGCATCATGGAATTGGTGATGGAGGAAGGTTGATGATGATGATGGCAACGATCTCCACTCTCCGAAGCCCCGAACGGACTCCAGATCAGCCCTCCCGAGAGAGATTAGGGCTTGGCGGCGGCTCCATCTCGTGAAACGCGATAATTCCTACTCCCTGTTTTTTCTCCCCGAAAGTGAAGATATAGGATCTGGTGTTACGTCGGTAAGTCACCAGGGGGCCCACAAGGCAGGGGGGTTGCCCTGGGCAGGGGGCACGCCCCACCCTCGTGGACAGGCCCTGGGCCCCCTGGTGTGGATCTTCTTGTAGATATTTTTTATATTTTCCGAAATAATTCTCCGTTGATTTTCAGGTGGTTCCGAGAACTTTTTATTCTGCACAAAAATAGCACCATGGCAGTTCTGCTGAAAACAGCGTCAGTCCGGGTTAGTTCCATTCAAATCATGCAAGTTAGAGTCCAAAACAAGGGCAAAAGGGTTTGGAAAAGTAGATACGTTGGAGACGTATCAACCGCTCAAGCGGTAGTACCACTTCAGGCGGGGAACGATGGTTCCCTTACTACCGCGACCAACTCCGGTACTGCCAGGATGCCAAATTCAAAAAAGCCTACCAAACAACAATCCTAGCAGTTTAGAAGCCTTCACTATCTTACTCAAGCCTCGATTTGGCCAAAAATCGAAGGATGCAAACCTATTGCCCCTAAATCCTTGATCTAAAACCTAGAAGCAAAGAGAAAGATACGAGGGCAATACCACCATCCATAGCTTGAGGAAGGGGTGGGGATTGATCCCACCGGAGGAAAAGGTGAAATACGGCCCGGAGGAGGCGGCCCACCGGCGTGTTGGGGAACGTAGTATTTTAAAATTTTCCTACGATCATGCAAGATCTATCTACCAGATGCATAGCAACGAGAGGGGAGAGTGTGTCTACGTACCCTCGTAGACCGAAAGCGGAAGCGTTAGAACAATGTGGTTGATGTAGTCGTACGTCTTCACGGCCCGACCGATCAAGCACCGAAACTACGGCACCTCCGAGTTCTAGCACACGTTCAACTCGATGACGTCCCTCGAACTCCGATCCAGTCGAGTGTCGAGGGAGAGTTCCGTCAGCACGACGGCGTGGTGACGATCTTGATGTTCTACCGTCGCAGGGCTTCGCCTAAGCACCGCTACAATATTATCGAGGAGAACTATGGTGGAGGGGGGCACCGCACACGGCTAAGAGATCAAGAGATCAATTGTTGTGTCTAGAGGTGCCCCCTGCCCCCGTATATAAAGGAGGGAGGGAGAGGCCGGCCCTAGGGGGGGCGCACCAAGTGTGGGGAGTCCTACTAGGACTCCCAAGTCCTAGTAGGATTCCCCTTTCCTTTCCGGAGTAGGAGAGAAGGAAAGAGGGGGAGAGGGAAAAGGAAAAAGGGGGTTGCACCCCTTGTCCAATTCGGACCAGAAGGGGGGTGCACGCCTCCTGCCTTTTGGCCTCTCTCCTCTATTCCCGTAACTCCCCGGTACTCCGAAAATACCCGAATCACTCGGAACCTTACCGACGTCCGAATATAGTCGTCCAATATATCGATTTTTACGTCTCGACCATTTTGGACTCCTCGTCATGTCCCCGATCTCATCCGGGACTCCGAACTCCTTCGGTACATCAAAACTCATAAACTCATAATAAAACTATCATCGAAACCTTAAGCGTGCGGACCCTACGGGTTCGAGAACTATGTAGACATGACCGAGACACGTCTCCGGTCAATAACCAATAGCGGAACCTGGATGCTCATATTGGCTCCCACATATTCTACGAAGATCTTTATCGGTCAAACCGCATAACAACATACATTGTTCCCTTTGTCATCGGTATGTTACATGCCCGAGATTCGATCGTCGGTATCTCAATACCTAGTTCAATCTCGTTACCAACAAGTCTCTTTACTCGTTCCGTAATACATCATCCCGCAACTAACTCATTAGCTGCAATGCTTGCAAGGCTTATAGTGATGTGCATTACCGAGTGGGCCCAGAGATACCTCTCCGACAATCGGAGTGACAAATCCTAATCTCGAAATACGCCAACCCAACAAGTACCTTCGGAGACACCTGTAGAGTACCTTTATAATCACCCAGTTACGTTGTGACGTTTGGTAGCACACAAAGTGTTCCTTCGGTATTCGGGAGTTGCATAATCTCATAGTCATAGGAACATGTATAAGTCATGAAGAAAGCAATAGCAGTAAAACTTAAACGATCATAGTGCTAAGCTGACGGATGGGTCTTGTCCATCAGATCATTCTCCTAATGATGTGATCCCGTTGATCAAATTACAACTCATGTCTATGGCTAGGAAACATAACCATCTTTGATCAATGAGCTAGTCTAGTAGAGGCATACTAGGGACACTCTGTTTTGTCTATGTATTCACACATGTATTAAGTTTCCGGTTAATACAATTCTAGCATGAATAATAAACATTTATCATGATATAAGGAAATAAATAATAACATTATTATTGCCTCTAGGGCATATTTCCTTCAGTCTCCCACTTGCACTAGAGTCAATAATCTAGTTCACATCGCCATGTGATTTAACACCGATAGTTCACATCGTCATGTGATTAACACCCAAAGGGTTTACTAGAGTCAATAATCTAGTTCACATTGCTATGTGATTAACACCCAAAGAGTACTAAGGTGTGATCATGTTTTGCTTCGTGAGAGAAGTTTAGTCAACGGGTCTGTCACATTCAGATCCGTATGTATTTCGCAAATGTCTATGTGTCTACAATGCTCTGCATGGAGCTACTCTAGCTAATTGCTCCCACTTTCAATACGCATCCAGATTGATACTTAGAGTCAGCTGGATTTAGTGTCAAAGCTTGCATCGGCGTAAGCCTTTACGACGAACTCTTTATCACCTCCATAATCGAGAAACATTTCCTTAGTCATCCAGTTACTAAGGATAATTTTGACCGCTGTACAGTGATCTACTCCTGGATCACTATTGTACCCTCTTGACAAACTCATGGCAAGGTACATAACATTTTTGGTACACAGTATGGCATACTTTATAGAACCTATGGCTGAGGCATAGGGAATGACTTTCATTCTCTCTATATTTTTCTGCCGTGGTCTGGCTTTGAGTCTTACTCAACTTCACACCTTACAAGTCAGGTAAGAACTCCTTCTTTGACTGATCCATTTTGAACTACTTCAAAATCATATCAAGGTATGTACTCATCGAAAGTCTTATCAAGCGTCTTGATCTATCTCTATAGATCTTGATGCCCAATATGTAAGCAGCTTCACCAAGGTCTTTCTTTGAAAAACTCCTTTCAAACACTCCTTTATGCTTTCCAGAAAATTCTACATCATTTTCGATCGACAATATGTCATTCACATATACTTATCAGAAAGGTTGTAGTGCTCCCACTCACTTCTTCTAAATACAGGCTTCACCGCAAGTCTGTATAAATCTATATGCTTTGATCAACTTATCAAAGCGTATATTCCAACTCCGAGATGCTTGCACCAGTCCATAGATGGATCGCTGGAGCTTGCACATTTTGTTAGCACCTTTAGGATTGACAAAACCTTCTGGTTGCATCATATACAAGTCTTCTTTAATAAATCCATTAAAGAATGCAATTTTGTTATCCATTTGCCAGATTTCATAAAATGCGGCAATTGCTAACATGATCCGGACAGACTTAAGCATCGCTATGGGTGAGAAAGTCTCATCGTAGTCAACTCCTTGAACTTGTTGAAAAACTTTCGCAACAAGTCGATCTTTGTAAACAGTAACATTACTGTCAGCGTCAGTCTTCCTCTTGAAGATCCATTTATTTTCGATGGCTTGCCGACCTCGGGCAAGTCAATCAAAGTCCACACTTTTTTCTCATACATGGATCCCATCTCAGATTTCATGGTCTCAAGCCATTTTGCGGAATCTGGGCTCATCATCGCTTCCTCATAGTTCGTAGGTTCATCATGGTCCAGTAACATGACTTCCAGAACCGGGTTGCCGTACCACTCTGGTGCGGAACGTACTCTGGTTGATCTACGAAGTTTAGCAGTAACTTGATCCGAAGTTTCATGATCATCATCATTAGCTTCCTCACTAATTGGTGTAGGAATCACTGGAACCAGTTTCTGTGATGTACTACTATCCAATTCGGGAGAAGGTACAGTTACCTCATCAAGTTCCACTTTCCTCCCACTCACTTCTTTCGAGAGAAACTCCTTCTCTAGAAAGGATCCACTCTTAGCAACAAAGACCTTGCCTTCGGATCTATGATAGAAGGTGTACCCAACAGTTTCTTTTGGGTATCCTATGAAGATTTACTTCTCCAATTTGGGTTCGAGCTTATCATGTTGAAACTTTTTCACATAAGCATCGCAGTCCCAAACTTAAAGAAATGACAGCTTAGGTTTCTCATCAAACCACAGTTCATACGGTGTCATCTCCACGGATTTAGATGGTGCCCTATTTAACGTGAATGTATCTGTCTCTAATGCATAACCCCAAAAGCGATAGTGGTAGATCGGTAAGAGACATCATCGATCGCACCATATCTAATAAAGTACAGTTATGACGTTCGGACACACCATTACACTATGGTGTTCCAGGTGGCGTGAGTAGTGAAACTATTTCATGTTGTTTTTACTGAAGGCCAAACTCGCTAACTCAAATATTTTACCTCTACGATCATATCGTAGAAACTCTTATTTTCTTGTTACGATGATTCTCCACTTCACTCTGAAATTCTTTGAACTTTTCAAATGTTTTAGACTTGTGCTTCATTAAGTAGATATACCCATATCTGCTCAAATCATCAGTGAAGGTCAGAAAATAACGATACCCGCCGCGAGCTTCAACACTCATTGGTCCACATACATCTGTATGTATGATCTCCAACAAATCTGTTGCTCGCTCCATTGTTCCGGAGGACGGAGTTTTAGTCATCTTGCCCATGAGGCATGGTTCGCAAGCACCAAGTGATTCATAATCAAGTGATTCCAAAAGTCCATCACTATGGAGTTTCTTCATGCGCTTTACACCATTATGACCTAAACAGCAGTGCCACAAATAAGTTGCACTATCATTATTAACCTTGCATCTTTTGGATTCAATATTATGAATATGTGTATCACCATGATCGAGATCCAACAAACTATTTTCATTGGGTGTATGACCATCGAAGGTTTTATTCATGTAAACAGAATAACAATTATTCTATGACTTTAAATGAATAACCGTATTGCAACAAATATGATCAAATCATATTCATGCTCAACGCAAAAGCCAAATAACATTTATTTAGGTTTTACACTAATCCCGAAAGTATAGGGAGTGTGCGATGATGATCATATCAATCTTGGAACCACTTCCAACACACATCGTCACTTCACCTTTAACTAGTCTATGTTCATTCTGCAATTCTCATTTCGAGTTACTAATTTTAGCAACTGAACCGGTATCAAATACCCAGGGGTTGCTATGAACACTAGTAAAGTACACATCAATAATCTGTATATCAAAATATACCTTTGTTCACTTTGCCATCCTTCTTATCCGCCAAGTATCTAGGGCAGTTCCACTTCCAGTGACCATTTCCTTTGCAGTAGAAGCACTTAGTTTCAGGCTTGAGTTTTAGCTTTGGGTTTCTTCACGGGAGTGACAACTTGCTTGTCATTCTTCTTGAAGTTCCCCTTCTATCCATTTGCCCTTTACTTGAAACAAGTGGTCTTGTTAACCATCAACACTTGATGCTTTTTCATGATTTCTACCTTCGCCGACTTCAGCATTGCGAAGAGCTCGGGAATTCCTTTCGTCATCCCTTGCATATTATAGTTCATCACGAAGTTCTACTAACTTGGTGATAGTGACTAGAGAACTTTGTCAATTACTATCTTATCTGGAAGATTAACTCCCACTTGATTCAAGTAATTGTAGTACCCAGACAACCTGAGCACATGCTCACTGGTTGAGCTATTCTCCTCCATCTTGTAGGCAAAGTACTGTCAGAAGTCTTATACCTCTCGACACGGGCATGAGTATGAAATACTAATTTCAACTCTTGGAACATCTTATATGCTCCGTGGCGTTCAAAACATTTTTGAAGTCCCGGTTCTAAGCCATAAAGCATGGTGCACTTAAACTATCAAGTAGTCATCATATCGAGCTTTTGTCAAAACGTTCATAACGTCTACATCTGCTCCTGCAATAGGTATGTCACCTAGCGGTGCATCAAGGACATAATTCTCTGTGCAGCAATGAGGATAATCCTCATATCACGGAACAATTCCGCATCATTGCTACTAACATCTTTCAACTTAGTTTTGAACATATAAAAAATAAACGGGGAGCAACATCGCGAGCTATTGATCTACAACATAGATATGCTAATACTACGAGGACTAAGTTCGTGATAAATTAAAGTTCAATTTAATAATATTACTTAAGAACTCCCACTTAGATAGACATCCCTCTAGTCATCTAAATGATCACGTGATCCAAATCAACTAAACCATGTCCGATCATCACGTGAGATGGAGTAGTTTCAATGGTGAACATCTTATGTTGATCATATCTACTATATGATTCACGCTCGACCTTTCGGTCTCCAGTGTTCCGAGGCCATATCTGCATATGCTAGGCTCGTCAAGTTTAACCCGAGTATTCTGCGTGTGCAAAACTGGCTTACACCCGTTGTATTTGAACGTAGAGCTTATCACACCCGATCATCACGTGGTGTCTCGGCACGACGAACTTTCGCAACGGTGCATACTCAAGGAGAACACTTATACCTTGAAATTTAGTAAGGGATCATCTTATAATGCTACCGTCGAACTAAGCAAAATAAGAAGCATAATAAGATAAACATCACATGCAATCAAAATATGTGACATGATATGGCCATCATCATCTTATGCTTTTGATCTCCATCTCCAAAGCACCGTCATGATCACCTTCGTCACCGGCGCGACACCTTGATCTCCATCGTAGCATCGTTGTCGTCTCGCCAACTATTGCTTCTACGACTATCGCCACCGCTTAGTGATAAAGTAAAGCAATTACATGGCGATTGCATTTCATGCAATAAAGCGACAACCATATGTCTCTTGCCAGTTGCCGATAACTTTACAAAACATGATCATCTCATACAAAACCTTATAACTCATCATGTCTTGACCATATCACATCACAACATGCCCTGCAAAAACAAGTTAGAATTCCTCTACTTTGTTGTTGCAAGTTTTACGTGGCTGCTACGGGCTTAGCAAGAACCGTTCTTACCTACGCATACAAAACCACAACGATATTTCGTCAAGTATGTGTTGTTTTAACCTTCACAAGGACCGGGCGTAGCCACACTCGATTCAACTAAAGTTGGAGAAACTGACACCCGCCAGCCACCTGTGTGCGAAGCACGTCGGTAGAACCAGTCTCGCGTAAGCGTACGCGTAATGTCGGTCCGGGCCGCTTCATCCAACAATACCGCCGAATCAAAGTATGACATGCTGGTAAGCAGTATGACTAGTATCGTCCACAACTCACTTGTGTTCTACTCGTGCATATCATCTACGCATAAACCTGGCTCTGATACCACTGTTGGGGAACGTAGTATTTTAAAATTTTCCTACGATCACGCAAGATCTATCTACCAGATGCATAACAACGAGAGGGGAGAGTGTGTCTATGTACCCTCGTAGACCGAAAGCGGAAGCGTTAGAACAATGCGGTTGATGTAGTCGTACGTCTTCACGGCCCGACCGATCAAGCACCGAAACTACGGCACCTCCGGGTTCTAGCACACGTTCAACTCGATGACGTCCCTCGAACTCCGATCCAGCCGAGTGTCGAGGGAGAGTTCCGTCAGCACGACGGCGTGGTGACGATCTTGATGTTCTACCGTCGCAGGGCTTCGCCTAAGCACCACTACAATATTATCGAGGAGAACTATGGTGGAGGGGGCACCGCACACGGCTAAAAGATCAAGAGATCAATTGTTGTGTCTAGAGGTGCCCCCCTGCCCCCGTATATAAAGGAGGGAGGGAGAGGCCGGCCCTAGAGGGGGCGCACCAAGTGTGGGGAG
Organism: Secale cereale; assembly: GCA_902687465.1. Classification (NCBI taxonomy): domain Eukaryota; kingdom Viridiplantae; phylum Streptophyta; class Magnoliopsida; order Poales; family Poaceae; genus Secale; species Secale cereale. The sequence goes on along the minus strand of LR738713.1, from coordinate 387,241,020 downwards.
TCCTACTAGGACTCCCAAGTCCTAGTAGGATTCCCCTTTCCTTTCCGGAGTAGGAGAGAAGGAAAGAGGGGGAGAGGGAAAAGGAAAAAGGGGGCTGCACCCCTTGTCCAATTCGGACCAGAAGGGGGGTGCACGCCTCGTGCCTTTTGGCCTCTCCTCTATTCCCGTAACTCCCCGGTACTCCGAAAATACCCGAATCACTCGGAACCTTTCCGATGTCCGAATATAGTCGTCCAATATATTGATTTTTACGTCTCGACCATTTTGAGACTCCTCGTCATGTCCCCGATCTCATCCGGGACTCCGAACTCCTTCGGTACATCAAAACTCATAAACTCATAATAAAACTATCATCGAAACCTTAAGCGTGCGGACCCTACGGGTTCGAGAACTATGTAGACATGACCGAGACACGTCCCCGGTCAATAACCAATAGCGGAACCTGGATGCTCATATTGGCTCCCACATATTCTACGAAGATCTTTTTCGGTCAAACCGCATAACAACATACATTGTTCCCTTTGTCATCGGTATGTTACATGCCCGAGATTCGATCGTCGGTATCTCAATACCTAGTTCAATCTCGTTACCAACAAGTCTCTTTACTCGTTCCGTAATACATCATCCCGCAACTATCTCATTAGCTGCAATGCTTGCAAGGCTTATAGTGATGTGCATTACCGAGTGGGCCCAGAGATACCTCTCCGACAATCGGAGTGACAAATCCTAATCTCGAAATACGCCAACCCAACAAGTACCTTCGGAGACACCTGTAGAGTACCTTTATAATCACCCAGTTACGTTGTGACGTTTGGTAGCACACAAAGTGTTCCTCCGGTATTCGGGAGTTGCATAATCTCATAGTCATAGGAACATGTATAAGTCATGAAGAAAGCAATAGCAGTAAAACTTAAACGATCATAGTGCTAAGCTAACGGATGGGTCTTGTCCATCAGATCATTCTCCTAATGATGTGATCCCGTTGATCAAATGACAACTCATGTCTATGGCTAGGAAACATAACCATCTTTGATCAATGAGCTAGTCTAGTAGAGGCATACTAGGGACACTCTGTTTTGTCTATGTATTCACACATGTATTAAGTTTCCGGTTAATACAATTCTAGCATGAATAATAAACATTTATCATGATATAAGGAAATAAATAATAACTTTATTATTGCCTCTAGGGCATATTTCCTTCACGGCGTCCCTCCGCGGCGAGTTCGTCGCTAGAGCACGAAGAGGAAACGCGGGTCGAATGGGTATGGGGAGAAGAAACTCCCCGTGCCCAACTTAACCCCTCAGTCCTGCCCCGCGGTGGTAGTACCGCTCGGGCGGGCGGTAGTACCGCTTAAGTCAATAAGGGTAGTACCACACGCACCCAGCAGTAGTACCGCCTAGCCAAGAACCCGAACACTAAACTCTCTTTTTCTCTTTTGTTCCTTTTTTTAAAATAAATGACTTAGCTCAAGCAAAGAGAGAACACAAGAGCAAGGGAACAAAGCACGAAGACAAGACACAAACAGGAAAGAGAGAACACGAGACGACAACCACACAACTCTCAAAGAAAGGGCAGTGGCCGAGGCCACCTATGTTCGAGTGAAATGGTATGGCACCACGAATATTTTAACCTTGGTCCCATGACCAGTACTCATCTTTGAAGCACAAGTACCATAAAAATGGTGAATGTGAACGAGTTGATCAATTTATGCATAATGGGGAGGGAAAGTTCATTGAGAGAACAACACTCCCCCTATGTCCATGCCTACACCTAAACAAGATATCATGATGAGTGTGAAGGGGTGTGCAAAGTTTCAAGCCACATTTCTCAAATCAATGATATTGAGCTCATGCCTTAACTCGCGAAATATTGCTTCATCCAAGGGCTTCGTGAAAATATCAAATCTCAATATGCTTCGTCTTGAAGTGTTGCACCGGGATGAGAGAGATCTTGTTGGCACTTTCATTGTCACACCAAACAGGCACTTTGTCACAAATGAAACCGTAATACTTTAAAGTTTGCCTCATCCATATGAGTTGAACACAACAACTACCAGCGACCACATACTCGGCTTCGGTGGAGGAGAGAGATATACAACTTTGCTTCTTGGAAGACCAACTTACCAAAGAGTAACCAAGAAATTGGCACCCTCCGGAAGTTGACTTCCTATCCACCTTGTCTCCCTCCCAATCCAAATTAGAGAAACATACAAGATTCAAGTTTGCCCCTCTTGGGTACCATAAGCCAAAGTTTGGGGTATGAGCCAAATATCGAAAGATTCATTTGACCTCCACAAAGTGGCTTTCCTTAGGTGAGGCTTGAAACCGTGCACAAATTCCCACGCTCAACATGATGTCCGGTCTAGATGCACAAAGATAAAGCAAGGATCCAATCATAGAACGATATAACTTTTGATCCAACGCTTTACCATTGGGATCACTATGAAGTTGGCATTTGGTAGGCATTGGAGTAGAGGCCGGCTTGACATCACTTAGATTGAATCTCTTGAGCATGTCTTGAGTATATTTGGCTTGGTTGATGAAGATTCCTTCTTGTGACGCCCGAAGACCGACGTTCCAGAAGATTCCAGAAGATTCCAGATGTTCCGGGTTTTCCCGTGTGTTTCTTTTGTGCTTGCTTTATTTATTTTGCATTGCATCATGTCATCATGCCTTCATGTCATATTTTTTTGCATCTCAACTTAAATAAATTGTGTGGACCTTCGGTCCATTTAAATTGAGGGAAGAATGTCTTCTCTTTATAACATATAAAAGCCTCTCAATATTATTAGGGAGCTATATTAAATATTCCATTCGTTGGAATTAACCCAACACACTTGCATATTTTTTCTCCATGCCTCTTAATTCTAGTTTCACCGTCAAAAACCCTCCTTATTTTCTTTTCCCGTTTTTCGAGGTCCTTCCAAAAACCCTCCAGCCATTTTAATTAAATTCCTCACATTTTTGTGAGTCCAGGGAATTTTACCCTATGCCCTAAGCCTTTTCCTAACTTCTTTTTTCTTTCTTTTCCTCTTGTGGTTTGCTGTTTTTATTTGGAAAACAGCTTGGTAATAATCAGCAAGAGCAGCCCAAAACTCCCTCCAGCCTTCAGGCCCATCTCCTCCCTAGGCGCGGCCCAGGCCTCCCCAGGCCCAACCGCAGCGCTCACCTAACCCTAGCCTTCGCACCCCCTCGCTCCTCCTTTCCTCCCCCCGCGCCGCCAGGGTCGCTCGACCGAGCCTTTCCCTCGCATCGCTCCTCATCCCCCCGATTCCCCCATCGATCTCCTCCCGAGCCCCTCGCGCGCCCGATTCCCTCGCAGCTCTGTTCGACCCCGCAGCGGTCACGCCCTTCGCCTGCAGCGCCGAGACCCGGCAGCCTTCGTGCCCCCTGTCTTCCGGCCTCTTCCTCGCCCTCAGGCTCCCCCCCCGCGCCAAGCAGCGCCCGTTCCCCGCGCCAAGCAGCGCTCGTTCCCAGCGCCGAGCGATGGCGTCCGCGGCCTCCCTCCTCGAAGCTGGACCTCTGAAGCGCCGCAGCGCCCCGTCCTCCTGCGGCCACCGCGGCCAGCCTCTCTCCACCGCAGCGCCGCCTCGCCATCGCCTGCAGCACCGACGCGCCTCCGGTCTCCTCCTCCCCGTCCAGGAGCTGCGCCAAGGCCAGCGCCCCTGCCTCCTCGATGGACTCGACCCGCAAGGCCCTGCGCCACCTCGCGAGGGGAGGAGCCCCCTCGTGCAGCCCCAGGCCGCCGCGCCTCTGCCTTCTCACCAGCGCCCCGGCGCGCCTCTGCTCTGCCGCTGCCATGGCCTTCGGTGCACCTTGCTGTTGTTTTTTTCCTTTGTTGTGAAGACCGCAGCCGCAAGACCGAGATGGTGCCAAGTACCTCGTCGACCCGTGAGCGACTCCGTCGACCCTCGAGGGACCCCAAGACCGTCGAGTACATCCGGAATCGCCAAGGACTGCAAGTACCAAGACGGCCCCGAACATCTACGAACGAGAACGTCTACCGTCGCCAAGACCCACGGACGCCAAGTGATGGGCCTCGAACCCCTCGTTGGTTACCCCAAGTAGAAGGTGTAAGATGCAGTAAGTAGAAGTGTTTTCCCCTAGCAAAGATGCCAAGGATCGAATCCCCAGAGACTCCTAGGTTCAACAGGTAGGTGTCAACTGCTAACGGCGCAATTAGCAATCAACGTGGACCTGCACACAGATACAAATAACTTTGCTCCCAACGAGTACAGAGAGGTTGTCAATCTCTCCGGCCTTGTAGTTCACAAAGGGTTAAAAGCAATATGATAGTAGTGATAAATAGTGTTTTGCAATAGTAAGTAAAATAGCGAAAAGTAAATAGTGGATGTGATCAATGATGGTAATATGGACCAGAGTCTCATGATGTTCACTAGTGATGTCTCTCTCCCAAAAGACGATAAAACAGCTATGTGAGGTAAACAAATTACAGCTGGGCAATTGACAGGACCCACGAGCGCATACAAATGCTGATTACATTGCAAGAAAGGTTGAGGTTCAAAGCATGGGCGGTACGCCAAAGTAAGTAGACCGAAATCCATCAATATCTACTACTACTCATCCACCTTGAGATATCTATCCAGAACATCTCGCTGGTATTAAGTTGCGAGTCCCACCCATAGTGTAAACTCAATGCAACAGACAACTGCATTAAAAGAACTTTGCGTAAAGTAAACAATCCTTGCACCGGCGGGCACAAGCACCGTTGTTTTCCCCCTTGTGGCAACAGCACGTCCCCTAGACTCATGTTTCTGTCACTCAAGCTAGTCATCGAGGGGCATGAACCCACAATCGAGCATAACGTTCCCTCTTGGAGTCACTACTTACTACTTGGCCAAAGCAGTAAATAACAACGGAGAACATGCAAGAATTACTTATGAACTAAAATATAAAAGAGGTGAATCAAATATATTACTCAAGATCAATCTGAACATAATCTCATAATCCATCGGATCCCAGCAAACTCAACATAGCAACAGCATAAGGATTACATAGGTGCCTCGATCATGTAGGGCAGCTCACGAGGACTAATTAGTGAAGCACAAGAACGGGAGGAGAACATCACATAGCTACTGGTCATGGACTCATGGTCCAAGGGAGACTACTCACGAGTCATCCGGGAGGCGTCCATGGTGGTGGAGAAGCTCCCGGTGGTGATCCTCCCCTCCGGCAGGGTGCCGGGAAGAGTTCTCCTGGTGCTCCCGATCTTGGAAGCGGCGGCGGCGGCGGAACAGAGATGGGATCGCGAAAAGAAGTCCTGTTCTGAGGGTTACGGAGGACCCTTTAAATATATGCCAAAGTAGGGCACCGGCGGAGTCTCGGGGGGCCGAGGCGCCCCCCCGGCGCGACCCAGGGGGGGGGGGCGCCCACAGGGCGCCTGGAGCCCCTGTGCCCCCCCAGGCTGCCCTTCGGACGCAGTGTAGTTTCCGGTTCGCTGATTTTTTATATATTTTTTCTGGATTTTTCTGGGCAGTTCTCGAAACGTGAAAACCTGAATACAAAAACAGCCGAAAACAGAAACTGGCACTGGGGTGCACTGGGTCCAAATATGATCAAAAGTGTATAGAAGTGTATGAATATCATAGCAATATCACCCAAAAGTGGCATGGAGCAAGCAGAAATTATAGATACGTTTTGGACGTATCAACATCCCCAAGCTTAATTCCTGCTCGTCCTCGAGTAGGTAAATGATAACAAGAATAATTTCTGTGGTGACATGCTATTAACCATATAGGACTTTCTCATAGTCATATGACAAAAGCTTACTGAGACAATGATTCTAAAGTAATTAAGTTGTCTCAAGAGAAAATCACAAATGACTGAAAGTTTTACAACATGAAACTGAAACATCAAAAAGATTTGCAATGAACATGATGTGCAAATATGATAAAGTGATATCTGGCTTGCCCCCTTTAGTGATGCAAAACATAAATGCAAGGACACCTTCAAGGTTTAAGTGATGACTAGATACAATCATTTCAGAATAAACGATATCACAATCATGCAAAAGACAATGCTACTTTGGGACAATGCACATTACACTCAGAATGACAATCATGCTCTCAGTAGTTGGTGCTTCAATATAAAGGTAAAAGAAAGGTTAAGTGCTAAAGCTTTTTATTTTGAAAACATGGAAGCAATTGTGTCAACGGTAGTAGTACTTCATATGTGTCATGTATAAAACATCTTATAAGTTGCAAGCCTCATGCATCGAATACCAATAGTGCTCGCTCCTTGTCCTAATTAGCTCGGATCCCCATGGGTTATCATTGCATTGCATATGTTTTAACCAAGTGTCACAAAGGGGTACCTCTATGCCACATGTACAAAGGTCCAAGGAGATAGATCGCATTTGATTTCTCGTTTTTGATAGATCTCAACTTGAGGACATCCATACCGGGACAACATAGAAAATAGATGATGGACTCCTCTTCAATGCATAAGCATATTCTCAGGAGAGATTGAGGATTAAGGTCCAAGCTAAAACTTCCACCATGATGCATGGCTTTGGTTGACGGCCCAATGTTCTTCTCTAACAATATGCATATTAATTCAACCCACGGTAAATCACCCTTACTTCAGACAAGACGAACATGCATAGCAACTCACATGATATTCAACAAAAGTATGACAGTTGATGGCGTCCCCAGAAACATGGTTACCGCTCAGCAAGCAACTCATAAGAAATAAGATACATAGGCAACATATTCTTTACCACAATAGTTTTTAGGCTACTTTCCCATGAGCTATGTATTGCATGGTTAGTTTGCTTAGTGCAGGTGGAGGTTAGCAAAAGACTGGGAGCGACCAACTAAGAGAGCAATGACGGTCATAATCATGCAGAGCGACAAAGAAATATTGAATCAGGCATGGTAGTTATATCGCTACTTAGAAACAAAAGAACATCAAGGCTTGACAGACTTTCTTTACAGTCTTGAATATGCGTGAGCATACGCCAAGTCAATCAAAATAAATTCTCGAAGGAAGATATTACTAAACCATACCACATCATAGGCAAACAAACCAAGTTGGTACTCCAATAACACATTGGGAACCCCCCAGCTATTTGAGATTAACCAGAAGAAAACCTGAACTACTAAGCACCATCATGCAAGTAGCATCTTTATCATAGACACATTAACCCATGCAATGGAAGCAAACTCTCTTAATAAGGTGAGCATGGTAATTGAAAAGAGTTCAAGCAACCAACTAAAAAAAAGCTCTTGAAAAGATAAGCATGAATACTAAGAGCAGAGCATGATAGTAGCTATTAAAAGACAAAGAACACACACAGCATAGATAGACATGAAAATTCTATGTAATGTTCTAGGTAGAGGTGGAGTGTGTTTCTCTCCCACATAAAGGAATGCTGAGTTCCGACTCGTTATGAAAAACTAAAAAGAAAACTAAAAGCAAGACGCTCCAAGCATAGCACATAACATATGAAGTGATAAAAATATAGCGAAACGAAAGACGAACTGATAATGTTGATGGAGAAGGGGATGCACGGGAGGCATCTCCAAGCTTAGATGCTTGAGTCTCCTTGAATATTTCTTGGGGGTGCACGGGGGCATCCCCAAGCTTGAGCGCTTGACACTCCTGAATCTTTTTATCATCTTCCCTCGCACACTTGAAAACTCCCTTCATACACAACTCATCATAATCTGATTAGCGAGGTTAGTACCCTTAATAAAATAATTATACCTTGCTGGAAATAAGGATATTCTTGAAGCTCTACTGTTTCTCAAGATTGCCAAAAGGTTTTTGCAAAGAAAAAGCAAGTTCTCAATTTGCAAAGTGAAGGTAAGGCAAAACAGGACAGAATCTGTGAAAAACAGAACAGCAGGCAGTAATTGACCTGTTCGAGATACTTCTGCAACTCAAATAAAAAAACTCAGAACTGATGCACGAAAGAAAATTATATAGAGAACGCTGTAGAAAAAATTCAGACCAAAAAGATGATCTGGTGATTTTATACGAATTTTTCTATCCAAGGACAGAATCTGTTTCCTGGACAGCACCTCACAACTTTTGAACTTTCTAGCAATCGGAGGCTATACTTGGCACAAATATGAAAAGCAAAGATACAATGATGATGCTACAGCAGTAAACAACATCAAGACACAACAAAAACAAAAAATTTATTCATGTGGGCTGCCTCCCAAAAGCGCTTTCTTTTATGCCTTTAAGCTAGGCATAATGCATAGATCCAGTTTTATCAAGAGTAAAAGAATAACTAGCCCGTACAACGGACTCAAAAGGTAACTTGACCTTCTTACGAGGGAAGTGTTCCATCCCTTTCTTGAGAGGAAACTGAAATTTTATATTACCCTCTTTCATGTCAATGACAGCACCAACGGTGCGCAAAAAGGGACGTCCCAAAATAATTGGACATGAAGGATCACATTCAATATCCATAATAGTGAAATCAACGGGCACATAATTATCATTGACAACAATAAGAACATCATCGATCCTCCCCAAAGGTTTCTTTATGGAAGAATCAACGAGACGAACACCAAAAGAACAAGAATCATAAGGTTTCAATTTAAGCATATCATATATCCTTTTGGGCATAACAGAGGTACTAGCACCAACATCACATAATGCATAACAAGAGAAGTCATTCAAATAAATTTTTATCATAGGATCCCAACCATCTTCTAGCTTTCTAGATATGGAGGCTTCTACTCTAAGTTTCTCCTCCCTAGCTTTGATAAGAGCATTAGTGATATGCTCTGTGAAGGCAAGGTTAAGCGTGCTAGTGCGGGGATCTCTAGACATCTTGTGAAGGAAATCAATAACTTCGGTAAGAGTGCAATTATCAAAATCAAGGTCACGAGCATCAAGTAAAGTGGTAGTGGTGTCCTTAAGGTTCACCTGTTTGGTAGTTTCTATAGCATCACCATTAATAGGTCCATTGGGACCATGAGTGCATTGGGTGCTAAGAGTGTGAACATCCTCAATAACTTGGATAGTAGCAACAGTGTGGTGGGCTCTTAATTCTTTCCTCTTCCTCCCTTTCTCTAGCCCATCTTTCTTTCAGCTTAGCCATCATCCTAATATTTTCATTGATTTGTACTTGAGTAGCATTAATAGGGATGACTTCCCTCTCCTCAAGTGGAGAAGTTTCAATTTTTAGCAATTTTAACTCATTGGCTAAGTGGTCTACCTTAAAAGAAAGATCATCTAGTTTATGTAGTTTCTCTTCTACATTCTTATTAAATGCTTTTTGGGTAGTGATGAAATCTCTAAGCATGGTCTCTAGTTCAGTATTGGAGTTCTTGGTACTAGGATAAGCATTGTTGTTCCCATAAGAGTTAGAGGGGAACGGTCTAGGATTGTTACCAAAGTTACTCCTATAAGCATTGTTGTTGAAATTATTTCTAGAGATAAAGTTAACATCTACTTGTTCTTGAGCAATCAAAGAATTTAAAGGAACATCATGAGGATCAATAGTTGATTGCTTCGAAAGTAGAGACATAATCAAGTCAACTTTTTCATTGAGGGAGGAAATCTCCTCGACAGAGTTTACCTTCCTACCTGTTGGAGCGCGTTCGGTGTGCCATTGGGAATAGTTGGTCATCATCTCATCGAGAAGCTTTGTGGCAGCACCAAGTGTAGTTGACATAAAAGTTCCTCCCGCGGCCGAGTCTAACAAATTCCGCGAGGTAAAGTTCAAGCCTGCATAAAAAGTTTGGATAACCATCCAAGTAGTCAAACCGTGAGTAGGGCAGTTTTTGATAAGAGATTTCATACGTTCCCAAGCTTGGGCAACATGTTCATTATCCAATTGTTTAAAATTCATGATGTTACTTCTAAGTTGGATAATTTTAGCAGGTGGATAGTATTTTCCGATAAAAGCATCTTTGCACTTGTCCCATGAATCTATGCTGTTTCTAGGCAAAGACTGAAACCAAATTTTAGCTCCTCCTCTCAAGGAGAAAGGAAATAGCTTAAGCTTAACAATATTACTATCTATTTCTTGGTACTTTTGCATATCACAAAGTTCTACAAAGTTGTTCAAGTGTAAAGCAGCACCATCTCCAGCACCGGAGAATTGATCTTTCATGACTAAGTTCAGTAAAGTAGGTTTAATTTCATATGAAGGTGCTGAAGTGGAAGGTGTAGTGATAGGTGTGCTGATAAAGTCATCGTTGTTGTGACTAGTAAAGTCACACAACTTGGTGTTCTCGGTGGAACCCATAGTAGCAAGCAAGCAAGATAACTATTTTTGTGATTTTCGATAAAAGGAACTAAAGCAAAAATAAAAGGTAAACTAACAAGACTAAAAAGCAAAGGTAAAAGATAGCATGCAACTCCCCTATCCTGAAGAGTGGAGTCCCTGGCAACGGCGCCAGAAAATACTCCTTGATGGGCCTCGAACCCCTCGTTGGTTACCCCAAGTGGAAGGTGTAAGATGCAGTAAGTAGAAGTGTTTTCCCCTAGCAAAGATGCCAAGGATCGAATCCCCAAAGACTCCTAGGTTCAACAGGTAGGTGTCAACTGCTAACGGCGCAATTAGCAATCAACGTGGACCTGCACACAGATACAAATAACTTTGCTCCCAACGAGTACAGAGAGGTTGTCAATCTCTCCGGCCTTGTAGTTCACAAAGGGTTAAAAGCAATATGATAGTAGTGATAAATAGTGTTTTGCAATAGTAAGTAAAATAGCGAAAAGTAAATAGTGGATGTGATCAATGATGGTAATATGGACCGGAGTCTCATGATGTTCACTAGTGATGTCTCTCTCCCAAAAGACGATAAAACAGCTATGTGAGGTAAACAAATTACAGCTGGGCAATTGACAGGACCCACGAGCGCATACAAATGCTGATTACATTGCAAGAAAGGTTAAGGTTCAAAGCATGGGCGGTACGCCAAAGTAAGTAGACCGAAATCCATCAATATCTACTACTAATCATCCACCTTGAGATATCTATCCAGAACATCTCGCTGGTATTAAGTTGCGAGTCCCACCCATAGTGTAAACTCAATGCAACAGACAACTGCATTAAAAGAACTTTGAGTAAAGTAAACAATCCTTGCACCGGCGGGCACAAGCACCGTTGTTTTCCCCCTTGTGGCAACAGCACATCCCCTAGACTCATGTTTCTGTCACTCAAGCTAGTCATCGAGGGGCATGAACCCACAATCGAGCATAACGTTCCCTCTTGGAGTCACTACTTACTACTTGGCCAAAGCAATAAATAACAACGGAGAACATGCAAGAATTACTTATGAACTAAAATATAAAAGAGGTGAATCAAATATATTACTCAAGATCAATCTGAACATAATCTCATAATCCATCGGATCCCAGCAAACTCAACATAGCAACATCATAAGGATTACATAGGTGCCTCGATCATGTAGGGCAGCTCACGAGGACTAATTAGTGAAGCACAAGAACGGGAGGAGAACATCACATAGCTACTGGTCATGGACTCATGGTCCAAGGGAGACTACTCACGAGTCATCCGGGAGGCGTCCATGGTGGTGGAGAAGCTCCCGGTGGTGATTCTCCCCTCCGGCAGGGTGCCGGGAAGAGTTCTCCTGGTGCTCCCGATCTTGGAAGTGGCGGCGGCGGCGGCGGAACAGAGATGGGATCGCGAAAAGAAGTCCTGTTCTGAGGGTTACGGAGGACCCTTTAAATATATGCCAAAGTAGGGCACCGGGGGAGTCTCGGGGGGTCGAGGCGCCCCCCCGGCGCGGCCCAGGGGGGGGGGGCGCCCACAGGGCGCCTGGAGCCCCGGTGCCCCCCCCCCAGGCTGCCCTTCGGACGCAGTGTTGTTTCCGGTTCGCTGATTTTTTATATATTTTTTCTGGATTTTTCTGGGCAGTTCTCGAAACGTGAAAACCTGAAATACAAAAACAGCCGAAAACAGAAACTGGCACTGGGGTGCACTGGATTAGTAAGTTAGTCCAAATATGATCAAAAGTGTATCGAAGTGTATGAATATCATAGCAATATCACCCAAAAGTGGCATGGAGCAAGCAGAAATTATAGATACGTTTTGGTCGTATCACCAAGTACCACGACGACCATCGCTTGACAAGTTCGACTACCCTCGCCATGTACAATTACCGCCGACGTGAATAACTACTTCCACTACCGTCGCCGAGGACTCGTGTACAAGTACCGTCGTCGTGTACCCCTACTTCCACGACGCCCGTGAACGCCTACTTCCTCTACGAATGAGAACGACTACCTTCGAAAGAAACGAGTACCCTTCGGAAACGAGAACGTCTACTTCCCTCTACGACACGTGTACCACGACTCGCGAGAACGACTTCTTCCTCTACGACCCGTGTACCACTACGTCCCTCTACGACTTGAACCCCCTCCGAGAACGAACGCTTCGAAGGTATAACCCCGAGACGATGACCCGTGGTTGGATGTTGTGTTGTATGAAATGTTTGCCCTTGTGTGCTCCGTGCCCATTTCGTCCTTTTGTCATGTTCCTCGGTTGCCTCATCGCCGACCCGTGGGAAACCGGTGACGGGATCACCCCACCTTTCATCTTGTTCCGCTCGCTCACTCCACCTTTGCTTTTGCACCGGTCCCTCAACGAGTTATCGGAACCGATATGTTGCGTGGCATCATTTTCGGTTCGTTGCCGTGGCCCCCTTTTTCCTTCCACCACGGTGACAAATGCTTCTTATCTTCTTCTTGTCAACTTCTAATATAATTGCATAAAACTTGATCATGTCATCCGCATCATGTTAACAACCTTTGTATGTTTAATTGTTGTTGCTTTAATAATTGCTAAACATGCATATGGGGTTTTTCCCGGAATTGTTGTTGTTATTTTCCGGCCTCATTTAAAATGGCTAAATAGGTAGTTTGTTTTTGCTTCACCTCTTGCCATGTTAACAAACATTTTAATCTTGTCTTGTAAATAACGAGAGTCAACTAAATAAATAAAATGTGGTGTTTCGTCAATATGCAACTCGTTGCATATTGAGCTCCACTTAACTTGTAGTTTTGTTTGTGCACTTTGCCATGCCATGCATAATTAAACCTATCATGCATCATACTTGGATGTGCATCGTATGCCATGTCTATGCTTGTGTGTTTACCGAGTTGTTTGCTTCTTTCCGGTTGCTTCTCTTGATAGCTTCGGTTTCGTTCCGGAGTCGTGAGGATTCGCTCGACTACGTTGCTCCGTCTACTTCATGGATCTGTTCTTCTCCCTTGTGGAATCCCAGGCAAGATGATCATACCCTTGGATACCTTTACTACCATTGCCATGCTTAGTTGTCTCGATGCTATCGTTACATGTCGCGCTACCCATCTTTTATGTCAGCCTCTCCTTGTTGCCATGAAACCTCTAACCTTTGACACCTTCCTAGCAAAACCACTGTTTGGCTATGTTACCCGCTTGCTCAGCCCCTCTTATAGTGTTGTTAGTTGCAGGTGAAGATGAAGATCGTTCCAGGTGGGAACTTGTTGTTGTTATATCACAATATCTATAATTATTATTTAACACACCTATATACCGGGCATGGGTGGAAGGCTTGGCCTTTTGCTCGGTGTTTTGTTCCACTCATGCCACCTTAGGCACCGATAAACCGGCATTATGTTCCTTGATTTTGCGTTCCTTACACGATGGGTGGATGGGGACCCCTTGACAGTTCGACTTTGAATAAAACTCCTCCAGCAAGGCCCAACATTGGTTTTAATTTGCTCATAATAATAACTTACTTAAATAATTAAATTTGCATAGGGGGTCGCACCCTCGGGTTCTTAATTCTACATAGCAGGGGGGGCCAGTGCTGATGGTGTTGGTCCCAAACTAGAGCCACTTGCGGTACCACCCAGTTATCTGGGATCTTCGGTTACTGTACGTAGCGCTCATCCAGACGTGGCCTGAGACGAGATGCGCGCGGCTACCATCAGGGTGTCGGCATGCCGGGAGGTCTTGCTGGACTTGTTTTACCATTGTCGAAATGTCTTGTGCTACCGGGATGCCGAGCCTGATCGGATTTCCCTAAGATAAGGAGTGATGATATTATATTTATCACTTCAGCTAATCGTGAGAGCTTGTGATGGGCTAAGTTGGGACACCCCTGCAGGGTTATGATCTTTCGAAAGCCGTGCCTGCGGTTATGTGGCAGATTGGAATTTGTTAATGTCCGGTTGTAGAAAACTTGACAGAGGATCCGAAGTAAAACACACAACTGTGTGAGTAACCGTGACTGTCTCTTTTCACTTTGAGAAGAGAACACGGTGGGGTTATGTTTGACTCGTATGTAGTTTAGGATCTTTAGCGATCACTACTTTTGCGACCGTTTGCGTAGATGCTCATCTTATTCTGGTACTCGTAAGCTAGCCACCATATTATGCTTAGCCGCTGCTGCAACCTCACCACTTTACCTCTTCCTACCCATAAAGCTTTGCTAGTCTTGATACCCATGGTTATGGGATTGCTGAGTCCTCGTGGCTCACAGATACTACAACACCTGATGCAGGTTCAGCCGAGTATGATGCAGGAGCTGGTTCAAGTACTTCACCAGGAGCTCGATGAAGAGAGTGGCCGTATGCTTGTGTAGTTGTTCGACGATCAGTAGTGGTTTCTACTAGGTTTCGATCTAGACCTGTGGTTTTATGTTGTTTTTGGTATCTTTCTTTTGGATCTTCGCCCGTAGTCGGGTTGTGATGTTTTGAATGATGTTTGGCTTTTGTAATTTATTGTGTGAAGTGGCGAGTGTAAGCCAACTATCTCCTTTTGCAATTTAATCCCTCTTTTACATGAGTCGTGCAAAGATACCAAACTTGAGATCATTCTAGGATGGGCTTATACCTTTAAGTCGTGCCTCGACACGTAGGAGGTATAGTCCCATCCTGGGCATTACAAGTTGGTATTCAGAGCCTTCTCCGACCTAGAAGCCCCCACTGATTGATCGAATCGTTGACGGTTGAGTCTAGGCACACACTTGAAAATGTTTTGAGTCCTATATTTATATCAGAGAGTAGGATTTCTTTGCTTCTCATCCCTTTTCACTCTGGTAAGGACTCCTGACGATTACTCTTGCCTCTTCTACTTTCAAAAATGCACCAATTTTCTTTTTAGGATCACGCGAGTATTGTTTGGATTGTTCCGATGTCTTTGTGACGAGAACATTGTTCTCGATGCCTCCTGTCATTAGGGGTTGTGGCAGTGTCCCGGGGATTTGAGCTCCGAGGTGTTGTCGTCACAAATCCATCGCGGCAGTTCTAGAATACTTAAGACGGCCGACATCGAAAACTCTCCTATGTGGTTAGTGGCAAGATAACCCTGACATCACCCAGTACTGGGGAGGTAGTTCGGGAGTATTGCCATAGCTTGTATAGTGGATGCGTTTCGAAGGTCCAAGGTAAACGGTTTCCGAGAACAACTGGTTATGTGTTGAAGGATGGATACAGCTGGATGTAGGATTAGAGTTGAGTGCGCGGTGCTTCCCCTGTATCCCCAACACCTGATTGCATAACTGGAAACTTTCGGAAATTAATAGGTGGGTTCATCCAGTAGTTCTAGGCTTTCTTCCAACGGATGCACGATATGAAGTTTGGGGTTCTACATTGAGTGAAGTGGTTTTATGGGCTTGTTCCGATCGGGAGTTGCATCTTAAAGGGACCTTGGCTATGCTGATCCGGGGATTGCAAAACCCTTTTGTAACACGTTCCATGAGCTTTCAGCACGAACATGTCGAACGAAGCTTCTATTTTGTATTTGTTCTATCTATTCCTTGTTCCTTTTTATTTTAATTTTTCCTTCTCCCAAGTGGCTTCTCGACAAGTTGATGTACCTACGGAATTCATTCATTCAATTCTCTGTTCGGATAGATATGTTGCAACATAATCTTCTTCATAAACACATCTATCCTTTGTTTCGTTTTGATTCTGGTATTCGAGTTGCTTCGATGTCAAATGTTGATTCCATACCTTTCCTAATCGGTGTTCTCATATATCTATGGGAGTGCTAATTCTTCTTGACCATCGAGATTTTCATGTTAATCCTTTCCAACCGGTGTGTCTTCTCTTCAAGTTATTCCATACAGACGACGTTGAGAAATCGATGGTGTCTGTTCCATTCATCTCAAGTTGTCTTTGTTTCCCCACCCTCCCACCCTTCTTCTTCTCGGAGCAAGAAACTCTCAGATGAAGTATCCATTTTATTCATGTGATGTTTCTTCATTCTTTTCCTTCAATGTTCTTATCCGGTGATTCTCAGGAAGATGCTCAAGAGCTTCAAGTTCATCATTCTTTTGTTCTCAAATTCTGCCGGTGGGTATAAATTCAAGATTTCGGTGTTGATCTTATCATTTTCCTCATTTCACAATGTTTTCTTATTCCGGTGCACCAATTAATCATGCTCCTCTTGCTATTCATATCCGGAGTGCTAAAGATTCGTGTATTCCATTCTTAGTCCGTTCAAATTATTTTGAGGATTGTTATCTTACTCAAGCCATTTAGTTCAACCGGTGCAATATCTCTTAAGCAATCTTTTCAACGGTAATTTCTTTGAGTGGGCCCTAACCCACAGGTCTTTTCCCAGGATCTTACCTGACTCTTCTTTTTCGGAGTTACTCAAATTCTTTTCAAAGTGTGACGTAAGAATGATTCCCATCAGTCACATGCCTTCTCCAAGATAGTTTTCAAATTCTTTTCATGGTTGGTTAAACCTTCCATCTTTTATTCATTCCGGAGTGCTCAACAATTCTTATGGCATTTCTCGTCTTCATTCTCCACATTTGGAGACCGGAGAAGTGTTTCTCTTAAATCTTGGCCCTTCTCTTGAAGATTCGTGGTTCTAGCTTCACGTCATCCTCATTATTGTTCCGATTGTGAGGAATTCTTTTTATACCCGGCCGGAGCATTTCTTCAATCCTTTCCATTGTGATCCTCCGAAGGCCATCATTTCAGAATATTTCTTCGTTCTCAGTTTTCAACTTCGTCCTCCAAATATTCTTCATTTATGCCTCTTCGTTCGTCTCCATATTCTTACGGTGGTTCTTTCAAGTTACCCTTCCGTTGTTATCGTTTTAATTCATTTGTTCTTTTCACAATCCTACCGGTGGTTCGTTGAAGATTTACCCAAGATTGTGCTAGATCTCTCTTTAATTCTTTGCAACGAGAATAAATAGTATGCCAAATCCTTTGGTTGTCATCAATTTAAATTGGTGAAGGTTATGCATGACATAATTCTTATTCTTATTCCTTCAAGGTGATTTAATCCCTTCCTTCGGAGCTTGTTCATCATATCATATTCTCGGTTCTAAGTTGTTCATCTTGTTTTCCGGAGCTCCAAGTTATTCCAATTATATCTTTCCAAACCTCCATCTAATTCATCGCAGGCCTTGAATCTTATTCTTTCATGTTTCACGTCTCATGCTTCATTACCGGAGTTCTTCATGGTGGTTCATCATCATTTTATTCATCCTCGAAGTTTTCATCAAGATTCTTGTTGTAGCTCAAGCATTCTTCATCATGCATTCCAATTGCAATTCTTTCTACCTTATCGTTTGAGATGGTGGTATGTCATTTTTGACAATTTCCTTTTGTGTTTCATGATTCACAAGTTGTCAGGAATGAGATATTTAAACCATCATTTTCCTTGTTCAGCAGATCTTTTCAACTCTTCAATTATTCGTTGGAGTAATCTTGGGTTGTATTTCACTAAAAGCTTTCCCTAAGAATTGTTGCTATTATGGTGCTTATAAATGACCCAAGTTCTTCATTTATCCTTCCGGTGAAATAAGTTTTTCATCTCCTTGTTGATCTCAATCCAAGCAAATGTTTTCGTTAGTGGCTGGTTGTCACCTCTTAATTTTGAGACGTTTTCCATAAGCCCACATCAAGCTTATTCGTTTTCGTTGTTGATTTCCCAACAACTCCGTTCAACCTTTCTTCGTAAGGATGCTCTTTCATATTCAATTTTGAGAGAAGTTGTCATTTTCTTCTCCGTTCAATTCTTTCTTCGATCTATATGCTATTGAAAGCACATTTGCTCTCCGGGTGGTTTTGGTAATTAATGACAACATACTTTGTGGTTGGACTAATACTTTTATCAAGTATATTTCAGGAAACCCAATCACATTGGTATGGCAAGATGATTGAAGAAGTGCACCCCTCAAGTGCTAAGACAAGCATTGGCAAAAGCTCAAGACTCCATTTCTGGTTTAGTGATCAAAGATCACATTGAGTCCATAGGAAAAGCCAATACTATTAAAAGGGGATGAGGTTGTGTTAATGTTCTTGTTGCTCAAGTGCTTGGTGATCTAACTCCCTCAACTATCAGCACTATTCACTACTTAACACACACCCATAAGTAATCTCGGTCAAACCAACTCTGTCTCACCGAGATGAAGTTATCTCTACAAACCCTAACATCTCGGTCACACCGATTCTTTCAACTCAGTCCCACCGAGATGAACCACTTCTGCCATTTTCCAAACCCTAGAAAAATCGGTCTTACCGAGTTTGAGATCGGTCACACCGAAACTGAACTGCCAACCTTCTGTAACCACTTCACATCATATCGGAATATCCGAGTTTGCATTATCGGTCTCACCGAAATGGGCAAGGTTCTGCCTTGACTCAAATCGGTCGCACCGATAATTCATTTTCGGTCAAACCGATTCTGGCATGTTCCCACTCTTTCTCAAATCGGTCCAACCGAGTTTTCTTTCTCGGTCTCACCGAAAACTCCAACGTTCATATCAGATACACTTTCGGTCCCACCGAGATGGTATTTTCGGTCCCACCGAAAATCCCAACGTTCACTATATTTGAACTTTCGGTCTGACCGAGTTTTCACTTCGGTCTGACCGAGATTGGTCAAATGTGTGTGTAACGGTTGGATTTTGTGTGGAGGCTATATATACCCCTCCACCCCCTCCTCATTCGTGAGGAGAGCCATCAGAAAGTACTACCATTCCTACCATACACTTTCTGAGAAGTGAACCACCTACCCTTGTGTTGAGATCAAGCCATTCCATTCCTACCATATGAAACTTGATCTATAGCCTTCCCAAGTTGCTTTCCACTCAAACCTTTCTTCCACCACAGCCATATCAGTGAGGAGAGTTGAGTGTTGGGGAGTTTGTCATCTGAAGCACAAGAGCAAGGAGTTCATCATCATCAACACCGTCTATTACCTTTTGGGGGGTGGTGCCTCCTAGATTGGTTAGGTGTCGCTTGGGAGCCTCCGTCTTGATGATGTGGAGTTGAACCAAGAAGTTTGTAAGGGCAAGGAGATCGCCTACTTCGTGAAGATCTACCCCAAGTAAGGCTAGTCCTCCGTGGGCGTAGGCCGTGATGGAATAGACAAGGTTGCTTCTTCGTGGACCCTTCGTGGGTGGAGCCCTCCGTGGACTCGCGCAGCCGTTACCCTCCGTGGGTTGAAGTCTCCATCAACGTGGATGTACGATAGCACCACCTATCGGAACCACGACAAAAATCTCCGTGTCACCAAACTGCGTTTGATCTTCTCCACCTCTCTTTACTATATATGCAATTTACTTTCCGCTGCCCATACTCTAGAATTGCATGTGTAGTATGTTACTTGACTTGATCTTAATTGCAAATCTGCCTAAAACTTTGCACAACCAAAAGGCAGATTTTTTTTATCTTGTCAAGTAGTCTAATCACCCCCCCTCTAGACCTACTTCTTCGATCCTACAATTGGTATCAGAGCTTTGGTCTCCATTGCTTTGGTTTACACACCATTGGAGGAAGATGGACGTGTCTACGGATGGGAGTGTTAGCCATAGAGTGCCTGTTCTTGATGGAAGGTTTTATAACTCTTGGAGGGTTGAAATGCTTAGTATCTTTAAAATGTACAATTTGTGCAAATATATTAAGACCCCATATGTGCCTCCTGTTGATCCTTTGCACCCTACCATGGATGAAGAGCTTGATTTGCTTCGTAACCTTAGAACTGTGAATCTTATCATTAGAGGGTTACCTGATGACTTGCTTAATCTTGTTACAAATTTTGAGTGTGCCTATGCTATGTGGAAATTCTTGGAAGAACTTTATCCGGACTACTCTATGAGAGGTCTTGATGAAATTCTACACAAGACTATTGAATTTGATAGGTTGCACCCCAATGATCCTAACTTTGATAAATGCTTCTTTGAGCTTCGTGATCTTATGAAAAAGAAGGGTGATCCCGGTCTTATCAATATTAGAGTTAGAAATGCTCTTGCATTGCATTCCGAAGATTATTATTCCATTGACCAAACTAATGCAAATACTTATCAAATTGACCTAGGTGTTGATGATGAACAATCTATGGGTCAATATGATGATGAGCATGAGCATGATGATGATTACTCCGATTCGGACACCGAGCTAGACAAGGTCATGAAGAGTCTCAATCTCATGGCAAATCTGAGAGACTACATGTCCGGCGGAAAAGAGTGGATTCTTGATAGTGGATGCACCGATCACATGACCGGAGATAAAGACATGTTTCGAGAGCTTGCAAAGAACGATGGCCCACGCAAGTATGTGACTTTTGGAGACAACTCCAAGGGTAAGGTACTTGGCCTTGGTAAGGTGGCCATATCTCATGATAGCTCAATTCAAAATGTCATGCTTGTAGAATCTCTTGGATACAATTTACTTTCCGTGTCTAGATTAGCTGACTTTGGATTCAATGTGCTATTCACCAAAGTAGATTGCCAAGTCTTTCGTCGTGATAATCAAAACATGGCTTTTACTGGTATTCGTAGAGGTGATCTATATATTGTTGATTTCACTAAGAAAGCCCAACCTAGAGCTTGTTTCATTGCTAAATCCTCTAAAGGTTGGTTGTGGCATAGAAGGCTAGGACATGTTGGTATGCGTAATCTAGACAAGCTGATCAAAGGTGATCATATTCTTGGTGTTAAAGATGTTTTCTTTGACAAAGATAGACTTTGTAGTGCCTGTCAAGCAGGAAAACAAGTTGGTGGAAGTCATCCCGTGAAAAACATCATGACCACAAGGAGACCGCTTGAGCTTCTTCATATGGATCTCTTCGGTCCCAATGCTTACAAAAGCCTTGGTGGTAACTCCTTTGGTCTAGTTATAGTTGATGATTAT
The DNA here is from genome assembly GCA_902687465.1 of Secale cereale. Taxonomy (NCBI): domain Eukaryota; kingdom Viridiplantae; phylum Streptophyta; class Magnoliopsida; order Poales; family Poaceae; genus Secale; species Secale cereale. Next base: position 387,219,916 of record LR738713.1, on the reverse strand, counting down.
TCCAGATTTACGTGGGTATTTTTCCTTGATGATAAATCGCAGGTTCAGAGGATCTTCAAGACCTTTGCCAAAAAGGCCCAAAATCAATTTGAGGTGAAGATCAAGAAAGTTCGGAGTGACAATGGAACGGAGTTCAAGAACGCCAATGTAGACTCTTTTCTCGATGAGGAAGGAATTCTACATGAGTTCTCGGCTACGTACACGCCTCAACAGAATGGAGTTGTTGAGAGGAAGAACCGAACGCTCATAGAGATGGCAAGAACGATGCTTGATGAATACAAGACACCGAAACATTTTTGGGGAGAAGCGGTCGAGACAGCTTGTCATGCTATCAACAGGCTTTATCTTCATAAGCTCCTCGGCAAGACATCATACGAGCTTCTCACCGGTAACAAACCCCAAGTGGGATACTTTCGTGTCTTTGGTTCAAAATGCTATATCCTTGATAAGCATCGTCGGTCTAAATTTGCTCCTAAATCTCATGAAGGCTTTCTTCTTGGTTATGGATCAAACTCCCACACCTACCGTGTCTACAATAATTTCACCCGAAAGGTTGAAGAGACGGTAGACGTGAAGTTTGATGAATCTAATGGCTCGCAAGTAGAGCAAATGCCTATTGATGTAGGAGACAAGGACCCATCGGAAGCAATCCAAGATTTATCTATTGGAAAGATCCGTCCCATGGAAGTGAAGGAGAGTACCTCATCTACATATGTAGAGCCACCTACCTCACAGAGAGATGAACCTCAAGGCAACATGGAGGCCTCCACAAGTGGAACTCATCAAGATGAGGAGATGCAACAAGAAGATCCACCACAACCTCCTTCTCCACCACCTCAAGACAACACCAACAACAATGAAGAAGAAGAAGAAGAAGATGAAGATGATGAGGAAGCTGAGCCACAACATCAACAAAAGCTATCCCGAGTTCGAGCAAGAGTCAAGAAGAATCATCCCGTGGAACAAATGATGAACGACATCAACTCCGGGAGAATTACTCGCTCTAAAACTCGCTTAGCTAACTTTTGTGAGCATTACTCATTTATCTCTAGTATTGAACCTATGAAGGTAGAAGAAGCACTTGATGACCCGGATTGGGTGAACGCTATGCACGAAGAACTACACAACTTCGAGAGGAACAAGGTGTGGACTTTGGTAGAGAAGCCCAACGATGATCAAAACATCATTGGAACCAAATGGGTGTTTCGCAACAAGCAAGATGAACATGGACAAGTCATCCGCAACAAGGCTCGTCTCGTAGCTCAAGGTTACACACAAGTCGAAGGTATGGACTATGGTGAGACCTATGCCCCCGTTGCTAGACTTGAGTCCATTCGCATTCTTCTTGCTTATGCCAATCACCATGATATTACTCTCTATCAAATGGATATCAAAAGTGCTTTCCTAAATGGTGAAATTGAGGAGGAAGTATTCGTTAAACAACCTCCCGGATTTGTGAATCCCAAAAAGCCTAATCATGTTTACAAGTTGCATAAATCTCTTTATGGTCTTAAACAAGCCCCTAGAGCTTGGTACAAATGCTTAACTAGCTTTCTTCTTGAAAAAGGGTTTGAGATTGGAAAGATAGACTCAACGCTGTTCACGAAAAGGGTTAATGGTGAACTATTTGTGTGCCAAATATATGTTGATGATATTATCTTTGGTTCAACTAACCCCCATTTTAGCAAGAAGTTTGGACAGCTCATGTCGGAGAAGTATGAAATGTCCATGATGTGTGAACTCAAATTCTTCCTTGGGTTGCAAATCAAGCAATCTAAGGAGGGTACTTTTGTCTCGCAAACAAAGTACACCAAGGATCTCTTCAAGAAGTTCAACATGCAAGAAAGCAAAGGTATGAGTACCCCCATGCCTACTAGTGGACATAATGACTTGACAAAAGATGGAGAACCCGTTGATCAAAGGGTTTATCGCTCTATGATTGGTTCTCTACTATATCTTTGTGCTTCTCGTCCTGACATAATGTTAAGTGTATGCATGTGTGCGCGATATCAAGCAGCCCCGAAAGAATGTCATCTTAAAGCTGTTAAAAGGATAGTGAGATACTTGATACACACACCAAACTTTGGCATTTGGTATCCTAAGAGAGCTTCTTTCGATCTTGTTGGCTATTCCGACTCGGACTATGCCGGTGACAAGGTTGATAGAAAGTCAACTTCGGGTACATGTCAATTCCTTGGTCGATCCCTTGTATCTTGGTCCTCCAAGAAACAAAATTCGGTATCTTTATCCACTGCCGAAGCAGAATATATTGCTGCTGGTTCGTGTTGTGCTCAATTGCTATGGATGACACAAACACTTAAAGATTATGGGATACATGTGAGACGTGTTCCCTTGCTTTGTGACAATGAGAGTGCAATCAAGATTGGACACAATCCTGTGCAACACTCTCGAACAAAGCATATTGAAGTTCGTCACCATTTTATTCGTGATCATATTGCCAAGGGTGATATTAATCTTAAGCATGTTCGTACTGACAAACAACTTGCTGATATCTTTACAAAACCTCTTGATGAGAAAGTGTTTTGTCGCTTGAGGAGTGAGTTGAACATCATTGATGCTTCAAACTTGGAGTAAGAACTCCATTGATGCATGCAAGGCATGAGCCTCTTGACTAATCCTTGATATTTCTCTTATGATGATGATCATATGTCTTGGACACATTTGCCTCCTTGTATTGCATCTAACTCTTTGCAGGTACTTGGATGATCTACATTCCACAAGATTACCACACACTCAAATCATGAGTAATCTTGTCATTGACCAAGTATCTAGCCCTTTGGGATGTTGAGTTCAAGGAACAAAATTCCACATATCCTTTTTGACATCTTATACATCTAGTATTTCACTCTTGTCATCTTGGATATCCTCGAGTATTTCCTTGCTTGCCTAACCCATGTAGGAAGATGAACTATACAAGTAGAAATGGCGCTCCAACTTCACATTCAATGAGCACCTACATCAAGTCTACCTACATGAGTAAAGCAACAATAAGCCCAAGGTATGTTCTTCACATCTTTAAGAAGCTTTACTCAAAGTCATGAGTACAAGCAGCTTCATAAGATGTGATCACATCAAATGCTTAATCGAAAAATGGCAACCCCATTTTGAGCTTAAACGATGAGTATGACCTATGATCAAATGTCCTCATTTGACTCCTAAGTCAATATACTCAAACATAGGTGACTTTGTCGCCGACCTTTATCTAGATGAAGTACATATGCTGTTGGAGTTTTTCTGTTTTCTCTTATGTTCTCTCTTTAAAAAAAAAACTTCATCTAGGAATCTTTTTATTTCTTTTTTATTTCTTTGTGAATATCCTTCTGGAAATCTTTTTTTTGGCTCTGATCAATTCCCTGAAAATCATTTACAAATTCATTGCAAATCCTTTGAAACATCCCTCGCAGAGTGAGCTGGATTATTTCTGTGTTTCCTTGGATTTATCTTCCAGGACATCACCTTCTGCAGCTCCACTCAGACTTAAATCCTAAAGAGGGAGAGGACTCAAATTTGGACTCAAATTGTTTCTCTATGAATGTTCTTGTTTGTCCCGTTGTGATTCTTAAGGATCCCATTTCTTTCTTTCTTTCTTTCTTTCTTTCTTTCTTTCCATCTTTCCTGTCCTACCTAGTTTACTGTCCTTTTCGGCACTTGATGTCAAAGGGGGAGAGAACTTAGGGGAAGTAGGGGGAGTAGGGGAGAAGAGAAGACTTAAGGGAAGAAGAAAAGCAATCTTATCTTAAGGGGGAGAGAATCACATCAAAGCTTTGTCATGTTTTACATTGGACATTACAATTGGCATCTTTCTTTTGATTTTGCTTTTTACATCACACCCCTTGTTCTCACAATTGGTATCTCATGGAATCTTTTAGCTTAAGGGGAGAAGACCTAGAGGAATCGTCACAATTGATATCCTATGAAAAGCAAAATCTCTCTGAGTTCATTGAAAATCTTTTAGCTTCGGAGACATGTTTGCTGATTCAAGCCTGTGCTCAATATGAGACACTCTTTATACATGTCCTCCCGGGCTTGGTACTCTTGATGTTCTTGCAGTCGGTTGAAGGAATACTCTTGTGTTATCTAACCTTGTTTTCTCAAGTTTATCCCTTCAGGTACAAGTGCCAAGGAACCTCAAGGTAAGTATATGCATCTTGCAGAATGTGCATGATGGTGACTTGCTTGTAAATACTTGTTTGCAAGAAATCACCATGCACATATGCATTATTACTCACTTCCTTTTCTTCTGCTCTGATGCATATAGCCAAGCTGCATGTAGCACATCTTGCTTATCTCTCTTGTGTGCTTGTGGTAGTCCAAAACCATAATATATGAAAATCTTGCACACTTGTAGGGGGAGCCTGTGTACTACATGCTTGTCAAAGCTTTCATGATAATTCTGTCTTTCTTTCAATAAGCTTTGATGTTTTGTTTAAGTATAATTTTAGTGTGTTGCCATCAATTACCAAAAAGGGGGAGATTGAAAGCACATTTGCTCTCCGGGTGGTTTTGGTAATTAATGACAACATACTTTGTGGTTGGACTAATACTTTTATCAAGTATATTTCAGGAAACCCAATCACATTGGTATGGCAAGATGATTGAAGAAGTGGACCCCTCAAGTGCTAAGACAAGCATTGGCAAAAGCTCAAGACTCCATTTCTGGTTTAGTGATCAAAGATCACATTGAGTCCATAGGAAAAGCCAATACTATTAAAAGGGGATGAGGTTGTGTTAATGTTCTTGTTGCTCAAGTGCTTGGTGATCTAACTCCCTCAACTATCAGCACTATTCACTACTTAACACACACCCATAAGTAATCTCGGTCAAACCAACTCTGTCTCACCGAGATGAAGTTATCTCTACAAACCCTAACATCTCGGTCACACCGATTCTTTCAACTCAGTCCCACCGAGATGAACCACTTCTGCCATTTTCCAAACCCTAGAAAAATCGGTCTTACCGAGTTTGAGATCGGTCACACCGAAACTGAACTGCCAACCTTCTGTAACCACTTCACATCATATCGGAATATCCGAGTTTGCATTATCGGTCTCACCGAAATGGGCAAGGTTCTGCCTTGACTCAAATCGGTCGCACCGATAATTCATTTTCGGTCAAACCGATTCTGGCATGTTCCCACTCTTTCTCAAATCGGTCCAACCGAGTTTTCTTTCTCGGTCTCACCGAAAACTCCAACGTTCATATCAGATACACTTTCGGTCCCACCGAGATGGTATTTTCGGTCCCACCGAAAATCCCAACGTTCACTATATTTGAACTTTCGGTCTGACCGAGTTTTCACTTCGGTCTGACCGAGATTGGTCAAATGTGTGTGTAACGGTTGGATTTTGTGTGGAGGCTATATATACCCCTCCACCCCCTCCTCATTCGTGAGGAGAGCCATCAGAAAGTACTACCATTCCTACCATACACGTTCTGAGAAGTGAACCACCTACCCTTGTGTTGAGATCAAGCCATTCCATTCCTACCATATGAAACTTGATCTCTAGCCTTCCCAAGTTGCTTTCCACTCAAACCTTTCTTTCACCACAGCCATATCAGTGAGGAGAGTTGAGTGTTGGGGAGTTTGTCATCTGAAGCACAAGAGCAAGGAGTTCATCATCATCAACACCGTCTATTACCTTTTGGGGGGTGGTGCCTCCTAGATTGGTTAGGTGTCGCTTGGGAGCCTCCGTCTTGATGATGTGGAGTTGAACCAAGAAGTTTGTAAGGGCAAGGAGATCGCCTACTTCGTGAAGATCTACCCCAAGTAAGGCTAGTCCTCCGTGGGCGTAGGCCGTGATGGAATAGACAAGGTTGCTTCTTCGTGGACCCTTCGTGGGTGGAGCCCTCCGTGGACTCGCGCAGCCGTTACCCTCCGTGGGTTGAAGTCTCCATCAACGTGGATGTACGATAGCACCACCTATCGGAACCACGACAAAAATCTCCGTGTCACCAAACTGCGTTTGATCTTCTCCACCTCTCTTTACTATATATGCAATTTACTTTCCGCTGCCCATACTCTAGAATTGCATGTGTAGTATGTTACTTGACTTGATCTTAATTGCAAAACTGCCTAAAACTTTGCACAACCAAAAGGCAGATTTTTTTTATCTTGTCAAGTAGTCTAATCACCCCCCCTCTAGACCTACTTCTTCGATCCTACAGCTATTCTTTCATTCCGGAGGCATTGTGATGTTGATCTCTCCAAACCATCATCTCGTTTTTATCAAGATCATATTCTCCCTTGCTTGTCTTTTTAACCGGAGTGTTGTGTCCTCCATTCAATTTCTCTCATCTTATCAAGTTTTGCCTCTCTTTTCAACCGGAGTGCTGTCTGAATCCTTCTTACCTCTTTTGCCATTCTTTCAATTGTTTCAGAGGCTGTGTGTTGTTGTTTTAATCAAGTATCTTTCCATCTTCTCAAGTTCTTGTTAATTCCTTCCATTTTCAGACGGAGTGTTGCCCAAATTCTGGCATTCTTATTCCTTGGCTATACCGTGGCAGTTTCATATTCTTTTGGTTCGTGAGCTCTTGTTTCATGTCTTTCAACCTTCAAGGTTCTCGTAATGTCCCTTGTTCCTCATTTTACCGGAGTGCTCTTAACTTCGTTAATCTCTGTTGTATTCTTCTTTCATTTTGCTCAACCTCTCAAGGTTCTTTGGTTTCACTCATCTGTCAAAGAAGCAACTTGTTTTTACCTCTTCCTTTCCCGTTTTATCCGGTGCCATCTCTAGGATCTCGGGTCGAGATCCTCTGTTAGTGTGGGAGAGTTGTGACGCCCGAAGACCGACGTTCCAGAAGATTCCAGAAGATTCCAGATGTTCCGGGTTTTCTCGTGTGTTTCTTTTGTGCTTGCTTTATTTATTTTGCATTGCATCATGTCATCATGTCATCATGCCTTCATGTCATATTTTTTTGCATCTCAACTTAAATAAATTGTGTGGACCTTCGGTCCATTTAAATCGAGGGAAGAATGTTATCTCTTTATAACATATAAAAGCCTCTCAATATTATTAGGGAGCTATATTAAATATTCCATTCGTTGGAATTAACCCAACACACTTGCATATTTTTTCTCCATGCCTCTTAATTCTAGTTTCACCGTCAAAAACCTTCCTTATTTTCTTTTCCCGTTTTTCGAGGTCCTTCCAAAAACCCTCCAGCCATTTTAATTAAATTCCTCACATTTTTGTGAGTCCAAGGAATTTTACCCTATGCCCTAAGCCTTTTCCTAACTTCTTTTTTCTTTCTTTTCCTCTTGTGGTTTGCTGTTTTTATTTGGAAAACAGCTTGGTAATAATCAGCAAGAGCAGCCCAAAACTCCCTCCAGCCTTCAGGCCCATCTCCTCCCTAGGCGCGGCCCAGGCCTCCCCAGGCCCAACCGCAGCGCTCACCTAACCCTAGCCTTCGCACCCCCTCGCTCCTCCTTTCCTCCCCCCGTGCCGCCAGGGTCGCTCGACCGAGCCTTTCCCTCGCATCGCTCCTCATCCCCCCCGATTCCCCCATCGATCTCCTCCCGAGCCCCTCGCGCGCCCGATTCCCTCGTAGCTCTGTTCGACCCCGCAGCGGTCACGCCCTTCGCCTGCAGCGCCGAGACCCCGCAGCCTTCGCGCCCCCTGTCTTCCGGCCTCTTCCTGTCCCTCAGGCTCCCCCCCCGCGCCAAGCAGCGCCCGTTCCCCGCGCCAAGCAGCGCTCGTTCCCAGCGCCGAGCGATGGCGTCCGCGGCCTCCCTCCTCGAAGCTGGACCTCTGCAGCGCCGCAGCGCCCCGTCCTCCTGCGGCCACCGTGGCCAGCCTCTCTCCACCGCAGCGCCGCCTCGCCATCGCCTGCAGCACCGACGCGCCTCCGGTCTCCTCCTCCCCATCCAGGAGCTGCGCCAAGGCTAGCGCCCCTGCCTCCTCGGTGGACTCGACCCGCAAGGCCCTGCGCCACCTCGTGAGGGGAGGAGCCCCCTCGTGCAGCCCCAGGCCGCCGCGCCTCTGCCTTCTCACCAGCGCCCCGGCGCACCTCTGCTCTGCCGCTGCCATGGCCTTCGGTGCACCTTGCTGTTGTTTTTTTTCCTTTGTTGTGAAGACCGCAGCCGCAAGACCGAGATGGTGCCAAGTACCTCGTCGACCCGTGAGCGACTCCGTCGACCCTCGATGGACCCCAAGACCGTCGAGTACATCCGGAATCGCCAAGGACTGCAAGTACCAAGACGACCCCAAACATCTACGAACGAGAACGTCTACCGTCGCCAAGACCCACAGACGCCAAGTACCACGACGACCATCGCTTGACAAGTTCGACTACCCTCGCCATGTACAACTACCGCCGACATGAATAACTACTTCCACTACCGTCGCCGGGGACTCGTGTACAAGTACCGTCGTCGTGTACCCCTACTTCCACGACGCCCGTGAACGCCTACTTCCTCTACGAATGAGAACGACTACCTTCGGAAGAAACGAGTACCCTTCGGAAACGAGAACGTCTACTTCCCTCTATGACACGTGTACCACGACTCGCGAGAACGACTTCTTCTTCTACGACCCGTGTACCACTACGTCCCTCTACGACTCGAACCCCCTCCAAGAACGAACGCTTCGAAGGTATAACCCCGAGACGATGACCCGTGGTTGGATGTTGTGCTGTATGAAATGTTTGCCCTTGTGTGCTCCGTGCCCGTTTCGTCCTTTTGTCATGTTCCTCGGTTGCCTCGTCGCCGACCCATGGGAACCCGGTGACGGGATCACCCCACCTTTCATCTTGTTCCGCTCGCACACTTTACCTTTGCTTTTGCACCGGTCCCTCAACGAGTTATCGGAACCGATATGTTGCGTGGCATCATTTTCGGTTCGTTGCCGTGGCCCCCTTTTTCCTTCCACCACGGTGACAAATGCTTCTTATCTTCTTCTTGTCAACTTTTAATATAATTGCATAAAACTTGATCATGTCATCCGCATCATGTTAACAACCTTTGTATGTTCAATTGTTGTTGCTTTAATAATTGCTAAACATGCATATGGGTTTTTTCCCGGAATTGTTGTTGTTATTTTCCGGCCTCATTTAAAATGGCTAAATAGGTAGTTTGTTTTTGCTTCACCTCTTGCCATGTTAACAAACATTTTAATCTTGTCTTGTAAATAACGAGAGTCAACTAAATAAATAAAATGTGGTGTTTTGTCAATATGCAACTCGTTGCATATTGAGCTCCACTTAACTTGTAGTTTTGTTTGTGCACTTTGCCATGCCATGCATAATTAAACCTATCACGCATCATACTTGGATGTGCATCGTATGCCATGTCTATGCTTGTGTGTTTACCGAGTTGTTTGCTTCTTTCCGGTTGCTTCTCTTGATAGCATCGGTTTCGTTCCGGAGTTGTGAGGATTCGCTCGACTACGTTGCTCCGTCTACTTCATGGATCCGTTCTTCTCCCTTGTGGAATCCCAGGCAAGATGATCATACCCTTGGATACCTTTACTACCATTGCCATGCTTAGTTGTCTCGATGCTATCGTTACATGTCGCGCTACCCATCTTTTATGTCAGCCTCTCCTTGTTGCCATGAAACCTCTAACCTTTGACACCTTCCTAGCAAAACCACTGTTTGGCTATGTTACCCGCTTGCTCAGCCCCTCTTATAGCGTTGTTAGTTGCAGGTGAAGATGAAGATCGTTCCAGGTGGGAAGTTGTTGTTGTTATATCACAATATCTATAATTATTATTTCACACACCTATATACCGGGCATGGGTGGAAGGCTTGGCCTTTTGCTCGGTGTTTTGTTCCACTCATGCCACCTTAGGCGCCGATAAACCGGCATTATGTTCCTTGATTTTGCGTTCCTTTCACGATGGGTGGATGGGGACCCCTTGACAGTCCGACTTTGAATAAAACTCCTCCAGCAAGGCCCAACATTGGTTTTAATTTGCTCATAATAATAACTTACTTAAATAATTAAATTTGCATAGGGGGTCGCGCCTTCGGGTTCTTAATTCTACATAGCAGGGGGGGCCAGTGCTGATGGTGTTGGTCCCAAACTAGAGCCACTTGCGGTACCACCCAGTTATCTGGGATCTTCGGTTACTGTACGTAGCGCTCATCCGGACGTGGCCTGAGACGAGATGCGCGCGGCTACCATCAGGGTGTCGGCACGCCGGGAGGTCTTGCTGGACTTGTTTTACCATTGTCGAAATGTCTTGTGCTACCGGGATGCCGAGCCTGATCGGGTTTCCCTAAGATAAGGAGTGATGATATTATATTTATCACTTCAGCTAATCGTGAGAGCTTGTGATGGGCTAAGTTGGGACACCCCTGCAGGGTTATGATCTTTCGAAAGCCGTGCCCGCGGTTATGTGGCAGATTGGAATTTGTTAATGTCCGGTTGTAGAAAACTTGACAGAGGATCGGAAGTAAAAAACACAACTGTGTGAGTAACCGTGACTGTCTCTTTTCACTTTGAGAAGAGAACACGGTGGGGTTATGTTTGACTCGTATGTAGTTTAGGATCTTTAGCGATCACTACTTTTGCGACCATTTGCGTAGATGCTCATCTTATTCTGGTACTCGTAAGCTATCCACCATATTATGCTTAGCCGCTGCTGCAGCCTCACCACTTTACCTCTTCCTACCCATAAAGCTTTGCTAGTCTTGATACCAATGGTTATGGGATTGCTGAGTCCTCGTGGCTCACAGATACTACAACACCTGATGCAGGTTCAGCCGAGTATGATGCAGGAGCTGGTTCAAGTACTTCACCAGGAGCTCGATGAAGAGAGTGGTCGTATGCTTGTGTAGTTGTTCGACGATCAGTAGTGGTTTCTACTAGGTTTCGATCTAGACCTGTGGTTTTATGTTGTTTTTGGTATCTTTCTTTTGGATCTTCGCCCGTAGTCGGGTTGTGATGTTTTGAATGATGTTTGGCTTATGTAATGTATTGTGTGAAGTGGCGAGTGTAAGCCAACTATCTCCTTTTGCAATTTAATCCCTCTTTTACATGAGTCGTGCAAAGATACCAAACTTGAGATCATTCTAGGATGGGCTTATACCTTTAAGTCGTGCCTCGACACGTAGGAGGTATAGTCCCATCCTGGGCATTACACTATTCTTCTTTGTTTGACTTCGAACCCGAGAAAGAACTTCAACTCTCCCATCATGGACATCTCAAACTCCGCGGTCATTAGTGCGGCAAACTCATCATTTAAAGCTTTGTTAGGAGAACCAAACACAATATCATCAACATATAGTTGGCATACAAATGACTCCCCTTTGACCTTCTTAGTAAAAAGAGTGGGGTCGATTTTCCCAATTTCAAACCCACGATCTTGCAACAACTCGATAAGATGCTCATGCCACACACGTGGGGCTTCTTTAACGATATAGAGCGCCTTATCAAGTTGATACACATGATTGGGGAACTTAGGATCCTCAAACCCCGGCGGTTGTTTGACATACACCAACTCATTAAGAGGACAATTAAGAAAGGCACTCTTTGAAGGAAATATGCCCTAGAGGCAATAATAAAGATGTTATTTGTATTTCCTTATATCATGATAAATGTCTTTTATTCATGCTAGAATTGTATTAACCGGAAACTTAGTACATGTGTGAATACATAGACAAAACAGTATGTCCCTAGTATGCCTCTACTAGACTAGCTCATTGATCAAAGATGGTTATGTTTCCTAGCCATAGACATGAGTTGTCATTTGATCAACGAGATCACATCATTAGGATAATGATGTGATGGACTAGACCCCTTTCGTTAGCTAGCACTATGATCGTTTAGTTTTACTGCTATTGCTATCTTCATGACTTATACATGTTCCTATGACTATGAGATTATGCAACTCCCGAATACTAGAGGAACACCTTGTGTGCTATCAAACGTCACAACATAACTGGGTGATTATAAAGATGCTCTACAGGTGTCTCCGAAAGTGTTCATGGTGTTGGCATAGATCAAGAATAGGATTTGTCACTCCGAGTGTCGGAGAGGTATCTATAGGCCCTCTCGGTAATACACATCATAATAAGCCTTGCAAGAAAATGACTAATGAGTTAGTCACGAGATGATGTATTACGGAACGAGTAAAGAGACTTGCTGGTAACGGGATTGCACTAGGTATTGAGATACCGATGATCGAATCTCGGGCAAGTAACATACCGATGACAAAGGGAACAACGTATGTTGTTATGCGGTGTGGGGACCCTGACTTAGGAGTCGAGATCACCGAATGCACGTGTACAGTGATCCCAGAGATCAATGCTCACTGAACACACAGAAGCTGAATAACAAGAGTCTTACATCCATACATACCGTCTTACACAAATTATGGCCATTATGGCCAAGTCTTACATAGATAAAGCCTCAAGGGCTGAATAGCAAATAACTCGAATAGCGGAAGTCTTCGATGATAAGTAGAACCCATGTCATCTGCCTTAACCCTACAGGCATTCTGACTGGGATAGCGTCCTAGTTCGCATGTTCGTCTCCATAGAGTTCTTCTTCATATTCCTGCTCCTCCATGCCTGGCCAATTAAATAACCAGTGGCAAGCCAATGAGTACTTTGAATGTACTCGCAAGCAACCCATGATTTGGTTCAAGTAATAATGCAATTGAACAACAATGAGCAATCTAGCTACGAGCTAGAATAAATGTTCTGCCATCAAGTATGTGCATCGATAACTTCACGTAACCTTGAAGACAGGTTACCGATATCAACATGAATAGAATTCAGCTCAACGAGTCAAGTCACCACCTTGACTCATCACACACACATACTTTCTCCCATGTAGTAAAATTCTTGACATAGTTTAAGTAGCACCACCTAACTGTCCATGACCGTGGACACGGCTATTCAAATAGTTTTACACTCTGCAGATGTTGCGCACTTTACCCACAAGATCCGGGAAGCTTTCGTGTCACCCACGATCCCGCAGTACCTCAAGTACTCGGGGGAAGCACCCGGTCATTATCTTTCCTTAGACGACACTAACATAGGGTCCACTCGTTGTTGCACAGCCCTCGAGTACAAACAATAGATCATGGGACTTGCCCTATTTTCAATGTCACGTGTACACGAAGGGACCAATGGTGTGTCCGGTGCCCTGTGAAAACAGTCATGGTCGCCTATCCGAGCACGACCCCGTCCCGGGAAAGACCTCAAGTCTTCCCGTCACTAGTAATGTGGGCACCATGCTAGTATCGGCCTAAGTTATCAATAATGCCCCGTCCCATAAGGGGTAGAGTGGTTGCACATGTTTGGTTGGGACTGTAGTCACACATAAATCTATTCCATCATTTCACCCATGCACAAGATCTTTATCGGCACATCACTTCTTTCTCAAGTGATGACCTAACTCAACATCACCCTCAGGCATTAGGGGCACCCGATGGGTTTTTTTTTGAAAAGAATGCATCCACAAAGGTTTCATGGCACAAACATGCATCACTAAGCATCACTACTAACCATTAGCATTGCATCTAAGCACTTAGCAAGATCATGAATAAGTCATGCATCATGTGATGGTTCTCAACTAGGTCACCACCGTAACTCTTATCATCATGCATTCGGAAACAAACGGGTTCCGAAGAACACAAGGGTATCATGGTCAAAGGGCTGCTTGCCTGGATTGGCTTGGTCTTCAAAGTCTTCAAATCCTTCCCCTCCTTCTTCTTCAGCAACCTCGTCAAATACGGTATCTAATCGTCGCAAAATAACAACGGGAAAATAAGACCACAATAAAAACAGAAAAATCAAAGTGCTCAGAAAAATGTCAACTTATTTTTGTTAAATACTAGAGAGAAAACTAAGATTGCAAAAATTCTTAGTTTGAGTTTTGGAGTGGTAGAATGGAGTACAAGAATATTTGAACCGAAGTTTTAATGTTCAAATATGAATTTAAATTTGAACAGAACAGAAAAGGTCCATGGACATGTGTGAAAGTGACACCATTAAATAGGTTGGATTTTTACAAGTTTTTAGGAACTGGAATTAATTCATTTGGACATACAATTAATTCTATGGAATTATTTGAAATTCCACAGAAAAGAAAAATGGAAAAAGGCTCTGTCGTGCTCGGCGATATGGTGCACGGCGGGGCAAACTGAGGGCACGATCGTGCTCAGGGAGGAGTCGCGGTTCTAGTGGTGCTGGAGTTGGCCGCCGGAGGGGCCAGGTTCGTCGGCGGCGAGGTGGAACGGCGGCGGAGCGTCGGGAGGGTCCTGATTGGCTTACTCCGGGCTGCAACAAGAGGGGGAGAAGGAGGGGAATGGGTCAGTGAGGTCCGGAGGCTCCAGATCGAGCACGGGCTGGGGTGGAGGGAGGCTGTACCATGAGATCACCGGTCGCCCGCGGCGGCGGAACTCCGGTTGATCTCGTGCACAGAGGCCCTTCGAGGGCGAGTGGGTGGTGCTGGTGTGCTTCTGAGGGTATGGGGAGGAGATGGGTGCCAGTGGAGAGGCCCGGGGCATGCTTATATAGCCGGGCCCCGGTCCACCATGGACTCGTGCGCCAGCGAGGTTACGGGCGAGGCCAGAGGCCGTGCAGGCACTTGTGATCGAGTCGGGGCCGTTCGTGGATGAGGTCTACGCCTAGGGGAGGGAAGAGGAGGAGCGGGGAAGCATCCAGAGAGCTCGCGCGTGTGAGGCCAGAGGTTGGATCTCGTGGGCGGCCGGCGCGCGTGCGAGGGCGTCCACTAGAGGGAGAAGGAGGAGGGGGACAGCGCCGGGGGGAGATGCCGACGCCGAGGCGCATCGATTGGCGCGAGGGGGGAGCACGAGGTGGTAGGAGGCGATGGATTGGGCGAGGCTACAGTGCGGATGCGCACTGTGGCGCGCTCTGGAGCATGCTAATTGCATGCCATGGCATGCCGTTGGCTCACTGGTCGTGTCCGGGGGGTCCAGCACGAAGTAAACAACCCAGTTGTGGCTTTGGATGCCTTGGATGCTCACTGAGAGAGGAGGGAAGCTAGTAGATGGGTAGAACTGGGCTGTCCAGCAAGGTAATTTAGGGTTTTCACCCTTCAATCATGGTGCTCTGGTCCTGGGGAAGTTACTGGAGGTAGAATGTAACTAGGTGAGGCTGTGGTAGAAAGTTGAAGCAAAAGTAAATAGTAAAAGAGGTCAAGATGACGGTTTTGGTAAAATGGCAGAAGGTGTTTGATCAAGTTTTGGGCAAGCAAATGATCTCCACTAGCCATGGCACTTAACAGGATTAAATGGCATATGGAAATAGGGTGTTTCACCAAATTTGGGCTTGTTTGAAGAAACTTGCCAATGTAACTGTGGTGAACGCTAGAAATCAACAGAAATGGTTTCACCATGTTTAAGTCAAGCTAATCATCTCCCCTTGATGCACTACTTGGTGTAGTTTCATCATTTGGGGTTATGATCATGCTCACAAAGTTTGAAGCTCCAGGTTGGTAATGTAAAGTTGTTCAAATTTGAATTTGAACAGAAATGGTTTTGGGGTATTCTGATCAAGTTACCCTTCTCCAAAACTTGTGCCATTTGGTCTAGATGCCTTATTAGACGATTCTAGCATGTGCACCAAGTTTGAGAGCATTTGGACAAGTTTGGCAATGTAAAGTTGCTCAAACTTCAGATATGGACAGAATGGTTTTGGAGGGTTTTGATGATGTTTTCTTGCTTCCCAGGGCATGGGGCTTGGCAAGATCATCAAATATGTCATACATGACATGATAGTATTTCCCTGGAATTTTTAGAGAATATTACCTTTGTAAATATTTCAAAAGCTTGAAATATCTAGAAAGGGTTTCTGAGGGATTAGCCCATTATTTTGAACATGACCAAGTGTTGAAACTCTTATATATGGACAATATATGTCCTATGAGTCTCCCTGAATTTTGGCAAATATTTTTGAAATAATTAAATAATTTTTCCCTATTAAAGACCATTTCTGGCCTTAATAAAACGCTTTTAAATAAAATAGGAAAATAACTTTTAAAAATATACTTTTGTAGTTTCTGGGAGTCCTATGACTACTAGGTCTCAAATATACTTTTTGAAATAATTTTCTCACCCTAAATCAAGCACTTGCAGTGCAAACCTCAATTCAGGGGTTTTTGGAATACTAAATTTTGAAAATACATTTTGGCCAAATTAATTTTATAAGAAAATACTATACTGCTATATACACTTGGTATGATCTTTGGGCAGAAGTTTTGGGTAAGGAGATGAATTCTACAAGAGGTGGTAGTTGACTTTAATGAGCACTTGAAGAACACAAGAAGAAAAACTCAATTTCAAATAAAAGCCAAATGATGCCAAAAAAAATTTGCTGGTCCAAATTTCATGCTTCATTGATGCAAATGACATGTTACAAAATGCAGGGTGTGACAGACCTACCCCCCTTACAAGAATCTCGTTCCCGAGATTCCTAAACTAGGTCTTAAAAGAGATCGGGATACTCGGATCTAAGATAGTCTTCACGTTCCCAGGTTGCTTCTGCTTCCGTGTGGTTGCTCCACTGGACCTTGAAATACTTGATGGTGCGGCTTCGCGTCCGTCGTTCTGCCTCATCCAGAATGCGAATGGGTTTCTCGCGGTAGGTCAAATTAGGCTGGAGATCAATGGCTTGGTGATCAACATCCTTGTAGAGATCAGGCTTGCTCGGAACTTGGAGACATTTCCGGAGTTGTGACACGTGGAATACGTTGTGCACATCGGATAGCTCAGGTGGTAGTTCCAACTGGTAAGGCACTTCTCCTCGTCGTGCAGTGATCTCAAAGGGTCCAATGAACCTTGGTGCGAGCTTCCCCTTGACGTGGAAACGCTTGGTTCCCTTTAGAGGAGTTACCCGCAGGTACACATGATCCCCGACATGTAAGCTCATATCCCGTCGGTGAGTGTCAGCATAGCTCTTCTGCCTTGACTTGGCTGCCTTCAAACGTTCTCCGACTAGTTGGACTTGCTCTTCTGCTTTGCGGAGAATATCCGGTCCAAAGACTAGTCCTTCTCCAGTCTCTAACCAGTTGAGGGGTGTGCGACACCTGCGTCCGTACAATGCCTCAAATGGTGCCATCTGAAGGCTCGACTGGTAACTATTGTTATAGGAGAACTCGGCAAAAGGGAGGCAATCTTCCCACTTGGCTCCATATGCCAAGACACAGGCTCGGAGCATGTCTTTGAGAATTTGATTTACTCGTTCTGTCTGACCTCCGGCCTGTGGGTGAAAAGCCGTGCTGAAAGACAACTTGGTTCCCAAGGCTTCTTGGAACTTCTTCCAAAACCTTGAGGTGGACTGGGTTCCTCGATCTGACACAATCTCCTTGGGAATGCCGTGAAGGCTTACGATTCTGTCGATGTAGAGAGCTGCCAGCCGGTTGCCATCATAAGTAGTCTTGACGGGAATGAAATGGGCCACCTTGGTCAAATGGTCGACTATGACCCAGATGGAGTCATGTCCTCTATTCGACCTTGGTAATCCAGTGATGAAGTCCATCCCGACTTTATCCCACTTCCACTCAGGAACCTTGAGTGGTTGGAGCAATCCAGCGGGTCGCTGATATTCAGCCTTGACCCTTTGGCACACATCACACTTAGCAACATAGGTTGCAATCTCTCTTTTCATCCCGTGCCACCAGAATCTATCCTTCAAGTCTTGATACATCTTGGTTCCTCTAGGGTGGATGGAATACAGAGTGTCGTGGGCTTCTTGCAGGATCAGGTTCTTCAGCTCCATCTTGTTTGGTACGCAGATGCGGCCCTTGTACCAAACAATCCCGTGCTCGTCCTCGGAGAATCCTGGGGCCTTGCCTAGCTTCATCTTCTTCTTGATGCCTTCAATGCTTGCGTGCCCGCCTTGCGCCTTCTTGACTTCATCCATCAGGGTGGTTTGACTTCCAAATGATCCAGAAATCCAGGGGTGACCAATTCCAAACTGAATTGTTCGAGCTCCTTAAACAGGGCTGGCTGCCTCTCTTGAATAATGGCATTCAAGGAGCAAGCCTTTCTGCTTAAGGCATCGGCCACCACGTTAGCCTTCCCGGGGTGATATTGAACACTGAGGTCATAGTCTTTGATGAGTTCCAACCATCTTCGTTGCCTCATGTTCAATTCCTTTTGGGTGAAAATGTACTTCAGACTTTTGTGGTGTGTGTATATCTCACACCGTTTCCCTAGGAGGTAATGCCGCCATGTCTTCAAGGCATGAACCACTGCTGCTAACTCAAGATCGTGAGTAGCGTAGTTCTCTTCATGAGGTCGTAGCTGCCTGGAGAGGTAGGCTATGACTCGGCCTTCTTGCATCAGAACGCTTCCCAATCCGGTTCGAGAGGCATCACAATATATCACGAACTCCTTGTGAATATCAGGTGTTGCCAGAACTGGGGCGGTAGTCAACCTCTTCTTGAGCTCTTGGAAGCTCTCTTCGCATTTTGACGTCCATTCAAACTTCTTGTCCTTCTTGAGGAGCTGAGTCATTGGCCGGGCAATGCTAGAGAATCCTTCCACGAATTTGCGGTAATAGCCCGCAAGTCCAAGGAAGCTTCTGACTTCCTTGACGGTCGTTGGAGATTGCCATTGGGTCACAGCTTCGATCTTCGCGGGATCAACTGACAATCCTTCTTCGGTCAAAACATGACCTAAGAATCCAACTTTATGCAGCCAGAACTCACACTTGCTGAATTTGGCGTATAGTTGGTGCTCACGAAGCTTGTCTAGGACCATCCTCAAATGTTGCTCGTGCTCTTCCTCCATCTTCGAGAATACAAGAATGTCATCGATGAAGACAACAACAAACTTGCCCAAATATTCCATGAAGACTTTATTCATGAGATACATGAAGTAAACTGGGGCATTGGTTAACCCAAAGGACATGACCGTGCACTCGTACAGGCCATATCTGGTTACGAATGCCGTCTTCGGAATAACTTGAGGTCTGATCTTCAGTTGGTAGTACCCAGATCTGAGGTCGATCTTGGAGAACACCTTGGCTCCGCTGAGCTGATCAACCAGATCTTCAATCTTGGGAAGTGGATATTTGTTCTTGATTGTAACTTCATTGAGGGAGCGATAGTCAATGCATAAGCGGATGGTACCGTCCCTCTTTGCCACAAACAGAACAGGTGATCCCCAAGGGGAGGCACTTGGGCGGATAAATCCCTTCCTCAGCTGCTCTTCCAGTTGCTTCTTCAACTCGGCTAATTCTTCCGTCCCCATTCTATAAGGCTTCTTATAGATGGGTCCTGCCCTGGGCACGAGCTCGATGATGAACTCAATGTCACGGTCAGGGGGCATTCCCGGTAGCTCATCCGGAAGGACATCAGGATACTCGCATACCACCGGTACTTGCTCTAGCCCAACTTCAGATAGACAGTTGACTTGAACGACTTGAGCGGAAGAGGAGTTGGGAGCAAACTTAACTTCGACTCCTTGGTCTTTGGTCACAGTGACAGTCCGATTGGCACAGTCTAATAAGCCTTGGTGCTTACTGAGCCAATCCATCCCTAAGATCACATCCAAGCTTTGCGATCTTAGGATGATAAGGTCTGCTAGGAAGTCTACATCGTTAATGGTAATACTGACTCCTTTACAGCCTATCTTGGCTCTCATCTCTGCTCCGGGGGTTTGTACCACCATGGGGTTATTCAGGGGTGTAGGGGTCATGCCACTTTTTAATGCAAATCTTTGAGTGACAAATGAATGCGTGGCTCCAGAATCAAACAAGACAGTTGCAGGTGCTGAGTTGACAAGGAACGTACCCAGCACGACGTCCGGGTCTTCCTGGACTTCTTCAGCAGTGACGTGATTCACACGCCCCTTCCCATGGTTAGGCGGGTTGCGAGGAGCTGGGTTCCTTGGTGGCATCCCGCGGCCTTGTCCTGGGTTCTGCGCATTGGGGCGCGAGGCATCAGGCTTCTTGTTGGGGCACACCCTTGAGATGTGTCCTGACTGACCACATCCAAAGCAAGTGACTTGGTTTGGATTATTGATCTTGTTGCCACCACTGTTATTGGGGTTGAATGCTGGCCTTGGGTTGGCATACTGCTGAGGCTGATAGTTGGTGCGAGGTGCAGGAGCTCTTGGTTGCTGATAGGTTGGCTTGACCGGGGCTGACTGCCACGGGCGAGGCTTTTGGTTGCTGGAACTTCCCTTGCTGACCATCTTGCGCTTGCGAGTGTCTTCCAGAGCACGCCGCTTGTCTTCAAGCATGAGTGCTTTGTTCACCAGGTCAGGGAAGGTTGGGCAGTCGCACACGACAAGCGAGTATTGCAGGGTCTGATTGAGGCCTTCCATGAAGCGCTCCCTTTTTGCAGCATCAGTGCTGACATCTTCAGGGGCATAACTTGATAGAACACTGAACTTCTGCATGTACTCCTTGACAGTGCCACCTCCTCGCTTCAAGGCTCGGAATTCACGCTTTTTGATAGCCATGATTCCGGAAGGAATGTGGGCTTTGCGGAATTCTGCCTTGAAGTTGTCCCAAGTGATGTTTTGCCCAGCATGCATGACCTTGAATCCATCCCACCAAGCTCTAGCAGTTCCCCCGAGGCAGTGGGCTGCATAAGCCACCTTCTCGCGGTCTTCGGTGCATCCGACTAGTTCCAGCAAATCCTCAATGGTGCGGACCCAGTCGTCTGCATCCAGGGGTTCAGCAGTCTCGATGAAAGTTGGCGGTGCATGCTTCTTGAACTCTGCCAACGTGGAACGTCCATTGCCATTCCCCGCCGGCTGGCGGTTGTTGGTGACAGCTTGAGCAATCAACTGAAGGGCTGCGGTGTTGGCTTGGCGTTCCTCTCGGAAAGCTTGGAGAAGCTGAGCCATGTCCATGTTCGGAGGAGGTGGCGGTGGAGCTTGGTCGTTGGTTTGGTCGTGGCCGGCCTCTGACTGAGCGGATGCTCCGGCTTCAGGCTCCTGGGTAGAGGTACCAGTACGAGTTACAACAGGCATCCTGTTGGAGCGGTAAAAGGTCTCATGATTTGGAAGAGGGAAAGCAATATAGATGGGTGCCTGGTAAGGGGGTGGGTGTGACACTAATCAAATCATGCAAGGGCCGAAAAGGCCAAACACATTCATCAAAATTCAAATGGGTGATGCAGTCGTTTACATATTCCCGAAGGAAGAATACGACATACATCCAAACACAACAAAAGCAAACACTAGATGGTTTCATATGAACCATACAAGGACTCGACTGCGCATAGGGGTTACACGACCTATCCTACCGTAGAGATCACGAACTGGCATATCTGAGTTGCGAATAATGCCTAAGCGGCGGAATGCTCGGTCGCGTATTCTGGCTCTTCTGGGTCTTCCTCCTTGTCTTCATCTGTCTGGGCCCCCTTGTAACTTGAGGGCGTAGGGGAGTGGAGGAGTTGGATACGATGGTGCTTTGTCGGTGGTGCCGAGAAAAGCTTGCGATACTCCCTTGCCGTCATACAGCGTCGCCGAGGTGGTTCTTCATCCTTGGAAGATACATCTCCTGAGGGCCTTTCGCCTCGGTACGCGATAGCGGATTGTCCTGGAGGCGCACCTTCCTTTTTGATCCTATCTGTCTTCTCTTGTGCTCGACGAAGAAGTGCCTTGGTCTTGTGAAGTTCTTCTCGGAGCTTCATCGATTCCGAGGCCAAATCTTGTGCCAAGTTGTCGGCACATAGACTGAAGTAGGTCTGGAATCGAAGCGGGAGTCCTTCCTTTAATGGAGGGGCTAGTGCGATGCTTTCATCTTTACCTTCCTTCCGGTAAGGCAAGAAGCGGGTTGTCATCTTGGCTGCCATCTCCGGAAGGAGCTCGCGGAGACGGGTTAGTGCCTTGAGTGCAGCAGCCTCGACAGCGAGAGGTAGTGTTGCCATCTGGGGTCCCTCAAAGAACCAACTTGTGGGAGGATCGTTTGCCTTCACGATCACTTCCACATGGTACTCCACCTCACTGTCGCTAACCCAATGCTCAAGGTAGGTGAGGATGGGTACTCGGTGGAACTGGCACTCCCGGAGGCTATCCTCGAGAAGCAAGGGAAACCCAGTGGTCAGGTGCTCTTCAGGTACAGCGGCCATCTACAAAGGTGGAATAGGAAAGGTTAATAAGCTGATGATATCTCAGGTTGGTAAGGTTTTGAAAAGAAGAGAGGTTCAGAAGGTTTTTTTTTTAAAAAAGGGGGTCTCATCTAACTAACGCCCATGCTAACTAAGGCTTCCTACACTCAGGATGGCTCTGATACCAGCTCTGTGGGGACCTCGACTTAGGAGTCGAGATCACCGAATGCACGTGTACAGTGATCCCAGATATCAATGCTCACTGAACACACAGAAGCTGAATAACAAGAGTCTTACATCCATACATACCGTCTTACACAAATTATGGCCATTATGGCCAAGTCTTACATAGATAAAGCCTCAAGGGCTGAATAGCAAATAACTCGAATAGCGGAAGTCTTCGATGATAAGTAGAACCCATGCCATCGGCCTTAACCCTACAGGCATTCTGACTGGGACAGCGTCCTAGTTCGCATGTTCGTCTCCATAGAGTTCTTCTTCATATTCCTGCTCCTCCATGCCTGGCCAATTAAATAACCAGTGGCAAGCCAATGAGTACTTTGAATGTACTCCTAAGCAACCCATGATTTGGTTCAAGTAATAATGCAATTGAACAACAATGAGCAATCTAGCTACGAGCTAGAATAAATGTTCTGCCATCAAGTATATGCATCAATACCTTCACGTAACCTTGAAGACAGGTTACCGATATCAACATGAATAGAATTCAGCTCAACGAGTCAAGTCACCACCTTGACTCATCACACACACATACTTTCTCCCATGTAGTAAAATTCTGGACATAGTTTAAGTAGCACCACCCAACTGTCCATGACCGTGGACACGGCTATTCAAATAGTTTTACACTCTGCAGAGGTTGCGCACTTTACCCACAAGATCCGGGAAGCTTTCGTGTCACCCACGATCCCGCAGTACATCAAGTACTCGGGGGAAGCACCCGGTCATTATCTTTCCTTAGACGACACTAACATAGGGTCCACTCGTTGGTGCACAGCCCTCGAGTACAAACAATAGATCATGGGACTTGCCCTATTTTCAATGTCACGTGTACACGAAGGGACCAACGGTGTGTCCGGTGCCCTGTGAAAACAGTCATGGTCGCCTATCCGAGCACGACCCCGTCCCGGGAAAGACCTCAAGTCTTCCCGTCACTAGTAATGTGGGCACCATGCTAGTATTGGCCTAAGTAATTGATAATGCCCCGTCCCATAAGGGGTAGAGTGGTTGCACATGTTTGGTTGGGACGGTAGTCACACATAAATCTAATCCATCATTTCACCCATGCACAAGATCTTTATCAGCACATCACTTCTTTCTCAAGTGATGACCTAACTCAACATCACCCTCGGGCATTAGGGGCACCCGATGGTTTTTTTGAAAAGAATGCATCCACAAAGGTTTCATGGCACAAACATGCATCACTAAGCATCACTACTAACCATTAGCATTGCATCTAAGCACTTAGCAAGATCATGAATAAGTCATGCATCATGTGATGGTTCTCAACTAGGTCACCACCGTAACTCTTATCATCATGCATTCGGAAACAAACGGGTTCCGAAGAACACAAGGGTATCATGGTCAAAGGGCTGCTTGCCTGGATTGGCTTGGTCTTCAAAGTCTTCAAATCCTTCCCCTCCTTCTTCTTCAGCAACCTTGTCAAATACGGTATCTAATCGTCGCAAAATAACAACGGGAAAATAAGACCACAATAAAAACAGAAAAATCAAAGTGCTCAGAAAAATGTCAACCTATTTTTGTTAAATACTAGAGAGAAAACTAAGATGGCCAAAATTCTTAGTTTGAGTTTTGGAGTGGTAGAATGGAGTACAAGAATATTTGAACAGAAGTTTTAATGTTCAAATATGAATTTAAATTTGAACAGAACAGAAAAGGTCCATGGACATGTGTGAAAGTGACACCATTAAATAGGTTGGATGTTTACAAGTTTTTAGGAACTGGAATTAATTCATTTGGACATATAATTAATTCTATGGAATTATTTGAAATTCCACAGAAAAGAAAAATGGAAAAAGGCTCTGTCGTGCTCAGCGATATGGTGCACGGCGGGGCAAACTGAGGGCATGGTCGTGCTCAGGGAGGAGTCGCGGTTCTAGTTGTGCTGGACTTGGCCGCCGGAGGGGCCAGGTTCGTCGGCGGCGAGGTGGAACGGCGGCGGAGCGTCGGGAGGGTCCTGATTGGCTTGCTCCGGGCTGCAACAGGAGGGGGAGAAGGAGGGGAATGGGTTAGTGAGGTCCGGAGGCTCCAGATCGAGCAAGAGCTGGGGTGGAGGGAGGCTGTACCGTGAGATCACCGATCGCCCGCGGCGGCGGAGCTCCGGTTGATCCCGTGCACAGAGGCCCTTCGAGGGCGAGTGGGTGGTGCTAGTGTGCTTCTGGGGGTATGGGGAGGAGATGGGTGCCAGTGGAGAGGCCCGGGGCATGCTTATATAGCCGGGCCCCGGTCCACCGTGGACTCGTGCGCCGCGAGGTTACAGGCGAGGCCAGAGGCTGTGCAGGCACTTGTGATCGAGTCGGGGCCGTTCGTGGATGAGGTCTACGCCTAGGGGAGGGAAGAGGAGGAGCGGGGAAGCATTCAGAGAGCTTGCGCGTGTGAGGCCAGAGGTTGGAGCTCGCGGGCGGCTGGCGTGCATGGGAGGGCGTCCACTAGAGGGAGAAGGAGGAGGGGGACAGCGCCGGGGGGAGTTGCGGACGCCGAGGCACATCGAATGGCGCGAGGGGGGAGCACGAGGTGGTCGGAGGCGATGGATTGGGCGAGGCTACAGTGCGGATGCGCACTGTAGCGCGCTCTAGAGCGTGCTAATTGCATGCCATGGCATGCCGTTGGCTCACTGGTCGTGTCCGCCGTGTCTGGGGGGTCCAGCACGAAGTAAACAACCTAGCTGTGGCTTTGGATGCCTTGGATGCTCAGTAAGAGAGGAGGGAAGCTGGTAGATGGGTAGAACTGGACTGTCCAGCAAGGTAATTTAGGGTTTTCACCCTTCAATCATGGAGCTGTGGTCTTGGGGAAGTTACTGGAGGTAGAATGTAACTAGGTGAGGCTGTGGTAGAAAGTTGAAGCAAAAGTAAATAGTAAAATAGGTCAAGATGATGGTTTTGGTAAAATGGCAGAAGGTGTTTGATCAAGTTTTGGGCAAGCAAATGATCTCCACTAGCCATGGCACTTAACAGGATTAAATGGCATATGGAAATAGGGTGTTTCACCAAATTTGGGCTTGTTTGAAGAAACTTGCCAATGTAACTTTGGTGAACGCTAGAAATCAACAGAAATGGTTTCACCATGTTTAAGTCAAGCTAATCATCTCCCCTTGATGCACCACTTGGTGTAGTTTCATCATTTGGGGTTATGATCATGCTCACAAAGTTTGAAGCTCCAGGTAAAAAGTTGGTAATGTAAAGTTGTTCAAATTTGAATTTGAACAGAAATGGTTTTGGGGTATTCTGATCAAGTTACCCTTCTCCAAAACTTGTGCCATTTGGTCTAGATGCCTTATTAGACCATTCTAGCATGTGCACCAAGTTTGAGAGCATTTGGACAAGTTTGGCAATGTAAAGTTGCTCAAACTTCAGATATGGACAGAATGGTTTTGGAGGGTTTTGATGATGTTTTGTTGCTTCCCAAGGCATGGGGCTTGGCAAGATCATCAAATATGTCATATATGACATGATAGAATTTCCCTGGAATTTTTAGAGAATATTACCTTTGTAAATATTTCAAAAGCTTGAAATATCCAGAAAGGGTTTCTGAGGGATTAGCCCATTATTTTGAACATGACCAAGTGTTGAAACTCTTATATATGGACAATATATGTCCTATGAGTCTCCCTGAATTTTGGCAAATATTTTTGAAATAATTAAATAATTTTTCCCTATTAAAGACCATTTCTGGCCTTAAGAAAAAGCTTTTAAATAAAATAGGAAAATAACTTTTAAAATTATACTTTTGTGGTTTCTGGGAGTCCTATGACTACTAGGTCTCAAATATACTTTTTGAAATAATTTTCTCACCCTAAATCAAGCACTTGCAGTGCAAACCTCAATTCAGGGGTTTTTGGAATACTAAATTTTGAAAATACATTTTGGCCAAATTAATTTTATAAGAAAATACTATAGTGCTATACACTTGGTATGATCTTTGGGCAGAAGTTTTGGGTAAGGAGATGAATTCTACAAGAGGTGGTAGTTGACTTTAATGAGCACTTGAAGAACACAGGAAGAAAAACTCAATTTCAAATAAAAGCCAAATGATGCGAAAAAAAATTTTGCTGGTCCAAATTTCATGCTTCATTGATGCAAATGACATGTTACAAAATGCAGGGTGTGACATGCGGTTTGACCGATAAAGATCTTCGTATAATATGTAGGAGCCAATATGAGCATCCAGGTTCCGCTATTGGTTATTGACCGGAGATGAGTCTCGGTCATGTCTACATAGTTCTCGAACCCGTAGGGTCCGCACGCTTAACGTTTGATGACGATCGGTATTATGAGTTTATGAGTTTTGATGTACCGAAGGTAGTTTGGAGTCCCGGATGAGATCACGGACATGACGAGGAGTCTCCGAATGTCTGAGACATAAAGATTAATGTATTGGACGACTATATTCGGACCCCGGAAGTGTTCCGGGTGTTATAGGGTAAAAACGGAGTGCCGGAGGGGGTTATCGGAACCCCCCGAGGGAGTATGGGCCATAGTGGGCCAATGAGGGAAAGAGAGGGGCAGCCCATAGGGCTGGCCGCACCCCCTAGGGTTCCTAGTTGGGCTAGGAAAAGGGGGGAGGCGCCACCTCTCTCTTTCCTTCTCTTTTTCCCCTTCCTTTCCTACTCCTAGTAGGAATAGGAAAGGGGGTTCCTATTCCTACTAGGAGTAGGAATCCTACTCCCTTGGCGCACCCTATGGCCAGCCGCACCTCCCCCCTTGCTCCTTTATATACGGGGGCAAGGGGGCACTCAAAGACACACATGCAACATTGTTTTAGCTGTGTGCGATGCCCCCCTCCATAGAAACACACCTCGATCATACGTTCCCCAACAATGGTATCAGAGCCAGGTCTATACGTAGATGATATGCACGAGTAGAACACACGTGAGTTCTGGATGATACTAGTCATACTGCTTACCAGCATGTCATACTTTGATTCGGCGGTGTTGTTGGATGAAGCGACCCGGACCGACATTACATGTACGCTTACGCGAGACTGGTTCTACCGACGTGCTTCGCACACAGGTGGCTGGCGGGTGTCAGTTTCTCCAACTTTAGTTGAATCGAGTGTGGCTAAGCCCGGTCCTTGTGAAGGTTAAAACATCACATACTTGACGAAATATCGTTGTGGTTTTGATGCGTAGGTAAGAACGGTTCTTGCTCAGCCTGTAGCAGCCACGTAAAACTTGCAACAACAAAGTAGAGGACGTCTAACTTGTTTTTGTAGGGCATGTTGTGATGTGATATGGTCAAGACGTGATGAGTTATACGTTTTTGTATGAGATGATCATGTTTTGTAAAGTTATCGGCAACTGGCAGGAGCCATAAGGTTGTCGCTTTATTGTATGAAATACAATCACCATGTAATTGCTTTACTTTATCACTAAGCGGTAGCCGTATTCGTGGAAGCAATAGTTGGCGAGACGACAACGATGCTACAATGGAGATTAAGGTGTCACGCCGGTGACGATGGTGATCATGACGGTGCCTTGGAGATGGAGATCAAAAGCATAAGATGATGATGGCCATATCATGTCACATATTTTGATTGCATGTGATGTTTATCTTATTATGCTTCTTATTTTGCTTAGTACGGCGGTAGCATTATAAGATGATCCCTTACAAAATTTCAAGGTAAAAGTGTTCTCCCTGAGTATGCACCGTTGCGAAAGTTCGTCGTGCCGAGACACCACGTGATGACCGGGTGTGATAAGCTCTACGTTCACATACAACGGGTGCAAGCCAGTTTTGCACACGCAGAATACTCGGGTTAAACTTGACGAGCCTAGGATGTACATACATGGCCTTGGAACACTGGAGACCAAAAGGTCGAGCGTGAATCATATAGTAGATATGATCAACATAAGATGTTCACCATTGAAAACTACTCCATCTCACGGGATGATCGGACATGGTTTAGTTGATTTGGATCACATGATCATTTAGATGACTAGGAGAAGTACATGAAGGTATTTACCTATTCTTAAGGCCTTGTACTTAGTTTCCTTGATTTCATTCATAGGCGTAGCGCTGAAATTTCTCTTGTCTAACTTAGGTGCCCGCGAGATGGTGTCGGTGGGAACGACACCTATGGGATCACAAGAATCCCTACTACGGTTAGCGGGGCACGGGGTTGAGACAAGAGCGGATCAAACAGATAGCACACGGTTCGTTTATCTAGGTTCAGGCCACGAGGATGCGTAAAACCCTACTCCTGCTTTGGTGGATTGTATATTTGTGTTCTTCAGCTAGCTATGGGGCGTGAGGAGCTCCAAAAAGCCGAATCCTCCTCCTGGTCGCCTCGGGCCTCCTTTTATAGAAAGCGGGGTTGCCACAGTGGCACACAGGAGGTGGAAAGGGTACAGTGATGCGAGGTTATCCCTCGCATTACATGACAAGGCGCATTTAATTCGTCTTGCTTAGGTGTCCTTGCTTTATCGGGGACGGGGGAGAGATCTGTCTTGTCCGTCGCCGCTCCTTCTTGTGTCAACACGCGCCCTGGCCAGCGATGCCTGATGAAAGGATCGATATGGTTGACTAGGGGGGGGGGTGAGTAGGCAACTAACAATTTTTAACTTTTCTTAACCACTTTAAATTAAGCGTCAAAGTAAGTTGTCTAGATAAGCTACTAAGATGACAACTTATAGGAAGTAAAGATAACAACCTCACAAGCAAGCTATATAAGATAAACAAGTAAAGCTTGCACAAGTAAAGGGAAGAAATAACCACAAGTGGAACCGGTGAAGACGAGGATTTGTTGCCGAAGTTCCTTCCCTTTGAGGGGAAGTACGTCTTCGTTGGAGCGGTGTGGAGGCACAATGCTCCCCAAGAAGCCACTAGGGCCACCGTATTCTCCTCATGCCCTCACACAATGCAAGGTGCCGTGATTCCACTAGTGGTGCCCTTGAAGGCGGCAACCGAACCTTTACAAACAAGGTTGGGGATATCTCCACAACCGAATTCGAGGCTCCCAACGACACCACGAAGCTTCACCACAATGGAATATGGCTTCGAGGTGACCACAACCGTCTAGGGTGCTCAAACACCCAAGAGTAACAAGATCCGCAAGGATTAGTGGGGGAATCAAATATCCCTTGGTGAAAGTGTAGATCGACGCCTTCTCAAGCAATCTCGAGGAAATCAACAAGTTTGATTGGCTAGGGAGAGAGATCGGGCGGAAATGGAGCTTTGAGCAACAATGGAGCTTTGGGGAGGAAGAGGTAAGTCTTCTTGGAGAAGAAGACTCCCTATATATAGTGGGAGAACAAATCCAACCGTTATCCCACATTTCTGCCCGCGGAGCGCGGTACTACTGCACGTAAGTTGTGGTACTACCGCTTGGCCAGCGGTACTACCGCTCTGGGTGCGGTACTACCGCTGGAGCAGTACTAGCATAGAATGCACTATGTTGCGAAGGCACACGGGCGGTAGTACTGCCTGAGCGGTACTACCGCTCGTCCCTGCGGTACTACCGCAAGGCAGAGATAAGCAGGCTGAGGATAAGCATGGATGGAATAAAATACATCCGTAGCTACATCCGCAGAAATACGGTAGTAGCAAAAACACGGCACGGTACTACCGCTTGTCTCAAGCAGTACTACCGCGTAGGATGCGGAAGTAAAAAATTACTTCCGCACCTACTACCGTACTAGGTGCAGTGCCGGGCCAGATACACGGTACTACCGTCCTCGTGATGTGGTACTACCGCTGGTGCGATACTACCGCGTCCTGAGGCGGTACTACCGTGTCGCTGTGTGGTACTACCGCTTACCATGAGCGGTACTACCGCCTGCCAGGCAGCTGCACTAGTAGGAAGCCATGGTTTGTACTTACGAGGAGAACGGCCGGAGCTCCAGAGAAGCAAAGGAAAGGTGGTGCGAGAGTATAGATGTGTACGTGTTGATTCCACCCAAACCTTTCCGAAGCGGACCCCCTCTTAATAGTACGGCTTTCCTATTACTCAAATCCACCGAAAAAGAAGTAAAAAGGAAACACCGTCTTCCATAGATTCCGAGGGGCTCACAATCGTCTTGTGCCTAGGTGAGATATATCTGAAAGAGCTTAGAGCACACGATTAGTCCGCAAATGCATTGTCATCAATCACCAAAACTACTTAGGGAGAAATATGCCCTTTCAATCTCTCCCTTTTTGGTGGATTGATGACAATACGGGATTTGCAGAAGGATATATAAGAGAGTATGCAATCCTAATAAACACTAGAATATAGGCAAGCTCCCCCTAGATGTGTGCATACAAAAGAGAGTGCTTTGGACTGCACAACACATACTAGGATCAATGCTCCCCCTATATTCTAAAAAACATATACTCCTTGCATATAATGAATAAGAGACTACGCATAATAGTAAGGAGGATAAGGTGAGCACCTATAAAAGTGGAAGTAAACTAACTGCTCACAACATAATATAGTAGAGACATAACAACGAGTTTAACGGTAGAGGAGAGCATATGTCTTACTCCATATGATAGTCTCACGCACAAGACACAAAAGCAAACAAGCAAATAGAGTACGACCAACGAAACAGCAAAAAGAACGACACAAGATGCAAATCGCACTCTCTCCCCCTTTGGCATCGAGACACCGCAAAAGGGAAAGAGGACAACTAAGAGAGGTGGTAGCTCTGGCAGAAGATCTCAGTCGGCATGCTCTCCATCAGACTCCTCCTGCTGCTCCTCGTCAGACTCAGACCACTTGTACCCCTGTTGGGCCATCCATTCTGCCTCAGGGGTGATGTTCTCCTCGGATCCATTGGACACATGCTCACTAAAGATCCTCATGATCTTCTTGTCACGCTGGCAAGACTGCTTATGAGTGACATGTGCCCTGTACTGACCTTGAGCTTGCATACAGAAAAGGGCCTTCATCTTATTCTTCAGCTTCTTAGCCCAAGAGGGCTCAGACGAGGGAGGAGCATATCCTCCAGAACTATCCTCAGCTGGCAACTCCTCCACAGGCTCCTCGTCAGTACCCATCTGTGCTGCAGCAGCTTGTGCACGAGTAGCAGTGTTGGCCCAACGAGTCTTGATGCAAAGACGGATGGGGTCATGACGAATACACTCTGCCTCGAACTCCTCATCAGGGTAAAGGTGCTCCCAAGTCTTGGAGATGAGCAGAAACAGGAACGGACCGTAGATGGGCACCTTGCGAGTGTAGATCGCAAAGCGAAGCTTACACCACATGATATGGGATATGTCAAGTGGTGGAGACTGAGTTGTGCGAGCCTCCTCACACATCAACAGCATATCAACGAGGTATGAGTGAATCTTGTCCTTGTCCCCAACTCGAGGAAACAAGGTGTTGCGGAAGATCCTATGCATGATGTCCAAAAAGGGGTTCAACACCCATGTCTTCTTGCCACTCGCAAGTGTCTTCTCCACATAAAACGGTAACAGGCGGTCTTTGTTGGCAACTTCTAGGTTGGCATGATGCCGAGCTCCAATTGGGTTGTGGAGTCCCTCGTCAGCAACCTGAATAAGATCCATGAATTCCTTCCAAGTCGCAGTCATCTTGTGACCATTTGTCATCCAAGTCATGGTGCGGTCTTCCTTGGTATGGAAGTGCACCAAAGCATAGAACTGAGCAATGATCTCAGGGTCAAAATCATGCTGAAAGGTCATGATGTGCTCAATCCCAAACTGCTCTACCAGATCCAGAGCCTCGGCAAACTAGGCCAGCTTATCAGCCCTCCGCATGTGGGCCATGTCAACCCAATGAGCATCCACATACAGGTTGTGTTTGCTCTTGAGTACCTCTGTGTAGATGCGATACTGCTGCTTGGTCCAAAATAGTTCATCTCCATGAAACTGAGCCCGGGGTTCTCCATAAGGATTGAGCTTCCTCCTTGCCATGAACTCATTAGCTGGCATTTCTTCCATGGTCATAGATGATTCCTTGTGCTTGTTGGCGGCGGTCTTGAACTTGCGTTGGGGATTGGAGCCCTCTGGCACATCACTGGGGGTGCGCAGATGCTTGGACCCGGTGTCACGGACGGGATTGGTGCGAGGAACATCGGAACCGGAGCCACCACCTAAGACACAAACACAAGAACACGACGGAAACACAAAGAGAATAAATGCAAAAGCCACAAAAAGCACATGAAATGAGTAGAAAGGATAATATGTAAGTACTATGAAGGAACTATGAACCAAGCGGTACTACTGCTTGACGAACACGGAAGTAAAAATTTAGTACCGCTTAGGGAGCGGTAGTACCGCTTGGGGGTTGCGGTAGTACCGCACAGTATGCGGTAGTAAAAATTTACTTCCGCGTAGTTACGGTAGTACCGCTCAGCAGAGCGGTAGTACCGTTTATGCGACAGAGCGGTAGTACCGCGGTTAGCCAGCGGTAGTACCGCTCAGGTCAGATCTGAAAAGAACGGATCTAGACTAGAACGCGTAGAACAACGAACGGTACTATGGCTGATCATAGTAACTTGGTAGCATCATACTTACTAGCATTTCTAGTGCAAAACACTCTCCTACACCCTAATCTTCCATGGATAAGAACAAGAAGAACGCTAGAACAACATGCATCTCCCCAAAACCTAAAAACAACAACTAGGCAAAAAGAAGAGGGGATTTGGGGAGAAACCTTCATCCATGGCAAGAGGTCGAGGTGGGGTACGATCCCACCGGTCGGAATGCAAGGAGAGTGGCCGGGGGAGGAGATTCGGCGAGGTCCTCCGGCGGCTTTCTTGAGAGGGAGAGAGAGAGAGAGAGACGACATGGGGATATGAGATGAATGGGTATGGGGGAGTTGGAACTCCCCCTGCCCGCTTATAACTCCCACCCGTTCGGATAAGTGCGGTAGTACCGCCCGCGCAGAAGTACCGCACACGGAGCGGTAGTACCGCTCGACCAGCGGAAGTAAAAAATTACTGCCGTGTTGGACTTGCGGTAGTACCGTAGTCTCTTTGCGGTAGTACCGTGACTACTCACGGTAGTACCGCCCCTCCGAGAATTTGCACGTTTCGACAAGAGGCTTTTAGCAGGGAAAAACGCACACGCAAGGCAAAAGAGAAGAGAGACAACACACGCAAAGAAAACAACACACAAGACACTTCTCCAAGGAGGAGGTCGGTGGCCGAGGCCACCTATGTTTGAGTTATTTGGTATGGCACCGCAAAGAACTATCTTTGGGCCCATGACCAGTACTCGTCTTGAAGCACTTATACCATCTAATCATGGCAAATGACAAAGACTTGATCAATTTATGCATAATGGGGGGAGGAATAGCTCATTGAGAGAACAATACTCCCCCTTTGTCCATGCCTACATCTAGACAAGATAACTATGTTGAGTGGGAGGTGTGGGAGGTGTGTGTGCAAAGTCTCAAGCCACATTGCTCAAATCGATGATATTTAGCTCATGCCTTAACTTGCGAAATCTTGCTTCATCCAACGGCTTCGTGAAGATATTTGCAAGGTTATCATGAGTGTTGACATAGTGAAGCTCGATCTCTCCTTGCCGTATATGATCCCGAATGAAGTGATACCGAATCTCTATATGCTTCGTCTTGAAGTGTTGCACCGGGTTGAGAGAAATCTCGATGGCACTTTCGTTGTCACACCAAAGAGGCACTTTGTCACAAGTGACACCGTAATCCTTTAAAGTTTGCCTCATCCATAAGAGTTGAGCACAACAACTGCCAGCTTCCACATACTCAGCTTCGGTGGACGAGAGAGACACACAACTTTGCTTTTCGGAACACCAACTAACGAGAGAGCAACCAAGGAATTGGCACCCTCCGGAAGTGGACTTCCTATCCACTTTGTCTCCCGCCCAGTCCGAATCAGAGAAACCTACAAGGTTGAAGTTTGCTCCTCTTGGGTACCATAAGCCAAAGTTTGGGGTATGAGCCAAATATCGAAAGATTCGCTTGACTGTCACAAAGTGACTTTCCTTAGGTGAGGCTTGAAACCGTGCATAGATTCCCACACACAACATAATATCCGGTCTAGATGCACAAAGGTAAAGCAAGGATCCAATCATAGAACGATATACCTTTTGATCCACCGCTTTACCATTGGGATCAATGTCAAGTTGGCACTTGGTTGGCATTGGAGTAGTAGCCGGCTTGACATCACTTAGATTGAACCTCTTGAGCATGTCTTGAGTATACTTGGTTTGTTTGATGAAGATTCCTTCACTTCTTTGCTTGATCTCAAACCCAAGGAAGTACTTCAACTCTCCCATCATGGACATCTCAAAATGTGTGGTCATGAGTGCGGCGAACTCATCATTGAAAGCTTTGTTAGGAGAACCAAAGATAATATCATCAACATATAGTTGGCAGACAAACAACTCCCCTTTGACCTTCTTAGTAAAAAGAGTGGGGTCGATTTTCCCAATTTCAAACCCACGATCTTGTAACAACTCGATAAGATGCTCATACCACGCACGTGGGGCTTGTTTAAGGCCATAGAGAGCCTTATCGAGTTGATACACGTGATTGGGGAACTTGGGATCCTCAAACCCCGTGGGTTGTTTGACATACACCAATTCATTAATAGGACCATTAAGAAATGCACTTTGCACATCCATTTGTTGTAGCTTAAAGTTATGATGAGAAGCATAGGCAAGCAACAAACGAATAGATTCATGGCGAGCAACGGGGGCAAAGGTTTCACCGTAGTTGATACCCTCGACTTGGGAGTAGCCTTGAGCCACTAGACGTGCCTTGTTACGGATGACAATGCCATGAGCATCTTGCTTGTTCTTAAAGATCCACTTGGTTCCAATGACATTATGGTTCTCCTTTGGCCTCGGCACCAGACGCCACACTTTGTTGCGCTCGAAGTTATGGAGTTCTTCATGCATGGCATTAAGCCAATCAGGGTCTTCGAGCGCCTCATATACCTTCTAAGGTTCAACACGGGAGACAAAAGCTTGATGAGCACAATAGTTTGCTAATTGTCTACAAGTGCTTACCCCCCTTTTGATGCTTCCTAGAATATTCTCCATGTGATGTTCTCTGGAAGCAAGCCTGGAGGCAACTTTTGCAGCACGACGCTCCAATTGCTCTTCAAGAGATAATTGAGGAGCACTGAGTTGATCATCTTGAGCGACGTCAGGAGCTAGATCTTGATCTTGAGCTTCCTCTTGATCTTGATCTTGCTAGGAGGATAGAACTTGGCCTTGTGCATCATTTGGTGGCTCCCCACCATCTTGTGATTGATCTTGCACTTGGCCTTGTTCGTCCGGTTGAGGGCCTTCACTTTGCTCTTCGGAAGCGTGTGGGTCTTGGGTTGGTGATGGTTCCACTTGAGTGGAACATTGTCCTTCTCCTTCAGTCACAAGGGGTTCCTCAATGGGTAGGATATATCCAACACCCATTCTTCTTATGGCTTGAGGAGGAATTTCATCACCTACATCACAAGTACCACTTTGCTCCACTTGGGAGCCGTTATTTTCATCAAACTCTATGTTACTCGTCTCCTCAATGAGTCCATTGGACTTGTTGAGGACACGGTAAGCATGAGAGTTTGTAGCATAACCAACAAGTATGCCCTCATGAGCTCTAGATTCAAATTTAGACAAACGAACACCTTTCTTGAGGATGAAACACTTACACCCGAACACCCGGAAGTACTTGAGATTGGGCTTGTTACCGGTAAGTATCTCATATGGAGTTTTGTTCAAGCCTTTGCGGAGATAGAGACGATTGGATGCATGACACGCGGTGTTGATGGCTTCGGCCCAAAAGTTGTATGGAGATTTGAATTCCGCCATCATGGTCCTTGCCGCATCCATCAGTGTCCGGTTCTTTCTCTCCGCTACACTGTTTTGTTGAGGGGTATATGGTGCTGCATATTGATGTTTGATCCCCTCATCACTAAGAAACTCATCCAAGGTGTAGTTCTTGAACTCGGTGCTGCTCTCACTCCGGATCATCAAAATATTTGCTTCATGTTGTCGTTGAGCTTCATTTGCAAAGTTGATGACAATTCATTGGGTCTCACTCTTCTTCTTGAAGAAGTATACCCAGGTGTATCATGAATAATCATCCACAATAACCAAGCAATACTTTCTACCCCCAAGACTATCAAAAGATGGAGGACCAAAGAGATCCATGTGAAGGAGCTCTAGGGGTCTTTTTGAATAGATGATACTCGTGGGAGGGTGAGCCGTCTCATGTAACTTTCCTTCAATGCAAGCCCTTCAAGCATGATCTTTGGCAAAGCTAACATTTGTTAGTCCATAAACATGGTCCCCCTTGAGAAGACTTTGCAAAGATCTCATATTGACATGGGCCAAACGGCGATGCCAAAGCCATCCCACATCAACTTTAGCCATTAGGCATGTCGCGATCTTAGTGGGTTGCTTCGAGAAGTTAACCACATAAAGACCGTTCTCGACATGTCCAATATAGGCTACTTTAAGAGTCTTGATCCACAAGAGGGCCATGGTATCAATATCAAAGAATGTAGCAAAACCCATGAGTGCAAGTTGGCCAAGAGAAAGTAAGTTATATGCAAGGGACTCAACAAGCATGACTTTCTCGATCGTGAGATCATGAGAGACAACAAACTTGCCAAGCCCCAATACCTTAGAAGATGAAGCATCACCCCATTCGACGTTGGTGGCCATAGATGAACCTAGATGCACGTCCACCACCAAGTCTTTGCTTCCGGTCATATGATTTGTGGCTCCACTATCGAGCAACCATGATCCCCCACTGGAAGCAAACTCCTACAAGATATCAATGCTTGGATTTAGGTACCCATTTGGTAATGGGTCCTTTGAGGTTAGTAACAAGGGTCTTAGGAACCCAAATAGACCATTCAATGTACTCATAAGAAGAACCAACTAATTTGGCAAACACATGACAATCACTAGCACGACATAAAACATATGAAGGATTAAAGTTGCCGGCCATGTTTGATGGTATGGTGGGGGTTTTCTTGACACCACCACCTTTAACATTTTTCTTCTTCTTAGAGGCGCCCTCTCCCTCTTTCACAAAAGTTTGTCGGAGAGGGGGACGTAGCTTGGTCTTGTCATTCTTCTTCTTCTTGGGCTTAGGAACAAACCCAATTCCTTCCTTTGCCACAACCTCCTTTTGATTGCTCAAACGTTTGTTGAGGTTCTTCTCACCTTGCATGCATGTCACAAGGCCTTTCTCAAGTTGCTTCTTCAACTTGGCATTTTCTTCAACAAGATGCACATGCTCGCAACATGGGTTAGTAGCATTTGCATTATCAATTAACACCATGCGAGGAAAGATAGCCTTTTCCTTGGTTAGCGAAACTTGGAGTTGATCATGAGACTCCTTGAGAGAAGCATGCATACCTTTCAAGGCCTTGTGAGCCTTGTCGAGTATAACAAACTCCTCCTTGAGTTTAGCATGGTCAACCCCAAGTTTTTCCTTCTCGGAATTAAGCATACGAGAGACAACTAAAGCATGATCAAGATCCTTCTTTAATTTAGCATGATCATCGTTGTGTGACTCCTCAAGAGCCAAACGAATACCACGATCTTCCTCTAGGGCATTAGAGAGATCCGATATCTCATCGGCATAGTCTCGACTATGTCCTTCCATTTTAGCACTGGTCTGCTCGTGAGCCTCGATCAAGTCATTGGCCTCACCGAGTTGTTCCAAGAGAGCAACAAAGTGCTTCTTGGGTTTGCCCTTAAGTTTGCTCATGAACAACTCAAATTCATTCTCTCCCTCCTTAGTTCCCTCACTCTCATCAATACAATCCGTCAATGAAGGATTAGAAGGGATGGTAGTATTGATGTTTGGGGTTACCTTGTTGGTGGCCTTGGCCATGAGGCACTTGGCGGTGATGTTCTCATTAGGCGAGTCGAAGAGAGATGAGCGCGGAGTAGTAGCAATAGCAATTGTGGCCATGGTGACCACCTCATCATCTTCATCATTATCATCACCCTCAACATATTCTTCTTGGGCCACCAACCCTTTAGGAGGAGTCTTCTTGTTGAAGTTGTTCTTGTTGGGATAAGACTTAGCCTTGTCCTTCCGGATAAGCTTGCCTCCAAAGTCTTCTCTTTTCTCATATGCGCAATCTACAACAAAGTGGCTTACATTCCCACAATTTAAGCAAGTCCTCACTCGTTGCTTGCCCTTATTGCCACTTGAGTTGTTCTTGTTGAAGTTGGGTCTTGTGTTCTTCTTGTTGCCCCAAAATTGTCGTGAAGCAAGAGCCATGTGCTCATGATAGGCATATTTGGTGTCCTCGGGGCAACTCTCATCATCATCCTCCTCCTCCTCTTCTTCCACACAAGCCTTGGCCTTCAAGGCGAGGTTAGGCTTCTTTGATCGTTGAGCTCTTAAAACCGCATTATCGACGGTCTTGTCCAAGATCCTCATGGCAACGAACTCATCCAACACTTCATTTGATGACAAGTGGTGGAAGTACGGTCTTTTATGGATGACAGAGGACATGGCCTTATGATAGGGCATCATGGCCTTGAGAAACTTGCGCTTGATCCAATTATCATCCATGTCCTTGCTCCCATGATCTCGAAGAGAAACCGCAAGAGTGGTTAATCTCCGATAAAGTTCACGAGGATCTACTTCTTTGATCATAGCAAACTCATCGGCTTCATCTTGCACAACTTCATAGTTTGAGCGTTGAATGCTAGCGCTCCCCTTGTACATAGTGCCAACATGCTCCCAAGCTTCCTTGGCCACAGTGAAGGGTCGAAGATGTGCAATGTCTTCGGGAGGGATTGCATCTTGAAGTATGCAAAGAACGGACTTGTTGAATTGATGATCCGCAGTTTCTCTCGGAGTCATGTTGTCGGGATCACGTGGATAAAAACCTTGCTCAATGATTCTCCAAAGATTAGTAGAGCAATGATTTAAATGACGTTTAAAGCGAAACATCCAAGTAGCAAAATCAGATTTTTTTATAAACTTAGGAGGAGGCCCAACGGAATTTAAATGCGGTGTGGGAACGGGTCCTCCATAGTGAGTAGGAGGAGCAGAGTGGGCAAAGATGCCATTCCCATTCTCAGTAACCGGGGCTTGTTCACTACTAGCTTCTCCCTTGTCGGGAGTAGCCTCCGACACGATGGTGGCGGGACGAACCACCTCCAACGGTGTGGTGGATAATTTAAGCCCCTCAATTAAATCTTTAAACATGCCTTTGACCTCGGTCGCTAATGATTCTTTCAATGTGGTCATAGCCACATTGAACTCCTCACGAGAGATCGAGGCTCCCCCATCGTATGTAGGCAAGGACGGAGTTCCACCGGAATGTTCCTCCATCTCGACTACGTTGTCACCCATACTCTTTGGACGGTAAAGTCCATAAAAAGAGACGAGGCTCTGATACCAATTGAAAGGATCGACATGGTTGACTAGAGGGGGGTGGATAGGCAACTAACAATTTTTAACTTTTCTTAACCACTTTAAAATAAGCGTCAAAGTAAGTTGTCTAGATAAGCTACTAAGATGACAATTTATAGGAAGTAAAGATAACAACCTCACAAGCAAGCTATATAAGATAAACAAGTAAAGCTTGCACAAGTAAAGGGAAGAAATAACCACAAGTGGAACCGGTGAAGACGAGGATGTGTTGCCGAAGTTCCTTCCCTTTGAGGGGAAGTACGTCTCCGTTGGAGCGGTGTGGAGGCACAATGCTTCCCAAGAAGCCACTAGGGCCACCGTATTCTCCTCACGCCCTCACACAATGCAAGGTGCCGTGATTCCACTAGTGGTGCCCTTGAAGGTGGCAACCGAACCTTTACAAACAAGGTTGGGGCTATCTCCACAACCGAATTGGAGGCTCCCAACGACACCACGAAGCTTCACCACAATGGAATATGGCTTCGAGGTGACCTCAACCGTCTAGGGTGCTCAAACACCCAAGAGTAACAAGATCTGCAAGGATTAGTGGGGGGAATCAAATATCTCTTGGTGGAAGTGTAGATCGATGCCTTCTCAAGCAATCCCGAGGAAATCAACAAGTTTGATTGGCTAGGGAGAGAGATCGGGCGGAAATGGAGCTTTGAGCAACAATGGAGCTTTGGGGAGGAAGAGGTAAGTCTTCTTGGAGAAGAAGACTCCCTATATATAGTGGGAGAACAAATCCAACCGTTATCCCACATTTCTGCCCGCAGAGCGCG
This sequence comes from Secale cereale, assembly GCA_902687465.1. NCBI lineage: Eukaryota > Viridiplantae > Streptophyta > Magnoliopsida > Poales > Poaceae > Secale > Secale cereale. The sequence continues at coordinate 387,179,560 of LR738713.1, read as the reverse complement.
GTACTACCGCACGTAAGTTGCGGTACTACCGCTTGGCCAGCGGTACTACCGCTGTGGGTGCGGTACTACCGCTGGAGCAGTACTAGCCTAGAATGCACTATGTTGCGAAGGCACACGGGCGGTAGTACTGCCTGAGCGGTACTACCGCTCGTCCTTGCGGTACTACCGCAAGGCAGAGATAAGCAGGCTGAGGATAAGCATGGATGGAATAAAGTACATCCGTAGCTACATCCGCAGAAATACGGTAGTAGCAAAAACACGGCACGGTACTACCGCTTGTCTCAAGCGGTACTGCCGCGTAGGATGCGGAAGTAAAAAATTACTTCCGCACCTACTACCGTACTAGGTGCAGTGCCGGGCCAGATACACGGTACTACCGTCCTCATGATGCGGTACTACCACTGGTGCGATACTACCGCGTCCTGAGGCGGTACTACCGTGTGGCTGTGCGGTACTTCCGTGTGGTTGTGCGGTACTACCGCTTACCATGAGCGGTACTACCGCCTACCAGGCAGCTGTACAAGTAGGAAGCCATGGTTTGTACTTACGAGGAGAACGGCCGGAGCTCCAAAGAAGCAAAGGAAAGGTGGTGCGAGAGTATAGATGTGTACGTGTTGATTCCACCCAAACCTTTCTGAAGCGGACCCCCTCTTAATAGTACGGCTTTCCTATTACTCATATCCATCGAAAAAGAAGTAAAAAGGAAACACCGTCTTCCATAGATTCCGAGGGGCTCACAATCGTCTTGTGCCTATGTGAGATATATCTGAAATAGCTTAGAGCACACGATTAGTCCGCAAATGCATTGTCATCAATCACCAAAACTACTTAGGGAGAAATATGCCCTTACAATCTCCCCCTTTTCGGTGTTTTGATGACAATACGGGATTTGCACAAGGATATATAAGAGAGTATGCAATCCTAATAAACACTAGAATATAGGCAAGCTCCCCCTAGATGTGTGCATACAAAAGAGAGTGCTTTGGACTGCACAACACATACTAGGATCAATGCTCCCCCTATATTCTACAAAACATATACTCCTTGCATATAATGAATAAGAGACTACGCACAATAGTAAGGAGGATAAGGTGAGCACCTATAAAAGGGGAAGTAAACTAACTGCTCACAATATAATATAGTAGAGACATAACAACGAGTTTAACGGTAGAGGAGTGCATATGTCTTACTCCATACGATAGTCTCACGCACACGACACAAAAGCAAACAAGCAAATAGAGTACGACCAACGAAACAGCAAAAAGAACGGCACAAGACGCAAATCCCACTCTCTCCCCCTTTGGCATCGAGACACCGCAAAAGGGAAAGAGGACAACTAAGAGAGGTGGTAGCTCTGGCAGAAGATCTCAGTCGGCATGCTCTCCATCAGACTCCTCCTGCTGCTCCTCGTCAGACTCGGACCACTTGTACCCCTGTTGGGCCATCCATTCTGCCTCAGGGGTGATGTTCTCCTCGGATCCATTGGACACATGCTCACCAAAGATCCTCATGATCTTCTTGTCACGCTGGCGAGACTGCTTGTGAGTTTCATGTGCCCTGTACTGACCTTGAGCTTGCATACAGAAAAGGGCCTTCATCTTCTTCTTCAGCTTCTTAGCCCAAGAGAGCTCAGACGAGGGAGGAGCATATCCTCCAGAACTATCCTCGGCTGGCTCCTCCTGCACAGGCTCCTCGTCAGTACACATATGTGTTGTAGCAGCTTGTGCACGAGTAGTAGTGTTGGCCCAACGAGTCTTGATGCAAAGACGGATTGGGTCATGACGAATACACTCTGCCTCGAACTCCTTATCAGGGTAAAGGTGCTCCCAAGTCTTGGAGATGAGCAGAAACAGGAATGGATCGTAGATGGGCACCTTGCGAGTGTAGATCGCAAAGCGAAGCTCACACCACATGATATGGGATATATCAAGTGGTGGAGACTGAGCTGTGCGAGCCTCCTCACACATCAGCAGCATGTCAACAAGGTATGAGTGAATCTTGTCCTTGTCCCCAACTCGAGGAAACAAGGTGTTGCGGAAGATCCTATGCATGATGTCCAAAAAGGGGTTCAACACCCATGTCTTCTTGCCACTCGCAAGTGTCTTCTCCACATAAAACGGTAAGAGACGGTCTTTGTTGGCAACTTCTGGGTTGGCATGAGGCCGAGCTCCAATTGGGTTGTGGAGTCCCTCGTCGGCAACCTTAATAAGATCCATGAATTCCTTCCAAGTCGCAGTCATCTTGTGACCATTTGTCATCCAAGTCATGGTGCGGTCTTCCTTGGTATGGAAGTGCACCGAAGCATAGAACTGAGCAATGATCTCAGGGTGAAAATCATGTTGAAAGGTCATGATGTGCTCAATCCCAAAATGCTCTGGGTGCGGTACTACCGCTGGACCAGTACTAGCCTAGAATGCACTCTGTTGCGAAGGCACACGGGCGGTAGTACTGCCTGAGCGGTACTACCGCTCGTCCCTGCGGTACTACCGCAAGGCAGAGATAAGTAGGCTAAGGATAAGCCCGGATGAAATAAAATACATCCTTAGCTACATCTGCAGAATTACGGTAGTAGCAAAAACACGGCATGGTACTACCGCTTGTCTCAAGCGGTACTACCGCGTAGGATGCGGAAGTAAAAAATTACTTTCGCACCTACTACCATACTAGGTGCAGTGCCGGGCCAGATACACGGTACTACCATCCTCGTGATGCGGTACTACCGCTGGTGCGGTACTACCGCGTCCTAAGGTGGTACTACCGTGTGGCTGTGCGGTACTACCGCTTACCATGAGCGGTACTACCGCCTGCCAGGCAGCTGTACTAGTAGGAAGACATGGTTTGTACTTACGAGGAGAACGGCCGGAGCTCCAGAGAAGCAAAGGAAAGGTGGTGCGAGAGTATAGATGTGTTCTTGTTGATTCCACCCAAACCTTTCCGAAGCGGACCCCCTCTTAATAGTACGGCTTTCCTATTACTCAAATCCACCGAAAAAGAAGTAAAAAGGAAACACCGTCTTCCATAGATTCCGAGGGGCTCACAATCGTCTTGTGCCTAGGTGATATATATCTGAAAGAGCTTAGAGCACATGATTAGTCCGCAAATGCATTGTCATCAATCACCAAAACTACTTAGGGAGAAATATGCCCTTACACCTGAGATGCCATGTAGGTAGGCAGGCAGCTGAGGTGGTGCAATGGTGGGTCTTCATGAAGATTTGCATGCCGCCACGCAGGTGCCTGCCCAGCTGGTTGGGTCGGCAGCTGCATAAGGCGGTGGAAATTTAGTCGGCGTGGTCCTGATGGTGGCCCTGCAGATGTCCCTGGCAAGGGCCTTGCCAGGCCCCCGGCAAGGGTCTTGCCGCGGCGCCTGCTGCCATCTCCGGCAAGGCGCTTGCCGGAGGTCGTGTGATCTTCCTCGGCTAGGATCCTGCCAAGGGTCGTCGTCTTCTTAGTGCGTGTCTGATCTTGAATGTCTTCACACAGATTTGCATGCCACTACGGGGATGTCTCCCGAATCCTTGCCCCATGGGGGCAGCGGACTCAAGGGTGATTTGCTCCGTAGGCATGGGGCGAGTTGCCCCGGCAAGGGTCTTGCCGGGGCTGCTAAAGCCGGCCCCGGCAAGGATCTTGCCAGGGGAGCCCGTCTCGTCCCTTGGCTCTTCGTGGTCTTGGCTTTGGTGTTGCTCCAATTCCATCGAGCTTCGGTCTCACCCTGGCTCACCTCTCTTGCCTTGCTTAGTGTGGTGGTTCCCGCGGCTCAGACTGCCCGTGCACAGTTATAGGGGTACAAAAAAGTGTACCCCTCTTTTTGTACACCGACAGGAGCCCCCTGGCCTGGGCCACACATAAGCGCAACGCGTTGTTGGGCCAGGCCTAGAAAACGGTGTGCGGGTAGGCGGGGCAGTTTTTACCGTGGTAAGACTTTTCGCGCTGTGCTTTGCATGATTCGCGCACGTGGCGCGGTGCGAAGGGGCGTGCGTGACGTGGGTGGCATGCGTGGGGCGGTTCCCGCAGGCATGCGTCACATCGTAGTAAAGCGGCAGCTTCGCGCCTTCCCCGTAAAAGGAGGGAGGCGTTGGGGTGCGGCTCATTTACTAAATGGAGTCGAGGCGCGGTCCTCAAGGAGTCCACTCCCCATGATCACGGGGTGGGGACAGGTCACCTCACTTGTCACCTCGGTTCTGCGCATTGGCCACGTGTCTCCCATGTGCTTGGGGTGGCGAATGGTGGAGGCGGGGAACCGGGTCGTCGCTGGTTGGGGCAGCGGGTTGGTCCTGGTTCCCTGCGCTTCTTGTGTCTTGATTGGCCGAGCGGGGTGGCTGAGCCCCAACCCCGTTCCTTTATAAGGAGCGGGGAGGGGGATGGTCTTCCATCCTCTTCCTTCTTCTGCTTCCGCTTCTTCCTTCCCGTTGCAATGGATAAAGGGAATCCCGGTCCTTCGACGGTGGCGGCAAGGGTTGCTGCTCGACAATGCGTCCCTCCTCCTCCTGCACCTGTGGTGGTAGAGCCAGCCACGAGGGGAAGGGGGAGAGGGCGAGGCCATGGGCGAGGTCGGGGTAGAGGTCGCAGCGCTCTGGGAAGAGGAGGACGGGGCGGCGCGCCGGCCTCGCCCCCGCCTGCGGCTCCTCCTCCGATAGAGGGCCACGTTGGGGACAATCCCCGTGAATTCTTCGTCAGGTTGCACCGGCTGCCGCGCCGTCGCCTTCGCCTCCCGACTCCATTCGCGCGGGAGATGGAGCTGGATCCGCCGCAGTAATTGTGGCTGCGTATGAGGGGCTGCGGGATTAGCGGTACGCGGGTCCGCGTCGACTTCCCTACTCCTCACGTGATGTATCTTCGTCGGGGGTGGAAGATGTTTGCTCGTATCCACAGCTTGGTGGATGGGCTCACTCTCCATTTTAAGTTGATGGAGGGTGGCCTTCTTTCCGTCAAGGTCTTCGGGCACTTCAGGACTCGTGCAAGGTGCTGCGTGGAGAGCTCTTCTGATGATGAAGATTCCTCCTCGAGCGAGAGTGACGAGGAGGACAGCGACAACGATGACGAGGGTGGTAGGCGGCAGGATGACGGGTCCGACTAGGTGTCGGGCGCCGTTCCATGCGGCACCGGTGACCCCATCATCCGTGTCGCCGGCTCCTTGCACTTCTCGGGGCCGTCTTCTTGGGCGGCTGGCGTTGGGGGGCTGCGGAAGAGGAAGAGGGCGGGCGGCAAGGCCGTCAAGTCGGAGTAGGCAGGCACCGACGCCTTCGACGCGTACTGACGTCCTGCCACCTCGTCTTTGAGCTCTGCTTCTGGCGCCGCCATCAGCATCCAGCCTTTGGGCGGCCACCAAGATGTTCTCTCGGTGTCTTCTGCCACCCGTAGCTCGCCTAGGCGCTCCTTTTGCCCTTCTCACCTCCTTGACTTGCCTCCTGAGGAGAGGGACAAGAAAGGGATTACAGGCATGTTATCTCTTTTTAGTTTGTAAGCCTTCGGGCGTCTGCGAAATTTAAAACTTGTAATCCCCTTGTTCATGTTTTTCATTCCCTGTCGACTGTACCTGGGCGGGATGTTTTTTTTAATGAAAAAGGGATGTTTGCCGGGTCATTTGTTCGTAGGTAGAACCCACAACAGGGAATAAATCCCTAATATCTCTAAGATAAACATTTTCTCGCCCGGCAACAGGCCTTGCCGTCTCCCCACTTTGCTCTACCTTTCTCACACCTTTGGCGGAGGCAGGGATGAGGTGGGTTCAGGCTCATTGTTTCATCCTTTTGCTGCCGCGACTACGACCAAACTTGGTCCCAGGAACGAGCCCTAGGGCCTAGAGTTAGGGGAGCATGGTAGTTTAACGAAAAAACGAGGTTTCACATACCTCGGTCCATAATGGAATGCATGATAAGGGATGAAGAACTTATCTGAAGCTGCAACCCCCGGCAACCCTGGTTTGCCGTGGGTGAATCTTTGCTCTTGCAGCCCCCGGCAATACTGCCTTGTCAGGGCCTAGATGCTGGTCTGTTCCTTTTTTTCTCCCCAAGTGGTTTCGGCAAGGATATCTGTGTGTCCTATGAACCAAAGAATATAAAAGAAAGACAAAGAGATGCAAACTCGACCTCTAAGCTAGGGGTTAGCCGCCGCTAAGCACTACCAACCCTAACCAAGGACGAGACTCGACCTAGCATGCATGCTATAACTTAGGGCGCTAGCGCTTCATTTATTTATGCTCAGGGTCTGCGCCTGGCTTTGTACAAAGGGTTACATGCCTTGTCGGCAAGGCTTGTACAAAAGGTGGCTTGCCGGGGGGGCCGGCAAGCCGCGCCTCATGGGTAAAACTTGCGAAGATGCTCAATGTTCCAGGAGTTGCTCACCGGAACGGCATTTTCGGTCTCCAGGCGGACTGCGCTAGGCCTGGTGACTCGTATTACCCGATAAGGGCGTTCCCACTTCGGCGTCAACTTGTTTGTATTCTTGGACGATTGAACGCGCCGAAGAACAAGGCCGCCTTCCTCAAAGCTTCGGGCATGGACCTTGCGGCTATGGTAGCGGCGCAAGGCTTGCTGGTAGCGTGCTGCTCTCACAGCCGCCCAAAGACGATCTTCCTCAAGGAGCGTTGCGTCATCATGCCGCAGTTGCTCTTGCTCAAGCTCATCATAAGCGAGCACTCGAGGTGACCTGTATATGAGTTTAGTGGGGAGAACTGCTTCTGCCCCGTATACTAGGGCATAGGGTGCCTGGCCAGTGGCTCGATTTGGCGTCGTTCTGATCGACCAAAGAACCGCCGGCAACTCATCAATCCAGCGCCTTCCACTCTTGCGCAGCCTGTCAAAGGTCTTTGTCCTTAAGCCTCCCAATACTTCAGCATTTGCTCTCTCAACTTGACCATTGCTTCGTGGGTGAGCAACGGAAGCGAAACAGACTTTGCTGCCAAGGTCTTGGGTATATTGCATGAAGCTGTGGCTTGTGAATTGTGTGCCGTTGTCGGTGATGACCCTGTTGGGTACACCAAAACGGCACACTAGTCCCTTGAAGAATTTGACGGCTGACTGGGCTGTGACCTTCCTCACTGCCTCCACCTCTGGCCACTTTGTGAACTTGTCGATTGCGACGTACAAGTACTCAAAGCCCCCGACAGCGCGGGGGAAAGGGCCCAGTATGTCGAGCCCCCAGACCGAGAAGGGCCAGGAGAGAGGAATGGTTTGAAGGGCTTGAGCTGGTTAATGAAGTTTCTTTGAATGGAACTGACACCTGGTGACCAGTGTCGTCGCATCCTGGAGGGCAGTGGGCCAGAAGAAGCCTTGCCGAAATGCCTTGCTGGCAAGGGCTCTTGACCCTCTGTGGGATCCACATATGCCTCCATGTATCTCTGCCAACAGCCCCAGTCCTTCCTCTCTAGGGATACACTTCAATTTCACGATGTTCGGTCTCTTTCTGTACAGGACGTCATCGACGAACTGGTACATAGCAAATCGACGGGCTACTTTTTCTGCTTCTTCCTGCTCCTCAGGAAGTTCCCCAGTTTGGAGGAATCGGACGGTATGATGTGCCCATGCTGGAGCTTGGGGCTCGCCGGCGAGGACTAAAGGCATTTCCTCCGCTGTAGGAGCGACTGTCTCGACAGCAAGAGCTTGACGCTCCGTCGGAGCTAGCCGTCCCGTGGCGGGCTCAGTGTCCCCGGCAACATCCTTGCCGGCGGCTCCGGGGAGCTCGGCGGGAAAGTACTTGCCGGGCCCTGATTTCCTCCTCTTGTTTTGCTCTATTGACGGATCAACGGATGGCTGAGAAAGCTGAAGCACAAAGGTACCTGGTTCCACAGGTAACTTGAGGGCAGTGCGCTTTGATAGGTAATCGGCGATGTTGTTCTCTGCTCGGGGAACGTGCTCCGCCTGTATACCATCAAAATGATCTTCCAGCTTTCTCACTTCATCGACGTAGGCCTTCATCAACGGGCTCTGGTAATCTTTGTTGACTTGTTTGAAGACAAGCTGCGAATCGTCCCTGACAATGAGTTTCTTGATTTCGAGGTCTGCCGCGATCCTAAGACCAGCAAGCAGCCCCTCATATTTGGCAGTATTGTTCGTTGATACCTCCCTGGGGAAGTGCATCTGGACCACGTACTTGAGGTGCTCTCCGGTGGGCGCGACAAGCAGTACGCCAGCCCCGACGCCCTGTAAGGAGAAAGCTCCATCAAAGTACATGATCCAGTCGCAACTCGCCTCTTTGCCGAGGAGAGCAGTTTCCTGGGCTTCTTCATCAGGCGTCACGGTCCATTCTGCAACGAACTCCGCCAGGACTCGGCTTTGAATCGTCGAGGTACTTTCAAACTTGAGGCCAAAGCTGAACAGCTCCAGTGCCCACTCTAAAATTCTTCCCGTTGCATCTGGATTGTGCAATGTCCGTTGCAGAGGGAGGAGAGTGACGACAGTGATCTCGTGTGCCTGGAAGTAGTGACGCAGCTTCCTCGAGGCCATAAGAAGGCCGAAGAGCAATTTCTGCACACCGGAGTACCTTGATCTAGCCCCCTGCAAGAGGGAGCTAACAAAGTAGACCGGGTGCTGCATCATTTTCTTCCTTGGCGGCACTCCAACCGGCCGTGTCGTCTCTACACCAACGGCATCAGGCTCTGTCGCTGCTATCACCTCGTCATCAATTTCTCTCTGTGGCACTAGTGCGGCGCTGACCACCTAGTTCGTTGCCGCCAGGTATAGCAGCAACGGTTCTTATGGCCTAGGCGCAACTAGTACTGGCGTCGAGGAAAGATACCTCTTCAAATCTTGCAATGCTGCTTCGACTTCTGGCGTCCACTCCATTGGGCCCGCCTTTTTCAAAATCTTGAAAAAGGGGAGGGCGCGCTCGGCAGACTTGGAAATGAATCTGCTCATGGTGGCAACGCAGCCAGCAAGCTGACGCACATCCTTGACCCGTTTGGGTGCTTCAATCTGTTCTATAGCTTTGATCTTGTCCGGATTGGCCTCTATCCCACGCTGTGACACAAAGAACCCGAGAAGCTTGCCGGACGGGACGCTGAAGACACACTTCTCAGGGTTCAGCTTGAGATTGATCTTGCGTAGGTTTGCAAATGTTTCTTGTAAATCCGGTATAAGGGTTGCCCTGTTCTTGGTTTTGACTACTATATCATCCATATAAGCCTCCATATTTCTATGGTGTTGGGGTTCAAAACCAATCTAGACTGCCCTTGCAAACATTGAGCCAGCACTCTTCAACCCGAAAGGCATTCATACAAAACAATATGTACCACATGGGGTGATGAATGTTGTCTTCTTCTCTTGTCATGAAGATCTGATGGTAGCCAGAGTAGGCATCGAGGAATTACAACAGGTCACACCCAGCCGTGGAGTCAACAATCTGGTCGATGCGCGGCAACGGGGAGGTGTCTTTGGGACAAGCCTTATTGATATCTGTGTAATCAATACACAGCCTCCACTTCCCATTTGCCTTGCGCACTACCACTGGATTGGCCAACCACGTTGGATGGAGCACTCCTCTTACCAAACCCGCTGCTTCCAGTTTCCGGATCTCCTCTGTGATGAACTCTTGTCGTTCCAAAGCTTGCTTCCTGGCCTTCTGCTTAACGGGCCGCGCATGAGGACAAACAGCAAGGTGGTGCTCAATCACCTCCCTGGGAAAGTCGGGGATGTCGGATGCTTGCCATGCAAACACATCGACATTTGCCCGCAGGAAGGTGACGAGCGTGTCTTCCTATTTGTCGTCAAGGGTGGAGCTTATGGTGAAAGCCCCTCATGTGCCGTCCTCCTTGACAGAAACCTTCTTGGTTCTCGGTGGTGTGGCCCTCGACTTCTTGTTCCTGCCGGTGGAGGTCTCTGGCACGTCCTCGACGGGAGCACTACACTCCGAAGAGGTGCGCTTGCCGGAGTGGGTGTCC